>WOVY01001806.1:0-600000 GCA_013436015.1 Rhipicephalus annulatus | reverse complement strand
CTGAACCGCTTGCTTCTTCAACCTCTCTAACTCGCCCCGCCGTGGAGGTCTAGTGGCTAAGGTACTCGGCTGCTGACCCGCAGGTCGCGGGATCGAATCCCGGCTGCGGCGGCTGCATTTCCGATGGAGGCGGAAGTGTTGTAGGCCCGTGTGCTCAGATTCGGGTGCACGTTAAAAAACCCCAGGTAGTCGAAATTTCCGGAGCCCTCCACTACGGCGTCTCTCATAATTATGTGGTGGTTTTGGGACGTTAGAACCCACATATCAATGAATGAACCTCTCCAACTACGCTTTAGTTGCGCTCGCAAGGAGGGCGTCTGGAAATCCAGCTGCAAACAGTCAATATGGCTGGCAAAGCAGCTGCTGGAAATTCGATGTGGGCACGGTCATTAGTAAGTATTATTGAAAACAGCAGCAGGCGATGCCTCTCTTTACAAGCTTCAAATGAGATAAGCCAAAAGGCAGGATGTCTTTTCTCGAGTTAGCCTGATAAGCCTAACGCACATGGTTTTCTTGAACACTAATATTGCAATCTAGATATTGCAATTTTTCTTCATTTGGTTGCTCTACACTGAAAGCGGGTGCACCAAAACATGCATTCAGCTCATATATAGTACAGAGCTAGCAATATCTGCTGGTTGCGCACCACTAGATCAAACTCTAGAACTGCCAAATGAAAGAAAATTGCAATATCTGGATCTGAATATTAACTTTCATGAAAACCATGTGCGCTGGCCTTATCAACCACGCTTGAAGAAGCCCATTCTGCGTTTTGACTCATCTCATTTGAAGCTTGTAAAAAGAGGAACCGCCACCCGCTGTCAAAAATTGTTGCTATTAAAATCATTCCCTCACCACATGTCCAACAGCAGCTTTTCCAACCATGTTGACTGCTTGAAGATGGCCGGATTTCAAGACACTTTGCTTGCAGGCCTTATTGAAAAGGTTGAAGAAGCAAGCAACTCAGCCTACGCTGTTGAAAGATTCTTCCCACAACCATGTGCCAAATATAGAGAACAGCGAGAGATCTTAGACGCGTTGGAAGTGATGAGACAGGAATAAGACATCGTTAGAATGCCTTCGGTGGAGTTAACCAAAATATTATTCATTCTTTAGAATCACAGATAACTTTCTTTGCTTGTGTATCTTCTCCAAGTTCGGTGTGTTAACCAACAGAAAAAAAAACGCGTGGTAGGCGTCGTAGGTAAGCAGAACACCCCGATGGATGTAGGTAATAGTGATCGAGCCAGAACCGAACCCGAGTATCCTGCTTGGCAGTCAAGTATTTCACCGCAGAACTACGCTATTTCATAAAACTGGTTCGGAAAAAAAAACTGCGTAATGACTGGGTGGTTGAAAGTCACCAATGATCCATTACAAAAGGCTCAGGTGTAATTCTTCTTTATCCACAGCATCAACAATGTGTGCAGCTGCGAGCAGAGCCTGACAATCGCATAGAGTGGTACTTAACAACTGTAACTGCTTTAAGCACTTAATCATACAACGGCCAATGTACCCGCCCGGACTTCCATTGATTCCCTGACAGCATGGTTGTGGCATACGCTCAGAAGCGACGTGAAGGCGATGCGAGTATAGGGGGGCATTTCCAATCTCTTGTATATGCACTATTTCTGAAAGAGATTTAACCTCAGTGCTCGAAATACGTGTCGATACTGATATCCGGAATAATTAAAATCTGAACGCGGACTATCAAGCCTGAGAATACTTGCTGCAAAGTAATATTTGAACACACGGTGGCCACTAGGGGGGCCTCCCGAGAAATATGGGATTAAGGCAGTCCTCTACGGTCCAGGCCTCTTGTGAAAGATACGCGGGTCACATGTTTGAAACACCTGTTGTACAGCATGCTATAGTAGTACAAAATGTTTTCTTTTTATATTTTTTGTCTTTTTTGCTTTCCGCATTCTTTTTTTAGCGACCATACAACCGAAATAAGCATCCTGTACATACCGGCAAAGCATACAGTATCTCCAGAAACCCGGCCAGAGTTTGAATGTTTCGCAAATGCGTGACGCCGCATAACACAGGAAACAGCAGCATGCGCATGTTGACTAGCGAAGCGTTTTCGCGAACGAAGTGCGAAAATGACGAGCGATGCTATAACCTTCATGAAATCACGGAAAGTACACTGTTTATGTTGTCGTTTTCTGCAAAGCAAAGAAAAAATTTTCGCTCATATCTCGGCATTCTTGTAATCGTAAGATTAATATAACACGAAGCCCTCTTCAAAGAACTGTATTTCCCTGAATGCCGGGGAAATTCATCGCTAATAATGAACACTACGCTTACGGTTTAATACCAACCCGTGTTTTCTTGTTTTAAATTACTAATGAGACCTTTGTCCGCCGCTACCTGCCAAAGTCATTATGTAATTCTATACGGATCACGTGACCGTTACAACATCACGGTGTACACGATTCCGCGCGGAATGAATGTCGCTTTGCCAGAGAGGCACTGAACTAATGAAACGTGCTTCACGGCAAATTCATCATTTGGATCCTGTAGTAATGTTTTGACGTCATCAAACTGAAGAAAAAGGGATGCAGACAAAAAGTTGACATGTGGTAAGCCAACATGTCCGCGTTCCTTTTTCGCTACATTGAGTTAGGTGGTATAAAATTACGCCATTCATGCGTCGTTACAATGCTCTATTCTAATACCAAGAGAGCTACTTATAATGGTTGAAATTTCGATACTTGTAGGTGTTTCTTTTATTCGTATTTTGTTGTCTTAAAGTATTAGAAAATGTATATTCATGGCCATCGATATAGCCATCACGGTTATATATGTGAGACATGATAAGTTGGGATAGTGGATGAATAATTTATTAAAGGTGCGTATTTAATGTTTATAGTGAGAGAAAATAACATAGGTGGCATATAGGCATATTTTTGGCTAAAGCAGCAGGTCGCTTGCGAGTTTAAGTTGCGAACACTTTGAAGGAAGGCGGAAACAAAGACATGGTACGCACGCTTATTTTGAAGCGTAAGCTTTTTTTTTTTTGAATATCGCAAACAGGAACCACTACCCAAACAACGCATTATTTTAAGTTGGCACTGTCATCCATCCTTGCAACTCCGAAGAGAGTGATTGGAAGATTTACAAAAAAAAAAAAAGAACGAACGCTCACCGACCGCGAACGAGATGACTAGGAACGTGAGAAAGATTAAACCAGTCCCTAATGTAAACTTCGCTGATGGTGATGGTCACTGATGTAAACAAAGATTATGTCGCAGGCTGTGACAATTGTCATGCAAGGAGAGCAATGTCATCTCTGGAGTAAGCTGAATTGCTGTAATGTGAACGCCACACGTTCTCTTGAGCGGTCCACCCACAAGCAAGCGATCACAAGGTGCACTCGCGAGAGAAGGAAAGCAACACGAATTGCCCGGCACATGAAGGTCGTACCTTTCGGGTGACAGTGACGGGCCGCGTCGGCTCGTCGGCCAAGGGGTCGAGTCGTGGGGTCGAAGGGAAAAGTACACGAGGTGTCGGACGAGGCGTCTGGGTCCGGGTCGGTGTCAGGCTGCTGTGGCCTGACGAGCGGACCCGGGTCCCTTCTTATAGAGGCCCGGCGGTCCCTATCCGCTGCGTAGGGGCTGACGGCTGGTTTCGCTTCCCCGCTTCCCCACTTTCTCGCCCCATCGCCCGAGCGACGGCGCACGCGCAGAGCAGCGACGGAGGCTAGCGCGCGGGCCGCAGCAGCCCGCTCTTTTCTACGCGCGCCTTTGCGATGGCAAGTCGCGAACATTCGCTGTTTCGTACTCCCGCGAACGGTAGAACGTCCGGACAAGGGATGCCCCTGAATGGATCAATGCGAGAGAGTCGAGCTCGCACGGCGCGAGAAACGACCTCGCTGTGCATGGGTGGACGAACTTTTTCTTCACTTTGCCGACGTACGGAGCGTGAATGAAAAGTTGTCGCAGACAGTGAGTGATCATCATCGTACAGCTTTTACCACAAAAAAGGACAGTGCACAAAAATCGCTAGCGCTCAAGCAACCCTCTTCAGTGTTTTTTTTTGTTTTTTAAATATAGTAATAATTACGGAAATACCTTTACTGAGTAATATTAACGAAATAAAATTGCGTCCTCAGTGCACGCTTAGAGAAACAACTTGACCAGAGAAGAGAATATAAAATAATTAATCACGTAGACATTTTTCGATAATATAACCACCACCAAAAATTGGCAGATCCACCGTACAGTGGGAATCGATGATATGCGAAGCACAAATGAGGAAGGTTGATATGTTACTTTAAAATCACCAAGCGTTACGAGGCGCATGTAAATTATGTCGTACATGGCTTCCATGTCATGAGTATCATGTTTGCACCTGGCATTTTTGTTCGTCGTGCATACACGTCACGTAATACCAAATTTGGTATATGTGAAGCTAACGAAACGGCCGCGAGTGCGCCATGATTGTAGCATGTAGTCATGTTTTACATGACACGCAGGTCATGATTATCATGTTTGGATGCGCCATTCACCTCGGACATCCATTCACGCCACGTAATACTACATCTGCTCTACGTGAAGCTAGCGAAACGACCGCGAGCGCATCATGAGCGTTGTATGTAGTGATGTTCTTACATGACGCGCATGTCATGGTTATCATGTTTGCGCCAGTCTTATACATTCGTCATCCATTCACGTCCCGTAATACCAAATTAGGTGTGTAAAGCCAGCGAAACGACCATGAGGGGCATCATGAGCGTTTCAAGTAGTCATGTTCTTTTTTTTTATTGAGAGAGAGAGAGAGAGAGAGAGAAAGAGGGATAAAGATTCAAGGGAAGGCAGGGAGGTTAACCAGACGCACATCCGGTTTGTTACGCTGCACGTATTGAAATAGAAAATAAACGAAGGAGCTGTAACCGTAACTTGGCGACGGCTACCCTTTTCCAATTGATTGTTAGAAATAAAGAGTAAAAAAACGAAATAGCATATATACATGTATACACTCATACATAGGTGATGGCAATGGGCAGAACAAATACGTTGCCACCACGCCTACTTTTAACTGTAGTCCACTCAGTAGTGGTCACAAATTTTTGTTTCTTCGGAAAAGCGTTGCAGCACCTTCATTGCTTTGCCATTTATTTTAGATGGACAAGGGTCTAGTATATTATCCGACGCAAACAGTCACTCGGGATCCTCCGTATGGAGTTCCTGTTCGAGTCGCCATCGGTGTGCGTCGTGTTTCGGACAGTTGAGCAAGAGTTGATAGGTATCCTCGTCGTGGTGGCTGCATGAACATGCTGACGATATTGCACGCTAATTACGAAGTAGGAAGTGCTTGTTGTAAGCAGTTCCGAATGTTAGGCGATATACGAGAGTGTCGATACACCTTGGGAGATGACTGTCTAATTGGCATTCAAGATTAGGATCAACAGCATATAGGAACAATTCCTTTGTTTTATCAGTGAATGAGGTAGATAAGCATAATTCACGTTTCGTTGTTCTTCACATTCTATTTACAGTATATGGCGATACAAGAATGAGGCAGGTTTCCGTAGAATGATGAGTGGTTTCACCAACTCACCTGCCATTTCAGTTTCCTTGATTCCGTAGTGACTGGGAAACCACTGAAATGCCACTCGATGATTCGAATTCGTAGCTTCTTAAAGCTCTTTTAATATAGCGTATACTATACGCACATCCGTACTATATCAAAGTGGCATTTTCCACACATGCGATTGCCACCAGAGAGTCCTCAATTACCACCAATTTTTTCGGTATCGTTGACAGTTTAATAGAGCTTATGGCTAGCAAAGTTGTTGAAGAGGAAAGATGGCCCAACCGACATGCGCATTCTTCGTGCAATTCAGGAATTATAAATGCTGATGTCACTGTCTCTTTGGCGACGAAGCCGTCAGTGTACACGTGAGTGTACATGACACACATGTCACAATTCTCATGTTTGCACCAGTCATATACCTTCATCCTCCATTCACGTTACGAAATATCGAATTTGGTGCATGTGAAGCTAGCGAAACAACCGCGAGCACATAGTGAGCTTGGCACATAGTCATGTTCTTACATGACACGCATGTGATAACTTTACGTGAGGGCCTGCTACTTATGTTCGCCATGCAGTCATGTCGTACCGTACCAGTTTTGCGATATGTCAGGTGAACGGAACCACCGCAGGAACAGCAAGATCATGAAATGTAAATCATGACATTCTTGACATGTCATGATTTTCATGCTATGACTAGTCTGTTATTCTTGTCATACAGTCATGTGATACCGTACCAAGTTGGTATGGACCCCGTTATCCAAACGGCCAGGAGAGCTAAAAGCCGTAAGTGGACAGACAGACAAACAAATAGATAAATAGATAGATAGATAAATAAATAGATAGATAAATAGATAGATAGATAAATAGATAGATCGATAAGAAGATAGATAAATAGATAGATAGATAGATAGATAGATAGATAGATAGATAGATAGATAGATAGATAGATAGATAGATAGAATAGATAGATATATAGATAGATAGATAGATAGATAGATAGATAGATAGATAGATAGATAGATAGATAGATAGATAGATAGATAGATAGATAGGTTTGCAATTTCTTCTACGCTAGGAGAATGATAGGAGAAAAGGGAGTCTACGATAGGAGAATTTGCTTTACCCTACGCTAGGAGAATGAGAAAAGGGAGTATAAAAATGAGAAATAGGGGAAATAGAATAAAAGGAGAGGAAAAAAGAAAATTGTCAGTACATGGGCTGGCGCATTTAGCGCGGTGGTACTGTGGAAAATGCTAGATAGAACCACAGCAGGCTGCTTGTGTCATCCCATCCAGGGCCGTCAGCAGACAGTGCCGACTAGTTCCCGATGAGCTCCACGGCCGTGGAGGTGGCGGGGCTTCACCTGATGGTGGACCTGCTGGCCGAGGACATCCTTGTACAGCTGACTGCAGTCCTGTGCAACAGCAAGGTGGCACAGCAGACAATGGCAAACCATCACCATGCAGGGCTCACAGGGAGCCTCCTGGCAACCAAGTTACGGGCCCTTGAGGCATCAGGGACGTCCGTCTTCTTCCACTGGCAAGCTTCCACGTGGGCATAGCTGGCCACGAGGAGACGTACACGCTGGCCAAGGCAGCACACCATCCGGACACCCCCATCGCCTAGGCCGTGGCGGCCAAGGACTTCTGGCAGGCTCGCATCAAGAAGCTTGTCGTCTCGGTCCACCAGGACCAAAGGGTGGCCGATGGGCGGGGACCAAAGCTTCACCCAGAGGCAGGCCTTAGCAGGAGGGAACGAGCTGCCCTGCTGCGACTGCAGACCGACTGCGTGTGGACCATGGCCAAGAGTCGCTGCGCTTCCTCAGCCTGCAACCGCTGCGGCAACCCCGAGACCCTTGAGCACCTCTTTTGTGCCTGTATTGTCTTGGCACAGGGACACTCGAGGGTAACCACGGCCTATCGGAGACAGAGCTTTGTTGCCACACCACGGAGCATCTACTCTTCCCCTCTTTTCCCCATCGACCAGTGCTCCGGAGCCTGGCGAACTTCCTGGACGAGACAGAAATCGTGACCTACCACTGAGAACGGGACTCTTGCCAACCCTATCCTTGCTGCTGGACTTCTGTCTGTGCTGAAGACGCTTGCGCCACTTCGTCGGACCTTTTTCCCTTCTATCCACTTCTCTCATATTCCTCTTTCCCGCAGGCACGGTGCCGTGCTCCCTACTGGGCTGCAGTAATTAGGCGTCTTCTTTTTCTAATCGCCACCACCACCACCCCTATGCCAAAGTCAAAGAAGTTCACATAGGCTTATATTCCTGAGAAAGCGCAAGAGGGCTTTTACTCTCCTGTGAGCCGACGAAATACGAAGACGGTGCTCCAGCAGCATCTGCACAGAGAGTGGCCGATAGTCCAATTGTCGCAATGCATCAGAAAGTTTTTTCTCTCAGAGGCAGATCGAGGGCAACGGCATAGCAGATGGTCGATGTCTTCTTTCGTGCCGCAGATCTCGCATTCCGCACTGTCAGACACTTCAGTGAGGGTTGTTTATGCTTTTTCCAAGGCAACCCCCAACCAAAGCCAACAAAGAAGGGAAACTTAACGTCAGCGAAATTCGGATAAAGATTGAAGTTCCAGTTGAGGGTTTATTTGGTGGAGTCTTGTATGTCTTATGCTTGGGGTGTTCCACACCTGCAGGTACAGACTACATGCCAGGTGACAAAGTTGCCTTGCAGCGTCTGTCCTTGACAGAGAAGTTGGAAAGGTGCGCTCTTTTTGGTGGTATGTGTGAGCCGCGTTGTCTGCGGAATCATTGCCACTGATCCCACAATGACCAAGTAGCCACTAAAAATGAACCTCGTGGCCTGTTTCTGTGACGTGGTGATGAAGCTTGACAATCGCGAACGTGATCTGTTTGTGGAAACTTCTTTGCAGAACTGACTGCATGCACTGTAAGGCCGGTATCGAGTCAGAAAACACAGCTCATTCGCTCAGTCTCTGGAATCCGATGTACTCTAGGGTACCGAGAAGAGTCGCAAGTTCTACCGACGTAGAAGTAGTAACATGTGACAGCTTGATTCACAGGGTTATTGCTTGAGCTGGTTACACCACCGCACCGCCAGAACTGAACGCTTCTGTTGAACCATCCATGCATATGTGCACGTGATTACTGTAAATTTCGTGTGACAGGAGCAGACTCAATCATTTGCTGTGAGAGGAGCAGACTCCATCAGTGCTGGTGAAGGCAAATTTGATTTCTTCTGCAGACCTGAAATTGTCAGACGTACTTGTGGAAGACTCAGGCAGCACGGAGGATACACCAGCTCCTGTGTAGGCGTATGACCTGGCGTTAACGATGCACGTTGCGCACAGACAATTGCACTAAATGTACGGGGCTTCTCAGTAGCGAGGTTTGCCGAGTGGTGAGAAGGGTTCCTGGAATATTGTCTGAGGTATGTACGTATCGTTTCAATGGTGATGTGCGTCATGATCGGGTAATGCTGTGCATTGGCAATGGTTTCAGCCGTTACCAATCATTCATGTGTAAGGTTAACAGCATCTAGAACCTTCAGGAGCAGTCGAGTAAATTCTTTTTCCCGATTGAATGTCCAGTGCCCACGCGGAAGCACCATTTAGTTCACCCTGGCGTCGAAGACCCTGTAGTGCTCCGCTACGTTCTTACCAGGAGATAGGTTCGTACAAAACTTTTATCGCAATTCAATATTCTTCGATTTACCAGTGTGTACTCGTATGTATGTATGTATGTATGTATGTATGTATGTATGTATGTATGTATGTATGTATGTATGTATGTATGTATTTATGTATGCAAGCATGTATGTATGTATGTATGTATGTATGTATGTATGTATGTATGTATGTATGTATGTATGTATGTATGTATGTATGTATGTATGTATGTATGTATGTATGTATGTATGTATGTGAACTCTCGACCTAGAACTGTGGTGGTCACATGGGGAAGTGTATTCCACAACTGGGCACTCCACGGAAAGAACACATTTAGGATACGATATATTAGCAGGCTCGCTATTGCCTCAACAGGATCGCGCGACTCGCTACTTTTCCGCTTTTCACAAAACCTGCCACAGCGTTCCGCCGCCCACTAGGCTGCGGTCGCCCTCTTCTATTTTCTTTTTGCGTGTGTGCGTTTTTTACTTTCTGACGCTAGACTGCCTTGATTTCATCCGAGGGTGCGCGCATCGAGGCACCCTACCTGATGCCTTTTACCCACATGGTTCTTTTTATCACTCCCTCTCTTTCTGAAAGCAACGCACACTAAAGGCTACGTGCTATTAATGAACTTGGGCTGAATTGAGATTGCAGAAACTTCGCCGCGTCTGCATTATTTCAAGCAAAGACAAGTTCCAGAGAATACCCTCACGGAAATGGCTAGTATATGTCTATTGCGCAACACAAATTGTTTCGACGGAATCCAAGTTTTGCGTTTCGAAATCCCACGAAAAAATTAACGTGAGTTACGAAACATCTAGAATGCTTAGCTCACTTCCCGAGTCTATATTTGTATTATTGTAAAAGCGTGAATTAGTTAATTACCTGCGTGAAAACCTTCCTGAAGTGTCCAAACCACCTGTACAGTTTTGTACCTGTATAAAGCACGAAAAGAGTGGTTCTGTCCAAAAGGTATATATATATATATATATATATATATATATATATATATATATATATATATATATATATATATATATATATATATATATATATATATATATACCTTTTGGACAGAACCATTCTTTTCTTGCTTCTATTTTTAGGCACTGCAATTACGCTTTCCACAGATACGGCCCGAGAGGCGTCTTCTCTGACTGCTTCCAACCCACCAGATTACAGAAAGTAATTACGTAAATTGCGGGACGTTTGAAAAGTCGCGATACGAGAATTGCGATGGTTCTTATCATCGCCCGAGAATCAGCCGGCTCGAGCGAGGAGTTGCGAGGTTGCATATGCTTCCTCACTATTCTTTCCTGCCATTGCTAAGCAATGGTGGTGTGGTTTGGCGCAGTTCTTTTATTTTTCGTAAAGGGCCGAAGCGTAGTCGAAGATCTGCATGTTATATAGCGCAATATTAATAATAATAATAATAATAATAATATGGGGGGTTCACGTCCCAAAACCATGATATGATTATGAGAGACGCAGTAAGGGAGGGCTCGGAAAATTTTAACTTTTTGGTGTTCTTTTACGTGCACTGACGTCACACAGTATACACAGGCCTCTACTATGTCGCCTCCCTCAAAATGCGACCGCCACGGCCGGGATCGAACCCGCGACATTTGGGTCGGCAGCCGAGTACCGTAAGATGGACTCCTGTTATATACCGTGTACTTAGATTCAGCTGCACGTTAAGGAACTCCAGGTGGTCGAAATTTCCGGGGACTTCCACTATGGCGTCCCTTATAATCACATCATAATTTCCAATACTAAGAAAGTATGTTTTATATAGCGTTGGTGAAGAATTTTCTGCTGCTTGAAGTTATGGTTGCAGAACGGGCTATTGCAATTCAACTAAACCTACATGTGGAGTACACTACACATGCGATACCGAAACTACCAAAGTTTGAAAGAACAAGTAGCTTGGGGTCGAGACAGACAGACAAAGAAGATTAGTGAAGTCCTGGGTGGCTCACCGGGACGGACCTGCTGGAGGCCTCGGCTCACTGATGGCTGCTGTCAAGCTGACAGAAAACGAAATACCAACGCCGAAGCATTGAAGAGTTCGCCTCGCAATAAATTCTGGTGTCGGTGCTGGCGTCAGTGTCGCCGGAGATGAGCGAAAAATAATTATCTCGTCTGTCACAGAAAAATCAATAAAGATGCACATAAAAGAAACAATAAAAATTTTGGTTCAAAGTGAGAATCAAACCCAAAGGCCTTCTGCGTGGCACGCAGGCGTTCTACCCCAGATCCGTGTGACTGCTTGAAAGTGCTTAGGTAGCAAGCAGTTTCAATAATATTGCATAATAATTGTAAATGTAATAATGCGCAGCAGAATCTTAGAATTGCACATGGCGTCAAAACAAGTGCACGGCGCAATACTGGGTGGTTTTAAGCTGTCAGCCAATTGCAAAGTGCGCAAATGCGTAACTGCACTTGGCAGGCTTACGGATGAGTATATAATACTTCGCCAATTAGCAAAAGGAAGAACTATGGCGTAATGAGCACTTATACTCGGTTTCGTATACATTAGGTGTAACACCATGGAAGCTATCGAGGCTTCTTGCACTAGATGCGCTCGCACCGAGAAATGGTTCTATGATTTTACTAGCCGTAATGTGTTTTTCTTTACGTTTTTAGAGTGATTAATAAATTTAGATTCTTTGCATCTGAGAACTAAACAAACCTCATTATTTATACGGTTGCCAATAGGTTATCCAGGATCACTGAGTATATGTATTTTCGTATTGTGGCTTCTGTGATTGGTTCCGGCCACGCGTGCGGCTGGAGCCCATCGCGGAGGCCACGTTTAGAAAACGAGAAGCAAGCGCTAGACGAGCGGAGTTATACACTTTGCTGACCAAACTTCTTGCATAGCTGCCACAGCGTTGGACCTGATATATGCAACGGAGTATAGCAATAGTGCGCCCATCAGTCATTCGAGTGTAGCGACGAGAGAAGGGACGTGAGACGACGTCGAAGGCGGCCGACGGGGCCATGCCGATCCCGCCACTTTATTCCACGCCCGAAGCGAAGCGGCTGCCAGCGTCCGACACGCTAGGGGCGTGAGCTCGTTCCATTCTCGCGCAGCTCGAGCTAGAATGAGCTGCGCGAGAGGCACGGCGCGATGGTCAGGAAATGATGACGATGACGATGGCCCTACTCTAGGATAGTTTGAAACGGCCAATGTTACGTGCACAAGCATTCCTCTACTCGCGGCATGGTTGAAGCATATGCGCACGCAATCCGATTGCGCTATCGCGTTCTATTCTTGAAGGCGAAGCTCAGGCATCATCCAAGTTTTTGTTTTTTTTACTACCTACATGTTCCTCAAGTGCAGCGTCAATGGTACTTTACGCAAATTTGTGTGCGTTTCGCACAGATTTGTGGGTGTTACCAAGGGAAGATGGGAGGTGGGGAGATGTCAGGGGACTGACAATTGTTCGTAGCTGATTGCGTTTGACTGACTTTACCTACGTCTACTTAGTGGTGATTTATTCAGTCGTTTTTGAGGCGCAGAAAAGGCAGAACATGCTGTTTCAACTGCGGAGCTGCTTCGGAAAATCCCCGTTAGTCTCGACTAAACTGTTATCATCATTATGAGCCGGCATGCGAGAGATAGGGAGAGAAAGGAAGACAGAAAACGAATGAAGAGAAAAAAATAAGGAAAGAAAATTGGACCAAGCCAAAAAAGACATAAGACGTAGAGATAAGAAAAAGGGGGAAAATGGACCCCGTATCTGCATATTACATTGCAAATGTCGTGGAAAGACGATAGCCTTGCGTCTGGAAAGGGCGAACAAAACGTTTATTTGATGCTCTGCACAAGAAAATCAATGAATGGTATTCTGGAGGCGCTGCGTTAGAGTGCATCGAGCGTGCAGTGGAGGCGAACGAGCGCATCAAGTCACGTCACAAGTGAGACATGAGCGCTATCTGGCAGTTATCTTGGAAAATGAAGCACGTGGCATGCACGTCCGTCTCGGAGGCGATAAGGTGTAGAACGCAAGGCGACGGGTAGGGGCCACCACCATGTCGTATTCGCAAAGCATTGGAAACACTTGCCTTTTCGTGCAAGCGTTGCATCGTCAGCGCAGCGTGGTAGGCACTACGGTTCTTAGAATTACTCATGTATGTTTTTTTCTAGTAAAAATACACGCACAGAATATTGACGTGCAGCTATGGTGCGTCACATATGTGCAATAATTGTTTTAATTGACAATCGCACAAGTATGAATGCTGAATGTTGAGCAACATTGGTGGGCGCTGCGGATGAGGTCGGCCGGGTGTCGTTTGGTGCTGTTTGGGGTATCGTTAAGGGCGGACAAACACACAAATATACAGACAGACAGACAAACCAAAATGTTTGCGTCGAAGGTCCCCAAGAAAGGCAATCGTCTTTAAAATAAAGGAAGGCCACCCAGCTCCGCAATTCCTTGGCTTCGCTATAAATAGTAAGAAGCTGTGTCTTCATTTGTACTCCTGCACGGGTTATCTTCCTTATGCTCAACTGACTGTCCACGCTAGTTTGCAAAATTCTTCGCCTGCGATTTCGCCCCACATTAAATTAAGTCGCCACTTTGTTGAGAAGGTGACGACGAAGACAGCCGTATCAAAAGATCAGCTGCATTCGTTGCACACGTGTGTGTGTGCGTGCGTGTGTGTGTGTGTAAGATAGAGAGAGCAGTGTGACAGTTTTTTCTTGTTGTTGTAATAGATGCACAAGCCCAGTCCGACAACACGCTTCCATTGAACGTTGAATCGCACCAATACCATGACCGCCTAAACATATAGTAAAGAGTTGCAAGTTACAGATTGGTTAAATGCAGAGCAGAAAAATGAACATTCTTATTTTAATAATTTCTGTTGTCTTTTTGGGCGGCAGCTTCACAATGTACAGGTTGAACGTATAAGCCCCAACTGCCGCATCACTGAGAGGTATAGTCCGTCACCGTGAGTAATGATTTTTTTGAGTAAACAATACCATAGCTCTTCCGTTTCTTTGTTTATTTTATTTCTGCGAGTCTCCTATAAATGCTTACACTAACTATACCAGCCTCTATATTTAGCCCATTATGCGCAGGGGTTTGCCTGGAAAGATGTGGCTCCGGACCTCACACAATAGGATAATAAAGCATGTACTGTGTCCAAATACACAAATGCAGATAAACATGTATGAAAGTCTCATTTGCTTCCCTGCACTCTCGTGGTCACCCTAAGAATGGGGGCGGGTAAAGTGACATCGCCGGCGGGCGCCTCAGTGCTTCATATACAAAAAAAAATTACTAAAAAATAAGTAGACACGGTAAAGATAGCGAGCGCGGAAGGTTAGACGAAGTGGGACATCTCAATTTATCTATTTTCCGCACATGCGCGCTATAGCACAGATACTGTCGAAATTCTAAAATAAATGTGAAAGACATAGTTTCTTCGGACGTATACCTTGACCCAATCATCCCTGTTTGTATGATTTTTTTATTTATTACACTTTTCGGCCCGTTAATACAGTACACTTGCTAAAATGGATATGTGGTTGGCTTATTAGTGGTTGGCTTATCAATACTTTTGTTTTTAATTGACCGCGCTGCATTCTGTTAGAGATCCACATTTACGTTTTTAGTGCAAGTGTCCGCTAAAAGAAATATATATGAGTGGCTGGAGAAACCAAGCTCTTGGACGATTTTTGTTTCACATTTCCCCCATTTTTACAAGTATCGTGAAGCCTTCTTTTCCGTTATGATCGACAAGCTGATTTTTAGATTATTCAGTGCGCACATTTCACACAAGAATTTAGTCTTGTTAAACAGTCACTGTCTTGTATGGCTTGCTAGCAGTGGACTGTGTCAGCTACTTTTCGGGTGCTGTCTTTTTTTATTTTAGAGTGTTTAAAACTACCACTGCGGGGTGAACTATCGATGATAATGTGTCTTCAGTCCCCTCTTAATAATGACCTTGAAACATTTACTACTTTGCATGGCGGCAAACAACGTTTTTTGATTTTCTTAAAACATTACCCCAGATAACCCGGGTACATATTGTTTTTTTTTCTCCTTCGAATATTACGGCCTCGAAATGAGATTTGTTATACGTATTCAGGAGTGACGGTGTTTTAAATAATTAAAATTGGGACGTTGATTATAGAAAGATGTTAAGATATACTCGTCATTCAGTCACCGACTTTGACTCAACAGGAGGTTTCGTGAACAAGGAAAGGTGCAAGAATGTGCCCTCAATTTTCCACCACAGTTTGCCCAGTTTGTCAAGTTCCTTCCTGAATTTTGGCATATATCATCTAGTCGGCCATGGTTACTAGTTTATCAGTAAAGGACAAATACACTGAATTCTCAGAAAACGAAAGGAAAAGAATGAGGAAAAAAACCAACCACAGAAGTGAAGGTTGGTTTGACGTAAGGAGACTCCCGTTGTATAGCAAATCCACCATTAGCACACCGAGATCGGCCGACATTTTAATGATCGGGGCTACTTCACTTACCTGCTGGAATATACACGAAAACCGCGAAAGTGTTCTACCTCAAAAACAAGCAAAACAAAGTGCACGCATGATTAGGCAGTCGATAACAAAGGGTAGAGAATATGATCCACCTTCCCCAAAGATACGCGACCGGAAACGTGACCAACCTTTCCTAAAAGTACGTTTTCATACTGCTATAGCTTAGTCTAAGCCCACTCCACTTCTGTGTGCTCCTTAATCAGTTTTGTCAGCCAGAGAGATACAGAAAACACGGCCGAACTGTCAACGCTATTTGTTTACCAACTGGACAAAAATGTACCATCTGTAAAGTACCACCTCTTTCAAGTGTTGGAAAATAAAAAAAAAACGTTGCGAAATGTGTTTCACACTTGCGTCGGCAGCTATACACAAACTTACTACAGGATATTGATTTATGGAAGTCAGAGTGGAATAGCTCTATGTTATAGCGTGATTGCAACCTATAGCAAGTTTCGATGAAATTCGCCTATCTAAAAACAGCCCAAGTGCCAGTGAGCGAAGTGACGTTCGTGAAGGCACACATACTGAATAACATACTGTAACAGACGTTTTAGCAGGAATTCAAGAAGTTTAAGTTCGAGGCCACTATTCTACAGCAATTTCATTTGGCGTCATTCCTCTACCATGCCCTCCGCATTTCGCCAGAGGTCAGAACGGTAGTGTTTACGGAGCCCACACTGTCAATGGGATCAGCCGGCTGTCACCGATGGCTATAGGACACGCCTAGGACTTCCCGTAATAATAGCAGCGAAGCCTTGTAAATAAGGATATTGGAGCTTTGAAAGATCATTACTTTGCCACTCTTTCTTAACTGATTAATTTTCGCTCATTAGTGTCCCTATAAAAATATGAGCTTTAACGACACAAAAGCGGTAATTCAGTTTGGTGAGATACGTCCAGAATGAAGTGATGAAACTTGTATGAAGGCGAATGGCAGCAGAATCTTGCCGGGAAAAACTGCAAACGAGATATCCGAAGTGCACCTGCGGACTGGTTATTTTTTGCATGTGCACGGCATGCGATACTTGTGCGTTTCTTCATTAAAGAATGATAAGACTTGAACCACTATTTCGCCTACCGAATAATCGCTATTTATTACCACTGAATAATTTACTACCACTCACCAATTTACTACTACTCATTATAATAAACGTTTTATTCTCTCTCTTTTCCCCGAGTTTTACGTTGCCCTGAAGATAAAGAAGAGCCTGTGTGAAGTCCGGCACGTTAAAGAACACCAGATGGTCGAAATTTCTGGAATCCTAGAACTCCACTACGGCGTCTCTTTCAATGATTGTGAAAAAAAATTACAGCTTTGCCGCAAAGGCGAAGCAATGATCGCGATAGCAACAAATTGGAAGGACACGCACAGAATGGCAAGCAGATCAAAACGTGCCTCGCGTTTCTCACGCACAAAGAACGCACGAGACGTAATCACAGGTACAGATAAACGCAAATAAGCATCTCAGCTGTTACTTCACTGTGTCAGAAAAGCGCGCCCTTTTCGCAAACGGAGGCTGTGCAACGATTGCAGTGACCTTTGTGCGCCCGGTAATTACAATAGAATTGTTCCGACGAAACTCAAAGGCTAGCCAAGACGTACGATTCTCGTCACTGCAAGATAGGGGCGCGTGATCGAGCGTACACGCCCTTATTTTCTACGTGGGCCCAAGTACGCATGATAGAGGAGAGCCGCCGCGCGCTCACTGCGCTATCTTGCTGATAATTCTGAACACACAATAGTTCCCCCACCCCAGATGCCCGCCAACAGTGGTAAGTGGTAGATATGAATAGCTTGCCCTTTGTACGTTGAAGGAGGTACCTCTCGGTGGTTCAGTGGTTAACGCCTTGCATACACGATGCGGAGGTCCCATGTTCGATTCTGCATGCCGGAATCTTTTGCTGAGATTTTTTCCTTCTTGCGTTTTCATATATATAAATACGTATGCATATATGGTGCATGACATCTATGCCGACGTTTACGCTGACACCGGTGGCGAAATCCAGCTGAGAGTGTCCATATAATTGCTATCGCAATAAAACGCGCGCTAAAGTTGGAGGAGACATGAAACTAAATGTACACTACAAGTGCAGTACCTACCTGTGCAGTAACTGTAGCGCAGTTTTTTTAATCATGAAAAAAAATCACATCATATTCATGGAGTGAATAATCTGTGGGGAGAAGCTTCGGAGGGTTTTATGCGACAGCAATTATATGGACACTCTCGGCGGGATCTCACCGCCAGCGTCGATGTCATGCACTGTATAAGTATGTATACGTGTCTATATATATGAAAACGGAAGAAAGAAAAAATTCAGAGAAAAGACTACGGTGCGCAGAATCGAACGTGGGACCTCCACGTCGTAAATGCGAAGCCTTAACCAATGAGCCGCTGAAAGGCACCTTTCATAACGTTTAAACGGCAAGCTATTTATATCTACCACTCACCGCTGTTGGCGGGCATATGCGGGGGGGGACTATCATGTTTGCAGCATTATCAGCAAGATGGCGCAGTAAGCGCGCGGCGGCTCATCTTTAACGCGTACTTTGGCCCGCAAAAAACGATGGGAGTGAACGATCTCTCGCGCGCCCTTATCTCGAGGTGGGAAGGAGGGGAGGACAGTACGTTTTGGCTGGCTTGGGCTTTATCTGAAACGACTCTCTTGTAGTTACCGGGTGCACAAAGGTCCCTGCAATCATGGCAGTCTCCTTTTGCGAAAAGCGCACGCTTTTCAGACACAGCAAAGTACCAATTCAGACGTTTATTCGCGTTCATCTGTACCTGTGAGTACGTTTCGTGCGTCTTTTGTGCGTGAGAAACACGGGGCACGTTTCAATCTGCTTGCCATTCTGCGCATGACCTTCCAATTTGTTGCTATCGCGTTCATTACTTCGCCTTTGTGGCAAAGCTGTGACTCTTTATTGGTAAACCGGGAATCGTCTGTCCATCCGTTCGTCCGTCCGCACCTGCTGTGCGAGTAATCCAACTAGGTTGTTACGTACGAGCTAGGAGGGACAGACCGACGGCTTTAGGAGCTTCGCCCCTAAGATTAACTAGCTTAATACCTCACTTCAGCCTCACATAACCATATGGTGGTTTCGGGCTGTTAAAACCCAGATATTATCGTTATTAGTTAAGGAAGAGGTGAAAATTCAGACTGGCACGCCTAGCACGAAATAAACAAATAAGCACCAAACACGACACGCTAAAGTAAAGCGATCCGCTGGCGCGAATAAAGTGACTTGCCGCTGTCGCCGACAAAGTAAACTGTCACGACGCACCTCCGTTAAAATTTAGTCGCTGATATTCACGTAGCGTTCCACTCTGACAACATAGCGCCCGCCTATAGCTGTCGGCGCTGCGTGGGGACTTGAACTTCGGTTATGCATACCTCAAGTTACGTGAAACCTTTTGGATTTTGAAGATGTAGGTGAGCCATAAGTTTTACGCCCGGCAAGGTTCCGTTTGTCGCTGCATAAGCTGTTGCCAGACTGCCGCAAGATTTGGCGAAAAAAGTTGCCCCTGTAGTAATGACTTCTCCGTGAGGGCTCTGTGTCGTCCGTGATGCATTTCACGAGTGCGTGAGCGACGTTGGCCGTTTTATTTAACGGAACGCGTTGCAGAAGTCGGGACGCCTTCGCTTGCTATGTGCGCAGCTGTGCGAATAAGAGATCGTGTGTCAGAGTTAAGGAAACGACGCATCATCCACCATGCATTTCGCGAGTGTGTGTGTGACGTTGGCCGTTTTAACTAACGGAATGAACCACGCGTTCCAGAAGTCGGGGCACGTTCTCTTGCTGTGTGCACATTTGTGATATTAAGAGATCGTTTCTCGATCAGTATTAGGGACGACGCGTATGAATGCTTAAGGGGAAGTGAATTTGTGAGCCGTGTCGCCGAACGAAGCTCGGAATATCTCCGTAGCTCTGAGTACCTAGTCGACGGAACAGGGAAACTATTTGAGTAGAGTCCGAACTATATGTCTTGTGCTGAGACAGCTAGGGGAAACGTAGCGTCCCCGTCAACGAGGCATGATCAGCTGTACAGAGCTGTACAGATACAGCTGTACAGCTGTACAGATCAGCTGTACAGCTGTATCGTCGGACACGATCAGAAAAGGGAAGCACACCACCTGCTGCGACTCTATTCAGTTTTCCCAGAAAACGCGTCGTTGGGCGCACTCGACTAGGTACGCGCCGCTACAGAGATATTCTGTGCTTCGGCGACGCGAGTGCGACGTATATTGAAACGCATCTCACAAATTTGCTTCCCCTCAAGCATTCATACGCGTCGTTCCTAATACTGAGACACGATCTCTTAACTACACAGCAAGAGAATGCGCCCTCAATTCTGCAACACGCGGTTCATTCCATTAATTAAAACGGCCAATGTCGCACACGTGAAACAGTTCATTGGACATGCACTCGCGAAATGCACGGCAGGCGACATGCACCACGAACAACATAAAGCCCTCACGGGGAAGTCACAACTATACAGGGGCAAATTTCTCTGCCAAATTTGGCGGCAGTATGGCTACAACCATACCAAAGTCTGGCACCTGAGATATGCAACGCCAAACAGAACCTTGATTGATTGATATGTGGGGTTCAACGTCATAAAACCACCATATGATTATGAGAGACGCCGTAGTGGAGGTTTCCGGAAATTTCGACCACCTGGGGTTCTTTAACGTGCACCCAAATCTGAGCACACGGGTCTACAACATTTCCGCCCCCGTCGGAAATACAGCCGCCGCTGCCGGGACTCGATCCCACGACCTGCAGGTGAGCAGTCGAGTACCTTAGCCACTAGACCACCGCGGCGGGGCCAAACAGAACCTTCCCTTACGCCCTACAACCTTCCGCGTAAACAGCTGCCCACATGTTTAATAAAAAAAGTTTTTCTATTAGTCATTTCAGTGTAACTTTAGCAGTGGCTTAACAATTTACCTTGAAGTAGACTTCATTTGAACATAGCTGGTGTCTTATTCATGTTGTTCGAGGTATAGCGCATCCAGGACGGGACAGAGAAGAAGACACAGACACCTTCGCGTTTTTATTTTTTAAAATAAAAACGCGAAGGTGTCTTATTCCTTCGCGTTTTTATTTAAAAAACATATTGAGTAGAAAAAAGTTATTATGCTAGACATAATGGGCAGCCCGAGGCTCGCTTATTCCTTCGTATATACACGTCGTCTATCAATGGCTAATATTGAATCCTGGCGTCGCGATGACCGAGTCTGACGTCGGGAGTGTATATACCGACACTCTGTATAGGACATCATACGAACAGGATGAAGTACCTACCATCACGATGAAGCATAAATTGGTTATACTGCATGATTTGAAGTCGTGAGGCAGCGATTTAAAAATGGGCCCGTGATAAATTGGCCAATCACGCCCATTTATCATTGATAGCGTACCAAGATAAGGGGCGCGTGTTATTGCCCCATGGCGGTGCAGGCATCAGGGGAAATCGAGCATACTGCGCTACGGTTGTTTCGGGAGGAACGAATAACGCAGAAATGACGACGGATTCGCTATGAATACAGCAAGCGTTTCGATGGCCACGCTTTCAGATTGATACATCGCGATACGCAACATTCAAGCGCATCGGTGGCCTCCGATTTCCTTATCATTACAATTACTGAGCGTATAGTGCTCGTGAGCTTTCTCATATCAACCAATTATGAACACGGGGTCACTATAGCCGATATACTCGGCGACAACATTCAAGACCGAGTGTGTGATTGCGCAGCTGGTCCTTAACGCCTCGGCGCCCTTATAAAGTGGTAATCTGTTCTGGCACCGTAAACGTCACCGCGCAAGTCGACAGCCCGCAGCAATCTTTGTGCTCAGTTTGTGCGCATTTGGAAGCACTCCAAAATCGATTGTCTTCAGCTCCCATCACAATCACGTGACGCCTTCATGTATAGTTGAACAACACTTACCGAGACGGGAAGTCATCAATAACACGCATTCTCGACAACGTTACGGGAAAACTTTCGAAAAAGTTGGATAACTGGCAATGAAATTTATAAATTATGCAGTGTATACCAAACTATTTCTCTGGCTATGAAATATACTCTGGTTGAAGAGTCCGAATGCTTTTGTCCATTCGCAGCACTTTCTCTGCCATTCGCAGCATGGCGCACTTGTTCATCCACGTCCCAATCGGAATGTGTCGGGTACCGAGGGAAATCTATATCATCACCATGGTGTAAAAATAATGAGGTGTTGACACTGAGTGCCCGGAGAATGTTCGGTTTCGCGGGCAGTGGTAGATTCAGCGGGGGCACGATCGCCTCTCTTCCTTCACCAAAGCCTCTAAGCACCTATTTTCTTCTCTTCAGTGCTTGCCATCCACCTGCTATCACCAGTTTGGACAGATGAGGAGGACCGCTGTGAGCGCACAATAACAGTATTTATGCCATTACAGGGTTTTTGTGCAAGTAAAAACAAAAAGTAATGACCACGCCCGCATTCAAGTTGCTAATTCAAGTGACCCCCCCCTCTTCCCTAAAATGAGTGGCTGGATCCACTTCTGCTCGTAGGCGCGCTGTGCTGCAAGCCGTCAAATGGCGCCGCGGCCAACGTACCCAGCGAAGCGGTGCTGGCGCGCTGAAATTCCTCTGCCACCCCAACGTTTTCGTTTCAAGCGGTGTGACTAACACTTTCAGGGCGAAGGAAATTTGTTATTTCAGATTAAAAGATAAATCTTTACTAGGTTTAGGGATACATTAACACGATAAATTCTTGTGGAGGGTGTGAACGTCGTCAAAACTGATGGATCGGGGAGCACTCAAAGCTAAATTCCGCTCGCACGCTTTAGTATATTTGTCTGTTCACGGCATTCCTCAATGCAAAGAAAGCTAATAAAAAAACGTTTGCCAGTGTCATATTCCTTCATATATATATATATTTCCCTGTGGGGAAGAAAGCAAGGAACTGCCACGTGCTTAGATGTAAGTGCATGCTAAACAGCGCTGGATAGTCAAAATTAGTCAGGAGCCCTCTAATACGGGGTGCTTCGTAATCAAGTCATGGTTTTGGTGCGTAAACCCCTCACAATAATTATTACCGCTCTATTAAAAGAGAATGGTTACTCCACCAAAAACGTATTTCATTTAGAGAGTGTATTGTTGAAGCGTAGTTGCGCTTATTCGATGTGAACGCCATATAAAAAATATTTGAAACGCGCGAGTATTCCATATCAAGCACACAAGAGCAATGTACTTGTTCCGGAAATATATAAAAAAATTCTGCCATATCCACGAAGTGAATGATGATGAGTGGGCGAAGCTCCGGAGGTAAACCTGGTAAACCATGAATCCTCTGTACATTTTGCCCACTCGATTTTATTACATCGCTCCCCCTAGCGTACGTCGCCGCACTAAATCGAACGATTGCCTTCAACCAATGACACGCGCCATATGTGACATCATTCCTATTTTATAAGATCTCGCGTCTTTCGTCAACTACAAGTACCGCTTTCTAGTTTATAACATCTTGCATCTTTTCATCATCAGCTACAAGTACCACCATCTAGTAAACACTACAAGAACTAAACGAGAGGTGGCTACATACAGGAGACGGTACCGCCATCTAGTGAACACTGCAAGAACTAAACTAGAGGTGGCTACATACAGGGGATGGTACCGCCATCTAGTGAACACTGCAAGAACTAAACTTGAGGTGGCTACATACAGGCTACAGGGGACGCACAGCCCACGCCCTAAGGAGCTTCGCCCCTAAAATATTTTAACCACGTAAGTATTTCATATACAGTACACTAAAGTGATGCGGTTGTTGATGGCTCAATGTTACGATGTAAATTCACGTATTTATGTGATTGATATTTGGGGTTTAACGTCCCAAAACCACCATTTGATTATGAGAGAGACCGTAGAGGAGGGCTCCGGAAATTTCGACTTCCTGGGGTTCTTTACGTATTTATGTCTTTACATATTTATGTCACTGCCGACGGCACCTTCATCCCTGTCAGACAGCACATGCTCCGCACAAGCCTCGATAGCCAGAACGGCAGTTCGGTACAAAACAAATTTTATTTATCTTTCTTGGTAGGGAGCGCAGCAACTTATACACGGAACACACGACACAAGTTGCTGCACTTCCTACCAAGATGGATTCATACCAACTAGCCTGATATAATTGTTTATAGAGTTTACGCTCTACTTTTTTAAGAACTGCTCAGCAATTCGACGTCACCTTCATCAGTATAAAAGCATTAAACACACGCGAACAAAAAAAATTGACAGCATATCCACGAAGCGAACGATGTTGAGTGGGGCGAATGGTCCATCGGTCCGTTTGTGTGTCCATCCGTCCACTATACGATATCGTCAACTGTACGAAAACTGCTAATGCCATCTATAGTTATATTTTGAAGGACATATGTACACAATGCCATCTAGTGAGCAATTTAACTAGAAGTGGCTACATTCCACTACTACTACCACAGAGGGAACAAACTACACCCTAAAGAGCTTCGCCCCTAAAAACCTGGCTAGAAAACAGCGTCGTCACACATGCCAACAAAAATACCCAGAATCACAGCATGCACGTTTCTGCCGAGCGTGCTGCCGAGACGGCTGACCCCACCCGTCGTAGCGCCACGTAAGAAGGCATCGGAGAAGCTGCGAGATAACTGATAACTGCCCGAACACTATCTGGACGTGTTGTGTGGAGAGGGAAAGAGTGTAAGCACCTGTATATTCTTACACCGTGATCACCACTGCCCTGTCTGACGTAAGAGCATGCAGCCAAACGAACGGTGAGCGGAAACTGTGGCTTTAGCGGGCCAGCAACTAAAAACAACGGGCGAACTGCCCACGACAATGTTCCAACACGGAATGCCCATGCCAGCTAGAATGACGGCGCTATTTAAGCACAGCAATGCTGATGACACAATCGGTACGTGGCGGTTGGGAGTTCGGCGTTGACGCTGCAGATACCGGTGGCTTTGTTCGGCTGCCTGATTTGCACCCAATGGCTGCTCCAACAGTTCGGTCGTGCCGGTGGAGCTTGTATTCACCGTCACGGATGCCTCAGCACGCAAGTCTGCGTTGGTAATCAAGTCATCCGAGTCCGTAGCATGCACTATATGGTTCCTGTGACGCACTCACTCGCACACATAACGAATAGTCACGACCAAATATTTCTAAAGCCATGGTCATGACATTCGCACGATAGGACACTGGGCCTGTGCGAGCAAGCAGGGTAGCAATGAACCACCTCGGACTGCGGTGGAAGTTGCGAACACGCACGAGGTCGGCTCACGGAACGTGCTCTCGCGACACCTGTGGCGACTGGCTTCCTGGAATCGCGTCTGTCACCTAAGGCCTCACGAGGTCCAGCCTTGCTCTGAGGAGCCTCCTGAACATTAAAACAGAGGGTGCCTCTGCCGTAGTTGCTTGCGGAGTGTTGCGGTACACCATCAGGAGAAAGTCTGCTAGATCTGACGGCGACGTGGAACGGCTAGACTTGCGAAATGCGCTCTTGAGTATCTGGACGACTCGTTCTGCCTGACCATTGCTCTTCGGATGGTAAGGGGCTGTTCGCACACGCAGGGTTCCTATTCGCTGCAGCTACTCCGGGAAGTCTGCAGAAGTAAACCGAGTACCGTTGTCGGACGCCGAAGTTTTGGTGAATCCAAATCTGCAAAATAGTTCATGTAAGCATGAAATGGTTGCTTCAGTGCCAGTTGTGCGCATTAGAAACACTTCTGGTCATTTTTAATGAGCATGGACCACTACTAGGTACATCACTCCACTTATTGAACCGGCAAAGTATATACGTGCAGTCGCTGCTAAGGGCGTAAGAATTGAAAGGTGCTTTAGGTGGCAAATCGCGGTTGGATCTGCACGCCGAACACGAAACGGTGAAGCGCTCAATGTTGTTATTGATGGCAGGTCACCAAACATAGCTCCTTGCTACTTTTTTGGTGCACACAACACCTGGATGACCTTGGTGCAGCTCGTCTAAGATGAAGGCGCGAAACTTTTCAGGAATGAGTATAAGCGCCCAAGCATAATGCATCCTCGGTGTCAGTTCCAGTCATCTGTGGAAAAAAAGGTTTGATTTCGTCAGGGACAGTGCATGGCCAGCCTAAGAGAATATGTAACTGTACGCTGTGTAGCATCACGTGAAATTTCGTGAGCTATGTCTTGGCTATTAACCAGCATAGTGTCAAAGCGAAGTTGATAAAATTATTCTTCCTAATCTTCAACAGTCTGTTGCGAGACTGGCAGACTTAATAAACACTCGGCGTTAACGTTCTGCGTAGAAGGTTGGAACTTTAGCCCTAGTTCACACTGAAGCCTCCACTTTTTACAGCGGCCCGAATTCCCCTGCCGCCGACTATGCCATCTACCACGGGGCGAACGCGGGATAGAAGCGCTGTCAGTCGGTTGTTGTCGCGGCTCGTAAACGTCCCTGTAGGCTGTAGTCTTTGGTTTTTCTCGTACGCAGGAAGCAAGAAGAAGTACTGCTTACTTTGCTGGCAAGTCGCTACCTTGTAATGCGTGAAAAGTAGAAAAAATACCAACGCCAGCGGCGTTGGTTGGTTGGTCTTGCTTTGCAAGACCGTGACACGCTTAGTCACGCCAATGAAAAGCTCGGTCCCCTCTTCCACGAAATAGGGACGTGAAGTAGGCACAGAGTTGGTTAAACTCCCGCTGGTTACAACATTCAGTTACGTGCACTTGCGACATGACAAGTGAGTAGGGCTTGGCCGCCATTTTGCATAACTTCTTGACTAGCGCTCCTATTGGTCCGCGGCGACCAATTCGGCTGCAGACGCCGCAAAAGTTGGTCCGAGAGCGATTGGCGCGGAGAGGGCCTTTTCGACGGATCTCGGAGCTGCCGAATCAGATTCGGCGCACTTTCGGTGATCGAGATGCTCAGTGTGAAAGCGCCCTTAATGAAAAGGAATAGGCGGACAAACCAACTGCCCATAGATGTAGTCTTGCGGCGGCAATTGGCGGTATGCCCATTTAAGGACCAAAAATTGTAGCCAGTGGCTTGTGGTCGGTGAGCAAAACAAAATGTCTTGCATACAAGTAGTAATGAAACTTTTTCACGCCAAATACAAGCGCTAACGCTTCCTTTTTTAGCTGTCTATAGCCCTAAGCTTGGCTCAGGGCGCGCAAGGCGTAGGCCTCGTGCACTCTGCATAATCTGACCATTTGGGAAGCTATGTGACAAAAATCATAGTGCCCCAAGATGTGAACAGACGAAAGCTGGTGTGCTGAAAGGTGCGACTGTAATCTTCATTCCAGTCACAGGCTAACCCCCATATTCAAAAAACGCTCCTTGACTTGAACTTTACTTGTAGCTGCCTTCAGTGCCGCGAGTTTGAAACGCGCCTACGAGTTTGTGCTCCATTGGCACCACCTAAAGACTGTGCGTTCAAAACGCGTTTGTGCTGCGTTGAAGTCGGTGGCAGGTCAAGTTCAAGTCAAGCAGCGCTTTTGAATACGGAGGAAGTGTTTTTGCAGGAGCCTGTTTAAGGGAGAGAGAACAGTGGACAAGTTTGGAACGAACTTTTCATAGTAATTGATAAGTCCAAGCAGTGACTGAAGCTGCTGCTTATCGGCTGGCGCCAGTGTCTTGGCTATCGTGATCAGTTTCTCGTCCGTTGAATGGATGCCATGCCTGTTGATTACATGGCCCAAGTACGTCAGCTCGTCGCGAAAAAATTAGCTCGCCGTCGGCTTTACGCGCAAATCCTTTCCGACAGCCTTTTAAAACTGCATAAAAGTCTTTCAGATGCTCTTCTGTTGAGCGGCCCGTAATTGAGATGTCGTCAATACAGCAAAACGCAAAATTCAGCCTTTTCAAAATGTCATCCATGATATTCTGGAACGTGCCGAAGCGATCCAGAAAGGAAGACGATTTACGGTGCGAAAGTCTTTTGTGTGTGTGCTGAGGGTGAGGTACTGTTTTGAAAGCGGGTTCACTTACACCTGCTGGTAAACCCCGCAGAGATCAATTTTTGAAAATTGTTGTCCCCCAGCTATAGGCTGAAAGCAGTTCATCTGACTTAGGCAAGAATAATGTTCTACGTCGAGTATGGGTTGAAGTGTCAGCTTGTAATCACCACATACTCTTATTGGCCCGTCGCGCTTCAAGACCAGCACTACCAGCTTGGCTTACTTACTATTTGTTACTGGTACCAACACGCCCATCTATACCTGTCTCGACAGCTCATCGTCCACTGGTGCTTTCAGAAAAAATGGCACATTGCGAGCTTCGAAAATATTGGGTGTTTTGCCTTCTTTGAAAATGAGAGTTCTTTTATCGCCTCGGATTGTTCCTAGTTTGTGAAAACATCCTCACTTTTTGGCAGGCAAACTTTGCAACTCAGGGAGATGTTCCGCGCTTAGAAATGGTTCAGACGACAACTGCTTTAGCCCACACTCTTCCTTCCAGTCCACGCGAATTTGCTGAAGCCAGTTGCGCCTAAAAAAATGCTGAACAACTTTCAGGAACCACGTAGAGCGGTAACCACTGGCACTGATCATTGTGCTAAACTTGCAAAAAAAGTAACACCGCATGACTTCACAGGTTCCCCAGTATAGGTCCTCCGCTTCAGGCTAGTCTGTAGCGGCACTGACGAGACAAATGAACGTTATTAAACCAGGGATATTACTGAGACGACAGCTTCCGTGTCGAGCTCCGTTTGCAAAGGACTCCTTTCTAAAATTACGCTAAGCATAATAGGCTCTCCTGTTTCTACCTTCCCGGCCACCACACTTCGAAGGGGTGGTTCCAACGGCTGCAACACCCGATCATGCGAGGCTGTTCACTTCCCCTTATGCTGCTGCTTCCGACGCAGGCACACTTGCTGAATATGCACTTTCTTGTTACACAAAACAACACATCGCGTTAATGTGTGGACACGCACTGGTTATGTGGGCTAAGTTACAGCGGAAGCACCTCGTAGTTTCCTTGGTCGGCAACTGATGAGCTTCCAACTCACTACCGGGCTTCGAATGAGTAGCTGTGTAGCGTTAACAAGCGCAGCTTCCAATTCTGTAGCGCGATCAACAGCTCGTTGAAACACGAGTTGCTTGTCCTCCAAAAACAAGTGTCCGAATGTGTACTCGCAGTATAAACCACAAACAAATCTGTCTCCGTGTCGATGAAACGCACCGAACTTGCACGTTTGGGCCAGCGCCCGCACGTAACTCTGCCACGTAATGCGGTATTGTTTCATGTTCTTTTTGCGTTCGACGATGAAATTTTGCTTGTTTCGCCTATGACTGACCGTTCAGGGGTGAAATGCTTGCAGAGCTGCTCGCAAAAGCTTTCCAGAGAATGTGAAGACGGCTTTGTTAGGACGGTAAGCGGCTTGAAACTCGAATAAGTCTGCGGACCTACAATGCTAATGAACAAGTGTATATCTTCCGTTCATCGGGGTCATCATTGGCCTGAAAGTAAGCCTGCACACGCTCCTCGTAGGCTAATCCAATCGCTTGTCGAGTTATCAAATGGCTCTACTTGCCCCAGCTGAAAACTTGCGTTCACCTTGGCCCCGTCGCCTTGGCCATGTCGCCCTTAGCGGCTGCTTCACGACTGATTAAGCGGGTTCCAGTTGCTACTCGGCTGGACCTTCTTTCATGCTGGTAGGTCCCATCCTTGTCGCCGCTCTATGACGTGTTTGAAGTAAGAGCAACGAAACGAACGTTGAGTGGGAACTGTGACTTTATTGTGCCAGCAACTAAAACCAACAGGCGAACTGCGCGCGACTTGCTCTAACAAGCGAAGCACGCGGCAGCTACAACCTTTATTCTATGGCTACAAATTCCGGCGCATTTTAAGCACAGCAATGCAGGCGACACAATCGGTGCGTCGTGCGTGGACGTGGCGAGAGATTGTGGCCAAGCCTTATCGCGCAGCCGCGCGACATATCAACCACCTCTTGTTGGAGAGCAAAACTCCGTGGTCACTGAAGACCCCGCAATAGGAGCAAGCGGTAACGTTAAATTTACTCCATAGGCATTGATGGGTAATATGTGCTCATATTTTGTCCTGAAGGATGTAGTTGATATCGAAGGATAGCCATGTGAATCAATATTACCAATAAGTAGTCAACCTTTAACATTTACAAACTTATCAAGCTGTACAAATCTACCAACTCCTCAAGTGTCATCCCATTATACGTGGCTATATTTATCAGCACCTCCGGAACCAAATATTCCCAATTTTTCATCAAACGCATTCTGTCAGTGCTCGTGAGTTTCTTGTGGGACGTTAGATTGCATGATTTCATTTCACTTGTTCTCTTAGCTCATTTCTCTTCCTGTAATCGCCAAGGGAAAAAAAAGACAAACGCGCGTTTTTCGAAATCCGTCACCGAACCACATTTCGCCTTTATATCTGCACTATCTACCGAAGGAGCTGTTTTAGGAGTTGCGTAGCGACGAGAAACACAACAGCTTGCCGGCCAAAACTAGAATGACACAAAATAGGTGCAACATACAGGATTTTTCTGATAGGGGATTATCAGCTTATGACAGGTCATACATTATAAAATAACTACAGGAATCGAAAATCAAATCTCCTCCCCCTCTGGATCCGCCCGTGAGTCGTTGCGGCAACTGCATGCGACTCCGTGTACATATTTCTGTGCGCGATAATAGCCCCGCCACGGTGGTCTAGTGGCTAAGGTACTGGGCTGCTGACCTGCAGGTCGCGGGTTCGAATCCCGGCTGCGGCGGCTGCATTTTCGATGGAGGCGGAAATGTTGTAAGCCCGTGTGCTCAAATTTGGGCGCACGTTAAAGAACCCCAGGTGGTCGAAATCTCCGTAGCCCTTAACTACGGCGTCTCTTATAATCATGTGGTGGTTTTGGGACGTTGAACCCCACAAATCAATCAATCATGTGCGCAATAATAAACCGTTATCCCACCAAGTATTCAATTTACCGAAGACCCACCCCCTGATTTTTTTTCTCGACGAAGCAATGCATCATTCAAGAACGCAAAAAAAACGAAGCGTAAGCAGCTGTTTGACGATGTAACTGCGGTCATCTGAGGTAAAGGGATCCTACGGCACAATATAAAGTGTCTGTGTGGTAAAGGGATCCTACCGCACAATATAAAGCGTCTCAGATTTGGGAGCACGTCAAAGAACCGCAGGTGGTCAAAATTTCCGGAGCCCTCCACTACGGCGTCTCTCATAATCATATGGTGGTTTTGGGACGTTACTCCCCACAAATCAATCAATTGGACTAATCGAGAGCTTCTACAATGCCGTCCACTTTTAGTACGAGCACGGCGCAGCATGGCCGCGCTCCGCTGGGCGCCAGCGCACTCGGTGCGGCCGCTCTTAGAAGCTTGTCGGCGCAAGCGCACAGGCAATGCCTGATCTCTTGTGACACGCTGGCGAGCCGTGCTTGCTTTGCCGTGAAGCACGCCTAACAATGAGCACGCCAGCGGCGGCGATTGAGCGCACTGCGGGAAAGAGCGCGTCGCTCACTGCAGCGTCGGGACTTACAACGGGATGTGCGTCGTTTACTGTAGATGTATGCGTAAATACACAGTATAAAATATGTGGCGCACGGGCCGGATGTGACTCACGGATGTGTCAGCGCGCAGCTTCTCCAAGAATAAGATGTTTTTGACGTTGCTAAATAATTGGCGTTGCCCCAACATCAAGCCACGCTCAGAATTTGCATCAGGGAGTATTGTAATTGTAGGTGATTTATTTATTTATTTTATTTTGAAATGTGCCTTTTCTTCCTCTCTCTTCCTGCGTTTCAGTCCTCAATCCCCTTCTTCACGCAAACCAGTAAGTCAGCGATTTGTTTGCAGTGGCTAAATTCTCTGCTTTTAAATAAAAAGCTTTCTCTCTCGTGGGTGCACGCGCCTGAGTGCTGAACACGGGTTATCGCCATTTAGGTGTATCTACCGAGGGGGGGGGGGGGGGCAAGGGCCCCACTAAGTAAGGTAAGAGGCCTGAGCACCCCCCCCCCACTTTCAGCAGTGGGCATTGTAGGCTTCCCACTAAGATTAGAACTGAGGCCCTATTCGAGCTTCACAGTAAGCCCAAACAGGGTCGAGCCGCTTCAGCCACCATTATCGGTAGTCTGCAGTGTGTAATTGTTTTAAGAGTTGCGCGCTGCTCCATCAAAGTGTTGGCGAGGTGGAATGCCCGTTAAGGCCCGAATTCAAATCGCCACTGTAGATATTGAGTTTTAACAATTTAGTGCAAGTTCTTAAGCTGCATTTCTTTCCTTTGTTTCTTAAAACTAGCTTCAGTATACGGGTTGCTACAAAAACTTAACGTTTGTGTGAAGTAAAATTTATAAATTTGACATCGAGCTTATTTGAAGTGCCGCCGCATGAGATTCAATGAAAGGGTAAAGTAATGATTCCGTCTTTTCTAGAATTCGCAAAGCTCTCGGAATTGTACTTTTGCTCATTCTTTCCTCAGTAACTTCCTTCAACCTTCTACTCTACAATGAAACGCAAGCAAAAACAGATATAAAAACAGGGAAAAGGAGGAAGCAAGTGATATAGAGAGAGAAAGGAAAAAAAGCTGTTAAGTGATCGTCGTGATATAGCCTTGTTGTCATTATTCTATAAATACGTGTACCAGCTTGACCATAATAAATTGCATACACCAACACACACATCTCGTAGAATACATAATAATCTAAGTTTCACGCGACTTTACGGTTCTATACTGACGCCTTCAACTATTCCGCACTTCCGCGAGCCATACGCCTATGGAACAGCTTACCTGATAATATAGTGGCGGAAACAAACTCGGCAAAATTCAGGCAATCTCTCAATGCGCATATCTCTCGCAGACCACGTTCTGCCTAATATATCGCACCTAATAATCAGTGCTTTTGTTCGGGTGTTTGCGCAATTTCATGTGCAATGGGTTACAAGTTGTAGTATTCCACCCCCCCCCCTTTTTTTCGCGCAAAGTATTCATTGAATCACTTGTATTACTGTTGGTATTTTATTATACCTTATAATATACGACACACCTTGTATTACCCTTGATATTGTTATAATTCCTGCTGATTCTTGTATTATTTACCCTTTGTAGAATTTTGATCGTATTTGTTTCACATTGTTTTGTTTTTGCATATCATATTTTGCTTCTTCTTGTGAATTTGGGTTTATATCTTTGGTGTATAAATTTTTTTTTTGTGAAGCCCCCCTTACTCAATGCCCATGTGGCCATGTAAGGTATTTCAAATAAATAAATAAATAAATAAATAAATGGTAAGAGCAAGACTAAAGAAGTAAGAAGAAAAAAATACAAATAAATACAAAAAAACGAGAAAACGAAAAAAATAGGACTATAAGAAACAAAAAGGCTCACCTTCTTCAGACTTCGTACCATTACAGCAAAGAAGCCTTGTTTTTCATAATAACTCTGCATATAAGGCACAATTTTGGTAATTTGCGACTTCGTTCACAATGTCAACACGAGACTCAAGACCCCTGTATGCCAATTTGAAATTTACTCTGGTCCAATACCTTTTTTACGTACCGATCGACAACGCGATTGTGAGGGGTGACCATGGCTTTCTTAAGGTCCACACTGATTTCGGCTGTCGGCGAATGTCGTTTTCCTCCCTTTGCGTCGTACACTTGCAGTGTTTCATATTCTGCGTCCTCCGAGGAATTCATTGATCTGGCTGTGGCCAAATTTCACCGAATCAAAGAGTTGTGGTGCCATTAATATCGCTGGCCGTAACACGTCTGAATCATACAGTTTTCCCAATTAACGGTTGTCGATTTAACTGGCTTTTACTTCTTTCGTGAGCTATACAATTAAGCTCAGCGCATGGCTTATACTTAAGAATTATCCGAAATACTTACCTTTGACAACTACAACATTTGTTCAGAAAGTGCAAATATAAAGTAATGGAGAAGACGTTTTTTGTGCTCAATTTACAATGCTGAAATCGGACTCCAGTTTGCACATGAAATGCATGGTCAGTCCAAAAAGAGCTTAAATCAGGTAGGCCTCGAAAACGCATTTTGAGAACTTTTCTTTTTATAAGTTGCATTGGTGGGATCTAAGCATTAATAATACCGCTAAATTTTCATTTCATGTAGATTATGCCGTCTTATATTTGTGCAGAAATTAAATACAAACTTGACAACAAGAGCTAATGCTAACCAAATTTGTATCATTTGTGTAAATGAAAACCACCTAAAATACCATGCCAAGACTTATTCGGTGCTGTTCTGTCTTAAATTGACCTTTTTAATGCGAAATACTACTTAGATGGCAAAGAAACTTACATAGTGCCGAAACTTTCAAATTTTGAGCACAATGATAACGTTGTCACATATGCATTCGAAATTATGTGGTCTACCAGATCCCTCTGTTATGCGGTGATATTTATATCAGAAGAACTGTAAGGTATGCCAAAGTCGCATTAAGAAAGGGCTACAAAAATAGCAACGTAATGACTAATTAACAAACCTGGCAGCCTACTCTTCATAGCATCAGTACAAGCTACAGTTTCGTAATTTTCCTGGTAACGCAGTTATAGGAATTCATTGCTCAACTTTTTGAATGATGTTCTTATAAACAAAACAACTTCTTGTGAAGCCCCACCATGGTGGTGAAGTGGCTAAGGTACTCGTCTCCTGACCCGCAGGTCGCGGAATGGAATCCCGGCTGTGGCGGCTGCATTTTCGATGGACGCGAAAATGCCGCAGGCCCGTGTGCTCAGATATAAGTGCACGTTAAAGAACTCCAGGTGGTCGAAATTTCTGGAGCCCTCCACTATACGCCGTCTCTCATAATCATATGGTGGTTTTGGGACGTTAAACCCCACATATCATCAATCAATCAATTAACTTCTTGTGAACTACAAATCTACCAATATTTTACTCTGCCTGTACGACGGAGTGAGGGCAAAGTTTTCTATATATATATATATATATATATATATATATATATATATATATATATATATATATATATATATATATATATGTGTGTGTGTGTGTGTGTGTGTGTGTGTGTGAGAGAGAGAGGGGGGGAAACCACCTAGCCCCCTCCCCCCACTCGCGAAGCAGTTGGTATGCCACTGGTTACGGCAGCGTCTAATATTCTTGAAAAGGAACGAGATCTGCCAACGACTCGCATGCGCACAAAGTGCACTAAACAGAGATCAGCATCTGCTATGCTGTTTATGTCGACATATCCTTAAGTGAACTTTGAGTAAACGGTGCCGTACCACGGATCATATTGGACAAATGGTAAGGAGTGTGCGCAAGGGCTGGGCGCAGTCAAATGAAAGTGTCGTATTTCAAGCTGTGATTGAGGTGGATTCACCTTCCGCAGCGTTATTGTTATCCACTTTCTTTTTTATTTTTCATTACTTATGAACGCCTTTCACGGATAATGGCCTAAAGCATGGCCTAAAGTCATGAGTAGCCTCAAAAAGTCGACAGGTGCCCATTCAGCAAAGCAGGCGGCGCTCGCAATTCAGTGTGCTTTGTGCGCTAGCGCATCGTGTCAGCAAATCTCGTTACCTTTCGAGATTATTAGACGTTATCATATCGCACACACAGCACTCGCGTGATAGTGTAAATGATTGCAAGGGTGTACTTAGTTTAACGCACACGTGATTCAGAAAGTATAATTACCGTGAGGATTGCGGGCAATGCAGTCACCATGAGTGACGAGGTTCTCGGTGATTTACCTGTAGCGCACGTCCCTGAACTGAATATGCTTTTCTCACTCGAGCTACCTGCAGGCGTTCATCATCACCTGGGCTGGACGGCAGTACATACGCTTCTTTACGCCATCTCGGAGTAAGCGGCCGATGCCATGTTACTGAAATGCTACAACCACTCATGATGGCATCACTCATGAAAGCTGGAAGTTCAGCCACTTGGTACCACTCCTCAAACCTGGAAATTACTGGCATCGTACTGACCCTTTGCACTGTCCAGCTGCGTGTGGAAAGTAATGTAACTCGAGGGGCACCTACATTGATATATCCAGAGTCTATAGCTGGTTTTCGACGAGGTTGCCCTTCTTTATAGATAATGTCATCGACCTTCTGACCTCTGTACAACAACAAAAATACTTGAAGCGCATATCAGTTGCCGTGTTTCTCGACCTGAAAGAGGCCTACGGCAACGTTACGCACGATTTCATTCTCGATGCCTTGGGAAATAATCAGTGTAGAAATGTTCCGACAGCTTCGGAAGGCAGGAAGGGCGAAGCAAACAGAAAGGGAGAAGGCGGCGAGGTTAACCAGGAAGAATTAGGGTTAGGTTATGGTGAATTAAGGAGAAAGAAGGATGAGAGATGAGGGAAGAGAAAAAAAAGAAAAAAAGGGGGAGAGAGAAAGTTAATTCACTGCAGCGTGTAGAACTCCACCGCAAGTCAGAGGCGTTCACACATACCCGTTAACCTCAAAAAGCACAAGAGGAATTTGACTGCCTTTGGAGTGGCCTATTGAAGAGATAGGTGTAACCATATGAGACAGGAAGGAAGTAGAGTGGGTCAGGGAACAAACGGCGGTTATGGATACCATACTTGAAATCAAGAAGAAGAAATGGACATGGGCCAGGCACGTAGCGCGTAGCCAGGATAACCGCTGGTAAGTAGAGGTAACTATCTGGATTCCCAGAGAAGGCAAATGCATGAGAGGGAGGCAAAATCAAGTGGGCAGATTAAGTGTGCAGGTACAACGCGGCAGCAGAAGGCACATTGTCAGAACGTGTGAGAGGTCTTTGCCTTGTCGTGGTATTATTATTATTATTATTATTATTATTATTATTATTATTATTATTATTATTATTATTATTATTATTATTATTATTATTATTATTATTATTATTATTATTATTATTATTATTATTATTGAGGATATCCTCATTCGTGCATACCGGGAAGGCCGCATTGTTGACCACTACACCTCTCGTGGCGTTCTGCGGGGCAGGGTTCTCAGCCCTGCTCCGTTTAACCTTGCGATCATTGAACTTCTCCTGGTTCTACCTCTACCAGTCAACCTTAATGTATATGCTACTGACATAAGCATCTGAGCTTCGCCAGTGACACAATTCCAGGTACATGCACGGCTCCAAAAGGCAGCGGGAGTAACGTAGAAGTACCCCCGTGCTCGAGGCCTCAGAATTTCCACCGAGAAGTGTGCCTTAGTCCCTTTTACCTGCAAAGCGATGACCCGGTATCCCGTTTCAATCGACAACGTAAGAATGCCGCGCACGAGAAGTCACGACCGAGATCTTTCGTGGAGTGCTCACATCTCGCACTTGAAGAAGAGGCTCACCTCTGCAACACCCGTCGTAGATTTCTCGCCGGTATAACGTGGAGCACATTCGTATCAGCCATGCTTCAACTATACTGAGCTTGGGGTCTTTGTGATATAACACACCCGTGCTCTCAAAAGCCGAGAAAGCTAAGATCTAGGTCCCGCAAAGCATTCAAGGCCAAGTCCTTCGCACATGCTTGGGACGGTGGGCTCACGTGGTGGCAGCGATTGCCATGGCGAAAGACCAGCCGATTACTACATACATAGCTGTCGACACACTGTAGTATACGGGCGCATTTTCGTCATATATTCAGAGCTTCTGAGCACCATCTGGCTAGCTTGCCACTTTATATAGAAACCGAAGGCAACGATTTCCAGAGTTGTTGCGGCTAACCAGCATTCCACCTCGCGCAAGTTGATGATGTGTGGTGCTTTATGGCGCAAGGGCCAATTGATGACCAAAGGGCGCCATTTCAGTGACTAGACATGTGCACATTGATATGGTGCATGGCTGTATATGGGCCTTGAAACTCCTCGCGCTAACGTGGGTAAAAACATATAAGTATTAAAATCATGACAGTGGCGTGAAATATGTGCAGTGAAAGTGGATGTTGAAAGGTCATGATAATAAAACAATGACGGAGATGTAGTCACCGCAGCCACGACCTCCGTACAGAGGTTCTGCTACAGATCACCATGAAATATGCAGGGAAAATCATATACATCATTTAAAAACGTAAACAATGAGCTAATTTCAAAAATTGGATCCCTACCCTGGTAAGCATCCCATGGTGTAGTGGGAGCTTCTGTCGGTAGGGCAGTAAAAAGTGCTTATTTCTTAGAGCATCTAACTCATTGCACTGGACGAGGATTCGGAGAACCATAAGTGGTCCTCCACATCTCTCACATAATGGTGGATCACTGGCAGACAGAAGATATGAATGTGCAGAGTGTGTATGTCCTGTTCTTAGCCTTGTAAGTGTTACTTCTGTGCGTCGTGATTTTGATAGTGGCGGCCAATGACCAAGTTCTGGCTTAATAACACGTAGTTTATTACTTGTGTGTCTATCTCACGTGTTTTGCCAATAACCTGTGAGCGTTTGTTTTTGAAAAGGTTTCATGTCAAGTGCAGGGATTGGTATTGATGCACTAGCGGCATCGTTGCTGGCGGATGCAGCCAGCTGGTCTGCCAAAAGGTTTCCCTGTATCGCATGGTGCCCCGGCACCCAACAGACTACAACATACTGTTTGGATGAGTAGACTGTGCATGACAGTGCATAAAGGGAGACAAGAATTGGGTTTTTGTGTTTTTATAGTGTTTTCAAGGCTTTCACTACCCGCAACAATACCGGTATGTCAGGAGTTATGCGTGCGGAGACACCTGCAGTGTGCAAGTTAAAGTGGCGGGAATATCTAAAAAGGCTAGCATGCCATCTGCAGTCTTCAAGCAAACCTCACTGGATCTTTTGCTGGTATCGCACACTGACCGAATTGATGTTTGCACGGCTGGTTTGGTCTCGAAACGTTCGCAACCTCACACGTCACAATATATACGTGTTCTGAGCTTCCCACTCTTCTAGCCGCAACGGAATTTGTAATGCAATATTCTGCAACTCCAACGCGGCTCTTCAATATGTACGGAGTATATGACGTGGAAACTACAATCGGTTGACGTCTCAAATCAATTAAATTTGCCAACGCACCACTAATGAAGGCCACGACATAGTCTTAAAATGGCTACTGGAATCAGTAAACACCTCGCCGATGACGCTGCCCAATTTGCCCACGATGGAGCACCCACACTCCTCATACCCCTGTCAATAGTCTATGCTGCAGGAGAACTTCGTTACATCACACGTTATGTGCGCTCATGCACAGACATTCTCCAGTCATTACCCACACGTCCTTGAATCATTGCGCTAACGACAACTGCCATCCAAGGTTTCAGGACGTGACGCGACAATGCTGTATCTGCTGTGCGTTAGTGTAGCGTCTACCAGCTCATTTAGTTATCGCATTGGCATAGCTGGCTCATCCAAGTGCGATAACTGCAACCATAGTTTACTAGTGTAGAAGCTTCACCTAGTAGGTCTGGGTTCGTGATGGTGAATTTCACAACGCGGGAACATAGGACAAAAAATGAGACAGGATAAAAAGAGCGCTGCTTCCAACTGATGTTTATTTTGCAGAGTGGCAAAATATATACGTTCATATAAGGATGAAGACCAGCCTAATCAATGCATACACAGTCAAATGGTAACACGTGTTTTTTTCTTCCCTGTCCTATTTTTTTTCCTATGCTCACACACTGGGAAATTCGCCATCATACAAGTTGCAACTGTGTAGAGAGACTATTGACCATCTCTTGTGCCCCTGTCCCTAAAATTAACAAGATCGCCGGACTCTCTCTCTCTCTCTCTCCTTTGCAACACAGACTTGCCTTCAAGGCATAATATTTTGGGTGTATATTTGTATTAAGTGTATGCTATTAGGCCGGTGTTGCAGTGAAGTGTGTCTTGTGGAATGTATTGTCATGCATCCAGCTGTCATAACTGTATGTATCATTGTGATGAAGGTCAGTCGGTAGGAGGTGATGGAACCTCCAGTGTGCGTGGGACATATTAACCCAGAAAATGAGCGCCCGCCGCACGCATTGGCCGCCGCTGGCGATGTGTGTCCTCCAGTGCTACCGAATGGGGTCTCTGTTTCACGCCATGAACCGGCGCCCGCGTAGGCGCGGGGGCCAGACCGGGAATCGAAGACGTTTGGTCGACCCTGGGCGTGCTTCTCTTCAATGGAAAACGAAGCCCTCCGGGGAACTCGAACCAGCCCATTGTTCATCGGGTCGTGACGATGGACGACGCCCAATCTGCCGCCGTGGTGCGTCGGCACGAGGTGATGCGCACGTAGCAGCTAATCAAGAGCCCGCTGTCTCGAGGGGCTGCCGGCCCAGTAATGGGCTGCCTTAAAGAGTTTCACGAGAAACCAGGCGTCGCACGGCCTCGGAGGCGAAGCAGCCTCCCACACACCAACCACCACATCCTCGCTTGCGTACCTGAGTGTTACCAAGACAGGACACATTTACTATATTATAGCACGAACTTGGCTCACTGTTTCGCAAACGCTGCTTGCTAGGCAAACATGGTCGTTAAGTGCTACGGTCGTGCGAGCAGTTCAAGTGATATGACCGCGAAATAAGATGTACTACATATGGAGCCAGCCGACTGGTCAGATAACTATGCTCTCACCTTGATTCGACAAGAAGCAGTTGCACTATTTGTTGTGTAGATAGCAGCACTCCCCTTAATTGCTTCACGGAGTAGCAGTTACTTGTTGTTTATATCAAGAAATAAATAGGTAAGTAAATAAATGGATGACTTCACTAAGTGATTTTCATTCGATGGTCAATCACTGGCTGTGTGGTCGCCGCATCTGCAATTATTGTATATATCGTCTAATTCAGCTACCCTTCTATCTTGCGCTTAATGTGGCTTGTGTGCACCAGTATGAATAAATATATGCCATCTGTTTCCTCTCGAGTATATATTACAGTAAAAGCTGCTACGAGATCAAAATTCGGGACACGTGCGGCGCCGTATAGGTGTCCGCCGCCACCGCCGCCGGTGTCCATAACCACTATCGCGAAATAAGGGTAAAAAATGTTGTACCAAGGACACAGTGGGGCTCGAACTCAGGTCCACTATATACGTGCCAGCCCAGTATTTTACCACTGAGCCACGCCGGTGCTTGGGACTCGTTCGCAAACTTGCCTCAGGCAGGCTTGATGTCAGGAAAGAAATCGCATTGATATGAGTACTACAGCATTTTGGAGCAGCAAAAGAACAACGAGGCGTCACACAATGCGAATAGAGTAACGAGTGGGTCGTCCAATACTCCAACCCATTACTAAAGCTTGTTTTCAATCACCTATTAACAGTGACGCATACCCACTTAAGGCCTAATTCCTCATCGTTGTCAGCCACTGCATGAACAGTTGGCACAAAATTACTTGCAAGTGTTTAGCGGATACAACGCTTCTCAGAAGAATGACGACAAATAGCATAGGGAACGCTGCTATACTACCCAGAAATTATTATTATTAATGCCATAGTGGGTACCCAGCAAGTATTCTTGCAGCAGTTACCAAATGAGTGTTGGAAAAGGCTCTGAAGTCACTCGCCTGGCTTTCGCTGGACTGTGCTACGCCTTCCGCGCAGACCTGGCGTTTTTACTTGCTTTCCGTGACCACCTTCAACAAATGTTCTCCTTCAATAACCACGCAATCAACTTGAATACTTTTGCGGTGCAGTTTGGCGATACTTGTAAACTATTCAAATGAAATCCTTCTTGCCTCCGTTCACCGGCCAAGCTCACACTAATAGTTTTGCAAACAAATGGAAGCGCTCACAGCACATGTGAGGCGTCTTGCTCGCGCCCCTGCCCACCATTTCGCCTCACTGCCAAAAGACCAACCTCGAGCCTCATTTTGTCTGAAAGTCCTGTTCTACACGCCTACCAACAGCATACACAGCTCCAGGCAGGGTTCCAACTTCCCCGTGGTGTATGACTCATCCGCAGGTTCGATTCACGGTTCCAAGCTCATGGTCTAAGACCCGGCTCTCGTCTCCAGCGCTAAAGCAGCTTTCTGTTCTTTTGTTACACGTGACGTACAGCGTCTGTAACCATCTATAAATCGCTGTCTCAACCACTGTGGATAGTCTGCAGGGTCGGTGCTCTTCCCTGCCACAACACCACCGTGTAAATTTGGCTTTCTCACCAGACGACATTGACAGATGCGGAACTTGCTGCTCTGCGTAACGCACTTAGAGAATTCACCATCATGAAGCCAAGAACTAGATCATCTTCACGGACTGCAAAGCAGCACTTCTGTGTTTGGTATTCGCCTTGCGCCGGGGACCTTATTAACAACAAGTGCTGGAAATTAGAGAACTGCTCCACCACCTCTTCATCCAAAAACATGAAATCACGTTTCATCGACTTCTCATAGTCACTGCGGCATATTGGGCAACGAACATGCCGACGTAGCCGCTTGATCTGCAGACGAAGACGGTGTACAAGAATCATTCCCGTTCTCAAATACTTATGCGGCGAATACGAGAGATTGCCAACGAAGATGTGAAGTCCGTGTGGAACACAGCAAGTTTACGGCACCCGCGACTGCACAGGCCAGACCCGTCTCGTCGACTTCAGCTTCTTCCCTGAATTTCTCGACTCAGGCCAATGGTGCTTCGCCGACTGTGGCTTGGTGTCCCTTTCACCAAATCAATCGCCTTCCAAATCGGCATGGAAGACAGTGAGGACTGTTTGCAATCATTGCATTAACGCTGAAACAACAGAGCACGTGTTTTATCGCACCTTCACTACAGCGTGCACAGACTGCCACTATATAGCTGCTGCGTTAGCTTGCCTTACCGACAGACCCTTATCAGAACAGTCAGTGCTCGCATGCCGACACGAGCTGTCTTCGCACAAAAAATCAGTCAGGGCCTTATTAAAATTTTTGCGTGGTAGTGGCCTATCGAATAGGCCCCCACACTTTTTCGTTTTTTTTCCGCGCATCTACTTTTTTTTTCTCTACTTTCCTTCTCATCTTTCTTTCCCCCTCCCCTTAGTGCACGAGAGCAAAACCAGATGTTGCAATACTGCTTGATCTCCCTGCCTTTTATTTTTATTCCCTCTCTCTGTAGCAGACGAACCATATGAAATATCATGGTACAACGATCAGGAGACAAGTATGAATGCTAAATGTCGAATCCAAAGGCACATTAAACGCACAAAAAATATGCACAAAACGCTGTAGCATGAAAATTAAGCTTTAAAATACATTGTTTTATGATGAAGGCCAGACTCTAGGCCGAAACGTCGAAATAAACCACGTTGTGACCGCTCACGGAGGATCTACTGGACTATATATATATATATATATATATATATATATATATATATATATATATATATATATATATATATATATATATATATATATATATATATATATATATATATATATATATATATACGTGTGTGTGTGTGTGTGTGTGTGTGTGTGTGTGTGTGTTCTCAAGAAGGCAGTCTCAGCTCCACGAAAAGACAGAGAATTGTGGACATTCAAGCATGTGGGACATTCATGTGCGTTCTAAATTTCATGACGCTGCAGTCTGTAGACACTAGATTTTATTGTATTTCTCATCGCCAAGTGAGCATTGCATTTTTTACTCCTACGTTTCCAGGAACGAAGGCATATGTAATTGGCAATCGGGGGCATCAGGAGAACGTCTGATATTGGAAGCGATGTACCAAAGTATAGTTAGCGGGTTAGAACCTCGGCGAGTACGACCCACAAACCAGCCTGGGTTCCAGCCCTGGTGTCCTGGAAGTGGTGTCTTCAATGGTAAATAATGACACATTGTCTGCAATTCGTATATGCGCAAACTCGGAGGAGAACCAGCAGGAAAAAGGCCAGCGTCTGCATGCGTGCGGAGCGCACGTCTGGAAACGGAAGCCAGCTGGGAAGAACGAAGACCCGCGTGGTCCGCTGCCGGCAGATATCAATTTCCGGAGAGCTAGCGTCCAACTAGCGCGCCTTATAATCAGCGCTCAGGGTTCGCACCCCGAGGCCAATAAACGGCGGCGGAAATTGACGTCATCGTTAAAATAAGAGTAACGGTTTTTTTTTTTCGCCCCCGTTTTGCTACCGCTAGACGCCACGACGAAACAAACACGTCGAACGGAGAGATCCATGGCGAACGTGCTAGCAAGCAGGACTTCCCGAATCGTCGCGGAAGGGTTGAGCGAAAATAAAAGGACGATAGGGGGGCAGGTTCCAGAGAATATAGCGCGATTCAATTGAGAAAACGTCGCGACGGAAGGAAGGCTCTGCAAAATCCCATAAACGCAGTGCAGAGCATCTGAAAGGGATTCGCCTGCTTTTTCCGTTTCCAAGCGCCGACCCGAGCCAGTCAGCGGGCTTCGACCTTGGTCACTGCCACGCCGTTGCATCTGCAGTTCATGTGGCACTTTGTAGCCTTCACCGCTCTATTCTGATGGTACACTGTTGCACTTCTCTAGGGGGCCTTGACACGCACCGAAAGAAGTAACTGACACGGTAACTGAGACACCCCAAGAAAGGTAAACCGACTCCGTAGTTTCCACATCTGTGAACGCATCGCTGGCAGCTTTCTTGGCCCGCAACTTCATATTCGACAGCTGCCACGAAGTGTAGTATATAAGTGTCTGAAGTGTCCCATCAAGCAGCTAAACAGCGCCACTGGTCACTCGCACAATGTCCCAGCTTTTGTCTTAATTGACAGCGACCTAAATAGACCTTCGATAACGTCTGTTGTTGGGCTAGTTGGTGCATACCTGAGATGAATTAGTAAGCGCAAAAAAAAAAACACACACGAAGAAGTCACATGGACAAGCGCACACTCGCAACTAGCATCTATTGACCCGATGCTTAGCTTCCAAACTCTTACGCGCTCGTGTACTTAAAAAGCTCCGCATCGTATCGAAAATTGGGGGGGAGTTGAACGCAATAGCGATATCTCTCCCTAGTGCATTCTTCAAGCGCTTAGTGCATGCAATCTTTTCGAACTTGCTGTGCAACAACTACGTGGCCTTAAAGGAATAGGCACAGTAAAGTGCATTTTGTAGTAGGTGACCACCTTTAAACCATGAAGTCATTATGGTAATCACATGTTCGGACGCCAGATGGCAATATAAGCTTGCACCGCGCATTATTACTGCAATGTGTCATGTTGCATTGCAGTAATAATGTTGTTGCACGTACACAGGACGCGCGTGTTTGTAAAACGATAAAGTCAATTTCACTGCATTTCCAAGCAGAGGAAGTGATTTCCACTCTATTCACTGTGGTAAAACACCAGCTCGCCACGCAAACGACCCATGTTCGATCCCCGCTCAGACCCAGAATTTTTATTATTTCTTTTATTTGCATCTTTCTCAAATTTTTCACTCACCCACAAGATGACTATTTTTCGGTCACTACCAACGACACCGACTCCAACGCCATAATTTCTGCGAAGTGAGCCCTTTAAAGCAATTGCGTTATTTAATTGCGTTTAAAGCAATTGCGTCATTTGCGAGTGTGCGCTTGTCTATCCTTCGTTCTTTGTCGTCATTCTTACTTCTGCGTTGCGAATCCGTCCCAGGTTAAACGACTTTCTTAATTTTTCTTTTCTTTTTTTATAGGGGGGGGGGGTAGTCTACATGGAAGATCTTCCCTAAAGCATTAACATCAGGACTGCAAAGTGTAAAACAAAAGAAAAAAAAATCTGCAAATATCCCCGAAGTGAATGCTGATGACTGGGCGAAGCAGTGTGCATCAGATCACGCATCGTGGCCTTCCGTTTTGTTCTGGTTAAGAGCCTTTTATTTTGTTTTTAATAACGTTTTGTTCTGTCATGTACTTTGATTGATTAATTCGTTGATTGATTGATATTTGGCGTTTTACGTCCCAAAATCACTATATGATTATGAGAGACACCGTAGTAGAGGGCTCGGAAAATTTCGACCACCTGGGGTTCTTTAATGTACACCGAAATCTGAGCACACGTGCCTACAGCATTTTTGCCTCCATCGAAAATGCAGCTGCCTCAGCCGGAATTCTATCTCGCGACCTGCGGGTCAGCGGCCGAGGACCTTAGCCCCTAGACCACCACGGCGGGGTCATATGCTCTGATTGATGGATGATGATGATGATGATGATGATGATGATGATGATTCCTACGAGAATGGCGCAGTCCACCACGGGGGATCAGCCACGAGGTGTGCGGCAGTAGAATTTTTTAAGGAAAATGAAGAAACAACAAAAGGAGAAAGAGAGAGGAGAAAAGTAGGGCGAAAATATGCAGAAAAGATAATCTACAGGAAAACAAAAGTCTGCGTGATAATTTTGGTGTCGTTTAACGCAATGCTTCTTGAAGTTAACCATATGAACTGATTATTTGATATAGGTAAGGTGAATGAATAAATGAAAAATGTTGTTTTAGATGTACTGATAAAATTTGCATGGCATTCTCTTGGACTCTTTTAAATAATTAAATATAGCATCGTATATGCTGTAGCGAAAAGGCTATAGACCCATGTGCTCAGATTTGGATGCACGTTAAAGAACCCCAGGTGGTCGAAATTTCCGGAGCGCTTCAATACAGCGTCTCTCATAATCATATGGTGGTTTTCGGGCGTTAAAGCCACATATCAATCCATCATAGCATTGTATATGACCCTGTTGCAGTGCCCTAGTGATGAGGTTGATGGGTGGTTAAATGTCGGTGATTTTTCGGTGGTGTCATTGCCTTTTATTTTGTTTGTTATGCAACGGATGTTTCGGTTTATACATATGCTGTAGACACCGGTAGGCGGTTTATGCACGGAGGGGCAAGGTACTTCATCCCTAAGATTATGTCTCACGTTCCAGGCCAAGATGATTGAAGTTCGGGCCCACCAAAAACCAAAGCGATGTATACAGAAGAGGTGTTGGGGGTTGATGAGAATGTGACCTCTGACGTATCTTTTGGTTTAGGCAAAATAACTGCTGATGAAGAATTTCTTGAGTATAATGGCGTGGTGCGGTAGCAAGCTTGGATAACAAGGAACAAGGAAGAGCGGCGTGCACTGTTTCGTGCCCATTACTCAGGTTTTTGCACGCCGCCATAATTTGCGACCATTGACAGCCAGTGTATCGCTCTTTCCGGGAAGGAAACAGCTGTAGAAAAAGAAGTTTTCACAATCTCTGCCAATCCGTCAGTCGCCTACGCCTGGGACCACGTTCCGTGTTTCCAGTATGTCACCTTGGTGACCTTGAATTGAAGACGAAAAGTCTTCGGGTGTGTCGACGCTTAGAGTGCCTCAGCACAGTGACGCGCTTCCACGCAACCTCCTTTGATACACCAGTCGTTTCCCAACGCGGCTGAAGCATACACCCTACAATATACAACTATAGCTGTTTGATCGGGACGTGCTGGGCATGCTTCATTTGCCTAAAATGTAGTTTGCGAAGCTTAATCTGCGACCCATAAAGCATCTGAGCCAGCTACAAAATGCACTTGCGGCATCTCACTACTCCCTTTTTAGTGTGTGCGTGTGTGTGTGATATTCGATGTAGTTCACTCGGAGATCATATCAGTGTGAGCAACGTTACCAAAATGCTAATATTTAATTTTCATATGTCTATGACATAAGCTTCCTTTCCTCCGCGGACGCTATCGCTCTATGGCAGCAATGTTTCGCTGGTGCCATGACACCAATGCACTTGCCGCTTTAAATGGTGTCCTTATGAGAAACAGCTCCATAGCAGAATACAGGACCAGCAACCCAAGGTAACATACCAAAACCACGATACATTCCACGATGGTGACGGAAGGCCCTTCCACCCCTGAAGGCTATACGCCTCTCGAGAAATGGTCAGTGGTGCACTAGCTATCGGTGCGCTTCGATCTGTACAGAATCTGTTCATCTAGCCTATTTTAGGGTGAATTCATGACAGCATCAGATGCTTCAAAAAAAAGGCGTAGGGCGAAGACACCAACAGTGGAGCATATTGTCGTAACTGTACTTTATTAATTAATGCCGTCACGAAGGCTTTCTTTTTTCTTTATTTTTCCTTGTTCTTTATTGCGTACTGCGTCTCCTCTCTACCTCGCTCCCTGGTGCTGTCCTTCACGTGTCTTTTCTTCACCAACTTACCAATAAAAGTCCCACAATGATAAAATACTGCATGAAAGCCTTCTGAGGCAGCCAGGACTGCTTTTTGTCAGCGAGAAGCTTCATCGACTTTTCATGTCAGCATTGATTCATAGGATATGATTGAAGTTCGCACAACACGCTGCTCCTCAGTCTTTCTGGATAGCATGCCAGCTGCTCTCACATTTATTATTATTGTTAGGGTTTATCGTCCCAAAACTACCTTATGATTATGAGAGACGCCGTAGTGGAGGGCTCCGGAAATTTCGACAACCTGGGGTTCTTTAATGTGCGCCCGAATCTGAGCACACGGGCCTAAAGCATTTCTGCCTCCATCGGAAATGCAGCCGCCGCAGCTGGGATTCAACCCAGCGACCTGCGGGTTAGCAGTCGAGTGCCGTAGCCATTAGACCACCGTGGCAGGTGAGGTGATTTTATAAGATAAGTATCTGTTGGTTCTGTGCCTTAGTGAACAGCAAGTACTTATTCTTGCCCTCTCGCAATGTCTTCGCATACTCTAGCAAAGAGAATGCAATACCACAGGTCTTACGATGTGGTTACGAGGCCCGCCACAAGCAGGGATTCTGGGATAATTTTTACCCCCTTGTTTTCGCTAAAGTGTGCCTAAATCGAAGTACATAAACATTTTTCTGCACTTAGCCCCCATTGAAGTCGGGCCCCACAGCTAATGTTAAACGTCTAACCTCGAGGTGAGCAGCTCAATGCCACTAGGCTACCGCGGCGAGTGGAATAAAACCCAATAAAGAAACAACAATGACAAAAAAGTGGGTGGATCGCAAACCTGTGTCGGAATCTGATATAAGTGATGTCTTCGTTGATAATAAATAAACTGTGTTCCATTATACCGTTCTCAACCACCATGTGGCTCAACACTCATCATCAATTTACGTTCATTTTTGACACCCTGGGCTATTTGCTTGTTAGTTCCTTGTTTCCCGAATAAAAACGGCCGTTTATGTGGACAACTTCTTTTCTTCTATGGAGTCAACTTCGTTTGTGGTTGCCTCTACCTTTCACTCAGCACAAGCACTGGCCCTATTTTGTTTCTTTTCCCCATTTTTCAGGCTCGGATTTATGTGGCACATATTTTGCACCACCTAGCTGATAAGTTGAGTTTCTATTTTCACCTTGTTCACATTTTTTCTGGTTTCTTATACGGCTTGCGTATTAGGAGCCTAGCCACTCGATGGCACATACCATTCTGCAAGAGAAGAAAAAAAAAAGGAAAGGCAGGGCGGGATTCACCAGTACGGGTGTAGGCCACGAGTTTCGGATATACATTCACATATGTCATGCACATCCAGTTCGCTGCCCAATGCTGCTGAAGGGGATTGTGGGATGAAAGTAACGAAAAGAATGAAATAGGACGGACATGCGATCAGTCTGAAATACGTGATGCTACCCATTGTACCTACACTCGATCACTCAAGACCAGTCAATTTTAATAGCAGTAGCAACGCGCGCGTCCCTCGGCGGATTAAACTTGTACGCACACCACTGGCATAGTCATGAGGGCCTGGAGGAGGGGTGGGGGCATCGCGTTTTTCATTTTTTTTTAATTTTGCATGCGTAAACACAAACGCATATTTGAACATACATGAAGTATAGGTTAACCCCCTGTTGAAAACTGTAGAAGAAGGGAAGTGGTAATATCGTCAGTAAGATCAAATCAGTATTCGAATAAAGATGAGCTGAGCGAGGGGCTTCGCCACGGGGATGGTGGTTCGTTCTTTTCGTAACACCCCCCCCCCCCCTGAAAGAAAATTTATGGCTGTGCTACTCGTGCACGGAGCCACGGTATACTTAAATCGTTTGCTCTGAAGTAGGTGTACTACTTAGTGTAATGAAATTCGAAGAACATCACGTTCAATTTTTGTGCATACAGTGCGGTAACTAAGAGACAACATACCAGGTGTTCAAAGTTAAGTTTTATGATTTTTTTAATTAGGCACTCGAAGGCACGTGAGAACCACTTGTGCACATAAGTTAAGCGGTTAAGGGGACAGAAGGTTAAATGATAATTATCACTGTCAGAAGCTCATTTAACTAAAATTTAATAATCAACTTTTACTGGCTGCGGTAAGTTGGCATGTTTATATTGAAAAAATGTAGGTAGGCAGTGGTGTTTGTACACAGTTTCAGTGAGAAGGTTCTTTTCTAGCGCGCCTGTGCTCTGAGATATTCGGCTCCAAAACTTAATTGTCTTTCGCATGATTACGAGTTAACCTTGCCAACTCAGCCGTCGAAATAAAAAAACTAAGGACCCTTGCAACCAGTGTCGTAACACGCAACTGGAGAGCCTCTAACGATAGTGGCAGATACCATGCCGAAATAATATTGCCCGTGTAGAATCTATATGCCAGTGTGCCTGCGTTATAATGTGTAGAGAAGCGTGCGTGGTAGTTGCCTGGGCTACGCGAATAGCGCGACTGCTGATGTCCGAGTATTGACACTTTTATTGAAATCAAGAGCTATAACTCAACCAATAATAATGCTGCTACATAAACTTGTTTCGGTCATGCACAAATCTCATCGAAACTCTGTACTTCTCAAGACGTCAATGCCCCAAAAAGTTTTGAAAATGGCTGCTTTCGGCAGCAACGCCAAGCATGAATCACTCTCGCGTCGACTCGATGACTCGGTACGCTACTTCTGCAGGAATAGTCGCACAGGCAGATGTTATACTGTCCTTCATGCCATTAACATCGCTAGGCTCTGTTACGTAAACTCGATCTTTAACGTAGCCCTGAGGAAAAACGTCGAGCGGCTAAACGTCAGGAGATCTTGGTGGCCAAAAAATTGCTCCTGTGCACCCAATTCACTGTTGTGAAAACAGACGTCTGTCAAACCAGTTTTTCGCCCTGGTATAAAGATGTGGTGGTGCTCTGTCGTGCTGAAACCATTTTTGACGCAGGTCATTCAGGAAAATACTGCCGACAACGTCATCAATGACAACACCTAGCTAATATTTCTTCTGTGTACATCTTTCCGTTCAAGTTGTCCTAAATAAGCGGGGTCCGATGATCCTGTCCCCGAGTATGCCGCACCCCACATTCACACTCCAGAAAACTTGACGCTTGTGCTGCCTCAGCCAGTGTGTGTTTTGTTGCGCCCAAAAATGGGCATTGTGAAGATTAATACTTCCATTTCGGCAAAACAGAGCTTCATCAGTCGAAACTATTTTGTGCCAAAAATCATTTTTTGATCAGTTTTGATGAGGCCACAATCGCAGAACTCAGCTCATCTTTCAAAGTCCGCCTCATTTAGGTCCTGATGAAGGTAAACGTAATATGGGTGGAAATCGTGTTTTTTTTTTTTTTTGTAAAATATTTGTGACTGTTCCGACGGTGCGACCCCACTTATCGGCAATCTGTCGAATGCTGAGCTCTGGCATCGAAGTTACGCACGCGACAACGTCGATTTGAAAGTCCTCATTGACGATTGTCTTCGTGGTCCGTCTTGGAAGGTGGACAGAGCCTGTTGTGCAAAAGCGTCGAAACAGGTTTATGAAAGTGGGAATTGTTGGAAGGGGACGGTGTGGGTGGTGATACGCGTAAGGCTACATTGCTAACGAAGCGTTGTCATTCATTTCAGCCACTGCAAGCACCATATCAAGTTTTTCTTTGATAGAATACCTCATGCCAGAAGCAGCCGCATTAGCTCGAAGGACTCCACGTGGATTTCCTTGGTAGACCTTCAATGCAGAGATGCTGTGCTGCCGGACACACCCTGTAAAGGAAGGTCAAGCTAACGCGTTCACAAGAAGATGTCTCCGTGTGATTTTGTCTCCGTGTGATGTCTCCGTGTGGTTCTCACGTGCTTTCGAGCGCCTAATTAAAAAAATGATAAAGCTTAACTTTGAACACCTGGTATACTGTGCGAATGTATCGGGTAACCCTTTTGTTATTTGTGGAAAATTAAGCTCTGTGAACACTCTTTTGTGTGAATATTTATGTGCAGCACTGCTACTGAGTATGTGGATAGTTGTACATAAGTTCATTAGTCTAATTTTGCTATTTCTCACAATATTACGACGGCAATTTCTGCTGTTCTGCTTCTGCAAAACAGCAGATGACGTATCGGGAGGACAACACCAGCTGTACGTCCGGAAGTGGTGACCAATTCATCAGTGCGAATGTGCGCTCTTTGACCATAATCTTCGTTCAGTAATAATAATGTTATCTGTCGTAGGACCACTGCTGGACGGCGGCTCTAGTTCATCCTTCAGGGAATCGCAAGGCATGCTTTTGGCTGTCGTAGGCTCCACGGAGATGACGGTGGTTTTGCTACTGCTTCAAAGGCCATCAGTTGGCAGTCTTGATAAGAAGGAACGAGCTTTGGAATATTCGATTTATGGTCTCATGAGCGCAAGAAAAAAAAAAACGCGACATAATGACCTGAGATCCACATAAATGGGAACGTGGCATGGATTTTGATTTACAGGGTGCGCCCCAGTTAACTACAGTCATAAGTTAAAAATTTGATGGCATGCTCTACGACGATGCATGTTGCTCTCCAATGCGTGGAGTAAGTCGCACTATTTTTTGTGTTGTGCTTAATTAGGCAAGAATAATTACATAGTTTAAAAGCAGCAACGCCGGGGGTAAAATTCTTATCAGAAATTTATAGAGGAGTTTGCCAAACATTCTATTAGACAGTTTCCAACTTTCGATCTATTAAGTATTGATGTTTCTTGCTTGATACACATGCCGGAAAGTGCAAAAAAATATCACGCGACGTGACCGCTTGCGCGCCATGATTGCAGTGCTACCCAACGTTCGTTATGATAAGTCTGTGTCGCTCGAGCTTAAACTGCGAAGTTAGAACTTCGACAAAACGACATGGTCACGAGCGCTGGATTGCGCACAATGTCGAAATCAGTGAACGACGCGCGTATGTCCCATAAAACTGGCTGTGCTCTCACGTGACGCTTCACGTTGAGACGACAGACATCACGACAACCGCTCAGCTATGTGGAGTGGTTGTATCGCCTTGCACCAGCGTTTTGGGAGATTCGTTGACTATATGTGGGGTTTAACGTCCCAAAACAACCGTATGATTATAAGAGAAGGCGTAGTAGAAGGCTTCAAAAATTTCGACCCCATGTGGTTCTTTAACGTACACCCAAATCTGAGCACATGAGTCTACAGCACTTTCGCCTCTATTGATAATGCAGGTTGAGAGATTGGATCCAAAGGAATTACCTCCCAGCCTTATTTCTTTCTTGTAACATTCTGATTTGCTGCTGTCTTGTTACAGCGCCCGTGCAGTGAAACTGCGATTTTTTATCGTATTATTTTCGTCTATCTACAGACACCTTTGTATTTTAGGGGCGAACCAACCTAGGTCACCTATAGGTACTCAACGTGTCGGCGTACATCGTCTGCTGCTGCTGTCGTGACGGTCGATTTGCTTGAGGGACCACCATCTCTCGACACCACCTCGGCGTTCGCCGCGTGGCGAGAGAGAGCGAACGGCACCCGTTGACTACGAAATCGCTCGGTAGCCCATGAGAGACAACGCGCTGCACGACTGTTCACCAGCCGCACCGCATACATGTAGGCACTGGATCTTGACCTGATATGTAGCGCCGGCGGGAGATCTTTCTTGTGCGCTGTTGAGCAATAAAATATTCGCAGCGTGCGCGTTAACCGAAAGCGGACCCCGCCGCGGTGGTCTAGTGGCTAAGGTACTCGGCTGCTGACCCACAGGGCGCGGGTTCGAATCCCGGCTGCGGCGGCTCCATTTCCGATGGAGGCAGAAATGTTTAAGCCCGTGTGCTCAAACTTGGGTGCACGTTAAAGAATCCCAGGTGGTCGAAATTTCCGGAGCCCTCCACTACGGCGTCTCTTATAATCATATGGTGGTTTTGGGACGTTAAACCCCACATATCAATCAATCAACCGAAAGCGGACTGCACCTCCGGTTTTACTTTAGGGGAGCTGAAATGCGCTTCCCTATTCGCCTCTCCTCCCTTTGGTTGCCCGCGCTCGATTCACGAGACGGGCAGACTCTCGGGTGGCGCGGCTGATGAGCGCAAGCGTGTGATGAACTAGGCGCGGTGGTTTGTATTTTATATTTTAGCCATATATTATCTTTGTAATTATGACCTACTGCTGTTTTTTGTTATTATAACTGCTGCTTGCTTTCTTTTTATTTCATCTGTTATGTTATATGCCCACATCTCATGTAGTGTCCCTCGAGACCCTTGATATACTAATAAACAAATATATATATATAGGAAAGAAGTGTATATTTAAGGGCTCGTTTTTCCGTGTTTGACCCAATAATAATGGGATCTAACAGACAAGAATTCCAAAAAAGTAAAGGAGAAATTATTAGACCGAATGGTAATGTAAATGTGAAGAAAGAAAAGTGGGTGAAAAGAATACTTGCCGTGGGCAGGAACCAAACCTGCAACCTTCGAATAACGCGCCCTACGCTCTACCAACTGAGCTACCACGGAGGCCATCCCCTCAACCACTTTATTGGGTATGTATTTTTCAATTGAACGTGGAAGCGTCAATCAGCGCCACCAGTAGCCAAGGCGGCGAGTGTGGCACACTTTTTATGAGCCTGCCTGGTGTCACGTAGCACGTTAACTTATCATGATCTGACAGCTGACCAATAGTCCCTCGTATACAACCTAAAGGCACCAAGTCTGCCAGTACGAGACCCTCGTTAATGAATAGGGAAAGAAGTGTATACTTAAGGACTCGTTTTTCCATGTTTGATACAATATTGATGAGATACAACAGATAAAAATGCCCAGGAAAGTATAGGGGAAATAATTAGACCGAATGGTAAAGTAAATGGGAAGAAAGAAAAGTCGGTGAAAATATAACTTGTCGTGGGCAGGAATCAAACCTGCGACCTTCGAATAACGCGTTGGGTTCCTGCCTACGGTTGGGTTCCTCCGAACACGCTCTGAAGAACGGAGGAAGAGTTAAAGCAGTGAAGAGGAAACTTGGGATAGGCAAAAACCAGATGTATGCACTAAGGGAAAAGGAAGGTAAAGTAACTACCAATAAGGATAGGATAGTTAAAATGGCGGAGGAGTTATATAGAGGTTTGTACAGTAGCCGGCACAACCACGATCTTTATATAAGAGCTAGCAGTATCCCAGATGGCATCCCACAAGTAATGATAGAAGAAGTCAGAAAAGTTTTTAAGGAAATGCAAAGAGGCAAAGCTGCTGGCGAGGACTTGGAAGCATCATATCTGCCGAAAGATGGAGGATAAATTGTGCATGCTAGAAATACTAGCCACAATGTTTATGAAGTGTCTTCAAACGGTAATAGTACCAGAATCTTGGAAAAATGCTAACATCATCCTAATACATACGAAACGAGATGACAAGGACTTCAAGAATTACAGGCCGATCAGCTTGCTCTCCGTCGTATACAAGATATTTACAAAGGTAATTGCTAACAGAATTAAGACAACATTAGAATTCAATTAACCAAAAGAACAAGCAGGATTTCGAACAGACTACTCATCAATCGACCACATTCATACTATCAATCAAGTAATGGTGAAATGCTCAGAATATAGCCAACCACTATACACAGCCTTCATAGATTACGAGAAGGTGTTTGATTCTGTAGATATATCAGCAGTCATGCAGACACTGCGGAATCAAAGTGTCGATAAAGGATATATAAACATCCTGGAAGAAATCTACGCAGGATCAACCACCACCATAGTGCTCCATAAAGAAAGCAACAGCATAACAATCAAGAAAGATGTGAGGCAGGGAGATACAATCTCGCCAATGCTATTTACCGTGCCACGGCCGCTCGATCTCCCGGGAGATCGAGCGGCCGTGACCGTGCGCTTACAAGGGGTTTTCAGAGGCAAAGAGTGGGAAGAGTTAGGAATAAGAGGTAATGAAGAGCACCTTAGTAACCTGCGCTTTGCCGATGACATCGCATTGATGAGTAATTCAGGGGACGAATGGCAACTCATGATTACGGAGTTAGACAAGGAGAGCAGAAAGGTAAGTCTCAAAATTAATCTGTAGAAAAAGAAAGTAATGTAAAAAAACCTCGGAAGAGAACAGCGCTTTGAGATGTGTAACAGTGCACTTGTAGTTATAAAAGACTACGTCTACTTAGGGCAGGTGATAACCGTGGAGCCAAACCACGAGATTGAAGTAACTAGAAGAATAAGAATGGAGTGGAGCACAATTTTCAAGAACTCTCAAATCATTACAGGTAGATTTCCACTATTCCTCAAAAGAAAGGTATATAACAGCTGCATCTTGCCGGTGCTTACCTACGGAGCAGAAACCTGGAGGCTTACAAAGAGGGTAGAGCTTAAATTGAGGACGACGCAGCGAGCGATGGAAAGGAAAATGGTAGGTGTAACCTTAAGGGACAAGAAGAGAGCAGATTGGATCAGAGAAGAAACCGGGGTTAAGGTTATTAGTTGAAATCAAGAAGAGGAAATGGACATGAACCGGGCATGTAGCAGCATGATAACCGCTGGTCATTAAGGGTAACTGACTGGTTTCCAGCGAAAGCAAGTGGGTTAGGGGGAGACAAAGTTAGGTGGGCAGATGAGATTAGGAAGTTTGCGCGTATAAGGCGGCCGCAGTAAGCACAGGACCAAGTTGACTGGCGGAACATGGGAGAGGTTAAAATAAATAAATACATTTCCCAGAATTCGCCTTCGCTCCTGAATTCTAATCCGTAAAAACTCTGGAAAGTACTAAGTCCTGATCGCGACGATAATTTCATTTCATTGCACAATGAAGATAACCCTATTTTTGCAGACACTCGTTGCCCTCGTGTCTTTAATTCATTCTTTTCATCAATGTTTACTAGCGAACATGACCATCTTCCAGAAATTGTCAAACACGATTACTCATTCACTTCACCAAGCGATATCACAGTTGAAGGTATATCTAAAATTATCGAAAACCTGAAGATGTCATCATCTTCTGCTATTGATGATATCAATTCTAAAATATTAAAGAACACTGTTTATGTCTCTGGCACTATCCTGTTCCCCATTTTTCGGAAGTCGCTCACAACACGAATATTGCCTTCTGACTGGAAGAAATCGAAGGTAGTGCCAGTCCACAAAGTGGTAGTAAAAGTTTACCTGGAAATTATCACCCCCTTTCCTTGACGTGCATATGTTGCAAGATGATTGATTGATTGATATGTGGGGTTTAACGTCCCAAAACCACCATATGATTATGAGAAACGCCGTAGTGGAGGGCTCCGGAAATTTCGACCACCTGGGGTTCTTTAACGTGCACCCAAATCTGAGTACATGGGCCTACAAGATTTCCGCCTCCATCGGAAATGCAGCCGCCGCAGCTGGGATTTGAACCCGCGACCTGCGGGTCAGCAGCCGAGTACCTTAGCCCCTAGACCACCGCGGCGGGGCGTGTTGCAAGATGCTTGAGCATATTATAGCTTCTAACATTTATGGGCATCTAGAATCTAACAATTTCTTTTTCTCTAACCAGCAAGCGTTCCGATAGGGTCGTTCTTGCGAGACTTTTACAATCTGTACTTTTATTTACAGTGAGCTATTTGGTCAGTGTTCTTTTTTTTTTTGCACTATTGCTAGGTTGTAGTTACAGTCAAAATATGTTTTTGTATTTCACCACCACTTCACATATTGTAACTCAGTTTTCTACTATGTATTGTGCTTACATGTTTATAAGTTGATTTCAATTTTTCATGATAATCAATATTTGCACACACACACACACACACACACACACACACACGCGCGCGCGCGCGCACGCACATACACACATATATATATATATATATATATATATATATATATATATATATATATATATATATATATCTATATATATATATATATATATATATATATATATATATATATATATATATATATATTATCGCCCGAAACAATGTAAGAATGGGATCAGAAAATATCATGCGAAAACTTTTCACTAGTCCTAGACAGTAAGCGCCACAAATATGTTTACCAACAATGTGTGCGCTTCATCTAAGTGCGAGTGCACTTCTCGCTGAGAAGCCTTTACAAAAGCTGTGCACATGAAGCCGCATTGGTTTTGAGAAATTCAGATGTATGATGCAGTTTTGTGAGACCTTCCACAGTATATGAGACAACGCTGAGACAATAGTATGGGAATGACTAAAGTAGACAATGATGACAGTGGCACTTCGCTTCTTTCACATGCGGTCGGCGGGAGCTGTTTGCGCTTGCGGCGTTATACCGCGACCTGGGAAAGCAAGCTGCAGCTTATCAAAAATAGACCGCTCATACAGCGTTTGGATTGATGTCAAGTATATATCCTCAGTCGGACACCTGGAGCCTGCGTGAAGGTCGTCTGGGGACGATCCTCCTTTGTGTAAAGATTGCTTTGTCGGGCGTTTTTTTTTTTTTTTTGCATGCTCCGACTAAGACGCTGTATTATCCGTATGGTGAAGCTACTGACCCCTATTTGACCAACTCGCTTTCAGGTGAAAAGAGGGTCTTTTGAGTTTGTTTTTGTCTCATACTTCGTGACAGCAAACGTTGCGAAGCAAGTGGACCAAGGCTAAAGCAGCGCTAAGAACGGCGTCGAAAAAAGTTCGAATAAAAACTATGGCCGAGAAACCAGCAAATGCGAGTGGTGTGCTGCTTCCAACCGGCGTGGTGCAACGCCAACTAAAAAAGAAAGAACAGATTTACTAGCCGCACCACTCGCAAATTAGGTCTATATCGCCCGTCATTGTGCGCGGCTGACCCGGGTCTTACTACTATAACAGTCAGTCTCGGTAACGCCAGACACCATCTGGGATGATGACATACTTTGTCTACCCTCCGGCAAATTCAGCGAATATGTTGCCGATATGTTTGTGAATAGCATCCTCGTTCCCTCATTCGTATTCAACGCTTGCTAAACACGACGAGCCTCCTTTCGCAAGTGGAATGCCTTTAATGCCATGTATTCAGTGAGCGAAGAAAATGCAAGCATTACTTAGCAGGATGTTCTACTACACTCCTACGCGACTGAGCCGGCCAACTGAGGTACCAGGAGAAAGCGTTCAAGTTGAATGGAGGAAAAGCTATAGCAAGTGCGCATTCGCACTCGAAACTCTTCGCTCGTCGCGTGTCATATATATTGAAGAAAACCTGCATTTGCGCGCCCTTTTATGCACTCACTCATCCTCGCTTGCGCTCGCATGTAATTGCGCACATGACAGTAAGATGAGAAGGAGAGAAGGCGGGACGCATGGCAGCTAAGTGGTCAGGTTAGTTTTTGCATACGGAATGGAAACGCTGCCCAGCCCGACGTTACTGCTCAGTCGGCTCGAACAGGTACCGACACCGGGATATTGATGGCTTTGTTGGGCATGCTGTATACCGATGACAGCTAGCCACCGCCACTTCTCATCTTAATTGAATCCGCGCATGAATAGCGCTAATATCACGTGGACAGAGAACGCTGATTAACGCGGAGAGCTCGAGCCGAATTTAAAGTCACCGGTGATTTGCGATTCAAATCGAGCTGCCGTCCGCCTTTTGCGCTCTTTTTCCTCGCTCGGCGGGTCGTGTTGAAATTGAATTGTGCCACTCCAAGCGCACATGACATGCATTGAACGCACTTGCGAGTAGGCGCCACACAGAGCGGGTATACTTGACATGTACATTTCTCACGCTATGCATGCACGCTCGTACATGGCAATCAAAAGAACCTCATTCGAGCTTCGTCTGAGCGACAAGGAAAGTGCGCGTTGCTTGAAAAAAGCCGAGCATAAATTTTCGCTTTTCCTGACGACAGTTCCGCATTATTGATTCGCACGCTGCAGCAGTGGAACCGCCGATTCTTTTGATGCGCCCTCACCTTCTGCTGCTCTAGGTACTATTTGAGGACTAAATTGCGCCTGTAAAACAACCACGGATACAGACACCGATGACAGCCGCAGCGCAATGCAGTTAATGGAAAATGGATCCCTGCTCTTGCCGCTGTGAAACACAGAGAAAGCGCCAAAGTAAACGAACACGCCGAAACGTCCCGCAGTGAGACATTTAGCAAGGGGAAGTTTCGAGGCTTACAGACGATTGCACTTGCGACAAACGCCTTTGTGCAAGCACCGACCAACTTTCCACGACGCCCTGCGGCACAGCAACAGCGAGCTTTATTCTCGAGCGAGCTATGAGCACCGAGAGATATCTCGTACAACTCGCACGTTTTTGCTTATCTTTTTGTAGTAATCCACGTTTCGTTCCATCATTCATTTGCTTACTTGTGGATCTTCGGGACTTGAATCACTATTTAGGAGACGTAAGAAAATGGAAAATTTATGACCAATAAAGTGCCAATGTGTAAATATTGACATTGACAATGATTCGAAATAGGATTTATGACATTACACAACGCTGATTCCAAGTACGCAGAATGATTATGTCTTTCATATATATATATATATATATATATATATATATATATATATATATATATATATATATATATATATATATATATATCGTGTGTTTTGATGAATATGCTTGCTCGCTACTCTCACAAATTTTCACAAACGTTCTTTTTCTCTGCCGACGGGCAAAGTGGGGCGGTTATGACAAATGACATAATTGAAGTTCTTCATTCAGAGAACTCACACAACTTTGAGACTTCGCAAAAGCAAATTCCAGTAGTTATTGTGGCGCGAAGAAATTCAACCGAATTCAACGGCGAAACCGAAACCGAAGCTCTGATGAGCGCAACAAGCATACGACGAGCATGGCGTCATTTTTCTTGGCAACAATCGCAGAAGTCTATAGTTCTTCCGTGTTCGTTAAGGCATATATACGTGCCATGCGTGCTATAATTTGCAAGCGCAGCCCGCCCAACCGCTTCAGGAAGTCGGTTGACGCTTGATATAAAAATACTGATTGTTGGCCTTGTTGGTACTTGCTTACTGACATTCTTTGGCTGCAAATAACACACACACACACACACACAAAGTAAAAAGAAACACTCAACGACCAGCAAAAGCGGTTGATCAATGAATGAGTGAGACGCTCACTCATTCCGGGTGTCTCAGGAGGGCGTGGCGGTAGCGCTCACCCGCGTTTCGGTTTCGCCGCTAGGTTTCGGTCTAAATAATTGATTCGCAAATATTGCTAGAGGCCGCTATTTCGATATCTAAAAGCTGTAATGAATTCTTCGCATGAAGGATTTAGTTCTCCCATTTGACCTAAACATCTGAAGTAACTAAGCAAAAAGTTAATTATTTAACTTTCTTAAATAGTGTACGTGAAATTATAGCCATATCATGGCTTCAAATGATAACTTCACAAAATGGCGTTACAAAATGAGCAGCGTTTTTTGGAAGCTTTTACGTATATCGATATGCTCTCACTTTATTAAGCCAGACGCACCGCATTATTCTTCAACTGTTCTTATAGGAGAGTTGCTGCGTCATACACTCCGTAACACTCAGAAAAAAACTTTTGTCAAGATGTGTCGTAATGGAGTCGTGCAAAGATTGGACCGACCGACTTCATTTATTTTCATTTATTCGTTTTTCGGAGTATTTATTTATTTATTTGTAAAACCGTCAGGGTACATTTGTACATTATAGATGGAAGGGGCGGAAATACAGATGAACAACAAAATAACTACAGGATTATGTAAACAGATTATGAATACAAAAGCATTGTCTGCGGTCAGGACAAAAAGAGGTGGTTAGCCTCGTGACGTGGTCCTGCTTTTATTCTAAAAGTGAATTCCTACTAATTGACGAAAAGGGACCGAACTTTCATTTTGAAATTTCTAGAGTTGGTGCACGATCGCGCCAGCTCAATTATTACAAGCTGCTCATTACATAATTTCGTCATTTGGATGCCTATCGCTAGCATTTTATTGTTTGTGCGTGTTATTTCCACAACTATATGTGTGTTTTACGAAGGTTACCAATGTCCATGAGACACCGGTCACGACCTTCGGTGGGCATGAGACTTCCATGTCGAGCACATCGCAGTGTACGGGAAGGTACTGAGTTGATTTATTAAACAAAAGCTACTTTATTAGCGTGTTTTTGTATACTCTTAAAAATATGCATGAGCTTAAGAGTACAATGTCGCAATTCAATGACAGCCCAATGACAGCTCAATGAGTGCGCCACAAGTCCATTGAGCCATGGACTACGTAACAAGGCAGTTGGATGTTGCGAAGTGGCATAAGCTATCGGCCCATATTGCAAACTAGCCATCAGTGGCGTGACCCAGGAATCCTTTGCCAAAAGAGGAAAAGGTCCGAACAACAAAAGCCGCACACTGGCGAAAGCGTTGCATCGAGATAGCGGGGGGGGGGGGGGGGCAGGGCTACACCTATATAGGTACTTGACCACACTACGATTTCGTGAACGGATGTTTCTATCACTGCCGGTTGTGTGTGGCTGTCGGCCGTTCGCAATCGGGTGCACCACTCGGTGGAGAAACCCTCGTGACCTCGCACATCAATTCGAATCGCCTCAGCTATCTAGCTGCTGACAGCGAGCTATCGTGGCACGTGTCTTCGACGATGAACCGCACGGGCGGCACCTTTGTTGACATCTCGAGGCACCCAGCGCTGTAGCAAACACCACGCTTGGACTGCGTTCGAGTGCTGCCAAGCAAACACGAGCCAACATTCATCGTACGAGACGGCCTATCCGTTTATTGCTTGACTTGCGCAAGATGGTTGTTCTGAGGGCCACCGGGAAAAACGTATGTGTGGGTATACAATACATAAGGTGTGACGTGAAGTTGATAGTGACAAGACAGTACTAAACATTAAAAAGCACACACTGTCCTCTGCTGTTCCACAGTGAGTGAGTGGGAAAGAGCGGAGTTCGCCTTTTGACTTACTGTGCATACCTGCCATGTATGTCAGTAAATGGTCGAAAAGACAGCTGGGTATTGTCATGTTCACAGCGCCGACGAACATATATATATATATATATATATATATATAACGTACAAGCTATGCGTCAGAGAGCGACGAAATTGCTAGTGAAACTTCTACGAACAGCCTCCTTAAATGACAATATTAAAACAATTCCATGTTTTCTCTTTCTCTGCTAACATTTTTTTTCTCACGTTTATCCAGCCTTACCCGTATACGTCAATGAAGGATAGAAACTGCGATATTAATTTTCAACCGGACATAACCTCGTCGCCTTCCGCATGTGATAACTCGAGCTACCTATCTATTTGCGCTGCTTATGCTCTTCTCTGCTTATGACCAAGTAGCTGTCATACGTTCTTTTTGGCACTGTTTGATGTAGGACCTTCGAATACTAATTTGTAAGTGCTCGAAAACCATTAAGGCCAATTTTCTTAGGAATGATGACAGCATAAGATATGTTTATTAAGTACTACTCTGTAAGAGTTAAGGGGAGGAGGTGACAGCACCTCCCCCCCCCCTGTTACTTTGCGCCGCTGATAAATTGTATTGAAAGTATTGAAATGGTGTATGAACGACACTACTTTGGAACACGTGACGAGAGTAGAAATGTGAGTCAAGGTTAGGCTGATAGTACTACTCAAGATGAGTAGAGAGGATCATAGGTCAGTAAACCTAAGTGTAACTCACTCAAGGACTCACTCGAACTCACACTAACCGAAATTCTCCTGGGCCAAATTCACTCGTACTCACACTCACGAGTATTTTTCTTCAACTGGACTCACTAAAACTCAGACTCACCAAAATACTATTTTGGTGAGTCTGAGTTTTAGGGTGAGTAAGTTAGGATGAGTAAGTTTAGGTGAGTAAGTTACTCACCCTGGCTCACTCAGACTCAAACTCATGGCTTGATCTGAGTATGAGTGAGTCGACCCATGCGTGGTTTTCGTTCATACCCGAGCTGCAGGAAACAATACTTTTGTGCGTCCTTCATGGGCGAACAGAAGTCGATGTAGTGCGAAAGTATTAGGCGAAAATCGCGGTGAATCTGTCAGCACGACCAGTGGTAACATCCCTATTATTCGGTTCTAGGAAGTGGATATTTTCACATGAATGAACGCGAAGCTGCCCCCGCTGGCTTTAAATGCGGATCGTATCCAGGACATAGCTGACGACATTAGCTATACTGCGTCTAGATATCTCGGAAAAGAGGCCAGAAGAGAACTCATAACATGTGTCTTTCGTGTCTTTCGTGTCCTTCTTGTCTCTGTGTCGTCGTTTTGTTCTCGCGCAATAACTATCGTCATGCTTCAACACCTCACGGTATGCATAGCGGTACTGCTTACCGACAGTGGAACACAGTTGTCGCCAGATGCCGCAGATAAGAACGAGAAAATCCGATCGGACTCGACGGCACACGCTTTGCCCTATTATTCTGGCAAGCTGATTCGAGAAAGGGATGGAAAAGATGGCTCTTGCACGTCTGGAACGGTATTTGGACGCTTTGGACGAACGCAGGGGCTCTACGTGAGAAATAGCTGTTAAGACATTTTTTTTAAACGTGAATCATTTCTTAGCGAACTTCGGCGACTTCGAGCACATTATGCATCCATCCATCCATCCATCCATCCATCCATCCATCCATCCATCCATCCATCCATCCATCCATCCATCCATCCATCCATCCATCTATCCATCCATCCATCCATCCATCCATCCATCCATCCATCCATCCATCCATCCATCCATCCATTCGTCCGTCCGTCCGTCCGTCCGTCCGTCCGTCCGTCCGTCCGTCTGTCTGTCTGTCTGTCTGTCTGTCTGTCTGTCTGTCTGTCTGTCTGTCTGTCTGTCTGTCTGTCTATCTATCTATCTATCTATCTATCTATCTATCTATCTATCTATCTATCTATCTATCTATCTATCTATCTATCTATCTATCTATCTATCTATCTATCTATCTATCTATCTATCTATCTATCTATCTAGCCGCCTACAACTTCTAGCTCTCCTGGCAGTTTCGATAATGGTATCTATAGCCAAATTGGTATGCCACAACATGACTGTATGACGAGCATAACTCGCAAGTCATAACATGAAAATCATGACATGAATGTCACAATTTACATATCATGATCTTGCTGCTCTTCGGTGGTTTCGTTCACATGACATATTGCAAAACTGGTATGGTATGGCATGACTGCATGGCGAACGAAGTGACAGACCCTAACGTGGAATTCATAACATGCACAACATGTAAGTCATAACTACACACCACGCTCATGGTGCGCTCGCAGTCGTTTCGCTAGCTTCATATATATCAAATTTGGCATTATGGGACGTGAAAGGATAACGAATGTAAATGACACGTTCAAACATGATAATTATGACATAGAACTCATGTATGGTATAATTTACGTCAGCCTCGTAACGTTGTGTTCATTTTAAAGTGACATGTCAACCTTCCTCATTCGGGCTTTACATATCATCCATTCCCACTGTACGTGGGATCTGGCAATTTTTTTTTTCCTCTATGCAAGTTAATCGACGGTTGACTCATGCATGCGCGACTACGACTACAAATATGCCGGGGCTCTCCTGCCGGCATTCTCCTTTGAAAGAAACTGAATTAGCGCCTTGGAAAAACGCATACAAAAAAGGCTCCAAAAAGCTTGAGGCCGCTTCTCAGCAGTGGTGCCAAGCTTCAAGGAACAGTGGAGCTGGGAGGCCTTCCTTGTTTTCGTTTTACAGTGAAAGATGTCATGAGATCACAACTCGGGTCACGCGCAGTTGTCCGCCGCCGCCGTCGGTGGCCGTAACAACACCGTACGAAATTAGAGAAAGAGCCTAGCACCAATAACACAATGGGGCGAGTGGGCCGTCCAATGCTCCAACCCATTACAAAAGCTTGTTCTTGTTCCCTTATTAACTGTGGCACATACGTGCACTTCAGCCATAAATAGCCATCGTCGTCAGCCACTGCACGAACAATTGGAACAAAATTCCTTACAAGCGTTTAGCGGATACCACGCTTCTCAGAAGATGACAAAAAGAGAACGCCGGCCTGCTACGCCAAAAAATTTAATAATTTTTAGTGGGTATCAAGCAAGTGTGCTTGCAGTAGTTACCCAATGAGCGTTTTGAAGACGCTCTGAAAGGGCGCTCTTCTATAGCTGTCGCTGTGACTGTGCTGCGCCTACCGCGCAGGCCTGGCGTGTTTTTTTTTTTTAAAGACGATAGTCTTTCTTGGGGACCTTCGACGCAAAAATTTTGGTCTGTCTGTCTGTGTGTCCACTCTTAATAGCATCGGGTATTTGAAACAGCTGACCCTATCCGCAGCGCCCCCCTATGTTGCTCAAGATTCAGCGTTCATACTTGTGCAATTGTCGATTAAAAGCGATTATTGTGCGTGTCTGGGGCACCATAACAACACGTATATATTCTGCATGTGCACCTTTCACTAGAAAAGGCATACATAAGTAATTTTAAGGCCCGTAGCGCTTATCACGCTGCGCTGACCATCTAATGCTTGCACGGAAAGGCGAGTGTTTCCAACGCTTCGCTAAAACGAGACGGTGGTGGCACCTACCCGTCGCCTTGCGTTCTACACCTTATCACCTCTGAGGCGGGCGCGCACACCCGTCTCAGAGCCACGCGCTTTGTTATTGAAAAAAAAAACTGCCAGATGGCGGTCATGTCTCACGTGTGACGTGACTTGCGCTCGTTCGCCTCCGCTGCAAGCTCGAGGCGCTCTAACGCAGCACCTCCAGATTACCATTCACCAATTTTCTTGAGCAGAACATCAAATAAAGGTTTTGTTCACTCTCTCCACACGCAAGACTATCATCTTTCGACGAAATTTACAGATTAAATGCAGATACGAGGCCAATTTTTTTTTACATTTTGTCTCCCTTTCTCTTTTCTGCTCTGTTTTTTATGTTTTTATAACTGTTTTCTTCTATTTATTTGTTTTCCCGCTTTTGATATCTTTCCCCCATTCTCTCTCTTTCTCGCTTCATCTTTCTTTCTAGCTTTTATCTCTCTTTTCTTTTTTCTCGTCCTTTGTTTCTCTACATTTCTCTCTTGGTATTTAGATGAGAAGCAGCTCTTTAACTAGCCTGTATAGCGCTGTCTCTCCGTTCGCACCACACTCCCGTGGCGGCAGGTGTTGGGTAGGTGCAAAGTAGGTCACGCCTTCCTTCACAGTGCGCGCGCGTTGACGTCAATCTATCCCTAGCCAGTCGCCGCTCGCCGCGTGTTACACCTACAAAACTGTCCCTCACTTTCCCCTCTCTCGCCTCGCAAGGCCGTCTGTTAGTAAAACACCAATTGCTCGCTCTGCGCAACCGTTCACTTGTCTGAATCGCGCGTTTGGAATTGAGTCAAGGGCATCTTTAGCGAGTTTTCGCTTGATGACCGCCAGCGTAAACTCCGCCACCAGTGTAAGCGTTAGCACCCGCTGCTTCGCATGTACACATGGTTCTCTTTAGCGGGAGATGGTCCATTTTCTTTGTTTTTTTCTAACTCTTTTTGCGCATGTTTCTTTCTATTCATTCCCCTCCGCCTATTTTTTTCTAATCTTTCTATATTTTTGCCTTTATTTCCTTTATTTGTCAATACTACTGTTTTCATTTTTTTCTTTCTTTTTTGCGCCGCCGCAGTGGTCAGTAGTGGCTAAGGTACTCGGCTGCTAATCCGCAGGACCCGCGATTGAATCCCGGCTGCGGCGTTCTCGATGTAGGCATAAATGCTGTATACGCCCGTGTCATAGAGAAACATACTCACAAAAAGAGCAAACACTCCCGTAGGGCCCTGCAGCCTAGCTACTGCGCTGCTTTCAGCACCACGAGTGGTTGGTCAGACCCGGTATTGTCTTCCGCATGAATAAAATAACAAAATTTCTTTCGTCGAGACGCCGGGACTTGAACCCGTACCATCATACTCCGAAAGCAAGTGTCTTAACCACTAGGCTACACACCCCTTTTTTTTCTTTATTGCCTTCTTGACTCTACAGGTCAAGCTAATATGACAATCACTATCACACGTGTTTCATGCGTGATAACGCGTCAAAGAAAGATATTACATCTTCAACAGTGTCGGTAGTCTTATACACATCTCGCACTTTTATAACAGCTTCCACGAAACACTCATTAACGGATAGAACTCTCACATCACAGTGTCTGTGCGATAGCATACTTTGCCAAACCGAATGAAGACCAAGTAAAAATATAACATCCACATTTTGCACAGAACTATCACAAGGCAAAAAACGAATTCCATATGGAGTAAGAGGTAAATCTTTTTTTCAAGTCCTCTGTAAAATGTCCCCAAAAAAAGCGTTCTTAAAATCAATCAACACATGTTCAATGGTCTCAGGTTTGTTACACAGGAGACAGCTGTTTCCCCATAGTACATACATTCCTCTTTCTCCAAGCCACGTTTTTACTGGCAAGGTTGCCGTATGAAGTTTAAAAAAGAAGGTTTTCCCATTGGGTGGTATACACGTTTTTCACTCGCTTTAGTACGTCATGATCATATGATTTTTCATACTTTGAACGGTACAGGGGCACAGGAAAAACATTCTGTATTAGGTTTTTAATAAGGCGCTTTCTTTTCACATTAGTTAGGTAATCTATCGAAAACCTCGCCCTTAAGAAACGATATGAGAACACAACTTCGCGCAAGAACGGTGACATAGTGTGTCATTCTCGCCTGTCTACAAAGAAGTGAGGCATGTGGTGTAACAGCGTTGTTTGAAATAAAGAACGTAAAAAAGAGTCTCTCTGGTCTCTAATGAGCAGGAAACGTGATATTACTTGGTTAAGAAACAAATGGCACAGAGACAGCCCTTCTTGCTTAACTCGCCGAAACAAGTTCGTTCTAGATGTTCTCTCCCACGTAGAGCTCCAGATGAACGTGGCGAATATCCTGTGGACTTTGTGAATGCTTTTACGCGTACAACTAAGTACTTGCAAAAGGTACATAATTTTAGCTGCCAGAAACACGTTGCATACGGCTGACCGAGAGAAATTTGATAAGCCAAAACCGCCCCATCCTTCGGCGGTCGCAAGCAGTTCTTCAGCCTTTTCAAGCCAAAATGCTTCACTGTCTTGATACCTGTCCAATGGTACCCCTAGGTAACGACTAGGTGTCGTGAGCCACTGAATATTTCCAAAAAAACTGGGCTTGAGGTCCCAATTACTATGCCATAAACGAATGCTTTTCTCTTTGTTCATTAAACTTCCACTCGTGTCACAAAACCTTTGAGTGATTTTTAAGAACACAGTGACACTCTCTCTATTAACAGCAAAAAAGGCCATATCGTCAGCGTATGCCAAAACACGCACTTCACATGACTGCAACCTGAAACCATAATCCCTGTGTGGTGAATAACTTTCTGACACAGTGGCTCTAAAAAGAGAGCGAAAAGCTAAGGACTTAAAGGACACCCCTAGCGCACGGAGGAAAGTACTTGTATGCGCTGTGAGAGTTCTCCATTTACAATTAAATTTGTGGTTGAACTTTTGTATGCCAATCTAATACCTTTACATATGATCGTACCAAGACCAACGTACTCAGCTAGCATGAAGAGTATATTGTGTGGAACTATGTCGAAAGACTTGGCTAGATCAATTTGCAACATAGCTACTTTTAGAAACGCAGCGTCACAATACTCCAAAATGCTCCTGGCAACATGAATATTCGTGAATATGCTCCTACATCCCGGCTGCAGCGGCTGTATTTCCGATGGAGGCGGAAATGTTGTAGGCCCGTGTGCTCAGATTTGGGTGCACGTTAAAGAACCCCAGGTGGTCTAAATTTCCGGAGCCCTCCACTACGGCGTCTCTCATGATCATATGGTGGTTTTGGGGCGTTAAACCCCACAAATCAATCAATCAATATGCTCCTACGCTTGATGCCGCAAGTCTGATGTGACCCGACCAACTTGTATATAACTCCTTGCAACCTCCTAGCCAGAACTTTCATAAACACCTTATAATCTACGTTTGTTAGCGTGATTGGCCTGTATCCTGTCACTTTGCGTAAAACATGTTGCTCTTTCCCTTTAGTAATCAGCACGGTGTGTGCCCGATTAAACGATGGAGGCAGAGTTCCACGATCTAAAGACTCTGAAAAAACATTATGCAATGCGGCGGCCATATCCTCCTTGAACGCCTTGTAAAAGGCGGCATTAATGCCATCTGGACCAGGTGATTTGCCCATGCCAAGATCATCGATAGCCTTTGCAATTTTTCCCTATACTAATAGACATTTCCAATAAATTTGTGTCCTCAGCATTAAGTGTCGGCATTTCTATCAAGAACTCATCTACAAAACCCGGCTCCTTTGGTTCGGGATAAGCAAACAAATCCTGATAATAGTTTTCAAAAGCTTTCATAATATCTTTATGTTCTCTCAATATTTTACCATTCCATTCTATCTCTAGTATGTCGTGAACTCGCGCATATGCCTTTTCATCTGACAAGGCTCGCTTTGTCGGGGCTTCACCCACGAGGTATCTCTCAGCTCTTGCTCGTATAATTGCGCCTTTATATTTATCTTCTTCAAGACATTCAATTTTGGTTCTGACAACCTGCAGTTGATGTGTAAATAAGCCCGGGTTTTCTGCTTCAATTTTCACCAAATCATTTAGCTCTGCCCGTAGCTCACGTTCCTGTTTTCGAGCTTGATACTGCATGTAGCAACCACACTCTATTGCCTTCATTTTTATCTTTTGCTTAAATAATTCCCATCTTTCCGTGGCACTCTTTTCTGCGTTTTTGAAAAAATTCTCGATTTCCTTCTTTGTCTTATCTACAAACCCTTCGTGCATAATTTTCTTAGTATTTAGTTTCCATGTTTCCCATACAACCTTCTTTTTTGCACTTTCTACCTATCTCAAACGAGACTAAGCAATGATCACTGAAGTAAACAGCATAAACATCATAGTTCTGACATAAAGGTACTATCTCAGAACAAACGTATGCTCGATCTAGTTGTGCGTGACTCGAACCTTGAAAATGTGTGAAGTGTTGGCGACTGCCACCTTTTGCAAACAGAGCTACGTCATGTGAAAAGTACTTATTAAGGCTGTCTCCAAGCAAACCAACGCTTTCATCGCCTAATTTAGCATTATACGTGAAATCTTACAGGGTCAAAACACAATTGAAGTCACCCAACAGAATCACACATTTCTGACATTCAAAGTACGCTTGCATTTCCTGAAAAAACAAACATCTGTCTCTCGAATTTGTAGGTGCGTATACACAGATAACTCTAAATTTAGTGTTCCCGTAACAAAGTCACACAAAACAAAACGCCCATGTAGGCAACTTTTGACCTCTTCCACTACAATACCAAGAGAGTTCTTGACAAAAATAATACATCCGGCTGATGCTCCCACTGCATAGCTCACACACGCATTGTACCGCAATGAAAATTCTGCTACCAAGCTATCAGTCACGTCCTCAGTACTAACTTTGACTAACCTTGACTTGCTCGCGGTCCAGGAGACTAGGCTACATACCCATGCGTCCATAAAGAGAATACATGTACAGTACATCTAGACCACATTAGTGTGCCTCTTTGTGCAAAACAAATGCAGAAAGACAACACTTTCTAGTCATACTTCACTGTTTTCTGTTGTAAGGCAATAAATGTCCTAAGCGAAACATGATGTAGAGTGGATATAAATAAAGTTGCACAATTTATTCAAACTTCTTTGCAAAATATTGATGTCAAACTTGGGTATTTATTGTCCTCCTGAAATTTGATGTCAGCGCTCATTTAACAAAGGAGTAAAATCGTAGATTTGCTGTATATGCTACCTTTGGGCAGCAGAGTTGTGCCAAGGTACGCCATCTCGGGTTCAAAAGTCTTGCGAGAAAGCCACTAACCCCCCCGCGTAGGAGAAGCGCTCACGCTTCATAGTACTATAGCGTTGCTCTATTTATTCTTTTCGCTTTCTTTCCTCTCTATTTTTTATGAAAATACGAGAAAAACTCAGTTGTTCTGGTCACGCCTGGAAGCCTTGATCTTGTGTTTACGTCTTTGGTATGCATTAATGAAAAAAACGTGTGTCAGCTAGTTGAACCAGTGGTACATACGTATATTTATAGGCCACACATTAGCTTCGGATTCTTTTGAGCTGTTTTTCCCATTTACATGTATAAAATTATTTCTCACTCTTGATCGCTATCGAGGTAGTTAGAGGTAGAATATTTTCGCTGCGTTGGGTTCATTCGTTAATTGAGTGAGTTAACCAGCTGATGCTTTGTAGTCTTCAACTTAATCCAGCTGGATAGCGATTGAGAGTGGCCGTGCGACGCCCACGTTACGTGTGGCTCTTGTATTACGCTCGTATTACAATCGCGACTCACGACAATTAATGTGAATCGTTGTTCAACAACCCTGCTGTGTCTAACATTCTTTTCACTTAAGATTTCAAAGCTGCACTCAATTCACGAACTAGCAGCAACGCCTTGCCGATTAAAATAGTTATAGTTTAAATTCTCCCTTTATTTTTAGCGTTTTAACCACCAGACCGATTCGGACGCATGCAGCTAACACACGCTTTCCAACTCTGCATGCATAACGTATTCATTACTGCATCTGTGGTTAATACAAATAGAGCAAGTTTTGCGGTACCATGGACAAATTGAAAAAAAAAGGCAAGCGCATGGGCGTCAGCAGAGAAGTGATATTGGTGATATTGGTGTTAAACAGCAGTAGTTGATTCCAGGTTGGCGAACTGATGAGTCAACTCACTCAGACTCAGATCGAGCCGTAAGGCTGAGTAAAGTTTTGGTAACTGTGAATGAGCCCGGCTGACTAAAATTTTCGCGAGTGTGAGTCCACCAAATCACGGGAATACACCAAATCAGGGAGTACAAGGCTATATGGGATGGACATAATTTGAGGGCAGGGAAGCTAGCAGCAAGATAAAATTTGAGAAGCGATTGAGAGAAATGGGTGAGGTGCGTTAGGCTAGGAAGGTTTTCAGCTACTTGTACATGAAGAATGTCGATACAATATGAAGGAAGCGAACCAGGAAATTGACTGCTAAATACTTAGAAAACAGCAGGTGGCCAAACCAAAAAGAACTATCGGTTAACAAGAAAGTGAAGAAAACGGAGACTGACATGTGGAGAATTGGCATGATTAAGAAGTCCGCACTAGAGATCTATCGAACTTTTAAGCAGGAAATCGCCAAGGAAAGGATCTATGATAATACTTGGGGTAGTTCTCTACTGTTTGAGGCCAGGACGGGAGTATTGCGAACCAAGACATATCGGGCCAAATACGAAGGGGTAGACACAGTATGCAGTGCATGTGGAGAGGAAGAAGAAACTGCCGAACTCTTGATAATATCCTGTAAAGGGCTTCACCCTATAGTTCAGGATGATGACGCAGAGTTTTTCAAAGCACTGGGGTTTAGGGACAGAGAGGGCAAGATAGACTTTAAGCGGGTTACCTTAACTAGAAGGAGGTTATCTGATTGGTGGCTAAAGTCAAGGCACGAGTGAAAATTAAACCCTTCGCTGCAAAATACGAATCCTCAACCTCACTATTTAAAGAAAAAAAAGATAAATATAATAGTTCACTAAGTATTACGGCTAGGTGGCGTTAGCCGCCACCCGATCTAAAGGGTACAGCCACATCCATCCATCCATTCATCCATGCACCTGCATGTGGAATCGCGTGAAGGTGGAATCCTGCTAATCCTCCCTACTTTGCAACAGTTGTATCCTGCCGTCGTGCGGTCAGCATGCGATGCTTTTTTTTTCTCTGGACTTCATTTAGGTCTGTGGATGAATTGCAGTGCATACGATGATTAAAAATTGTTGTGTGCCGCTTTGTAAGTCAAATGCTTCACGAAACCCGGAACTGCGATACCACGAGCTGCCGTCCAAGGAAAACCTCCGGAATACCTGGCTGCAGAACATTTCCCGAGAAGGGAGTGACAAGGGCAGCCATAGAGAGCCCAGCTCCAGGACTGTCATGTGTTTGCTTCATTTCACAGCAGACGACTACAAGGTAGGCATGAAACTTAAGTTGCTGCTGCCAACAGCCGTGCCAACTCAGTTTCCGTCCTACCCGACCTACATGTTGCCTTCTAATAGCAAGGAGCGCAAAAGCCTTCTTCGTCTGCCATGTGGTGCGCACACGGAAGCGAAAATTTTAGGGAAACCAGCGTTAGTGACAGAAGAAAAAAAAAAGAAAACGACCTCGTGTAAAAGAACCTGATGCTGAAGGCACAGCCACTAAATACCAGTCACACGACCACTCCATTTCCCCATGCAAAGCACAAGAAAACGTAGTTTCGGGCGAGTCTATGGGTGGTCAGGAACACCTTGAAAGCGGATTAAAACATGAAGAATGACAGACGACGTTCGACCTGGCTGGATATATAGCAGAGACGAAACGAAACGCACATCGCCTGGAAGTGAAAGTGCAGACTGAACGAGCGCTTGCAAAAACTTCAGAAAAACTGCGACGAATTTCGAGAAAAAGTTGAGGAATATGAAAAAAAAACGTGCTGTGCAAGCTCTAAAGGCCCTTGCGACAGCCGCGCATGAAGGAGATAGGACTGTGAAATTTGTCATGGAACAAATTATCAACTTCGATATGACTCGTCCAACGTGGCAGGAGCCCACGATGCGGGAATTTGTATTGTGGAAGGCGATATCTTGCAAAAGCTACGATCATGTACGGGGGAGGAAGCTGCTGAAGCTCCCGTGTCGAAGCACCCTACAAAAGTTTGTCGGATCTTCCACAGGAGAGACGGCTGTGACCAGCCTGATAAGGGAACGGCTCCAAGTAGAGAGACAAGGCTTGCAGTCAGAAAAAGAGCCCTACTGCAGCCTTATCATTAACGAAATGTCAATACAGCAAAAAGTCATCTGTAATCGTCAAGTTGATAGAATTTTCAGGCTCGTTGATATCGAGTGCAAACCTCAAGCTGGCGGTGCCACTGAAATAGCCAACAGGCTCCTTTGTTTTGTTTTGCGTGGGCTTTCCACGGCTTACGTGATTCCGGTCGGGTATTTTTTTACCAGGCACCTGAAATATGACCGGCTCCGCAGCCTGACGTTCAACGTGCTGAAAGCTGTTGAGGACGCAGGGTTCTTTGTTGTTCGTATTGTGATGGACAACCATCAGACAAACACCGCCATGTTTCGAGGAATGTCTGATGACAACACTCTGCAGCATGTTGTGCCGCATCCAGTACAGGAAAAGGACCCCTTATTCCTTTCATTTGACCCTAACCACCTCATCAAAAACCTAATAACAAATTTGCTAGAAAAAGAGATGTTGGACAGAACCGAGAAAATTAAAGGAGGCATTTTTCTAAAGGCTCTCTATGAGACTCAGCAAAATTTGCTCGTCAAATCAGCGCGACTGCTAAGCCGATCTCAAGCTGAGCCCAACAATTTAGAGAAAATGAAAGTGTCTCGCGCCACCGTAGTATTTTTACCTGCCGTAATTAGCAGCCTCGAGTTCCTTCAGAAGAATCCGAAAGGTCACGAGAGCGCTTCTGAATTCAGGGGCTGCGGATCGGCAATCACATTCATGAAAATTGTTGGGATGTGGTATGACCTACATGACATATCTGGCTGGAAATCTAGGCTAATGCCGATGTCACAAGTGAAGACGATCGACTCACATGGCTTGAGGTAGACTTCATTGGCTATCTCGAGGACATCAAGCCGGAAAGCGCGAAGTGTCGAGCAAAGTCCTTCACTAAGGAGACGTATGAAGCAACCATCATGACGACAAGATCAACGGTTGCTGTAATGGAGTACCTCCTGAATGACGTCGGGCAGGTATACCAACTTCTAAAGAAAGATGAATTGTTTAACTTTGATAACTAATGGCTCATTATGTTTTAGAAATAAGTTTTTCTATAAAATGGTTTATTACTATGTTCAGCTTCAAGTACACCTTGACGCCGGCTCTCAACAGTGATCCAGTTGAGTCGCTATTCAGCTGCTTCCGCCGATTCAATGGTGGCGACGACCGAGTTGACGCCAGAACAGCAGTCTTCACAGCAGAGAAATTGCTAAAGGTTCGTTTAGCGTCATGCGTTTTGTTAGTGCAGAATGTAAAATTTTCTTAATATGTGCAGGTTGGCATTTTAAAGGCAGCCAGAAGCAGGAATGCACCCTCTAATTCGGAGGCAGAATCACATGAAAGTACCCACGCAGGTAGCTCACTATGGCTGAAGAGCGCTTTGAGAGAAACCCCCGTGTCGCCGATAGCTAGCATCATAGCAGACGCGGCGGGTTGAAAGAGAACTAGCGCTCTCACAGGCAGAGAGGAGCATTCGGCGGGCCGCACCAGAGGGGGAGATCGAGCGGCCGTGGCAAAGCACAGTCACAGCGAAAGCTAGAAGAGCGGCCTTTCAAAGCCTTTTCAAAACACTTATTGGGTAACTGCTGCAAACGCACTTGCTCGATGCCCACTAGGGCATTATTAAATTTTTGGGGGTAGTAGGCAGACATTCGCTATGCAATTTTTCGTCATTGTTCTGAGAAGCGTGGTGTCCGCTAAACACTTGCAAGCAATTTCGTGCTAATTATTCAGGCAGTGGCTGACGACGATGGGGAATTATGGCTGAAGTGGGTATGCGCTACAGTTAATAGGTGAACAAGAACAAAAATTTTTAATGGGTTGGAGCACTGGACAACCCACTCATTACGCTATTTGCATTGTGCGACGACTGGTTGTTCTTTCGCTGTTTCGAAACACTTTACAAGTCACATTAGCGCGATTGCTTCACCAACATCAAGCCTGCCTAAGGCAAGTTTGCCAACAAGTCCCAAGCACCGGCGTGGCTCAGTGATAGAATACTGGACTGGCACCCAGCGGACACGGGTTCGAGCCCCACTGTGTCATTGGTACCAAGTTTTTCTTCAATTTTCGTGCGATGTGGTTATGGACACCAGCGGCAGCAGACAACTATGCTACGCGTGACCCGAGTTGTGATCTCATAACTGATTTCGCTGTAAAAAGGCCGCAAGTGGTGCCGTATGTGCACAAAGTGTCACGCAAATTTAAAACAAAAATGTGGTACATATGTACAATGTACCTTTAGGTTGTTTCTGCGCCTCGTAAACTGGCTCGGCTATGCCAAGGTATTTCAGCATAACCCAAGAAATCAACATTCGGAAAAAAGCTCGTTCGGCCCCACGTTTCATGTGCCGTAGGCATCTTGTACGAAATCCCAATCACCTGTGTCAAATTTATATCGGCCAGACTGACCGCTGCGCCAACGATCGAGCACGGAAACACGAGAAACCAATAACTTGACTTTCAATTTACCTATGCATTGCAGGACCTGTAAGCCAGTGCTGACTAGAATTCGAAATCTAGGCAGAAGTGGGAATGCCCTGGCGAGAGATCTGATGGAAGCTTATCACATTAATACATATATGGTAATTGTATCAGTGACACTTCAGTTGTGCTGCGCATCAGCAAAGAAACAAAAAGCCACCCGCATCTTCCCACCGGGGAAACGAGTAAATGCGTCGCAGAGTGGTATCGCGCGAGTGTTGCGTAATTGGGTATGATTTGGGAATGCTTAATTGTTGTTTCATCTTTACTATTCTTACTTATTGAATGAAGGAGTAGCATTCAACGAGTGGTGGGATGCTGATGTTGGGTTGTGCCCCACTACATGATTGATGGTATACTGTTGCTTCCATCGGACCTGCTCGAGTCAAGGAAAGCGTCAAGTCAAGAGAAAGCCAAGTTAAGACACTCTTGACTGAATGAACGCGCGATCCAGTGCCTATATAAATGGAGTGGCCAGTAAACGGTTGTGCAGCGCGAGAAGTCTTTTTTTTTTACTCGCTACCTGCGTCAGCCTTGCCAGGCGAGAGGGGTGAGGGGAGCGACAGTTGGCACGAGCATTTGGCAGGAGGAGCGAGCATGCGCATGCAGGTGTGTGTGGACGGCTCGGCCGACGCCGGATTCGAGACCCTATGCGACTAAGAAATGTTTCACATATAAAACCTATTTTAGAAACATGATTATGATGCACACATGTATGTATTGCTGTTCCGATCCTGATTAAAGCGTTGTTGACTGGCACGTGCAATTGCGCCTACACGCGCCACTCGGCTGTTCATATATTAGGGAGACTTTTCGAAATAAGGCTTAGTTGCGCGTAGCGCTTTTCCTGTGCTCGTCTTTGTCTTGTTTGATTCAGGGCTATCCATTTCTGAAAGGAACTTTACATGTATGAAATATTAGGATAACGCCTTGTTCATGAGCCTTGTGCTAGAAGCAGCTCTTCCTTTCTTGGAAACTACTTCAGCCTTTTTAAACAGATTGCCTAGATATGTTTAGAAGCGTCAGCATATGACACAATATTTCGTCCTGATCAAAATGCAGCGGAGGAGCTATACTTTTACATTTGTTCAACAGAACTTTCTCCTTTGAAGACAGCAGTGACACATCATTGTTGGACGTCATACGCGAGCCACAAAAAGGTGGAGATTGCGAGTGCCCTCTTCAGGTCACACATTGCGATGATCTACCCTTCGTCCAACGCTTCTCACATACTGGGTACATTAGGGCTCAACAAGCTGTTGCTTGCGAAAACCCGACTGGGTGCGTCTATAGGCGCGCACAAGGTGGGGGGGGGGGGGGGGGAATGGCTCATAATTTTTTTAGATGGGGGGGTCACAAAGTCCCCCCCATAAACTGACATAGTCTGAAGGGGGGCACTGCGACGAACCTTCACCCATTCTCACCTGAAGGAAAACCCGGCGCGAAAATTTTTTATAAATTTAGGCCGTAAATGACACTTTCCCGCCAATCTTTACAATTTCTAAATTTTTACCGTACCCACGGGAAAAAACCACCACACTTGGTTAACATTTATTCCTGTCAAACGAGTAAAAATACTGTCTTATAAGTGTTGAGGGAAAAATCGCAAACATTACAAACTGCACAAAACACCTGTATTTTAGGAATTGATACATGTCTCATAGCTTCACTGAGGTTTGTTTTCTGCGTAATTGCATTTCACAGCAATGGAAGCGGGCTTCAGTCTTTGGGAGCAGAAATGAGGTTTTGGAGGTACTTTGGAGCAGCAAACGGGGAGTTTTGGAGCAGCTCTGGAGCACCAAAAGGAAAGGTGTGTTTTGGAGCATCGAAATTTAGTTTGGGAGCAGATTTCTACGGTTAAATATCCCCGTTATTAAAACTGTTGCTGTCTAGTAAACACAAAAGTTTTCAGTGGTTTTCACAAAACATTCCACGCTGATGAAGCAACCAGACTTACCCCTCCCCCCCCCCCCCCCCCCGCCCACCCACCCACCTACACACACACACACATATATATATATATATATATATATACACTAAAAAAACCAAAGCTGAAAGCACAGGAATTCAAAGAGAAAACTGAAAAAATAAGTGGTACTTTGGATACCTATACCTCAGATAAATGAAAAACTTTAATGTTAAAATGCAGCAATGTTCAAAATGTGATTAAAACACGGCATCCAACATGCACAGCAACTCAAGACCAGAGATGAGCTAATAACAGCTGTCTTCAAACTAAACCCAATAAGGCCCTATAAAAATAAATGTAAAAGAAAAAACATGTTTCGGTCATGGAAGAGCAACAGCCTACAAACGCGAGAAAATTTAGATGCATTCGCAGCGACATTGCTAGGCGATGAAGCGGAAAACTTTTAATTACGATAGGAATTATATGGACACTCGACGGGTTTTTCGCCGTCGCCGCCATGTTCCGCGTAAACTACAAGTTGGCGAAATTTCCTGTGCATTGTACGTTCCACCCGCGCGTAAATTCACATGAAATGGGGCGACAAGCACTGCTCAAACAGATTAAACGAGGCGGCCAATCTCCGTCGCTCGAGAGGCACATGATTGATTGATTTGTGGGGTTTAACGTCCCAAAACCATGATTTTGATTATGAGAGACGCCGTAGTGGAGGGCTCCGGAAATTTTGACCACCTGTCGAGAGGCACATGCAATAGCACGGCACCGCGTGTTAGACCTGCCGTCGAATGTTCTAGCAGAGAGGAAACATGCCGCTCGTCTTGATTGATTTGTGGGGTTTAACGTCCCAAAACCACCATTTGATTATGAGAGACGCCGTAGTGGAGGGCTCCGGAAATTTTGACCACCTGGGGTTCTTCAACGTGAATGCCGCTTGTCTTGAACGAGCATGAAAAGATGGGGGAGAAATGGGGGGAAGTGTCACTCGAGCAGCAGCTATGATCTTGGATTCCAAGGACGTGGTTGCAATAGCTGGTGCGCGCGCTACCTTGGCAAGCATCGGCACACTGCTCGTAAACAGTTCTACGTGATGCTCTGGTGGTAGGTGTTCTCTGGTCCGCTCTCAACGGGAAGAAAATGTGCGATAAGAGCAATTCTCCCTGGAGCGGCCGTTGGCCGTACTTAATCTCTTACACCAGCATTTTGTAGAGTTTTGCTATGGTTGATCCAAAAGGGTGAGTTGTCAGCCTTTGGTCACGGGATCGTGAGGTTGACAAATGCAGCAGTCACTGTTTTCATGATTGCAAGTTTTATTTGGGCGAACGCGTGCCCGGAAAACAAAACATCACTCTAAAAGCAATACACGCTGCAGACTGACAGAAGCGAACATAGAGTGTCAGCCGTCGATAGCCTCAAGCAGTGAAGTGTGTCAGCATTTTATACATATGCCATCGAAGATTCCAGCGTTATCGCTAACGGCCGCGTAAGTTCCAGTACACTCAAATGTATGCGTCGTGCGCATAATCTCATCAGAAGGTTTCCATTAGAGCCTTCATCGGATGATTCCCTGTCTGTTGAGCACGGTTTGCGCAAGGCAGCGTTGCAGTGTAATGAGGCGGTAACAAAAATAAAATAAGTGCGTGCCTCATTACTAATACAACATTACAAATTGTTGCTCTACATTCATCGCTTCACCGGTGAAACTAATTTTTATATATTTTTTAATAGTTTATATGGTTCAACGGTCTTCATCGCAAGGCGCCTGCAGTGCTTGGCAACAGTGCGGCAAGTTTTTTGCAACACCACTGCTGTCTATATAGTTTGACTAACAGCTTGGCTGTAAGAAAATGTATATAGAGAGTCGCATAATGAGGTATACACACAAAAGTCACCTTACCAAGATTCATGCATTTCGTTCACATGGCACAAGATTTATGCATGAACCGAAATACGACGTGACTGAACTACATGAGATATGGATGCAGTTACGTTTGTGTGGACCACGTGTCTTGCTTGGTTGATGATAAAACTAGACTAAATTCGGCGTTGCACGTGCAAATTGCTGTTTAGGCGCAGCTTTGCATAGTGGTCAGATTGGCGCAGAATGGCACTATTGACGCAGCACTTCCATCCCTAATGTCAAAAGCACATCGGAATTGCATTTCAAGCACAGTATTTGAATGAAACGTACTACTTGGACACTAATAGCTTCAAAATATGGTTCTGTACTAGACGACTAGCATATTTTAAATTGTTGAGCTAAAGCTGTGAGACTCTAGAGTATGTTCTGAAATGATACACATAGAATGGATAGTACACAACCAGAAAAGGTTATGCCTTTTTTCTCACAAACAGAAGACAAGATGAAATGTGAATTCCCCTTTTATTAGCAAGGCAACCTGCATTTTTTAAAAGTTAACAAAATACACACAGTACTCCTCAAAATGTAGCATGGAAAGAAAAGCTTCAAAAACCATCATCAAAATGCTTACACATCTTTTTTTTTTATCTTGATCCCATCATTCACGCCACAATAAATACTGGACAACTTGCTGCAAGTGACACAACTTCCATGGACTCGCACTGAAAAAACTACAGTCATTCACAAAGAAAAGCTTAAGATTGTGGCAAGGCATCCTTCTTATTTAAGGCTTCATGTAAGGCATGTTTTCACTGAATAAAACTTACAAAAGCATGTCATACATCAAAACAGTGACCAAAAGAACAAGGGTCCTTTTTGAACTCAACCAAAAAAAGCAAGAAACAAAAGAGTATAAAGCAACTGATTCAACTAAAACACTAAACTGCAACAACAAGAATTCTTCAGCAACGTCCACGAGCGTTTTCTTCTGCTTTGAACTCAAGTCCATTACCAATGAAAAGTCACAACAAATCCACAAGTTAGTCCAAACACAGCATTCAGTTCAGTTTACACAGGTACATAGGCACTATAACCCTATGCCACACAAGCACTTCAAAACACGAGGAATCTGTCAGTTATTTTGTCTGTCCTGTTTTTTTTTTCTTTTGTCCAAAAGAAGGCCTCTCATATGCTTCCAAGTCATCAATAATTTACTTGCATCACACTTTCATTTTACTACACCTAAAATTAAAAAAAAGCAACAAAAGAAAAACCCTGATACATGAATAAAGCTTGCAAAAAAAAAACATGATCTGAAACCACATCTGGTTACATGCATAAACAAAACAAACAAGTTGTCAAAGATGCAATGCGCAGAAGTGGAAGAGCTCAAACCCAGCATAAACTGTTCCAAAACAAAGTGAGGGGAAAAACATAAAATAGGCCAAGGCAAGAGCCTTGCCTCACTGCAAGCCTGTGTTGTGTAGTGGCAGTGTCAAAAGGAACCCCACTTCAGGAGAATGTCACCTCCCAAATCTTCACATTACTGTCCTGGCCAGCCGACACAATTGTCGAATTGTCCAACCATGCTAGCCTGGTGATTTGGCTCTGGGGATGAGCCTCTGCAATGAAAAAATTACTCATAGGGGTACATAAAACAGGTGGGGAGGAAGGGGGGAGGGCATTTGCAATCTTTTGAACGCCACACAACTATATGCTCGAGCAAGAGACCTGAAAGAAAAGAGCACTTCAGTTATCATAACATGGCCAGGAAATAATGAAAGAACACCACACATGTACATAACTAACCAAAAAAAACAAAGATTTATATAGTACAGTCGACTCCTCTTAAACGGAACCCAAAGGGGGATTCATAAAACTGTTCCATTTATCAGAAGTTTCATTTAGGCAAAGTACACTTATTTAGTGAACCAAGACCTTTATTCAAACTGCACAAGCCTCACCTTGCTAATAAGGATGAGTAGGAGAAAGAAAAGGAGTGAAGAGTGGTTTGTTTGGCAAGCTTGAGTTGATGTTTCACAAGGTACGCACCCATGCCTGACAAACTAGCTAGAAGTTATAGACAAGCCTCATGCTCAAAATAGCGCTGCAAAAGTTCCACAGCCTCTTTAGCTGATCGGTCTGGTGGCACCACTTCACTGGCAGTATTGTCATCACATTCATTGCTGAAGGATTGATCCTCATCGTGCACTTTGACAATCTTTTCCTCGACAGTCTCTTCATGAAAGGTACGAACACTTTCATCAATTGATTTGTAGTCCTGCAGCGTAAAAGGGGCAGAGGGCACGACCTGACTGAATACTGTTTCAATGTCGGCATCAGCAGGGCTTTCTTCTTCATGAGGTACTGCTTTCTTGCTCTTGAAAGCCAGCATAGTGAAAGCATCTGTGTATTGTTGTTGCCTTCACTTGCCCTCAGGCACAAGCCAAAATGTGGATGGCTGCCAATAAATCTATGCTGTAGCATTTCCCACTGCCTGCTCTATGCAGCATTTGATGGAGCAATCGTCTACAGTAGTGAACTTTAATGTTCTGAATAACCCCTTGATCCATTGGCTAGATCACTGCCGTTTCAATGGCTGGCAAGAACTCCAGAGTGATGGCTTGGAGTACTTGAACCTGACCGTGGGCTAGGCAATTATCCACGACGAAGACAACCTTCCTGCCTTGCTTCGTAAATTGTGCGTCTTCCTCCTGAAGCCAGTTTTTGAAAATGGCCATGGTCATCCACGCTTTTTCGTTCCCATGGTACGCAATGGGAAGGTATCGAATGCCTTTGAAACAGCTTCAATTTCCAACAGCTTTTTTTTTAGCTTCAATTACCAACAGCTTCAATTTCTCATCTCCTGCTATGTTTGCATCCACCAGCACAGTACAATCTTTACTGCATTTTCCTCCGCTACAGGCTTCGCCTTCGAAGGTGAGTCTTTGATGGAAGCGCCTTATAAAAAGACTCATCTCGTCGACAGTGAAGACGTCTCGTGGCTCAAAACTCATCAAAATTTCCTTAAACCGCCCCTGTTGCCAGGTGGTGCAAATGTCCCTGTTGACTGCATCACTCTCACCTGAGATTGCTTTGAAGACTAGGTCGCGGCATGTTTTGAAGCAGGTGAGCCATCTGTCGCTTAGGACAAAGTTCTTAACAACCATTTGCATGGCGATCTCTCGAGCTTTCTGCTCGAGAATTGGTCCGCTTATGGGCAAATTAGAACTGGGTGCACGCTTGAACCACAGAAAAAGAACTTTTCCAGTTGTTCATAAGGCGTCGTCCGCATCCGCATCCGTTTAGATGTAAAGGTCTTGTTCTTAACAGTGCCTTCAATCTTTTCTTCGTCTGTCCAGAACCGCGACAGGGTTGATTTCGGGATGCCTTTTTTCGCCACCTCCATCTTGGGCAGGCTGCTTCGATCGAGCTCCTGAAGAATCTGCAGCTTTTTTTCAAGCGAGAGTGCGGCCGCTTCATTTCCATCAGGCTGAAATAACACCGTGATCCTCCGCACTTCGCCGCACAAATAAGCCTAATGCACAATTGGCTCGCCAACTTCGCTCCCACAACCACAAGCCAGAATGGATACTGGATTGGCCTGTCTCGATCTCAAGGTGTTGCCATGGTTGTGAGACTACCTTTGGCATAAGCAAGTCTATGCTGTGTTTAGAGTTTGTACCGTTTAACCGTAAACGATTAATAAGCACTGTTTCGATTAACCGATGAATTTTACTGTGCAACAAATAGAAATCCAGCCATATGAGCCCATTTAGTTCCGTTAATGAGGCAGTTTCGTTTAAGCGAGTTTCGTTTATTGAGAGTCCACTGTATAGCGATAGAGCTGCACTAAGAGATGCATTTCATACTGGATAATAAAGCAAACCTTACTTAAGATTTCTTTTTGCATAATCTCATATAAAACACGCTTAATGTTACGGAATTTGAACTTAAAGTGTGACATTTAGGAACATACGTAAGATGTGTCATAGAGATTTTGAAGTAATTTTTCTCACCTATGGCTCGTTAACACAAGCTTATATATCTTAGTATATATGCACATGCATTTTTTTCTTTTGCTTCCATTAGAATACAGCCAGAGGAACAAGGATCTAACCCATGACTATAACAGGGCTCGTACAGGTTTCCAAAGCAAAAATTCAAGGATATTCAAGGACTTTCCAGGACCTGTCACAGGTTTCTCAAGTACTAAAGGCGGCAAGCACTCTTAAAAATTTGTTATTTTAGATTTTTCAAAGTTGACTCACTTTCATTGCACTAATATAGTACATGCATACTGCAGTTATAACAAACATGTCTAGTCTGCACTTTAGCTCACTTTAACTTCACCACTTCCATAATAGGAAAGGAGCCAGCACCGAAGAGCATTAAGAGTCTCTCATTTAGTTTGTTCGTGGTTTGGCACAGTAAAACTTTATTCCCCGTACGGTTTGGAAAACAAAACCATATCAACCCACGCTCAATTACTTACTGTTTGGGAAATGGAAACTTGGTCAGGTCGATGCCGATCTATACGTGCCAAGTTCAAGGATTCTGAATCTGGGAGATTTCCACAATGGGAAGAGGGTGGGGGCACGTGTTGTGCTGATGTATTTTCTCCCTTTCTTTATTTTTGCACTAAAAGAAAAACATAGCGAAAAAAAAAACGGGGAAGGGGGGGGAGCCTAAACATTTGCGTTGCGCGGTCTCATACCAACTTCGAGTGGCTGAACACCGAGGGTAGGGTTTCCAGTTTCCAAACTCAGTAAAAACTGCAAGACTCAAAAGAGAGCAAACATACTACCTGTATCTCTCAAATTTTAAACATCAAAACAACTAGCAAAATATATTTCTGTCAAAATAACTCGTGTATGTCTTCGTGGGACACACGCGAACGGATGGGACGACGCAGCTGGTTGGCGGGAAAGCGCGCACTGAAGCTTTGTTCAAGACAATCGAAAACTTAACGTGTAAGTATAGCCAAAGTACCCAGATCGACAGGCGTTACTTATTCTTTGGAAAAGAACGCCAAAACACTTTTAGCGTTTTTTACATCTTTATCGCCTCTACTGCTGCATTAGCCGCGTCCACAACCGCATTTTCGCACGCAGCGGTTGCGGAAACCGGTAGTTTCGTTTCAATTCACGAGCACTGGCTGCGCACGTAACTTCAAAACCATGTAATTTTTTGCAATGACTGCATCTGCCGCGATTTTGTTTGCCGCATTTGTGGAATGCAACGTTGAGCGCTGAAGGCGCGTGCACTTTTGGAGTTCTGTAACATCGTCGCCACACATGATCATGTCAAAGCGACCATGGTTTTGTACACAGCAGTTGTGACAGACGATAACAGCAGTTCTGACAGTGAGTGCGCTGGTGGGGCGTGTCCTTCCAAAGCTTTGAGCACTCTGCTCTCAACTTCCTTTTCAAGGTTTCGGCCCTGAAGTTCATACGTCCCGCAGCAATGAGGAAAAGAGCTCAGAACCCTCATTGGCCCAATGAACAGTGAAACTTGGCTGAGGAATTTCACAAATTCTTATATCTGCCAATTTTGCATCATTATGAACGCTTCCTCAATTTGTTCACAATAAAATGTGATGGGTTCGCAAAAGCCTGGATTGGATTGGGTTGCATTTTTGTCAATGCGGCCAGATCACGCACAGAAATTATTTCAGAAAGATTTTCCTGACAACCGTAAAAACGTAAGAACTGATAGAAATCCGAGAGACTTGGCAGGTATGCTGATCTTCCATATAAAACAGGCCGCAATGTTGATTCAGAGTGCTCAGGAAATTGAAGAATTTTCAAAAACGGGAAAAAATTCCAGGACTTTCAAGGGCCTTGAAAATGCATCTTCAAGTGAGAGGGTTTTCAAGGTTTTCAAGGACCTGCACGCACCTTGGTATAAGCTCAGTAGTTCAACACCATAGCCACAGGGCTACTGCGATAGGCCACAACGACGCGTAGAGTTTCAAAGCGGAGCTGTTAAACGATTAGACATGCTGAAAGAGGATACAGCATTGCCAAATATAGTAAGAGGGTAGAAAAGGACAGCGAGTTGGAGCTTGCAGACATGATAGGGACCTCAATTCCCTCACTCTTTGCACCAATGGTGTGCAGCTACCCCAGTTCTTTGGGGCACGAGGTTCAAAAAAGGCCAAAGGGCATTATATTACGAGTGAATGATAATGTACATCATAGCACGCACGCTTGAGTTGAAGCTACCAATAAGTCTTTGCTTAGCATAACTAAAATTTGAGTGCAGTCCACCAAGAAAAAAAGATAGCCCCTAGCCACCAGTACACAATTTTTGCCACTATAATCAAGCTATCAAAGCACAAAAACTCTGATAATGCAAAGTAAATCTCATAGGCAGTGGGAAAGATAATACAACGATCCAATAAAGAAAACTTACTCTTGATGTTGATATGCTTTGTGGGGTGCTCTGTGCTCCAGACAATCACACCAGTGTCCAAACTACCAGTAGCAAGAAACTTTGAGTCGGGTGACCAACCAATGCAGTTCACCCGAGCTGTGTGGAAGCACCAGTCCAGCTTGTGAGCCAGCTGCAAGGAAAACAATGGGACATCTACAAGAGTGCTCACTTAATGCAGAGTTCATTTTGCACTCCACATGTCTGAAATCTGTAAGAACCTCTGGTTCAAGGAGTGCACAAAAGTAGTTCATTTTAAAGAGGTCCTGCAACATTTTTCTAAATAATCATACAAAAATCTTACTACAGGACTGAATTGTGTCACGAATCTCCAGCAGTAAAAATTCTGAAGTATCTGTAGAGGTTAAGCAGAGTTACTGACAGTTTATCACGGCCTCCGATTGCTTTCTCTCTGCTTTTGATTTGAAGTGCGCATTGCATATTACACATAGGGGGTAGAGGATGTGGGTAACAAGTGCCTGTGCCTTTTAACCTTGAGAATTTTTGATTTTTGATTTTTACTTTAATCTTTTTTCTTAAGCAATTACCATAACTTCCAGTTCAGATAAGGGCAACACCGGCACGCGATGTCACCCTGTAGCAGCCGCAACACTTATAAATGACTATAATGTACTGCTATGACACCATACATGACTCGGCACAATTGACGATCAACTCCAGTACCTAAAACTCCTGTAAACAGGTTTCGAATTTTCTATTTTTTTTTTACATCCCCTAAACAAGCTCGCCAATTTGTGCAAGTAGACCACGACGATCACATTTATGAATATAACAGTGCTGCTTGCTGTCGATTTAGAAAAAGACTTCCTGCGCCTCTTTCATTCCAACCAATACTCCTCATGTCCGCAGTGATGTGAACTTGCCCCTGCACAACTTGACGTGCCACTGAAGTCGTCAATTGGTCATTTGCTCTATGAAACGGTGCCTTGGCCCTGCAGTGATGCAGTTTTGATTGCGCAGTCCGCAATTTTAATTTTCTTGCACTGCCCTCTGCTGTTTTGTGGAGCACGAGAATATCACGAGAGGCGGTACTAACACAACAAAAGCCTTCGAGATAAAGAGGCATTTCCCTATTTCACCGCTAGGGGAAGGGCACCCCAACTCCTTCCCACGCCGCTATGACACATGCTGATGTAGTTGAAGCCCTGCTCAGACATTGGCTGCATTCTGATGACGTATCGTTGACGCCATGTCATATTGCCAAAGCAGGCGGAGTCCCGATGACAGGCCACCTTCCCTCCTCCCTACAGCCCAGAAGGGTGGAGAGGCCGTGTGAAATTTTGAAACCAGCTGCAACAAATGTCCTAATCCCTATAACTTCCTTACTATAGCACATATTCATAATATTCTTGCAACAGCACGTTTGCATAACAAAAGTGCCCATATTTTTCTTCATTATAATTTTTGGACATCAAGGTTGCTTACTGGCCCTTTCAGCTGACCTGGATGAGTACTTAGTGTGCACTGGCTTTGTCAAGCACAGTAACCAAATCAAGATCCCGTGAAGTAGACAAACGCAGATTGGACATCTTGAAGCACTATCAATTGATTTACACGTTCACTGTGGCATGCTTTTTTTTTAGTCTGGTTTCAGGTGCACAGTGACCCATTAGTGGGCCATTGGGGTGTATCGCCAGGTGCGTCGTGACCCAATGATGGGACGCGTGGCTGTGCCTCTTTTTTTTTTTTTTTTGCTCCAACAAGATAGCTCTGCCAATTTTTGAGCAGGAGTTTGGCTCATTTATTAGAGAGACACAAGGCTATTTTCCACCTTTTTTGCAACCTATATTGAAATACAATGAGCTCACCACAAGAAAAACATATGAAGCCAGTTTCTCCGATAAGTTAGTTTCTTAATTCTGTGCTGCACTTTTTTCTGCGCACGTAAAAGGCAAAAGCCTCTATTAGGTGCTTTGAGAAGTTTTTGAGCAGCAGGGTAAACTCGTACACTTAGTCCAATTGCATGTATTTCAAAAACCGTGGGAAAAGTTTGCAAGCAACGCAATGAAGGAACATGCTGCCACCCAGTTCCTTACAAACACTCATGCCACCTAACGTCCAATGCAATATACAATATGTATTATTTGCAATTTCGAGCTCCAGACAACAGCACATGACGATGTGCTTTCGTAAGCAAGTCCCATCGTACACAGTGCAAAACATTTTCATTGAGTGCGTCATAAGTCACCAGTAGGTCATAGCCTTTAACATCAGACAAATATTCTTCTAGGAGTGTGTATAATTACTCAACAAGAAGCATACCTCTGCGTTTAAGTTTAATGCAGTCATTGCCGCCGCCAAAAGATCAATAGACAACATTGCAGCCACATAGAAGGAGCACAAACCGTGACCCCACGAATGACCCCCAACTAGTGAGGGAAGTCTAGCTGTACTATTCAAGGAGCTAGAAGGTGTTAAATGGGATATAATAGGGCTCAGTGAGGTTAGGAGGACCGATGAGGCTTATATGGTGCTACAGAATGGGAACGTCCTTTGCTATAGGGGCTTGCCTTACAGAAGAGAACTGGGAGTGGGCTTCCTAATTCACAGAAACATAGCTGGCAACATAGAAGAATACTATAGCATTAATGAAAGGGTGGTAGATATCGTAATTAAACTGAATAAAAGATACAAGATGAAGGTGTACAGGTTTACGCGCCTACATCCAGCCATGATGACGCTTCAGTTGAAATCTTCTATGAAGACGTGGAATTGGCAATGAGTAAGGTAAAAAGATAGTATACTATACTGATGGGAGACTTTAATGCAAACGCAGGGAAGAAGCAGGCTGGAGACCAGGCAGTATGAGATTATGGCATCGGCACTAGAAACACCACAGGAGAGATACTAGTAGAATTCGCAAAACGCAATAATTTATGGATTTTGAATACCTTCCTACGAAAACGAGGAAACCACAAGTGGACATGCAGGTGTCTTAATGGCAAAAATGAGAACGAAATAGACAATAATTAGTGCACACCCAGGTATCGTGCAGGATGTGGAAGTGGTTGGCAAGATACGATGCAGTGACCATAGAATGGTACGGTCTCGAATTCGCCTAGACTTGAAGAAGGAACGACAGAAACTGATACGCAAGAAGTCAATCAATGAGCTAGCACTGAGAGGGAAAGTACAGGAATTCAGAGTCTCGCTTCACAACAGGTACTCGGCTATTAGTGAGGAAACCAACTTTAACATATATACAATTAATGATAATCTGACGATCTGACGAGTATCATTACGGAGTGTGCAGTGGAAGTTGGAGACAGGGTAGTTCGACAGGACACTGGCAAGCTTTCCCAGGAAACGAAGAATCTCATTAAGAAGTGTCAAATCATAAAAGTCTCAAGTACAACAGACAAAATAGAACTGGCAGAGCTTTCAAAGTTGATTAATAGGGGTAAGGCATGCGATATAAGAAGGTATAACATGGAGAGAATTGAACACGCTCTGAAAAACGGAAGAAGCGTCAAAGCAGTGAAGAGGAAACTTGGGATAGGCAAAAATCGGATGTATGCACTAAGGGACAAAGAAGGCAAAATAACTACCAATATGGATAGGATAGTTAAAATAACGGAGGAGTTTTACAGAGATCTGTACAGTAGCCGAGACAACCACGACTTTGATACTATAAGAACTAGCAGTAACCCAGATGATACCCCACCAGTAATGATAGAAGAAGTCAGAAAAGCTTTGGAGAGCATGCAAAGAGGCAGAGCTGCTGGTAAGGACCAGCTAACATCAGATCTGCTGAAAGATGGAGGACAGATTGTGTTAGAAAAACTAGCCACCCTGTTTACGAGATGTCTCCTGACGGCAAGAGTATCAGAGCCTTGGAAGAACGCTAACATCATCTTAATACATAAGAAAGGAGATGACAAGGACTTGAAGAATTACAGGCCGATCAGCTTGCTCTCTGTAGTATACAAGCTATTTACAAAGGTAATTGCTAACAGAGTAAAAAAAAAATATAGATTTCAATCAACCAAAGGAACAAGCAGGATTTTGAACAGGCTACTCAACAATCGACCACATTCATACTATAAATCAGGTAATAAAGAAGTGCTCAGAATATAACCAACCACTATACATAACCTTCATAGATTACGAGAAGGTGCTTGATTCAGTAGAAATATCAGCAGTCATGCAGACACTGCGGAATCAGGACGTCGATGAAGTATATATAAACATCCTGGAAGAAATCTACAGGGGATCAACTGCTACCATAGTGCTTCATAAAGAATGTAACAGAATACCAATCAACAAGGGTTTAAGGCTGGGGGACACAATCTCCCCAATGCTATTTACCGCGTGCTTACAGGAGGTTTCAGAAGCCTAGAATGGCAACAGTTAGGGATAAGAGTTAATGGAGAGTACCTAAATAACCTGCGCTTCACCGATGACAATGCATTGCTGAGCAACTCAGGAGACGAATTGCAACTCATGATTATGGAGTTGGACAAGGAGAGCAGAAAGGTGGGTCTTAAAATTAATCTGCAGAAAACGAAAGTAATGTACAACAACCTCTGAAAAGAGCAGCGCTTGAGATAGGTAATAATGCACTTCAAGTTGTAAAAGACTATGTCTACTTAGGGCAGGTAATAACTGCGGAGCCAAACCATGAGATTGAAGTAACTAGAAGAATAAGAATGCGGTGGAGCCCATTTCTCAAGAACTTTCAAATTATGACAGGTAGATTGCCACTATCTCTCAAGAGGAAGGTATATAACAGCTGTATCTTGCCGGTACTTAGGTACGGAGCAGAAACCTGGAGACTTACAAAGAGGGTTGAGCTTAAATTGAGGACGACGCAGTAAGCAATGGAAAGAAATATGGTAGGTGCAACCTTAAGAGACAAGAAGAGAGCAAAGTGGATTAGGGAACAAACGGGGGTTAAGGATATCATAGCTGAAATCAAGAAGAGGAAATTGACATGGGCCGGGGATGTAGCGCGTAGACAGGATAACCGCTGGTCATTAAGGGTAACTGAATGGATTCCCAGAGATGGCAAGCGGGTTCTGGGGAGACAAAAGGTTAGGTGGGCAGATGAGATTAAGAAGTTTGCAGGTATAAATTGGCAGCAGCAAGCACAGGACCGGGTTAACTGGCGGAACATGGGAGAGGCCTTTGTTCTGCAGTGGACGTAACGTAACCAGGCTGATGATGATGATGATGAATACCAGGGTCGCACGTTCGTGGAACAGTAATGATGGATGACATTTTTTGACTATATTAAAAAAAAAATATGTATTGCAGGGCCACTTTTAAGTATACCAAAAAAGCCCTGAAATCCTTGAAAGCTGCAGAACTATGTTTCAAATATGTTAAGCAGCTAGAACTGCTTGCTTCATCTCACGACTTCAGAGTTCAGGCAAATATAAAATGAACAAGTTTACTCACATGTAGATAGAAAGCTTAAGTCAACACTACCAGTTATTAATATTTTTTCCATCTAAAAGGCTGCAATATTATCGAAATGTTCATATTAGACTGCCTCCAAGAATAAGACCTGCATAGCTAAAATAAAAAACATGCTAGTTCACCAATTTGTACCAGATGTGAAAGGAGTGAGCCCGCATGCTTACGAGGATACAAAATGAGCTCACATGCCATACCTCATAGCTTGAGCTGAGATACAGACGAACCATCCTGTTGGCATCAGACGCAGCCAGGTACTGGCCGTCAGGTGAGTATCTGACATCTGTAATTGCTCCACTGTGGTCCAAAACTTTCTTCTCTGTTATGCTGTGACATTTCAAGATGTACACATGTACCTTGTGATCCTAAGAGTGCATACAGGACAAAAAGAGTAAACTATTATCAAAAAAACGCTGTGACAATGCAACTACAATTGCCCGACTTCCCTCATTTAGACATTGGTCAGCAGAGGACATTCATACTTTCAAGCCCCATTCATTGGCCTTAACAGGTTGATAGAAACTGCGATCCATCACCTTCTCCTCCTATCTAAGGAATGGCGAAGTAAAATTAAGCTGCCCACTGAGCAGCATAGCCACATGTCTAGCAGCAGCTGTCATCCTTGTTCTGTGGTATCCACAACTGTTTACTGCTACAAGCATAGCAAGAAGTCTAAAGCAACTCCAACAACGGGATAGACCATTTCTTGTCTCTATGTTTTTACAGTGATAGGTTTAACAAAACCAGCAATAAAAATAGTGAATGTTGAATATCGTCCAATGTAGATGACATTGCCGTTCTCATTCCCTGCTGAGTGTTTACTGCGATGTGATTCCTCTCTTTCTACAAGCACCATCAGTGGCCCCAGGATTTTTCCACGAGAGCTTTGTTTAAAATTGATCTTCAAATAATAAGTGCTTTTGCATGAAAAGTGTACCAGAATGCAGACACTTGTTTAAGTGTAAAGTGCCCAATTTCAGTTTGATTTTCATGTTAAAGCACTGCTGCTTAACACACAAATCACTAAAAGATGTTTTTAGCATTCTACGCATTTTAAAGGCCACGAACATTTTGAAAAATTAAAAAAAATACTCCATATTGTTGTCACTGAAAAAAATTACCACCGAAAAAATACCCCTAACGCGAAGCATGAGTGCACCTCTGTCTTTTCATTTGGCAATACATTGAGGGAAAGAATTAGAAGAAGACATGGTGTATGTATACTGACGTCCTTTATGAAACGGAACACAGGAGCGCGTGGCCGGCGCTCTGCGTGCGGTGGCTGCCAACAACGCCATCAACCGTCAGCGAAAGAAAACACGATCCATTTCGCCATCATCTATCGGCGAAGAAAATAACCAGTCAGGGCCGGTACACAAGCGCTGCTAGATTACACTCCCGCTTTGATCATGCAACCGGCAATGCCTGCAGCGCATCGTCTGCTGCGAATAAATGAAGCGTGTTGCGCCAGCACTTGCTATGCCTAAATGCCCTGTCTGTAGACTTTCATTCCATGAAAACAGCTGCATAGTTTTCAGGCGAGCTGCAGTGTTGTTACACGGCCGCTCGATGACTACGCACTGCACGGAGTGCGGCCTGCTACGTCGAACCAGTTTGTGTGGGTGCCGCTGTGAAAAGAAAGTTGACAGTTGCTGCTACTTTTTCCTGTGGGGGTGCTGATAGTATGAGACAGCTCTCTCCCCGGGAAGCCGGAACGAATCAGTAGTGCACGACTTCTTTGTACGAGTTGGAGAGATTATAGTGGCAAGAAAGGTTTTCCTAGTGTCGTAAACGAGGCGGCAAAGCTGAAAGATTTTACGATACAGCCTTCAAAGGGTGCAACTGCTTGCTGGCACACGGCATTCACGCATCTGAGTCCGCGCTTTCTGGCGTTTTTTATTTAGAACAAGCTTAGTGGTAACGGTACAAAGTCGCTGTGCCTGTTACACAGGGCGCCAATAAATTATAAATGAAGGAAAAAGAAACCGATCTTCAGAGTATGCTGCCAGGTTATTTTCATCTGAACAGCACATACAAGTGGGATATATATGGCGCACGAAATAAAGATGTAGGAGATTCGGGGCTTCAGTCCAAGTGTATTAACATTCCTTTCCGCACAGTTTCATTTGAGTATAAAGACATCAATATCCATTTACATTCATATCTGTTACATAAATAACAAAATACAACAACCAGATAGAAATGTGAGAGAAGAGTAAAAAAAAAGACAGGTATACCCCAATGAAGTAAACACTAAATAATAAATTAACATGAGTATTAGCAGAAAGTAAATTAAAATTCATGCACGCATGAGGATTAAGTTTTGAACATATTAAGAAGCTGCAACAAACGAAATAGATGTATTTACATTAACATAATGAAAAGAAAAAAATAATGAATAAAAGCCAAGCAATAGCTAGATGCAAACTTCAATTCTTTGCAACGAGACTCTGGAAAAAACAAAATCGAATATCCAACTCTCGCGACAATGAAATCTAAACGTGTTGCGCGAAGAATGCGGAAACTACAAAAGAAACGTTCTTATCCACGTGCGCTTGTCCCGCAGCAGTAGCGCTGCTGCGGCGTCGTAGCAGGCCGCACCCCGTGCGGTGCGTAGTCATCCAGTGACCCTGGTTGTTATCAGTTGAGTTGGTGGACCAAGTCCGTGTCAAGGAACATTTAGGAATACAGAGACAAAAATAGAATTTACTATGCTAGTTTACACGAGTGCATGAGTTTGAAGATGCTGTGAGAGGAAAAGTTTGGATGCGCAACTCGTAGCCTGGCGACTTGATAAGGAGGGATATGGGCATGCTAAGTTTAATTTCTTTTCTGTGGGACAGGAGTCACAGAGCCATCAAGATGGCACGTGTTCCACTTGAGGAACGAGAAAAAGTTATTGAGCTCAGCATTGCTGGTTTCAGTCAGCGACAAAATGCCTCAATTATGAAAAGGCCTCTAAATACAGTAGATAGGATAGTGCAGGCCTTCAAAAAGAACGCCATGTGAAGGACACTCTGCATAGGCGCAGACCATGAGCAATGATTACGGATGAAGACCCTGCGATAGTAGCTGCAGAGGCAGCGACACCGTGGGTAACAGCTCATGAAATTCTCCAGGAACAGGGTGTTAAGGCATCCGAAACAACTGCGAAGCGTCGCCTCGTAGAACCTGGGCTAAAAAAAAGGGTTGTCTGCAGGAAGCCTCTTATGCGAAAAACCAACCAAGCAAAACGGCTGCAATTTGCAAGGGACCACAAACGTTAGACCACCTTTGACTGGGAGAATGTTGTTTTCAGGGACTAGAGCTCGTTTACGACCCGGCGGGACCAGAGGCAAAGATTCTGGCGGCCAGAAAACAGTCGGTAGTTGAGGTTTATTGTTTAAAATAATATTTGAAAATGCTTAAGAACACCTAGCAGGCAATTGCCATTTTTATGCATTTTATGATAGTGCAGTGTTTTATATCGCCTATACGGAAGAAAGAACTTGATATTCAAGGCGTGGTGTGATTATGCTTACTTGCGTCAATATATGACTCAGTTTTATCACTAACATTGTTATCGTCATTCGTATTAGTTCATACTCAAAGCGTGATTGGCATAGCCTGAAAGCATAGACATGAAAAAGGTGGCAGTAGGCTGACTGCTGCCACAGAGAGAGGCACACCGCCAGCCCAAGTACTGTCTCGAGATAAGATAATACAATTAACAATAAGTTTGACGGTATAGAAAGCTTATTAAAACATGAATTAGTACTTAAGATAGACATGAAAAGATGTTAATAAATATGCGTGCTATGTAGCCCAACGGAGTTGCACATTGCTGGCGTATATGAAGTGTATTTGAGATAAGTGACTGCTGTTCTGCGGTGAATGGGCGATCTAATGATGCTTCTATACAATTACAGACCAGAATACCTTCAGCGAGTGGCGGCAAGTGGCCGTTCAACAGTGTCCCTGTGTGGTCTCGTGACCCAACACGCACACAAGGGCTTGGTCCGCTACTCCGCATAGAGGACAGATACGCATCGAATCGCTACTGCTGGATCCTAGGCGAGGTGATGGTGTCCTACTTGTTAAATGGTCCCTTCCCAGAGGGCAATTACATCTTGCAGCAAGACAACTCGTCTGTTCATGCATCTCGAAAGATAACAAGGTTTTTCGAGGATTGTGGCATCAACACTCTCTGCTGGCCACCCCAGTCTCCAGACCTTAAATCACAGAGAACGTGTGGGGCCTCTTGAAAACCGCGCTAGCGAGTCAGTCTCTGCACGGAGTCTCTGCTGACAACCTTTGGGGTGCCGTAAAGGAGGAGTGGGAGCGGCTGAAAAGCGACAGGTCACTGACAGCTGTCTTGTACAACTCGCTGCGCTCAAGAATGGCAGCTGTTGTCGCAACAAATGAGGACGCCACCAGATATTGAGAAGTGTCCTATAACAGTACAATTCAGTTGTTTTTCCTTGGTGCTCGAGACAAAAGACAATGTTTCGTATTTTTTATGTCGACATATTGATGTGTGACATGTCATTTTACGATTATTATTTTTATCTGCAAATGCATTTGGCTATATGTTTGCTAACATATGAAACTTTTTTTCCTTCAAGTTTTCTTTACACGGCAAGATCTCGCTCGCTGTAACCACGGTAAGGGTGACTGGGTTATTCATGGCATTACAGCATGAAGTGCACAAATACTAAAGCCAAAGTACCATTTTTTTTCTCGGCTGGCAGAGTGTTACATTCCAGGTAAGTGGGACTCAACTTCGAAAGACAATTTTCACGACGTACACTGATACACTTTACAAAATGAAAACTACAACCATGCCTTAACCTGAGTGCATACTTCTTGCCTAGACATCTCTAGTTTCGTCGAAGCACAACTGGCATAAGTGAATTGCGCTTTGAGCGAGTTGTGAAGGACAGTGCCTTTACGTGTAGGCTGCAATCATGCACCACGCTCGATTTGTTCGCAGCAGATGACGCGTAGCAGGCATCGCCAGTTGCGCTATCTAGCGGGAGCATATCAAGCGGTGCTCCTACAGGCCACGGCCAGTCTGGAGGCGAGCGCACACCTCGAGACTGACGGTGACTGGTTATTTTATTCGTCGATAAACGACAGCAAAAGCGAACACGTTTTTTTTTCCGCTGTCAGTTGATGGCGCTGTTGGCGGCCTCCAAAGATCGCGGGCTACGCGCTCCCGTGTTCTTTTCGTAAAGGACAACAGTATACAGCAACATATAATTTTTAGTTTGCTATTTAATTTTCCATTCTTGTTTTATTTCTTATCTTTGTTTATTTTTCTCACACTTTTATTTTGTATCTTTTCTTTCTGTTTCAGTGATAGCTACTGCACTTAGAGATCTCTCTGTATATTTTTAGCCTCCATAGTGTACTTTTATCAATATTTATCACTTATTGCTATTTTTTGTAATTTTCTGTTAGAGCGGCGAGAATTGCAGGGCCAAAGCTGGAGAGCGTCATACGACTCAATATGCGCGATCCACGAAATCTTTCAGAGCAATAATTCCCTCCATTATGCCGAGGCCAATGAATGCTCTTCCAAGAAATGAACACCAAAGAGCTGCATTTTAAATATAACCAAGCCCCTCTGTTCTTCCTACTGAGAAGTAGATGCAACACATATGCAAATTTTAACATTCTCCCAACACACCACAAATGAAACCAACTTCTGAGAAAACCATGCAACAGTCACGAAATTCGCAATGAACATCTGGCTAAAAGTCTATAAATCTTTGACACACAAGTGACAGCACTAATGGAGCATTTATTAAGTGGAAATTCTCGTTGAAAAACCCAAGTTTTTTTTCAAAAATTACATAACCTTTTTGTTTTTAATATCTTTCACAAGTTTATGTTTCCTGCTTTCATGCCCAAAAGAAAAAAAATCAAGATTGTAGCTAAACTTGAAGTCTGCTAAAATACCTTTAGAGCATAAGGTGGCTATAAAAAACTAAATAGAGCTCATTGTCTAGAGTCCTCAGGAAATTGTTACCTGGCTGCTTGCCATTGCATTTCACATGAGCTCACCAAAGGCACAAGCTCAAAATACCCACAATTCCGAAGCTCTCATAATAGAACAAATCATTTCAAAAAGCACATCACTGACGCACAGATGAACTTTCATTTCCATGTTTAAAATGCGTTTTTCTCTAGATAGAATATTAGACAACTTCGTGCGTTTAAACATGATGTTTCTGGTAATTCTGTTGGCTGGATTGAAATTAAACTTCCCACATATTCCTTAACATGTGAAAAGTGCAATTATTTCCTTTAAAGGATGATATTATTTATATAAATATTATGAACTTGGGCGATTAGCACGGGCTAAGCATTTAGCGCTTCTCACATTACAATTTTTCTGGTTTATTTAAATGTTTTATGCACGCTTTCTTGATAGTTATTTGCATTCTACAGTTATTATGGAGCAATATGAGCCATTAGTTATTCAATTATAGAAGTTTAGTGGCAGAAAAAGTATGCTCAAAAGGTATACTATTTCTTGTTACAATACAAAACCATGTAACTTACAATAAAACTGATTAAATATTTGAAATCAGCATAACAACTTATGTAAACAGTGAAAGTTCCATAGCCTTAGGCTATAGATTAAACAAATTTTTGCTTCCATTGTGTCCCCTTTTAATGTCAGTTATTCACTGCAAGGATGAGACAGCGTTAAAAGTTTCCATTAAAATAGGTTTAGGCACATGAGAGTCAACACAAGTGCAGGCACCTAATCCTCACATTGTTGCCACTTCACCAAACAGCGTGCGACAGAAGTGCATCCGTGTGAATTTTCTGTACCTTGATATGGCGTTTGTTTAATCATGTGTTCATTTTCAGTTCTGGTATTGAGCTACTGCATTACAAAGTGTGCCTAACCATTACTTAACTACTACTGGAGTAATAAAATAGGCTTGAAGCCTGCCAACAGTAACGTCCTCAACTCGGGAACGGCTGAGGCATAAAAGCAATTTGACAATTAAGCAGTAAGTACAATGCGAGCGACAGAACATGCACAGTACCCCACTGCAAAAGAAAACCTGTTGAATCTAAAAACTTAGTATACTCACAAGAAAAACAGCAGAAAAACTTTAGCCCATTACCTTTATAGCTTAGTATACTTGTCCTCCGTGTTTATAGGACATACACATGATATGTTTTGCAATTTTTGTTCACTCGTTGAAAGGGGAGAATCCAATGCAAATGGAACAACCACAGTGCTTTTAGTTGTGAGCATGTGGCTTTGTTCTCGATTTTTCACATAAAATGTATCTTTATGTGAACGAAATAAGTTTGATAAATTGTATGCGATGAAAGACTTCAGTGGAAAATTCGGCGAGTGTATGAGCAACTGTCTAGTGCTAATATGTCAGTTTCATAGGTTGCCACGCAGTCAAGCTCCGCAAAGATTCCAGTATTAAAGTAATATGCCTCTAGAGAATGCCACCCGAGCAGATACCGAAGGGTGAAAAAAACAGTGCACATGAATACTACTCTAATTTGTAAGGTACCGTAAAGTTCTATTTTCCACAATCTCTGAACAAGAGGAGACTGTTGCACTTGAGACTCCTGAAAATATCCATAACATACTGACACTTCACAATTACACCCAGTTCATGACACTACCAATAAAACCTCCTTCCAACTGTTCACATTGCCGCCACCGTCAATAAACTTCCACAACGCATAAGCTAACTTTGCATAACTAGGAGTTGCTTTAAGGTTACCTAGTTGACCCTAGATGTCACAGTACTTGCAAATGAATAAGCATTAACATGTTATGTTTAGTGTATCAGGCACAATTTTTAAAAAATTAGGCAAGACATTATAAGGTAACATAATGAAAGGGGATAAGCTTGAGCATGTGCATAATCCAACCTAGGGCCAGTCAACAGGCTCCGACATTTTTTTTTGTACACCCCCCAAACAAGCTCAGCATATCGTAGAGTAGGCTGCAGCAATCACGTTTTTTTTTTAATATTACAGCACTGCATGCCGCACAAGGCCTTCATTTTTAATAACGATTCCCCTGCATCTTTCGTGCACCTGACCAACCTCCGTCCACGCGCAGTGACGTCAACTCAACAATCAGCGACATGCCGCAGCACCCAGCTCGTCAATCGGTCTAAACCAGGTGTCAACAAACAGTAGTGAAGTCAACGACAGTTCTGCTTCCCACAGTGTCTCCCCACAGCTACGACAGAGTTATTCAATCACACGAGTTGCGAAACTCCCTGTAGGCTCCATATATTGAAATCCGGACACGTCACTGGCCCAGTTTTCGGGAGCAAGCAGATTGTCGCGCCACCTGTTGATCAGCTCCCCCACTATTAAATGCATTATTTATGTTTTGTGTTGCTGCTCTCAGAGAATGCGACAGTCAGCTAACTCCTAAAAAATCGGGCCAATTGCATGTCCAGGTTTTCGAACGCATTTTTGCTGCAAATCGTTGTCAGCTGCAAATCGTGCGACTGGGCTATGGAGAAGCATCCGCATCGGGTGAACAGTAAACAGCCTGGAATCTCAGCAAGCGGAAGTTCATAGCAACTGATCGAGTTCGCCGATGACATCAAACGCTGACGTCGTGTCATGTTGCCGAATAGGGCGAAGTCATGACGACAGCCTGCGCCTTCCCTTCTGCGAGAGAGAAGGGTGGCGAGACCGCGCGGAAACTTGAAACAAGCTGAAAGCGATGTTGTAAACCCGGTGACTTTTTAGTGTAGCATGTCTTCGCAAAATTGTTGCGGCAGCATGTTCACGAAGTAAAAATGCAGATATTTCTTTTTATAACAATTTTTGGACCTTGGGGTTGTTTACTGGCCCTTTAATAGTGCACTAAAAAAACAACAGGTGAAAGAAATCAGATGCTTACATAGTTTTAAAGGAACCCTGAAATGATTTTGACTTTTTTGTAAGAACGCCTTGAGCAAGTAAAGCAAGTAAGTCCTAAGTATCATTTGAAGACAGATTCAAGCTCTCTGTGTCAACTGTGTAATTTATTACAAGACTTTCAGCATATGAATCGCTGCAGATCGCAGCAATTCAACCGAACGAATTTTCAACTTCTCATGCCCTATACATGTTCTAGCACGCATAGTGCCCAGTGACGTATCTCATCGGATATATCTGTTTACATAACAGAACCTCCTATGAACAGTGAGTGTTGTCTGCTTGTGTCACAACGTGCTCCGTGTTAGCATGAATATTGTTCATCTTGAGATTTCTTTTCTTGGACACAAAGAACAGCCCTAGCTAGGTTGTGTACCATACATCTAGCAATCAGTGACTTGTAAAGCTGCAACAATGTGAAATTTGTGAGGCATCTGGCAGGTAGAATGCCCTCAGCTTGTCACTGCAGTGAGCGTCACGCTTTCGCCATCCCGTCTAAGCTACGATTCATGCATCTGCGGCTGTAACTTCATCCCTGAAGACACAACCACATTGCCCGAGTTTAAGCTTACCGGTGATCATTATCGAATTTGTTCACTTTTTTAGCATGCCTTTGCAGGCTGTTGCCGTACAGGAGAATAAAATAAGAGAATCTGGTAGCGTGGCGGCATCTTTCGAAGCAGATATGAACTACTCTGCGATCTTTGTTTCTGTTGCCAGACAGCATGCGTGCTTCCGGGAGCACTGGGCTATGGTCTCAGAGATTGCACGCAACCTGTTGGCGAGCAATCTCCGAAGCTATGATTGGGCAAAGCTAAAACCGTCGAGTGCGCTCATGACAGCGCTGTGATCACCAGCGCTTCCAGCGTGTCATGAGCTGAGAAGGGTACATGCAGTAGCCTTGATACGCGGCATGTCACTAAATTTGTGGCGCAAATGAAATGATGACGCTCTAGCCTAAATGCTGACAAAACTTCAAAACTGTTTCAGGGTTCCTTTCAAGTTAGCATGCTGTCTGTGCCGTTCCTTTCAGTCCTTGTTCTTTTTGTATGTAAAAAAGTTAATATAGAAACATCATGTATAACTGGAACTTTCCACTCCCCTCATAATGGCCTTGGGCTCCAGGGGTAAAATTGGACTGCTCTAGTTTGGCGGACTTAGCAGGATCAAAATGCGCATGCGCAGCATGCTGTAAGCCCTGTGCCGTGTACTGTGCGCACACTATTTTTCAGATTTAGCTTTAACATGTCTGCATGGTTTACACGGTGTACGCAAAACATGGTGGCGGTTTTTACCACCCGCTTTGAACTGAATTTAGCGTAGGTGAGGACGCATTCAATCATTTCATAGCCAAAAAATGCTTAAAATTACTTTACTTGTCTTCCGGTAGCTTCGCCGACCGAGTATTACAGATAACTTAGCCTAGATTTTGAGATCGCTTCCCATCTCGAACGCACCTAGGCCCGACTAGAAGACCCGTGTTAACAAATCAGCAACATGAATGCTTTGGTGTTTGGTGCATTGTTCATAATTGTTTACTTTTACTATTACTAAAAAAAGTAGTAACATTGCTTTGCACAGTGATACAGGCAAACATTCTCATTCCCCCCCCCCCACCCCACTGTTTTTTAACTTAGCCACCCTATGTGGTGCCACCATCCCACCTGGGGCCTGTAAACCACGTAAACGCTAACCCACTAAATTAAAAGACACCGTCCACAACGAACGCTTGCGGCACAGTAACGCTATTCCTTTAACCCTGGTTATTGCGCTCACGCTAAACTATACCTCTTTATTGATTGCACTGCATGATATGAACAAGAGTGGGACAGCTGGAACTGTGTTTAGAGCAATTTTTATAGCAGAATATTTCAAGTGTAGAATAGTCTAATGAATGAGGGGGGAGAGGGTACGTTTTTATAGCCGTAAATTTCAAAAGTAAAAATTAAAGTTGATAAATGACATAGGCGATCATTTGTAGTCTAGTCCCTTTTTTCTGCATTCAAGTTTTTTCCAGATAAGGTGAAGTTGCCTTTATTATAACTTGCGTATTTCTAACTAATGAAAAAAATCAAAAAGAATATTGGGTGTTTCCATCATGGTGCAGTGTGACAGAAATGATGAAGCACTAAGAAGGGAAATTGGAAGGCATGTGCTAGTAAAACTCAGAACCCACCACTATCTATAAGTACAGCACCTACAAAGCAGAAAACTAGCACTAGCTAAAATAATTTACACATGTTCACAATTTCATCTGTATACCCTGTAATGTACTAGCTACGCATTTAAGGTTTATTGATTAAACAGCACTTTTTTATAGGTGGGCCCTTCAACCACACGCTTGTCGCGCAATTCACAAATTTTCATGCCTGGCGCACTTTTACGCATAAAAGCGTCTGCCACACAATATTACATGCGTTAAAAAGATCCCTTGCACTACATGACATTCCTATAAGGTTTCCTTCCGAGACAGTTTAAAGCACTGGCGTGGCTCTGTGGTAGAACACCTGCTTACCACACAGAAGTCCTGTGTCTGATGCCCACTTGAATTGTCGATTTTTATTTCTATTTATTTGCATCTATTTCAAATTTCCAATCATAGACAACACTGATTTTTTGCTAACAGCCAACTATGCAGACACTTAAATTTCTGCAAAATGAGCTCTTTAACAATATCGCGCTATTATTAGAGACGAGAAAACTAGACAGAGTAAGCAAAACAGAAAGTATAAGCAGACAATAAGCCCATAATAGAGAATATGAGCACTAATGGACACTATAGTACTATATTGCAGTGGTCTTTCACAGGCAATATCTTTACATTATAACACGCAACATTTTGACACATGAAATCGATCTTTACAATGATGACAGATAGACATGAATTTGATGGGCCACTTAATTGGAAGCCTACAGAAGTTTACACTGATAAATTATTCCTAGATGACTCTACAGTGATTACTTTTGCCATCATTGGTTCATTATTTACATATATAATGAAGGGCAAAACTTTATTTTTGAATTTTATAATGAAACATAAGCACCTAGTTAATGTGAGTGTAATGTCGATTTCACTGACTTGAAATTTTGACCACTTTGGCTCAACTAGTATTTCAGAAACTTGCTTAGAACCCAACGTAATTCATTTTTACCTATCAAAAAGCATGCAAGCCTTTGGAGACACTAATAAAACGTATGGCACTGCACAAAGCTAGCATGGAAATCTCGAAGTGGTGTCACTGCCTGTCTTTTTTACCTTTTTCCTTGTTACTAAAAATTTTCTCTCAGCATTTACGAAAAAATGCCTTAATTTTCGTTTATATGCAAGTTTCAAGACGTAAACCATGACCATAATAATAGGCAAGACTGTTCATTGTGCACAATAAAAATTTGAAGTGAGCTTTACACAGTTTATATTTGCTTCAAGATTCTTTGTACAAGAAATGCTTCCATGACCAATCCATTGAATACCATAAAATATTCTAAATAGGTCTATATTATTTGAAATTGCCAGCTCATTTCCTTTAACACTGAATAAATAATGAAGAAACCTTACAAACATTTAAAATTGGTATCAAAGCACTTGTACAATAGCACATTTTTTAAATAAATTTTTCAGTTGATAGACAGGTCTTATTTTATTACCTTTTGTAAATCAATGTTTATCAGAGTCTTGCCAATGTCAGTGTTTACTTACTATATCTACTTGTGTGCACTAGTCGAAATAAAGAGTATAAATTTTGTGCAAATGCTAAATTGAATGTCATTCTTATTACTTAAGAGTTCATATATATTACTTCTGGATGACATATTGCCACGTTCCATTTCCCAAGTTTTTGTTATCGTTCCAAAACACCACACCATTCTCAGCGCGAACCGCGCCTGCAGTTTTCGAGAACGTTCCGGACTGTAGTAGATCATTTCGATAAGATCACGCCCACCGTGCGAACGGTACAGATTGTTCTGGAACCTACGCCGCCGCCAGCGATAACGCTAGAACATTCGACGGCAAGAGTATAAATGCCGACGCGCTTCGCCGCTTGTCAGTTGTTGATCGAAGGCCGACGCTCCGTTCGCCGCTATCAGTCTGAGACTGCTATCTGTGCGAGACTGCTGCTGTAATTGGACTTTCCGTTCACCGGGCACAGGTTCGCCCAAATAAACAGTTAAATCCCAACACGAAGTCTCCTGTCTTCGGCCACGTCACGACCCCGTGACAATATTTTAGTACACAGTACCACGTTTAGCAAGATGCTTGATGTGGGGTGTTTCTACAAAATTTCATCAGTTTTTTAGAGCACGCTTGTCTTCATGGGATAACTAATAGATATACTAGTACTAATTTAGGTAAGCAATTGAATTTCGTTTGTTAAGAAATATGACATAGCTAACTATACAGTAAACAATTACAATCAATTGCCATAAATACACTATAACTTGTCCAATCACTTCCACTCACTTTAAATTGAGTCTCCAAAACCTTGGAGTCAAATTGTACAAATTTCACAGATTCATAGATGGTCAACCATAATGCATATTGCAAAGGTCAACCATAATGCACCCTGCATATGCATATTACATATCTTGTTATGCCTTTCTTACATAAATTACAATGCAACCTTTGCTTAATTCTGATTCCGCCCCTTCATCGATATTTTTAACAGGCTGTACTTACCCACTGCACTTTCGAACTTCAGGACCTTCTCTGCTAAAACAAAATTTCACACCCAAGTGTTTCCAATAAAAAAAAACTACAAGCAGCAGCAAAAGAATCGCACTGACCCTAGACCCGCCAACAGCAAAGTCTGGCTCCTGGGGATGCACAGTGACGCAGCTTGGTTCATAGTCCACAGGATGCGTAGCAACTTTCATCTCATTTTCCACCAACGAGATCTGCATCAGAAACAGAAGTGAAAGACAACTATCTCAAAGCATAACTAGGACAAAATTTTAGATCCCACAAAATGCCTATTTTTTGATGGTAGACATATAGGAGAGCTTGCGTGAAATATTTTGTGTTTGCAGAACAAGCAGATGAGTCGTCGAAAGCTACAAAAGATAAGCCATTTTTTCACACCAAATGTAACGAAATGTCACCATTAATATTCTCCATAGTGATGCATAGTAATGGCACAACCAAGAATGCACTTTCTGCATGGCCTCCCAATAAGGAGGCACTGGAGCATCTCTGAGACCAGGACCTATGCCCCGATAACTACAAGAGTGGCATGCGCCTTGTGTTTAGGTGCTGCCTAATGGTTGCTCAAAAGAAAACTATAATAGTATTTAAGAGCCATGCTGCCTTGCTAACATTTCATCAGTTGTATACAGGGTGCCCAAGCTGACTGTAGCCAGAGTTTGAGGACATGCTAACACACTTTGCGAAAATGCAACCATATACATGTTGCTTACTACTGCATGGTGTAAGTTGCGATTTTGCTTAAATTGCTTTATTAGCCAAGATAATTGATTAACCTAAAAATAAACAAAGCTACACAAAATATTCAATAGAAAGTTGGAAATCAGCAGACAAAATTCCCTATTAGAGTTCCTAAATTTGTGCTTTCCGCTTCTTACTAGAAGTGCCCACAAAACAAAATATACCATGCAACACGCCTACTTGCCCACCACATTACAGTCCTGCCTAACGATCAGCATACAAACGATATGCTTCCTGTGCATTGGTACACAGCAGGGATGAGCAGACACAGCTGTTACTGCTTCTGCTGCTGCAAGCGAAAGGTTCCTCCTCGCACAGCAACCAGCACCGTCACTCTCCTGTCGCCTTTCAAGCCACAGCACATGTGGCCCACTGCTACTGTGTAATGCAGGCGAAACAAAGAGAGCACCGAAATTACGGTGCAAAAATGGGCATGTCACTCGGTATTTTCTATACTTCACATGCCTCTGCACTAAGCAGAAAAACCCTAACAACTAATATAGAAATTTAGAAACGGTCTAATCAGGAATTTTGCAAACCAATCCACAGCTTTCCAAGAGGGATTTCCCGCACAGCTTCGTTCCTTTTAAAAGTTAGTAAATCTTCCTTAAATAAGCGATTACGCAGAGCACAAAAAAATAGTGTGACATACTCCGTGCAGTCGTCAGCAACATCAATTTAGTTGTGCGGATGTAAAGTGGGTCAGCCTATTTTTAACACTCTGGGTAGGGGTTAGCTTGGGCAATATGTATTATATATGTATTACTACCTCATTATAAATTCAGCTAAAGTTTCGTTCAAGTTGGCCATTAAACCTGTGGGTATCAGGCTTGCTGTGCTCCGACCGTACTTAAAGCAAGGACGACAGAGACTTCATATCAAAACAAACAATTGAGCTAAATGCGGCATACGGCAGGGTCGGCCCTGCGACACGAGACAGCAGCGCGGCGGCCATGATCTCTGGGCAGCAGCGATTGACCAGCGCGAGTAGCAGCACCAGTCTTTCCTGGCAAGCAAGGCACCTGTGTCCTGGGCAGTGCGCAGGTTGCCCCTTTTGAAGAGTGCAGGTGGGCCCCGTGCACCACTGGTACACAACACGTGGCGCTATTTCTGGATAGTGGGTGTGCGTGATTCCCACAAACCTTACTGAGCAATGTGGTAGACATAGGCAAGCTGTTGGCAAGTGCATGTGGCACTTCATGTTCTTTAGCATTAGCCAAAGGGCAACCAAGGCAGTAGTCCAATTCATTTATATTTCCCATCAGCCACTGCAGCAAGTAGCCATTACCAGTGACAATAATGCAGGCATAGGTTTTATGGTAGTCAATTACGAAGGACAAGAAGATAGCAAAGTGCAGAAAATTATGTAATAGTATAGCCAATAGTCTGCAATATCATTTGCATCAGGCACTTTGGCCATGTATATGCAGTTACTTGCTTCTGTTTCATAAATTCAGACTTTTTCTTTAGTTCCTGTTGCAATGAGACTACAAGTTTTCCTGCTCACATTAATTCAAGTGCCAGCTTAAATTTAAATAATCAGCACACCATTGAAATAATCTAAGCACCAAGCTATTTAATCCCATGTGCCAAACAGTTAATCTAAGTACAAACTCAATTAGGCCACGTGCCAGTGAATTTAATCCAAGTACTACATGCTTAATCCAATAACCAACAACATTAATTCAGGTGTCAGTCAGTTTAATCCATGTACAAAAAGCAGAATACAGAGAGTAAAAACGGCAGAACAATTGAATTGCAGTTTCTAAAAGATATAAGATGATAGTCGCAAAGTAGAACAAATCATTATTATTTGTATTCTCTGCTAGTACCGCATAAGTACCGTATAAACCAGAATAGAAGTCGAGATATTTTCAATAAAACAACGAAGCTGAAGTCGCCCCTCGTCTTATATAGCGGTGTCTAGCCGACAGTGCACTGCTGTCTGGCAACATGTTGCTTGCATGTCCATGAGAAGCTGGACATGGCCATATTCGCATTCAAATCCAATAGCAGGTTGTTGTTTTTTCTCTTTTGTCTGTTTTTTTTTTGTGTGTTCGTGATTTGCCTCCAATCTGTTCCAAGATCTCGCTCCGCTTGACATTGTGTTTCATTTTTAGTGGTCTTTTTTTCGTTCACTGAATATGAGTAGCGGTACGAGAAGGCAGTACTCAGCTGCGTTTAAACCAAAGGTTGTTGAGTTCGCAGAAGCGAATGGGAATATGGCTGCTCAGCGCTGCTTTGGTGTATCAGAAAAAAGCGTGCGCAATTAAAGGGTGCAGAAAGGGAAGCTGGGTGATTGCACGAGAGATTGACACGGGTCCAAAAGTTGATATTTTAGATTTCATTGAGTATTTTATATTTCGTGCACCTCTCACCAGGTAGCCCGAAAGTCAACTTCGTTTTATTATTAACGGCATAACCTACGAGAAAAAAAATATCAAACTTCACCAACACAGAGGCACCAACTTCGTCACCTGTCATTTTCGAAAATTGCAGAGGCTATAAAAAGACAAATATTTTTGTTTCAAGGAAGATATTCTTTACCTGAAATGCATGTCTAATGAAGAATGAATTCATACGGTTCCAAGTTTGTAGACCTTAAGAAAATAGCTTTTAAAAATGTCCAATTTTGCGACAGTTTAAAATAAGTTACATATTCCCCATATTTTTTTCTCCGAAAGTAATGCAAGCAGCGTTTTTAAACTTGACACGCTTTAAGGATATAGTAGTGTGTTCATTAGATACATAAGTTATTGCTGCCGTAGGGCAAATGTAAATTTTTATATATTGCCTCAAAGTTCTCATATTGACAAAAAGGTACTTTGCTGAAATTTGAATAATAAAAAAAAAACCCATCTTCGATTTTTCTTAAAATCTCGTAAATAGACAACCGAAGGCCATCATACAGTAATATAGAAAAACATGTTGCATTATTTTCTTTTTAGCGACAATATTCATGGTACAAATCAGAGCTTTTCGAGAATGCGCTGATAAGTTGAGAAATTTAGAAATTGGAGCGGAAAAGCGGCAATAAGCTTCAAACGCAAGTAAACGTGACCGCATTTGGTGAAGAAAGGCTGTTTTAGCACTGTAACAAATACGAACCCATGAAAGCGCATTTATGCTCCTGATAACACAGCTCTAATGGAGCAAATCTTCGACACTGTAACTCAGTTGCAAAACATCTGTCTATATTTGCAGATAAACTCAAGCATGAAAATGTTGCAACGAAAGTGGTGGGTCTCGCTAGAAAAAGCATATGCGCTTGAAGTACCCTCACTGGTATTTTGGTGGTGACTGCGTGAAACAAGAGATGCGCTCAAAATGACTGCATCTTTTGCAGATCACATTTAGCAGTACGTGACTCTAGCAAAACACGACCATGATCAGTGCCCTCAGATGTGCTTAGCCAAACATGCCAAGAACGTATGCCTGAAACACGTGGCAACGATTTCCACTGGTTCTTCTTAAACTGGCGGAATGTTTCTAGCTCGTCTGCATTTGCACACAGCAGCTTGACATTCTTGAGCTTCGTGCTCATTTGTGCCACCATTTGGGATGCTGACATAATCACAGCTGAGCTTGCCGCACTCAGGTTGTAGAGCGTAGCCTGATGCGGTGTTAGTAGGCCACCAACACCGTCACAAGAGTTCTTGCCATGTCCTGTGGCCGAAAAAATCCACTTTGTTGATATATAATCTTTCTGACATAACTCGAACAACTGGTACTTGTTTTTGAAGTGACTGCATGCACCATCAGAAACATAAGTAACATGCGTATCAGGCTTAAGTTGTTCCTTCACATAGTTGTAGATTATTTTTAGAGCAAAACAGGCATGTGCAGCATCATGGCATGTCTCATAACTCATGACGGCAAAACTTTGAATTGATTGCTTCCTTGTGACGACACACGTGAATATAGACACCTGTCTTTTGTGCCAGTGATACGACTGTACCTCATTCGGTAAAATGGCTGTCCAATTTTCGGCGAAATCAAAGTTAAAAATGCAAGATTATTTTTCTTGGTCCTCTTTCGCCTGGCGTATTGCTGATTCTTGAATGTATCTTATCTAATCATGGGTAATCCACTTCACGAACCATAGACTTAGCTCTCGCAGAAAAGCACTTGCCTGGGCTGTTTTTTCTACTAGATCGCCATTTTCCCATACTGCATAGGCTACCTTAATATCTTCAGGGATTCCTAAACATGTGGTTATCAGAGTGTCCTCCTTAGCACAATAGTCACAATGGCCTAAACAACAATCACTTGTACGGGAGCTGCAAAGACATAGTTCTTCCAGGAAGTCCGCCGTGTAGGCACCATCGGTGACGTCTTGTAGGGCAGAAACACACTCCGTGGCATTAGCACAGTATATACAAAGGCACACTTCTTGGTGTTGTGCAAGAAGAACTCACTTCGGCCTCAGTGAATAAAACTTTAAGAGCCCAATAGACGTGTTCGGATTAGCTTCTCTAAAGAGACGGCAAGCCTCTCGCACCGAACGGGTCACAAACCCTTTCGAAACAAGCTCCTTTTTTCCGTCAATGATAACAGATACTACATCTTTTTTGTTGGGACTCTGCCGAGAGCAGCTATACTCCTCTTTGGAGTAGTAAGCCATAGATGCCTGGTCGTCCATTTGGTTCAGCAGTGTCTTTTTACCACATTTGGTGCTAACCATATCCCGTGTTTTACGCGCCAGTGTCGGTATCTGTATATCATGTAAGCTGACAAGTTTGGTATAAACGCTTGGAGTTTTCGGCACTCTATATCGCTCGGCAACAGTGTCAACAAACGCATGTGCTCTTGATAGGAAGAACACGCTTCATAGGCTTGCTTGAAGTTCTTGAACCCCTGGGCACACTCCATTTTAGATCTGATGGTTGAAAGTGGCGGTTACACACGTTACGGTGGCATTTCACGGTTACTGTAGAATCGCTGCTAAATTGTCTTGGCTCTGCATGAACTTTGCTATTTTGCGCATGCAGCTTCTCCAGTTACATATCTGACAATGCTTTAGGTGTGTTTACGCACCACTCTTGATTTTCTGCCTTTTTCTTCTTCCGGCAAAAACTCATCAGCTGTTTCAGCTGAGAAGCCATTAGACGAAGATAGCGCATCTCTGAGGCGCCTGAAGCAGTTCTGGCAGACGTGGTCGTTGTTATGTGCATGGCGGGCAGATTTCGGCAAAAGCTTCTGGAGGGCAAACAGGCCGATGTCTTCGACCTTGCGGAAGTTTCTTTGATAAGGTATTTTCTTTTTATGCAACATCAGGTAATCTGAACAAAAAACTATCCCGGCTGAAGTGGTCAGCCATCGCCACGCTCCTTGAGGCTCAAATTACTGGCAATGCAACTATGCGTGAAACCAGCAGCACGAACGTGATCTATCTGTCGCCTGTTCCGATGTCTCTCACCTTTAATGAGAGCAGACGTAAAACAGCGTGCGCAAGTATCCGCAGTGCGAATGCAAAACTGAAGTATAGTACGTTAAAATGAATTTCACAATGTTTTTGTCGATAAAATTACGGGAGACGTAATCTTTGTCCCTACTTTGAACCATATGAACTAAAGCATTGCCTCCGAGATGCGGCGCAGAGCAATTCATCTGTAGAGCAGACGACGGATGACAACTTGCCGTGTTCTTCAGTCTAATGCGGCAGTCTTCGTGCCCCAAATGATAAAAATTTGTTATGAATCGTTTATGAACTCATTCAACATTCAATTCTCTTACCCAACGTGTTGCAAACACACGGCCGTCACAGCAGCTCCATCTGTGTGTCAGTAATGGAGAGGCACCACGTATTAGCATTCGCAGTGCTCTACGTATAAGAGTGAATTCATATACTGGGTGCTCTACGTATAAGAGTGAATTCATATACTGTAGAATATACTGTAGAATATGTGTTCAAAATAGTTACTCCTATCTGCTAAAACAGCCTTTCTTCACCAAATGCGGTCACGTTTACTCGCGTTTGAAGCTTATTGCCGCTTTTCCGCTCCGATTTCTAGATTTCTCGACTTATCAGCGCATTCTCGAAAAGCTCTGATTTGTACCATGAATATTGTCGCTAAAAACAAAATAATGCAACATGTTTTTCTATATTACTGTATGATGGCCTTCGGTTGTCTATTTACGAGATTTTAAGAAAAATTGAAGATGGGGTTTTTTTATTATTCAAATTTCAGCGGGGCACCTTTTTGCCAATATGAGAACTTTGAGGCAATGTATAAAAATTTACATTTGCCCTACGGCAGCAATAACTTATGTACCTAATGAACACACTATATCCTTAAAGAGTGTCAAGTTTGAAAACACTGCTTGCATTACTTTCGGAGAAAAAAATATGGGGAAATTGTAACTTATTTTAAACTGTCGCAAAATTAGACATTTTTAAAAGCTATTTTCTTAAGGTCTACAAACTTGAAACCGTATGAATTCATTCTTCATTAGACATGCATTTCAGGTAAAAAATATTTTCTTTGAAACAAAAAATATTTGTCTTTTTATAGCATCTGCAATTTTCGGAAGTGACAGGTGACGAAATTGGTGCCTTCGTGTTGGTGAAGTTTGATATTTTTTTTTCTCGTAAGTTATGCCGTTAATCATAAAACGAAGTTGACTTTCGGGCTACCTGGTGAGAGGCGCACGAAATATAAAATACTCAATGAAATCTAAAATATCAACTTTTGGACCCGTGTCGATCTCTCGTGGAATCACCCAGCTGCAAATGTGCCATCCCCGGAAAATGTCATTTCATAGGCAAAGAGCAGTTCATCCGCAGCTGGAGGATACGCTAGGCAACTTTGTGTGGGAAGTTCATGCGTGCTCGCTGCCAGTGACCGTGGATACCATTCGCAAGAAAGCTGTGGAGCTCGCTAAAGAAGCTTGGCTCACGAGAGAAGAGTTTCGTGCACCAAACTCTTGGGTGCGTCAATTCATGACACGCAAAGGGTTTTCTTTCTAGTGGCGCACATCCATCTGTCAGAAGTTTCCAGACGAGTTCGAGGACAAGCTTATAAACTTTCAGGGCTTCGTGAACCAGCTTCGGCAGCAGAACAATTACATGATGGGGCAGATTGACAATGCCGATGAGATCCCCGTGTGATTTGACATGCCATCATCGACCATGATCATGCAGCGTGGTGCCAAGGATATGCTGTCCACTGGCAACGAGCACTCGCGCTTCACCGTCATGCTGGCATGTATGGCAGATGACAGAAAGCTTCCGCCCTTCATCATTTTGAAACGTAAGACAATGCCGAAGGAAGTGTTCTCGCCCGGTGTTGTCGTTCGCGTCAACAAAAAGGCATACATGGACGAGGCCATGATGCTCGAATGGATACGAGTAGTCTGGAACAGTCAGCCAGGTGCACTGCTGCATCTTTGCAGCATGCTGGTGTTAGATGCGTTTTGTGGTCACTTAACCGACGCTGTGAAGCGCGTACTGGGCGATGAAAAAATGGACCTCGCCGTGATACCAGGTGGCATGACGTCCACCCTCCAACCGATCGACGTTGTGCTAAGCAAGCCGTTCAAGGACCGAGTGCGACTGGAGTACCAAAAGTGGATGTCTGGCGACAACCCAAAGACACCAACGGGCCGCCTACAGAGGCCTCCGCTTGCGACTGTTTGTGGCTGGATGCTTTATATAAGCCTGGCGTTCCTTGCCCGATTCCACGGTGAAAAATGAGTTTCAGAAATGTTCCATCAGCAACTCGCTGCATGGCATGGAAGACAACGCACTGTGGGAGGCGGCCAGCGACAAACTCTCGTCTTCAGAAGACAGTGGTGCTTTGTCTGACGAATAGAAACAGTTGCGATGGTGGTTGCGGGGAGCTCCGACGATCGGGGTGCGGTGCGTTCAATTCGAAAATAAATGTTGTTCGGCAATTCTGTGTTGTTTTCCTTTTTTTTTCGCTAACCTGAACTTGGGGGTCGACTTATATTCCCACTTGACCTATAGTCCAGTTTATACGGTATTTGTGCAAAATAAAATACGGTCGTTGTTCGCTTTGCTATGTACAAGCTAATAGATGAGTGCTTGGCCCGGGTGGAGTCACTTTAATGGGAATGAAAGAAAAAGCAGGAACTTGTCAAAGAATATTTTGTGTACGTCACAAAAGCTCCCAACTGGATTTGTATAGCATTGCATGATTGGCACAGGTCATGTAATGCGAATGACAGGCTATGGTTATAGGAGTGCCGGAATGAATACTACCAAAATATTAATAACCTCATCGTGGGCAGCGATGGGTCAAAAGCAGGTACATGCTGGTACAGGCCCTCACAGGGCAGAGCGAATTAGAGATAATTCGAAGAGCACATAAGAATGCAGTGCACATAAGAGGTAAACTCATGACCCTGATGTTGACAACGAAACTCATATTTTACATTCATATTAGTTATTTTTTTATTCAAACAAATTTATGCACATCCGATGAGACACGCATGTTTCAAGCAAACATGCTTCAGCAACACTAGCGTCGTCTGTTAAATAAAAACAGGAGTATCTCCTTTGATGCTTTTATAAAAAAACTAATTCCACTTGAAGCCAAAAAAATACAAATTCAGTGTTTTAAGTGGTTATTTCTGATTTCGAGAACGAATGAATATCTTCTGATGGTCACCATCGTTCTCACTAGGCTCAGCAGACGACTGCGAACACATAAGCGAACAAGCAGCCAAATGCCATCTGCTGAGCAGACGATGAGTCTCTGCATATGTGATGGTGTAGATGATTAGCCGGAATAATGCAGTAGCGATGGACCATCAACAAACATGGACTATATGAGCAAATAAAATTTAGTACCCGTAAATGCAAAACTTTACACACCATTTTTAGACTTGAAGCTATGACACCAAAACTTTGGGGGGAAATAGCACTGCACCTCATTTCATAAGCTATAGCATATATAGGCGAGATAAAAGTTCTTGTCGCTCCATGTTTACGTTATTGGGACATTTGGAAAGTGGCAAACCATGTGTTTCTGGAGCATGAATTATACTGACTGGCACCTGAATTAAAGCCGCTGGCAATTGGATTACACAGAATAGCACTTGGATTAAACTTACTGGCACGCGACCTAACTGAATTGGCACTTGGATTAAATATGTTGGTGCTTCGATTAAATGTTTGGCACATGGAATAAATAGCTTTGGGCTCAGATTATTTTAATGGTGTGTGGATTATTTAAGTTGGCACTTGGATTAAAATGAGCGAGAAAACCTGTAGCAATTCAAACTCTGGTAAATACACATAGAAGTAAACAGTGGCTCTCAGTCAGGAGTCATATATACATTCTAGTAATTACTTCTACGGTTAGCCTAATAACATAAAATTGTGGATGAAAAGGCAATGAGCGAATTATATCAACAGGTTTTTCTGCTCACTTTAATCCAAGTGCCAGCTTAAATAATCCACACGCCACTAAAATAAGCAGAGCGCCAAGCTATTTAATCTATGTGCCGAACATTTATTCCAAGCGCCAATATATTCAGAGGGACACTAAAGCCAAATATTAAGTCGACGATGATTGCTGAAATGGCGGTCCAGAAACCTCGTAGTGTTACTTTCGTGCCACGGAAAGGCCCATTTTGAAAGAAAATAATGTTTTAGTGCTCTGCGTCAGGTTAGCACACTTCAAATTACCCGCCTCAAGAAGCGGACCGACCGGATCATCTCACGTCACTGTTGCTGTGCACAATGTTGCCCGGCTTTACTGCGCTAGTAGCAGCAGACCGAAAGCAGTGGGAGCCACAGCAGCGACAATGGCCATTCATAAATTTCTCACCATTGCCTTACAGATTGCAGACACTTTTGTTTCAACTGCGCCCCGCTAGATGGCACCATCTTTCCTGTGCAACCACGCAAAAATATAATTTTTGAAACACTCGTGCCATTCTTCATAGTAACGTCGGGCGGTTCTTTTTTTCATGAATCAAATAGAAAGGAACAAGTAGCATTTTATTGTGTCTCTTGATGCACGAAAGGTTCTTTATTTAGTTCAGTTAGATCGATTACTAGTGATTATTTGTAGGCGGTTCGTTTGATGTCATCGGGATCATTTTCCAAGTGTCCTACTGTGGCGTTTGTGTTCTTGTGCATTTACCTTAATTTCTCAGTAAGTGGGGCACTGTTATTGATAATAGTGTCCTTTTAGATGTTGTCATACATTGAGCTTTCACTCTGATGTAGATTGTTATTTGACGATTTGGGTGCACGTTAAAGAACCCCAGGTGGTCGAAATTTCCGGAGCCCTCCACTACGGCGTCTCTCATAATCATATGGTGGTTTTGGGACGTTAAACCCCACAAATCAATCAATCAGATTGTTATTTGACTTTAGTGTCCCTTTAATCCAAACGCCAACTCATTTCAGTCGCGTGCCTGCGAGTTTATTCCAAGTGCCACCATGTTTATTCCAATTACCAACGGCTTTGATTCAGGTGCCAGTCAGTTTAATCCATGCACCAAAAACACATGGTTTGCTACTTTATACTGTCTAAATGTCGGCATCATGTAAACATGAAGCGACACGAACTTTCGCTCACCTATACATGCTAGCACTTATGAAATCAGGTGCAGTGCTGTTTGCCCCCCAAACGTTTCGGTGTCATAGCTTCAAATTCAAAGAACAGTAAGAATTGATTGATTTGTGGGGTTTAACGTCCCAAAACCACCACATGATTATGAGAGACGCCGTAGTGGAGGGCTCGGGAAATTTTGACCACCTGGGGTTCTTTAACGTGCACCCAAATCTGAGTACACGGGCCTACAACATTTCCGCCTCCATCGAAAATGCAGCCGCCACAGCCGGGATTTGATCCCACGACCTGAGGGTCAGCAGCTGAGTACCTTAGCCACTAGACCACCGTGGCGGGGCAACAGTAAGAATTAATTGCATTTATATGCTGCATCGCTACTGCATTATTCCAGCTAACCATCTACACCATTGCATATTCAAAGAGACATGTCGTCTGCTCAGCAGATGGCATTCGGCTGCTTATTCCCCGAGGCATTCGCAGTCGTCTGCTCAGCTCGGTGAGAACGATAGTGACCGACAGATGATATTTATCCGTTCTTGAAATCAAGAAATAACCTTTTAAAAAACTAAAGTTGCATTTATTTGGGTTCATTTGGAATTAAGGTTTTTATAAAAGCCCCTATTTTTATTTCTTATAAAAACTCCTGTTTTCATTTAACAGACGACGCTAGTGTAGCTGAAGCGTGTCTGCTTGAAATGCGCGTGTTTCACTGGACACACATAATTTTGTTTGAATAAAAAGATAACAGCTATCATGAATATAATATATGACTTCCGTTGTCCACATAAGGATCATTAGTTTGTCATGTGCACTGCAGTAAGAAAACCTCATCGAATTATCTGTAATTCGTTCTGCCCTGTGAGGGCCTCCTAATTTCTTAATTATGTTTCTGCTTTTGACCCACCGCTGCCCTGGCCAGGTTTTCCATATCTTGGTATCTATTCCGGCACTCCATAACCATAGTCTGTCTTTGGCATTACATGACCTGTCCCGGTCATGTAATGCTATGCAAATCCAATAATGAGCTTTAGTGAAGAACACAAAATATTTGTCAACATGTTCCTGCTTTTTCTTTCGTTACCATTAAAATGATTTCAACCGGGCCAAGCACTCATCTACAAACTTGTACATAGCAAAGTACAAAAACAGCTCAAGCGAACAATGGTAGTAACTTTTTTCTCAAATATTAGGGGCAAATACAAATACTAATGATTTGTTATACTTTGCAACTATTATCTTACATATTTGGGGAACTGCATTTGAACTGTACTGCCATTTTTACCCTCCGTATTCTGTTTTTTGTGCATGGATCAAACTCACTGACACCTGAATTAAAGCCCTTGGCAATCAATTAAACATGACGGCACTTGGATTAAATTCCCTGGCACACAGCCTAATTGAGTTGGTGCTTGGATTAAATATGTTGGTGCTTCGATTAAATGTTTGGCACATGGATTAGATAGCTTGGCGCTCAGATTATTTCAATGGTGTGCAGATTATTTAAGCTGGCATTTTAATGAAAGTGAGTGGGAAAACCTGTAGTTTTACAATTAAAAGCAGTGTTACTTGTGAACTTATCAATCTTCAATAAAATTTGTTAGAAGTCATCTAATACTTATGCATTGTTTGGTGCTAAAGAAAAATGCGGATAAGCAGATACCTGCCAAGTTCAAGGATTTTGAATAGGAGATTCCCGCAATGGAGAGGGGGGGAAGAGAGGGGGTGCGCCAACTTATTTGTCCCCTTTTTTTGCCCCAAAATAAAGAAAAAAACATTTCGTGATAAACAGGGAGGGTGTGGGTGGAGTCAAAACAAACAACCCCGCAAGCGTAAACATGGGCATTGCAGTCTTATAAAGGCTTGGAGTGGCCAAACACACGAGGGTTAGGTTTTCCAACTAAATGGTGAATTTTAAGGGGAGATGGGCGTCGAAAAATCGCGTTTTTCGCGGAATTTTTCAGTTTTGAGATTTTAGCTGTAAAATTATCTTTGTATATTCAGCTACAACTCCGCAAAAGATCAAGGCAAAATTCGAACGAGAATTTAGTAAAAATTCTATTTTATTCAGCCACGGTGGCTCGAGAAAGTGCTAGTTTCGTCGCAAATCAGCAACTTTCGATCGTCTCCATCTCGAGAATGTGGCGTCTCCCGCCATTGCTGTTTGCTTGGAGAGGTTGAGAAAGCCTTCGTTTAGCCTACAGCACCTCCCTCAGTTTCGCATTTTGGCCCAAAATAATAAAAAAAGGCACGTTTTGGTGCCTGTTCAAGCGTTTCTACTGGACACTTAAATCACGTGGTGCTCTAGCGAGGCCGCCATTGGCCTACACGGAGACGTTGCTGCGGCGAAGCACCGAAGCCTGCATCCGTTTTCGACTGTGTACGGCGACTCGATCGAACTCTGTGGCCCTTTTCCTGCGTTTTTTCAGTTATTTCGCAATGAACGAACCGAAAAAGCGCGATTTCTGAGCTCGGAAGGCTCGGGCGAAGATCCCGTACCGAGTGGGGCGTTGCAAACCTCTACGGAAAGTGACAGCGGGAAGCAGCCGCCCGACGCCTCCGGCTAGCCCTAACTAGCACAACGACATCTCGGACGAAATCGACGCCGCGCTGAACTTTGTGAGCGCTTCGGAGGTGAAGATTAGACTCTTCGAGAACGATAGAGCAGCAAGCGATCGGAACTCTGCGAGTGCTGTGATATGCGATATCAGTGCGCTTACGGTGCTGATAAGTGGAGCTGCTTGCCCTGCGTGCCACACTTGTGCCCTCGCGGTACGTGAACCGGTCGAAAAACGGGTCTCTCGGCGTTTCTTGAGTTGCATTGTGCGAACAGTGAGTGCCCTGAATCGGTACTTTCTTCTGTGCACACCTCGAGCCGTGTTGTGCCTGGTGAGCTTGCGAACGGTGCTAGCGGAAGCCGGGAATATCGGAGTGGGAGCTCCCGCCACAGCTTCGCCGTGAACGTCAAGGCAGTGGTAGCTGCGCGCGCGATTGCCATCGGGCACGAACAGCTTTCACGTTTTTGCGCCATTCTTGGCTTGCCGACGCCGTTACATCACAAGAACTTTATTGCGATCGGCAAGAAAGTTCATGCTGCGGCCATGAAAGCCGTGGAGGAAAACATGGAGAAAGCGAAAGTTCACACGAAAGAGATGGTCGGCAGCAGTGATGTTGGGCAAACGTATGCTGAGGGGCAAACGTATGGCCCAAGGGAGTTCTGAACAGCTGTGCTGTGTTTGAGACATATTGCTCTATATTTGTAAGAAATTTCATGTGCTTTCGTCATGTTTTTGAAAAATACAGATGTTTGAAACTTTCAAAAGCATTTTTCTCCATTTGTACTTTTCAGCATTTTTTATGTTTTGTGCACCACATTTCAGGTACTTCAAATGGTCAGATCTGGATGAAATTTTGCACACAGCCTCTTCAAAGTGTGTAGAATGTCAATATCTATATGCATTTTAAATATCTCTTGTACATTTTTTGAAAACAATTAAAATGTTGACTCACAGCACACAAAGTATGTACTTTTGGTATTCCTGATTTTTTTTAGAAATATAGAAATTATTTGGATAAATTTTAAGTAGTATCTAACATACTACTTTACCTAACCAGCAAAATGAGCTATTGCAGACTTCTCTAAACAAAAATTTATTATGAAAAAAGATGTGCACAAAAAGCCCTATATTTTTCTCTTGAGAGGTGTCTCGCACAAAAACTAATAAAGCTACATAAGAACTAAGCACATATTTGGAATCAGCGTTATAAACTCAGTCTATGACCAAAGTTTCATAACTTTAGGTATAATATTAAAGAAAAATTGTTTTCGAGGAGCATCTCCCCTTAAAAGGGGAAGCGCAAATATTGCTGAAATCCCGCGTCATAAAACAACTAGCAAAATCATTTCTGTCAGAAGAACTAGCGTATGTCTTCATGGGACGGCAGCTTGCTGCCACGAAAGCATATGTCAAAGCTTCGCTACGTTACTAGATTCTTCAGACAGGAAGGCCAGAACGCTTCTAGCCTTTTTTAAGTTGCCTTTAATCTACCACTGCGTTATTCTCCTGCTCTTGAACCTCGTAAATCGCTATCGCATCACTGCCACAGCAGTTTTGTGCGCGGCGGCTGTGGCAAACGGTAGTTCCGTTTTCAATCCGCGTGCGCTGGCTGCGCACGTGCCTCCAAAATTAAGTCGTTCTTGCTATCTATGATCGCATCTGCCGCAGTTTTGTCCGCACTGTTTGCAAAAGTGGCGTCGCTTTGACTGGTCGAGTGTTGGACACGAGCACACTTTCAGAGCTCTGTCATTTATGTCGTCGCCATACATGATCGTGTCAAGAGCGACCGCGGTTTCGTTCACAACAGTTGTGGCAAATGACAACCACACACATAGAAGACAGTGCATGCACTGACCACGCGCGTAGTGCTTCCAAAGCAATGAGTACGCTGCTGTTGGGCTTCGCTCAACGTTTTCGATGCTATTGTTCACATCCCCTGCCACGATGAGAAAAAGTGTTCGAGCATACGAATTTCGACCCAATGGTCACAGTGCAATTTGGCTGAAGAATTTTGCGAATTCCTATCTGCCGGTTTCGCGTCACTGCAATGGTTTCGCTAAAGTGGTGGGTTCGCAAAAAAGACTGAATATGAATGGCCTGCATTTTTGTCAATTCGGCCAGATCACGCACAGAAATTTTGATTTCCTGGAGATTTTCATGACAACTGTACAAGCCTAAGAAATGGTCGAAATTCGGGAGTCTCCCGAATAATCTGTGAAATTTTACAGGTATGTAAGTATGACATTTGCTGAGCTATGAAAGGTCCTGTAACCAAGTTCTCAGCTCATCAAGAGAGGTAAATAACACTCACATCGCAAATGTCTGCCACAATGACCAAGTTTCCATCCGCTGTACCCATGCCACGTGGCTGGGAGTCCATTTTGACACACAGGTTTCTGGCAAAAAAAAAAAAAAAAGCACATGAATGTTGGCGTAATAATGGTGCTGAAAAGTGACTACACTACACTGCAACACTAGAGAACAACTTGCAGGCTTAACAATGCAAAATAAAAAAAGCTCTTGAAATCACAAAGTACTAAATTTTGCTCTGCAGTTGTATCACTAAGCAGGTTTAGTCATTTTATGAAGCCTGTTGGCTGGTGAAATAAAGATGCACGGAATAATCAACATTACTTACGAGTACTGATTTGAGAGCAAGTTTATGGCACGCACAGTGTCATCTAGGCCACAAGTGTAGATGGAGTCCGTGCCAGTGCACATGTCCTGTACTTGGTTGCTATGGCAGTTCCCAGACACTCTATCCTGGTCTCCCGATGCAGCATCCCAGAAGCATGTGCCATTATCAAGGAATACAACTAGGCCTGTTGGTGACTCCCACAAGATTCCCAAAAGACAAGCTGTCCACTAAGCATATACTATGCACAAGGATACTGATGCAACCATCGTGACTCCCAGTGTATATTGTTTCTCTGTTTGGACTCACAGCAAGTGCCGTGATGGACTTGTGATGGCCCTGCAAAATAAAATAACTTGAATAGGTCAACTTCCCTGTAAGCAATACACTCATATCAATTTTAATTGTCTTAGTGCTAAGGAGTGAGCGGATTGCATATATTTCACTGCATTCCTTCAGTACTCTGAACAACATAGTCCAGGGTATCACCCTACCCCGCCTCCTTACTTTCACGATTCCATACCTTAACCATGCAGACATCTTAAGCAAGAAAATGCTGAAGGTAGCTTTTCGAGTAATATGGTAATATAAAGAAGAAAAAACAACTGTTCACTTTTATGAAAACAACTCTTGTGTACAGTAGTTACCCCAGAAGCGGTTGAAACAACTGTCCACACTATTCTCTCGTGAGAAATTTAAACAGTAAGGCCGTTTTCAGCTTTGCAGACACTACGAAAGTCTGATGTCAAGCAGAAGTTCAGGAGAAGATGGAGGCTTCAAGTGAAGAGAAATCCTCCAAGACGTGTGTTACTCGTCCCACTGTTTCAACAAGGAGTGTGGCCAACTTTTCGACATGCCTTGAAGAAGACAAGACTGCTTGTCAAAAAGTTGGCTCCAGTGACACTCAGTGTTCAGAGACTTTTTTAATCCCTTCTCACGCGTCTATAAAACAGAAGTGGCAGCTGGTGCCCACGGCATATTGTCTAAAACAGACACATAGTTTTTGTGTAGGCAGGGCCGTACCCAGGAATTTTTTTTCGGGGGGGGGGGGGGGGGGGGTTGCGTGTAAACGGCTGCCATTTTTTAAGATTTATACTGGCTTATTTTCGTGAATGAAACAAGTACAATCGCTTACTTGTAATAATTCGATGGTACTTTTCAATTTTTTGTACCCAAATAAAGAAATTGGTATGTCAACCTCAAATTCTGGTTAAAGCAAGAAATAAGTTTGAACAATAGCACCACCAAAGCCGGGGACAGCGCGACCAATGGCTCCTGATGAAGTAACACAATGTAACCGCGGTACAAAAACGGTATGTATGTGTTACAAGCTGCCACTCTAGCTTCGCCAGCGCGAAGTCGGTGACGGGAATGGCCGCAGGTTAGGTCGTTCCGTACGTAAGCAGAGACAGTGAAGAGATCAGAGACTTATGTGGGGAAAAACAAAACTCTAGTGATATTGCAGCACTGCAGAGGAATCTAGGAATATTGCAGAGGAATCTAGTACAACACTTAATACCAACTAACAAAATACATATGAAATCAATAAATCAGCTTACAAGAGAGAAGTATTACAAACTACACAAAACTAACCAACAATAAAACTAGAGATGAGAAAGTCCGAAGGTATAAACAGGTGAAGGGCTACCTGTGATGACCGGCAGCGTTGAGTCCACGACGATCGAATGCGAGAAGTCAGCGAGAGTTCTGGCACCACTGAAATGTCGGCGGTGTTGTAGCGCTAGTGTTTCCAGGAGGCTAGTGCTTGAAGCCGATCTCGGGCAGGTTGAGCTTACTCGAGATTCAAGTACCGATGCCTACGTTACAGACGTTGATTTCGCGTCACAACTAGACGAATGGCTAAGTTTAGGTGGCCAGCCGACACAGAGCCACAACCACTTAAGGGATACTTCTTGATCTCCTTCTACACCATGTTGGTCAGCAACTAGACTGCTTAGCAAGGCGAAATCCTGCTCTTAAATCGACCTCCGTGTCCCCTGATTTTCGTCCTGGGGGAAAAGAGACCTCTACATGGGTCCAATCATGCACGTTTCATTGTTTCACCCTAAAAATATATTGACCACGTCCCTTTTTAATTAGGAGAGGGTCCTCAACTGAGCGAGGGTGACAACCTGTTGGGGTTGTCTCATACGGCTTGTCCACAAGCAGTTTTGCCCGTGGAAATGGTCAGTTTTCTTGGTTTCAGCCGGTGCGTCTTGCAATCTACAGCTAGTTCGGGGTGCATTGCGGCCTTTGACAACCCTGCCGACGCCGCCGTAGGTATAAAGGATCAAACATCGGCGACTAACGTTTGAAGAAGAACACCCCATTCAGTACTTCCCTGCACTAAAGGCCAGTCTTTTCATGAGCGAACGGTTCCACCGGTCAGCGGGGCAGTGCGGCGCCCGTTAATTTGCAGTTACGCCGGTTCGCAAAACTGGCAGTCCGTGACAGCGTGTATGCAAGCAAACAAACAAGTCGCCCGACATTCCGATCTTCTTGTTACCGTTCGCACATTCTGCTTGCTGGATAGTTTCCTCATAATTGCGAAAGGATAGAAGGGTTGAAGCTTGGGCTAGCTGGGTTTAGCTTTTAATCGACTCTTGAAACATAGAGGGAAGTTTAAACGAGGAAGTTTTTCCTTCTCGGCAACTTGCAAAATTCTGTGAGGACTTGTTCTGGGGTCACTTGAAGTTCTCGATGGATGCTGAGCAGTGCTAGTCCGGTCAATCTGTCGTTGTTCATATGATTTCGAAGGTAGCTCTTCAGCCTTCTCAGTGTGGAAAAAGTCCGTTCTGGGGTCGACGTCGACACGGGTAAAGTCGCCAGGATAGAAAGTAGGCTGTGGATGTTCGGAAAAAAGTCACGGTTGCACATCTCTAAGGCCTGTAAAGCACAAGCTGGGCGATTCTTTTCTTCGATCTGGCAGCATTTGTTCACCCACAGTGTGAACTCTGCTTCGATGACATTAGCCGAAGGAATGTCGCCAAGGTAAAACTGCACTGCATCATCAATATCAGAAAGGCTAGCCGATGCGCAGAATTTCGGCAGCAGCATGTTAAGGCCAACCACGACCTTCTTATGGGCATCGAACCGGTCTCTTAATTGATTTTCGAAGTCAGCCAGCAAAGGCAAATACACATTCCTCCGGTAGTACTCTTCGGGAGTAGCAGAAGGTACATTGCTTTTTTGCATCTGCCTTCCAGCGATGCGTGGTAGGGCCATCTCAACATTTGTGATCTTCAGCAAAGAGAGCGACTTCAGAAAAATCTTATTAAATTCCGTTTCCGCACTAGCCCTTTTTGTGGAAAGAACGTCTATAACATTCTTTACGTGATCGCACGCTTGAGCCAAGTCACAGTCAATTTTTCGAAGAAACTTGCAAAGTGGCAGTGTCAAAGAGAAGAGGTCGCTACAGATCTGAAGCGAAACGACAAACTCGGGCTTCGTAATGGCATTGAGCAGTTGAGAAGCTTTTGATGAAATATCAGATGACGCGGCCTCTTCTTCCAAATATTCGAGGAATTGTACAATAGGCACGTACAGTTCAAGGAAACGCTGAAGTGCATCGTGACTCTCTACCCACCTTGTTTGGCAAAAGGAGAGAACTGATTTTCTTTTTTCTTGTGTTAAATCTTCTACTTTGTCTCGCAGTTGGTTCGTCCTCTGTGGCGAAGCTCTCACAAACGTACAGGTTGAGGATACAGTTCCCCAACAGTTGCAGATGCTGGGGAGTTTGCATGCGTGAAGCAGAGCAAGGTTCAACGAGTGGGCGCTACAATGCACGTACAACGCTTTGGGCGCTGTTTGACAAATGAAGGCTTGAACACCGTTAAGGTGGCCGCTCATTGATGCCGCGCCGTCGTATCCTTGCCCGCAAAGTAGGTTCAGGTCAAAGCCATGACCTCTAAGTCTGTTCATGATTGTGCTCGCCAGCGCCTTGCCAGTGAGATCGTACACGGGAACGAAATCTACAAAATCTTCTTTAAGAATGGGCACTCCCGACGTGTCGTGTCTAACGTACCTTACACATAGAGAAATGTGGGCGGTGCGAGATATATCAGTGGCCTCGTCAGCTATAACTGAAAAACACGAACCTGAGTTGACGTTTTCCACTATCTTTCTTTGTATGATTTTACCACAGAGAGTGATCAACTCATTTTGAATTTTTGGGCTCATGTACAGCGCATTCGCCGAAGATGTTTCCATGTGAGCTCTCAAGGCGGCATCTCCACAATTTGCTCTCATCCTAAGCAGTGCGGGGAAATTTCCATCATTTTTTAATGGCAGCACTTCAGACATATTTATCGGACCAGAGTTGTCTGTGTCGCGAAGCGGTACTTCTTGCCTGCCACAGAAAAGGATTGTTTCTATTATTGGCAGCAAGTTCTTGCGGTTTTCTTCCGCTTGCTTTTTAAGGCCGTGGTCAAGTTGTTTTAAGATGTCATGCTGTGAGCGGGACCAGACTGCTAAAAAGTTCTCCGATAGCGTTGTTGACATGGGGTGATAACTGCTGGATGCGTGGCTCTTAAAGGCGTCCATGGCTTTCTTGTAATTGGTGAACTCCTTAGTTACAAAACAGCCCAAGCGCTGGTGCTCCCCTTTTCCTGCACACTCGCTTGCGAAGACTACGCAATATTTGCATAATGCTCCTTGAAGCTTCTCTGAATAAACAAGCCATGGGCTGGATAATCATGGCTGGATAATCATGGCTGGATCATGGCTGGTAATCATGGCTGGATAACCATGGCTGGATAATCATAGTTAGCCGGAGGGGTCCACGGATTGAGCAGCAGCTTCTCCATCGTCTCTTGATCATTTACATTATTGCTTATCGAGACAAACAGTCCCAAGTCGAAAATATTCGCACTCGTCGCACAAAGGGGAGGCGAACCAGAATGTGTAGGTGTACCTTCCTTGGGCATTGCCCAGTGGTAAAGGCGTCACTTTGCCCAGCGTTGACTGTAGAACAAAGATCACTTGGAGTTGCACTGCAGCCACCATCATTTCCCGGCGGAGCATGAGTGTCCTGCTTGTGTTCGTTTTAAGGTGATTCATATAAACCGGTGCATTCTCCTGAGTCGCTACAGAAGTTCGGACGCGCTTGGCTTTCCACCAGTGATGAGGAGGGCGAAGCTTTATCCTTCGAAGGAGGCGGTTCTTCTCCGTCCGCTTCATCGGTTCGAACTTTCTTGAAGTAAGACGCAAGACTCCTTTGCTTTGTTGTTGCAGAGTGTCTCTTCATTTTGCTGCCGCAATCCTGTGCACACACACAGAAGTGGCCAGTGGCTCCAAAAAGACGTTTGTGACTGCTTCGACTGCCTGGCGTGAACGGCGGGCGATGTTTTCTTCCTCTCTTATCCACTTTACAGTGGCTAGAATGTAGAAGTGTGATGAACGCGCCGGCTCCCGCGTGGCGCATGTGTTTTCTGAACGCCGCTACAGCTGGTGTGCATGCAGGCCCATTATTGTACTCCAGCTGCAGCAAACTGAATTAACGCTACTTAAAGACCTTTTCACAGAAGACTCCATGGGCACTGCATACTCCCCTTAATATACGTGAACCCCAAAGAATGCACTGCCGAGACATTTGCACACCCGTGGTACAGTCCAGAAAGGAGGTGTTGCTCCGTTCCTGTGCAAAAATCACCTTTTCACAGACGGCTACCTAGTCGCCTGCATAATTCTCTCTGGGCTTCGCTAATTAAATAGCCGTGACCCCCCAAAAATGCACTTTGTAGGCTGCGACGTCAGCCTCTGTACTCCCGCGCGCAGCCCAGCTTGGCGGCGTTTTTTTTCTTCTGTGAAAGTTGACCGCTGGTGCGGGATTGTGCGCCGGCTGTATCCTCGCTTTGTGCGCTTTGTAGGGAGGCGCATATACCTTCTGTGTACAGCAGAGGTAGATTTCCTTGCGTGTGGTTAAGGTTGTTCGAAGTTGCTTGGATATGCCAGTCTTTCAGTAGATGTCATCTTCGATGATTCGTTTCGATGGCGAGGACTACAGTTTGAGAAAAGTTTCCCCTGCAGCCTGCGTCCTCGGAATGCGCCGCTGAGTTTTTCCGCTTAGGGGTTTCGTTCCCTGGCAAATTTGCGCACGTCCTGTTGCCGTTGCTGTCGAACTGGTTACCTTCACAGAAGTAGACGCGCTTTTCGTAGGAACCCAAAGCCGACACATGCGATCCGCACAGACGGATAACTTCTCCAGCGGCAATGCACAAGGAAAGCATCTGGAATCAATAAAGGAGCTGCTACGGTGTGAAAGATGAAAAAAAAAAAAGACTCGAAGGAACGCGAGGGCGAAGTGCAATGCTGTACAAATAGGGCAGGTGCGCGTGCGGGGGAGGGAGCGCTGCGGTGTTCTGGTAAATGGGTAGGTTTGAAGAAAGGAAGAAGAGGGAAGCAATGCCAGGAAAGTTGCAGTGTAACTTTGGCAGCTGGTGGTCGCTGTGAAGGCGTGTAAATATTTTAGTATCACCCGAAAAGTTAAAGCATCAAAAAAATTTCGAGCGTGTCAGAACCCCCTCAACCCCCCTCTAGTTACGGGCCTGTGTGTAGGCTCATTGGTAATACCAACCAGGGTAACCTGCCACAGGTAGCATGTTTCAGAGGATAGTAACTTAAATTGTACCTAAACAGAGCAATTTATTTTTTCCCTCACCTTGACCACTCTTCGTGGCTTCTCAGGGTTGTTGACATCCAGGTAATTGATGAATCCTGATAAAGACACTGAAAGCAGGTAGTCGCCTTGCCAAAGACAGCTTACTTGCTGGTCCATGACGTCCGCACCCATGACAAACTCCCTACATTAGAAAAATAATGATTAAGAAACATGGGACCACAGTTTGCAGCAAACTAAGCTTTTATTCTACTCATCCTTCAAGCCTGTAAGCAACAAGCGTAGGAGACAATAAAAAATGACATTATTGCAAAAATACAGTCAATAGCTTGCTACGCAGAAAATATGAGGAGCCAAATTACAAAAAGATTCTCCATGAAGTACCTTCATGAGGGGTGCGTGAGTGGCAATTTTTAGATTGAATCAAATAGCAGAAATTGCTTATTTGATACTATTGAAAGCTGTCTATGAAATCAATATAAAATGATGTACCTAAGCTAATATTTACAGCTTGAGCATTTAAAGCACACAGTAGTAAGAACAAATAACCAGCTTCTTGATATTCAAAGGATTTTTCAGAAAGTACAAATCATCTATGTATAACTGATTAGGTGCAATTCCATGAGTTACACACAGTTAAAGTAAATTCTCGTGATTTATAAAAATACACAATGCCCACGGAGATGAAATTTAACAGACGTTTGCACCTATGCAGCAATCACTTTCATGCAGTAGATATTTTGAAATATCCACAAAATACTTAAAATATACTTTTCTATATACAAATAGAAACTTTCAATTTCTTATTTGAAATTTCACACACTAATAACAAACAATAATCGGCAGTGAATATCGAAACAGTTTTTACAAAAACCACCTTTCATTCAATATTTAATCTTAAAGCAGTAGAACAACATTAAAATTCATGCTATAACTGACCCTCAATATAACAAACATAATATTAAGTTGCCAGATATGATAACGTAAATCTAAACTTGGTTGCCTGTGCTTCTTTCTAACGAATTATAATGCTATATTAAAAACAGGAAATGTGGGATCTACGTCTCAGTATCAGCTAGAACAAAGCAAATATGTTCTATTTATTACCTAGTGGCTCTGAAAGTGATCTGGTAAAGAAAACATCGAATGCAGTTGCAGACTTTTTTTCAGGCACCTAATTTTTCTGTTCTGCACAATTATTTGACTTGCCCTGTGGCACCTCGTTCAACCTATAGGAACATGAAATATGAATTTAAACTATGGGCACTAGTGCCACTAAGCTTTACATACATGGCGTGCATGCACAATGTTGAACACATGGCTGCATTGACTCCACATGTTTATGAACGAATACTGTACACCATGAAGGTCTTTTCGTGTCAGACGCCAATTCATTGTAAAGATTCACCTGTACATGGCACTAATTTCTTTGCACAATTAAACAGGTGGTTACAAACAGGAAAGGCCAGTAGACCCTCATGCTATACCAGATGAATTGCATGAGACAGCATGGCAAATTCTTATCATCAGATGGCTAACGACATTTTCATACCTTCTACTTCACGGAAAAGTTAAGACTTTATGATGTACTGCTGCTGTTTACCAGTCTACTATGTCGCTTGTCATACGAAACACACCAGCAAAGTGGCTCTCAATAGCAAATTTTGTATATGTTAGCACTATTGCACATTAACATATAATGAAGTCACCATAGACTCAAAGATCCTGCACTTTAAACTCCAAGGTGATACACAATTAATAAGCAAAATAATGAGTAAAAAACATTAATAAGAATGGAAAGATCTCTAGAGGCCAGTAAAGAGTTTTTATGAATTATGATCACCTGACAGTAGATGGCCATGCTGATACATGGCATATAAAGAACATTAAATTACAAATGCCCTTAGTGCTGTTCTTGCTATGGCACTGTGCCATCAATCCGATGCAGGATTATCATGTTACCTTATAGCAAGTGGGCCAGCCAAAGAAAACTGTTGGCTTGGTGTGACTGGCCTCCGTCCCTACTACTGCATAGTCTCCTCAAGAAGCGTATGTTAAGCGGCTAGGTGTTGAAACATTATTAGGTGAACTAACACTATGCTTGGTACGAGACACCATAGTAGAAGCAGACAAGATGAACGTAGACTAACAACTCAGTTGCTAGCCTGCTTTCTCCCGTCTACTTCTAATGTGGTTCACTGCATAACGAAACTCCACAGCTACTTTTCTACAGCTATGTCACTCTTGGTCTACCACACCAGGCACTCCCTGCAGTATACACGGTACAGTAAAACCTCGGTCACACGCATCTCGTATAAAAAGTATTCATATCATCCAAAATTCATATCACCAGAAAACATGGAAACTTCAGTATATGACAAATGAAAGTTTGCATTCCTTTTCATTTATTGTTTCTCAGTGCTGCAGCAACAACTTGAACAGTTTGAATGATTGCAAAACAAGTTTCTAGACATTTGTGATCATATTTGCAGTTTTAAATAGACAGTGGGTGCACGGAATCTGATGCGTTACGACCCTTGACTGTTAGTAGCCCCTTTGTAATCTTAGGATGCTTTTTCACGACACCAGAGTTATACAGCGAAAGTGACCTAGTGAGCACTTTGCACATAATGGAAGACAGCCATCAAAATTTTAGAACCACTTTTCTCTGTTACTTCTTATCGCGGGAGGTTTACTCGAGAGATTCGCTCATCATTCGAAAGTCTTCCATGCAAATCTGATAGTTGGCCTATGTGTGCATCCCCCACCATTGCCCACCTTCCCGTTGAGAGGCCAAGACCTTCTTTTTTCGGTCCTTGTCTTTCATGGGATATCTCATTGCGAGAACATGGCTTTTATTGATGTGGCAGATATGTGTAAACACAATAAGCATCCCTGCCTCGTGTACAGGAATGACAAGATTTGCATGCACAGTTTGCCGTGTATACCGCGGCAGTGCGGGCGTACCGGCGAACCTGCATGGCAGCGCACATTTGTATCCAACGTCGCAGAATAATGAACAATTCGGAACAACTTTACAGTACATTGCAGACCAATACGCGTTGGCCGGGACTACAAAAAAATTTGTGTCACCCCAAAATTTCTACAAGCCACGTTCGTATCACCGAGGTTCCACTGCACTTCCTTATACTGCAGGAAGTAAAACTTTGATAGATGCAATGCTATCACATTAAAACCGTGTGAGCGGATGCATATCATACACTGCTAACTAAACTAACTCGTTCACATCTTTCACCCATCTAACCCCGATACAAACCTAGGTGAAAAACCCTTGGGCAATCTGCAATTGATATGTGGGGTTTAACGTCCCAAAACCACCATATGATTATGAGAGACGCCGTAGTGGAGGGCTCCGGAAGTTTCGACCACCTGGGGTTCTTAATGTGCATCTAAATCTAAGCACACGGGTCTACAGCATCAAAAATGCAGCCGCCGAAGCCAGGATTCGATCCCGCGACCTGCGGCTCAGTAGCCGAGTACCTTAGCCTTTAGACCACCGCAGCAGAAATAGGCAATCTGTGTAATCCCATCACATAAAGAATTGAAAAATACTGTGGCACACTGTTGAGACAAGAAAAACAACATTTGGCACTAATAGTTTATTTGTAGAAATAACACAAAAACTAACATAAAGAATGTTTAATTAGAATAAAACCAACATGTCCTTATGATATAATTGACAGAAGTGGTAAGTTGGGCAGTTTTGTAAAGCAATTTGCTGTTTCGCCAAAAGCAGAAAGATGCAACAAAAGGATGAAAAGGACAGATACTTACTCTTTTTTTCTGTTTTACATTATATTTTTTTTGCATTACTCAAAAACTGTGATCCACTATCGCAAACATAAAGAAACACATACGTTACAACTGATAACGTGCTCGCATCCCAGATCTTGCAGGTCTTGTCTCCAGATGCAGTAAGAATCTTGGTGTTGTCGGGACTCCAAGAGACCTGAAAATATTTAAACTGTTAGAGCAAACAAATGTACTGTGCCTTGAATACCCATTACTTCATAGATGAAGCACTAATGCTTACAGCATAAATACCACCACTATGTGCTGGAGAACCAAATTCACCGACTTTTTCATATGTGCTGGCATTGTAGAGGAACATCTGAAAAAAGAAACAAGCATGTCAGCCCACAGCAATACAAAAAATTATGTTTGAAAGAATTATGAGAATTATTACACTTCGGCACAGATAAACTAGGCTTACCTTTCCATCAAAGCCTCCACTTGCAAACAGTTCCCCATTAGGCGAGAACCGAACAGACTGGACAAAGCGAGCATGGTCCTGAGGATGAAAAATGCCTGCTCAGTTACTTGTAAAGCAGAACAATACTGTTTGTAAAGCATGCAATAACATCATTTCACGAAATTCACGAAATCTGGCGATCTACACTAGCCACATTTATGTGAAAGAAACATAAAAACAAATAGGCATCATTTCATCAATTAACCTTTATATTAGTCCATGCTAGTGTTGACTACATATTAGCAAACTAACCAGTACAGTAATATGATTGACTGAGGCCATTTCAATGCGATTGAAAGCAGCTAGAACGCCATTTTGGAGCAGCATCACTTTTGATGTTGATATCTGGGGTTTAACATACGAAGACCACAATATGATTATGAGGGGTGCCATAGTGAAGGGCTCCAGAAATTTCGACTATCTAGTGTTCTAAAAAGAGAGCGACAACTGCCCAGACCATGAAATGAGATGACTGAAAGGATGGAAAGATTGTCCCTTAGAGTGACTCAAACCAACTGTGTCTTTCTCAGGAGAAGTGCATTTATATTTTTACTTTCTTATTGAACATAAAAAAAATGGACTGTGGCATTTCTGGTGGCAAAAACATGAACTATCTGATGTGCCCTGTCACGTGACCATACGTTAAAGTGCGAGGTCAACAATTTCCTAGTTTGTACTAAAATATTGTTTGTTTCTTTGCTACAAGATATTATTATATAAAATAGTATTGTACAAGGTGTTCTACAAGCAGGAGTTTGACTCAGTGAACATGCGATTTACATTCAGCGTTAGGGCTAACTACATGCAAGCCAGCGATCACGGAGCATATTCTTCTTTCTCCACTTGAGCTCCGTGTCTGCTGCCCTCGTTACAGTAAATATAAGCTGGCATAAGTGCAATGCATTAAAGTGGTGCTGCCTTCGCGTGACATAATGATCCCATGCTCGTCAGTACATCTTGAGAGGCTTCAGCCTTCTGTATGAGGCGCATGCTCGTAGGGGTTCAAATCCTGTTCTCGCATGCGAGCTAGGATTCGCATTTTCAGGTTGCTAAGATTTTGGAGCGACATAGCTTTACTTTGTCTCCGAAATGGCGCGCTGCTATGTACATGTCCACAGTTCCGTTTTCGATTACTTGGCTTGGCTCGTGTATTGAGAGAGCAGCGACGATGGGATAAGCCATCCACGACACAGGCGAAACAACCTTGGGCGCAGGCGCACGCAACACGGTACATACACAGGGAAGCTGTATGAAGCCACATCGTCTCATTGTAACAACGCGTTTTAAAAAATATTTGTAAAGCTCAGAGTAAACGTAGCTAAACAGAGTTGCAGGAACTCTTGCGAAAGAACATCGACATCATGCACAAGTCGCCAGAAAGGCTACCGGCATCGCCATCGATTCTCAGCATTGCTGGATGCAAAGGCACATCTGTGTTCAGTGCCTTTCAAATCGAAAAATACAGCTTACAAAATAACTATGCGCTTTTGGGATTAACTACGGCTGCTACGAACACTACGAAGGGTAAGCTTACTGTCGCGCTAGAAAAAACTATGTAAAAAAATCGGTTGTCGGTCCCTTTAACCTGCACTGACATCTCATAGTACACCATGTTTGCTCAGCAAAACTGCACAATACATTGCAGCACATCAAATTGCTGACAAAGTCTGCGTATTGTGTGCCATCAAAACTTAAGCACCATGAATAAAATTTTTTGAAAGTCAACTAGCACGGTACTACAATTTGTTTAAAACAAACGTAACAGCCCATTTTACATACACAAACTGCTGAGTGTAATTAGTACAATTTCAAAGGTAAAACAGTCAATGTACAAAACTTGCACATGCATCAATTATTAAACCCAGTCCACAACAGAAACTTTTGTAGAACCTAATAACCGAGTTGTGTGAATATTTGAATGTCGATTTCAAATTGAATACCTAGTTCAATAATTCAATTTGACTTTAATAATCATATTAGCTGGAGTTTTATGTCTCAAAACCATGATGCGTTCTTTAACTACACTGACATCGCACAGTACACCATCCATCAACTAGACTTCCGAATAACTAGCATTCAAAGCTTTTACTAATTCTTCAGGATGAATATCTAAAACGTGACAAAGGCCAATGGTGCAACTTCGTTCGAGTGAAATGGCTGAAATTAATGCTAACGTCATTACAATAGGCCATTTGTTAAAACTTTCTGCAATATTCAGGTACAAAAATGAGCACGTTTTAATTTTAGGAGACTGTTATTTTAGCAAGTTAAAAGAAAAAAAAAGCAAGAGAGAGAAATGTCAAGCCCTTTAGGACTTCTCTTCCGAAACGATGATTGATTGATTTCTGGCGTTTAACGTCCCAAAACCACGATATGATTATGAGAGACGCTCTTCCAATATGAAGGCATGAACATTATGTGTATGCCTCAAGCACTGTAAAGCATCACAACTTTAGCCTGTGAAACCCTTTGTCATAAGGTATACATGTGCAAATTTGTTGACGGTGTGCAGTCACCACTGCTTCACTTTTTCCACTCATTCAGAAACTCCCACCATTTTGGTGCACAGTAAGAATGCTGCTGCGAACAAGCGCCTAAAGACTTTTCGGGGCCTGTGTCACTCATGACAATTGAGCACAGCAAAACCATTGACAGATGAGTCGCATTGAGCGAACATTGGGAGAAAAAACTAACGACTGCACCCCCCTCTTTAACCGTTAGAAGTGCTGCTGCTTACTAAAATGTTAGTCCGTTCAACATGTCTGTGCACCCATAAAAGCTGAAAAAAAAAAAAACCTCCCGAACAAGAATGCAATAAAGCTGTCACCATCTATCTTAGTTGCCCGTTTTGTGAGAATAAGACAGGTCCACGTCCTGCTAACCCTTTCAACAGTAGGAAACATCGTAACACCACAGGGAGAGAGCCTAAAGCCAGGTCTTCTAGAACAGCTTGTGTTTTTCTATGGCATTCGTAGTCTTTCGGTAGCAGTCTCAGCACATTATGTGCTTGCTAGAGGACAGCCGATTTCATTTCTTTGTTCCTTCTTTCACTTTCCAATAAATTCTATTGTGTTATAATACGGGCCACTAAGTTTTACCACCAACACACTCCTACCAAAGTAATCTCACAGTATGGTTTATTAAAAAACTTAGATCATGCAGTATCGGCTGTGGACAGGTTGAAATCTATTGGCATGGTAGCACCCATGCTGTGGTGAGTGTTATATAGTTCAAGCTACAGAGCACTTACCGTTTACTCTCATAACCACTCAAAATAGTACGATTAACTTAATTATTCAGCTCTAGCACCAGCAGTCTCATTGGTGCACACTTGATGCCATTTCAAATATTTTTATTAAAATGTAGCAGGATATACCAGTTATCACCTCTTGTCACAGTTTAGAACGGTAGGTGCAGCTATCACATTACTGCAAGCATATTTATATTTTAGTAACGATACCTGATTTCTTGAAATTATCACACACCTGTGTATTCTAGAAGCCATTACAAAAAAAAATGAACCACCTTTGGAACTGATGTGAATAGTCATTGATTTGTACAGATTGTTAGTGAGTAATGAGCCAGCACAGAGTTCCAACATAAGATCCAAAAATAGAGAACAGAAAAGGAAACAATACTGTGTGCCCCAGCTGATGTCAAGGGGGGCTGGAGGAATAGCTCTACTGGTGCCTCCCTTTCCCAGGCAACAGCCAGACCTTACATTGTGGTGGCATCTTGATTCAGCTGAACTACCCAGAATGATCGTTAGTTTCTACACTATAAACCCTCATCTGACAAAAAAAAGCAAATTGGGTTGTGAAATGATACTTCACCAGACTGATCTAGCATACTGTTGCTTTGTGGGTGAATTTATGAACCAGTAAACCTTTCCAGTAAATCTATATTTTGTATGTGATAAGAATAAAAATACCACGGCTATATCAGTCTAATTTGAGCAGTAAAAACACGTGAAAAAAAAAAACAATAGTGTCACCACTGCCATGTAAAGAGAATAACTGCCGAATTTCAGAATATTTTCCACCATGTAGGCACATGACTGATAAATTTTTTCAGTGTTATACTGCCATTTATTCTCATCCACTGCATATTTTTTTAATGTCAACTACTTCATATAATATTCTTATTCACTTTATAGAAACCGCTAAATTTCTATGAACAGCACAATGATTTCAACAGCACTTTCAGCACCCTGCAGGGTCTCCAGCATTACCGTAATTACTCGAATCTAACGTGCACCTTTTTTCCGGTTAAGCAAGTTCATAAATCGCATGCGCATTAGAATTGAGTACGAAAAAAAATGAATACGGTAATTCTATTGCCATCGGCATTTCCGAAATGGCCACCCCCTACGTGCGTCGGCATGGCTCGTCGGCCATTTCTGCCTATGTGTTTCCCATGTGCGGCACTTCGTACGTGTGCTGAGGAGTTCCTCATCTGGTAGTGCATTAGCATCGACGGCATGGAATTGCCGACTCCAAGAACTCGACGAGTGCACCACAATGCCGCTTTTAAAAGAATAGTCATCGCGTGTGCCGAAACGAACGGAAATCGGGCCGCATTGCGGTCGTTCGGAGTTCCCGAAATGTGCGTGCAAGACTGGCGGAAACAAAAGTAGAATACTGTCACAACAAAGATTCACGTAAAGGCTTCAGTGGACCACAGCAGGGTCGGTTTCCGCAAATTGAAGAGCTGCTCGGCGAGTATGAGATTGAGCAGTGAGCGGCACAGCGGCTCGTGACGACACAACAGCTCCAAGTGCAGGCTATGCAGTTAGCCTTAGAAAAGGGGCTATGGCCGAGCCAGTTTAAAGTGAGCAGGTGCTGGCTAACTAACTTAATGAAGAGGAAAGGCTTTTCCCTCGGAAGGCGAACGGACATATGCGAAAAGTTTTGCGGAGGAGTACGAAAAAAAGCTTCACAGTTTTCAGAGGTTCGTCCTAAACTTGCGGCACAACAACGGCTACCTGCTTGAGGAAATCGGGAATGCCGATCAGACGCCTCTTTACTTCGACATGCCAGACACCACAACTGGCGAGAAGAAGGGGGCGAAGCAAGTTCGCGTGCTGACATCGGGCCACGGTAAAACTACAGGGACGGCAATGCTCTGTTGCATGTGAGATAGGCACAAGCTTCCCCCGTACCTCATATTTAAACGGAAGACGCTCCCGAAAGGAGTCATTTTCCCGAGTAATCTTATCGTGCGGGCCAACGAGAAAAATGGGTGCACGTTACGATAGAGGGCGCGGTAGAATCGAGTAAATACGGTAATCAAAAAGTGTTTCTTTTTCCTTTATATGGCTTGCAAGAAGAAAGACACAATAAGACATCTTCTCGCACAAGGGTTACCCGTCAAAAATACAAAACACAGCCAGAAATTTGGAAAAACTAGCTAAAAAGTCGCCAACTTGAGCGAAGGGTACAACCAACAACCACCCCACATGCAAAAAAAATCACTTTCACATGTTTACTTAAATAGCTAATTGCAGAAACCTTCCCACAAAAATGTGAATACGTGGAGTATGGACAGTACAAAAGAAGAATTACTGAGCTTCCAGCTTGAATTATTGACTTAAGCAATCATTTTTTGCATAGTGAAAAAGTCTTTGCACTTGCAAAAATAACTCTCCCTCACGCCATCATGACGGATTTGTTGCAACAGTAAAAAAAAAGAGTGCGGCATGACGAGCATGCTCATAATTACAGCTGCTAAAAATGTACGCCATAAAGTGTAGCCACTATTGCAACGATTACTTACGTAATGACGAATACAAAGTCGCGGTCCATACCTAACTCCAAGAAATTTACAAGCAGCTTGTCGGATACTCTAGAAGTATTGATTGTTGGATGAGTTGGTATGACATCATAAAGGCAGAACTAAGAAACTAAAATACAAGGAGTGGCAACACAAGCACTCATTAGCCCCTATTAGTGAGCACTTATGTTGGCACCTATGCCTTTTGTGTCCTCGTTTTTCAGTTCTCCCTTTAAAATGTCAGATACACAATTTCTAATGCCGATGAACACAGAGCAGAGTGCCCTGGATGCGAAGTGGTTTCGATTCCTTTCGACAGTGAATGACGGTTTAAGGCAGTGTTCAGCGTTAGGAGAGCTGCATGATGAGGCTCCATGCAACAGTTCTCCTTGAATCCCAGTCAGGTACCCAAAAGCACGCGTGTATGTGTTTGTGCACATAAGGACTGCCTGACTGGCAGGTTATAAAGATGTTATGCTTACTTTTTATGTTCACTTTATGTGAATATAACAGAGCTTTTTGTTTACTTTATGAGCACCACCAGTGGCCCTTACCCTTGCTTAGGTTACGGACCCATCTTTTTTACTAAAGTTCGTCGTAATGGAAGCGCAAAATCAAATTTTGGGAGGTGGACGCATGCTTTGACTGCCCCGTTTTTATTGATAGATTGATATGTGGGGTTTAACGTCCAGAAACCACCGTTTGATTATGAAAGACACTGTAGTGGAGGCCTCCGGAAATTTTGACCACCTGGGGTTCTTTAACGTGCATCCAAATCTAGGCACATGGGCCTACAGCATTTTTTCCTCCATCCAGAATGGAGCCGCCGTAACCGGGATTCGATCCCGCGACCTGTGGGTCAGCAGCCGAGTACCTTAGCCACTAGACCATTGCGGCGGGGCGCCCCGTTTTGGCAGCACAATATATACTCATGGCTGTGACGTCGAAAGACATTGATGATTTCACTTAAATTTAGGCAACAAGAAAGAGAAAGTAGTCAAAAAGAAGCCAAAATGTTTTTTATGCCGCACCGACCTAAAAAAAAAAGTTGCCAGATTGGTGCAAATTAGCCTAACCTGGCAACCTTGTCTCTAAGAACTACAATAACTGTAGCCAACACAGTAAGACCTTGATTAAATGATATGTGGGGTTTAGCATCCCAAAACCATCACATGATTATGAGAGACATGCGCCGCCACGGTGGTCTAGTGACTAAGGTACTCGACTGCTTACCCGCAGGTCGCGGGATCGAATCCCGGCTGCGGCGGCTGCATTTCCGATGGAGGCGGAAATGCTGTAGGCCTGTGTGCCTAGATTTGGACGCACGTTAAAGAACCCCAGGTGGTCCAAATTTCCGGAGCCCTCCACTACGGCGCCTCTCATAATCATAAGGTGGTTTTGGAACGTTAAACCCCACATATCAATCAATTACGAGAGACACCATAGTGGAGGCCTCCGGAAATTTCGACCACCTGGGGTTCTTTAACGTGAATCCAAATCTAGGCACACGGGCCTACACCATTTCCCCCTCCATCGGAAATGCAGCCGCTGAAGCCGGGATTCGATCCCGCGAACTGCGGGTCAGCAGCTGAGTACCTTAGTCACTAGCCCACCGCGTCGGGGCCACAGTAAGAGCTACATAGAGCATCAATTAAATAAAAATCAAATCATATTAAAAGCCCTCAATGCTGACTGCTTCATATAGTGGGTTAGTCTGTCAGCTGAGCTTTGAAATAAAATACCAATTCTGTGCTTACGCTGATCGTCAGCTTGTACTTGAAAGGAGGTCCCTCATAGATGCCAACAGTGTTGTCTTCACTGCCAGTGATAATACGAAAGGGCCGGGTGGGCCGGAAGTCGCAGGAATTGATCTGTTTGCTGTGGCCACCAATCTCACCAACTGAGGTGCCCGTCTCAGCCATGAACACATGGCCAAACCTGCAAGAGCCAATGCATGTGTCAATCACTACCATGCATGAAAAAAAAAAAGCGCCCAAGGTCACCTTTCACGACCTTCGCCTACAGCCATGATTCTCTGGCTGTCTGGCGACCACGCCAAGTCTTTGACAATACCAACAAAAGGTTGAAACTCATTTTTCAAGATGTGTTCCTTTTGGACTGTGTCCCAAATCCGGATTTTCCCAGTCTGATCTGGGAAAAGGGAAGTAATGTATGTAAGTGAACAGGGAAAACAAGTTGTGCTTTTGAGCTACAATGTGAGCTATAGACATACCAGCAGAAGCAATGTAGAACCCACTCGGCGAGTACTTGGCGACAGTTGTCATTTGAGAATGCTCCGTGTAAATGTCACAGAGTGACGGATTCTGAAACGGTAAGCAATATTAAATGCACCTTACACACTTTCAGCACCATTTTTTAAACTCCTAGAAACTTTGGATGAATGGCCACTGCACAACAGCCTTTGGACCAGTATCCATACATTGCGGTGCAAGCCAAGCTAAATGCTACTAGTGAAAATAGTAGCGTCAAGGTGCTATAGTCAACTCGTAGAAAATGAGTGGAGCACTACAGTATACAGACACACAATGCACATGCACCGTGAACTCTGCCTGTCTGTGCCACAAAAGCTCTAAAGAACTATTTCTGCAATATATAGGTACACAATTTTTTTTTACCTCCTTTTAAAAAAGAGCACTCCTAACTCTTGCTGTATAGGAAAACTAATGAAACTGAAAAGGCAGCTTGAGCATGGTTGTAAATTGAAGTTGACAACCGGTGTTTTGTGATATTCTTCTTTTTGGAAAAACATCCACAACATAACTAGGTAAACAATAAAATAAGATAAAAAGAACAACACTCGCAATTGTATGGCAGTGCAGGAGTGAATTTTACTCATACTTAGAAATTATGGATGATAGGATTACATGAAAACATTGAATAAAAATGACAGCATATAAATAAAAGACAGCATATAACTGAAAAGACTATTAGTAAAATAATTTTTATGTGGGCCTCAGATATGTAGGCATAGTAAAAAAATTAAATCTGGCTAGCAATTTATATTCAAGAAGTTTGACATTCTGTGGAGCGTGGAGCAAGTGGCGCCACATGTTTGTTCGCTGGCAAGTTTATACTGGCAGACATCAATACACGTCACATGGGCATTTGGAAGGACACTGAACCAATGGTCCATTGACTCAACAAGCTGCCACACGTGCGATTTTGAAAGTCCTTGAGTCAATAGTTCATCGAGTCAATAGTCCATCTAGTCTGAGAAGCACCCCCACACCTCCGTTGAAACTTTGATGGCTGATGAGAGCCGGAAGCAGAAACAGCACAATTGTGCAAATGCTGACAAGCCGTGACCACATGGATAAAGTTTCACCGCTCAACAACTTGCACAAAACATGCATTTGTAATTACATTTAACAATTTATTGAAATTTTTTAATAAATATAGCAGACACTTTTAGGTGTATCTATATTATTTCACTTATGATTACATGAAAACAAAAATAAAGATTCGCGGTGCCACACAACTTTTGCAAGGAACACCTAAACCACTCAACGGCCGTTGAAAGCAGCCGCGTAGCAGCACCATAAGTCTCTTCTGTCTATGGTGCAGCGCCGTTTTAATGGCCACCGACTTGATGTCCTTTCAAAACAGCTCTTGTGACACAGGTATAACGCATGTGAACTAACAGTACTAATACTCACGGCAATATCCCTTATGATCACACTGTTTCCATTTGTGTACAGAAAGTTTTTCCCCTTTGGATCTCCACCAAGGACCAGAGGCATGCCACGCTGAGTGCGCGGCAACGTGGCAAATGTGCTTCCTGAAAATTTGATGCATTTAGTAGTGAATCTAGAGCGATCAATAAATAAATTCAAAGGTGGAATGTCAATACCTCAACTTTTCTCTTAACGCCCACATTAATAACTGCAATTGTGGAGGTACTCACATACACTAAACTCCCAGCAATGGTGAAGCAACACCATTCCTTAACCCTTTGAGGGTTGATATTGTTAGCAACATGCATATTCAAGGGCGGAATTTTATTGCACTTTTATATTTTGGATGAATGAATTTAAAAATATTTCGCGACTACTAATTTGTCATAATGAAGTTTCGAAATGCCTTTGAATGAGAAGTGTTTATACTTGAGTCAGTTTAACAAAGGCTTCTTCCAGTGATTGCTAATCAGTGAGCAGCCTGACTTTAATAAACTTCGCAATTCCATTATGCCACCAGATTTCTTGCAGTGGCACACACTAGCTTTCCTGCTCTTGAAATTATTTATGCAGCTGTGGAACTGGTTTAGGGAATGGGTATTTCGTGGATGGGTCCATGATAACTTACATTGTTACTGTGCCCCGTTTAACAGATTAATATGATGCTGGCACTTTTTTGCACTGTCACACAAGTCCTGAGGAATTACATGCTATGTGTCAAGAGGGACAGAGAGGAGAGCTCCTGGCCCCAGAATAAAATAAAAACTCTCCGCTAACGGTTGCTGAAGTTGGCCTCAACGTTATCGTACCGCTCACCCTCAAAGTATAATAGCTAACTCATTAAGCCGCATGAAACGCTAGCTAAATGTTAGCAAGAATTTAACGTGACTGCCAGACGAGCTCAGATACAAGGCGAGAGTTTCTCTTCCAAACTGGGCAAGCGGAAGCCGGCCCGGTTCAACGATGATTCATAGCTTCGATGCTCACCAATAAGGTCACAGAAAACTCATCACTGAGCGCACAATCCGCAGATGATGTAACACATCATTCTTTCAAACTTGGCCAGAACTAACAAGGTAAGCGTGACAAGCTTCCTTGCTTGCTGTCCGCCTTCTGCCGACAATAACTTGGCTCTGTCAATCGAAAGAAAGTAAATATAGACAATGTGCCTGTAGCCAGCCGCGAAAGGGCGTTTGCGAGACATCACACAACGACTAAGACTGAGCGCAGCGAAGGAAACACCAAACTCTACGTCGTCAGACATAGAAAGTCTTTGCTAAACGGCCTGAACGGAAGCTAGGCTCTCAAATGTCTTGATGCCGTTTTTGGCACCTCGGGCCGGTTCACCGGGGTGCCGGGTCGACAAGGCCTTTCGAAGTGTCGCGGGTAGTCTTCGCTACGAACGGACGTAAGATTGGAGCGAGCAGAATCACGCGAAGCAAGCAAGTTATTTGTTAAAGAAGCCCGAATGAACGTGTAAGTAAAACTTACTGTTTTTGTACGACATTCTCTCAACACAGCACACCGTCTATGCAACACCTCCCTGGCCGCTTTGGCGGAACCGGAAACACTGCACCCCACCTATTACCCCGTCTTGTGAGTGTGTGTGTGTGTGTGTGTGGATGGGTGGGTCCGAAAAGCGAGAGACCTACGAGGCGGTTTCGATTTCGCTGCCAACCTGAGTCTGCTTCAGAGAGAGGCGCCAAAAATAGAGCACCGTGTCCCATAAATACAAAAGCTGCAGCATGTCAAGGTGTCTTCACTTACAGAGCCCTTGACACTTCGCCGCCGGTTCTTTTTCAATGTTTCTTTTCTTTTTGGCCCGCCAGACTGATTGCAGCCAGTGAAATAAGGATTTTGTTTCTATGTACGCTACATACTCTTTGCTCCAAGGCACTTCGAAAAAGTATGTTCGCTGTCTACTGGCGAAATTTCTAGACGCCACAATTTTTTTTTTTCCAATTGGTCGACGATCGCGTAGTTCTTATTAACAAGCATATTTCAGCCTATCATCGCAATGACAGAAACAAACAGCAACCCTCAAAAAATATGTCCAACATTGACATGAAGCATGCAGACATTCGCAGTGGTAACAAAAACACGTAAAATTTTATTTTTATGCAAAAAAAAAAACAGAAGCCATTTTTCATAACGTAACCAAACCCCGCTTGTACATCATAGTATATTGCACTGCTTCTTCCCTTTACATACTTTAGTCACACCCGTCCATAAGTGTTGTCGGTGGCCCTTTTCACAACTTTCCCATCTTTAATTAACTTGTTCAGGTGATGTTCCACGTTCCGTGCAGCTGCTGCGTGAAGATGAGCAGGTGTCTCCTTGTAAATCTCTTCGACTATGCCCGAGATTGATTTGTATCCAGCGTCTGCTTCTGGCAGACAGTCGAGAATCTGTCTTTCTCTTTGAAGCCGGTGCTCAATGTATTCCTTTATCTTCTTCTCCGGGTCTGTAATCACAGGTCCGTGTCCCGGATAAATAATAGACGGTTTGATCGCTAGAATGGCGTTTAAAGAGCCCATATAGGAATGGAAGTCTTCGAACACCGCCGACCCTTCACCCAGTATACAGTCTCCACTGAACAAGGCGTCTTCTTCGTCCAAATACAGTACTATGTGGTCCTGCGTGTGGCCTGGGGTGGCGATTACCTTGAGAGACGCTCCTTCAGTGCGGATCCACTCTCCGTCCTTTAGGTACTGAAAAGAATGCTCCGCCTTGTCATCACGAAACGCGTACTTCTTCACGGTACACCCTGGCTGAACTTGTCGCCGTATTTCGTCCACACCACCAACGTGATCCAAATGCCAGTGGCTAACGATTATTTGCTGTAGCGATATGCCTTGTTCTCGCAAAACGCTTTTGAGGGTCTCGATATACTCAGGGACATTTGGCTCTCCGGTATCGAGCAATATGCGCTGCTTTCCAGTCCCAATGATATATGTATTAGTTCCCTGCAGAGTCATCGGGCCTGGGTTGCATCCTAGAACTCGAATAATGCGAGACGTCAACTTCGATACCTTTGGAATGAGCGTCGTCATGCTGCTGCACCGGACGTACTGCACAAAACAAGAAACCAGTTGTTAACGCAGAACTCCTGCTCTACAGTTGCTGCGGCGGCAGCTGGACCCGCATGATCACACAACACCTGAGTAAAGTACCTGAGAGAATCAACAGAAACAAAAGTTACGTAGGGTTCCTGCGCGCCGGCTCCGCCGGCCGTCACTGCATTTGTAACAGTGTTGTGTTCACGTGTTCGTGGTACACTTGTGTGTGTGCTAGATTTAGCCAAATTATGTTCAACATTATCAGAAACGTTGAAGCACAGCCGCTGCAGTAGTATTATTTAGGTTGGAGCTTCTGCCTTACTTCAGCAAAGCCACGCTGGCATGAGACAAAGATAGTTTCAAGAAAGGTTAGCAGGCACAGATGCCCCAGGTGTTCTTAATTTCTGGAGGCGTACAGTTTAAAAACCATAGAGTTAATATACAGAATTTGAGCGCTTGGCGACGTTGGGCCAGTTGCTTGACGCCGCCGCAAGCGGTGGCTGACAGTGGCGCAGCTGTCGCAACACGCCTCGGCAAGTCCAGCCACGTGCGCCGGATCGAGTTTGTGCACTGTGCACAACTGCGGTTACGCTGTGTCTTTGTGGTGCCATACGTACACTGAAAATATTGGGTGTGCTGCTGCGTTCTCTATAGCGTGGGTGTTTGTGCTTTTGCAATATAGTGCCTAGAATATTGTATACATTGCTTGCACCTACGTCAGCCGACGTCACTGCTCGGAGCAAGTCGACCATTTTAATGAACCACAGTCAGGCCCTCTTCAGGCGCATCTATTTATTTAATGATATATTCATGTACCCTAAAGGCCCGACGGCATTACATAGGGGCGGGGGGGAATAATAGTATACAAACATAAAATCAACACAAGCACTAAAGTTTAAAAAGGTTTGAAAAACTGAATATCATCGTGTAAAAATGAAGAACAATGAAATGTAGTAAAAAAGTACATCGAAAGCAATTATAAGAACAAACTGCACAGAAAATAAAAAAACAACGAGGCTAAACATTTTTCCCCACACAGTGGTAAAGTGACCGCGCTATACAGTGAGCTAGAAGTATCATGATGCGCACATGTACAGTACATCTGAGGCAGTTATACAGGGTTGCTGAAGCATGATGATGAAGTTTGAATTTGTCGGTGAATTTGTCTTGGCTTTTGGTACAAACAACATCCTTAGGCAGTTTATTCCATTGACTAATAGCCAAAACCAGTGGCGAATATAAGAACAGGTTTGTACGGCCAAACAAATGTTGTAGCTAGAACTCACGACCAAGGCGAGAGAATATTCGATGGGCAGATTTATAGGTGCAGGCAATGGCGAATCATTACGAAAGAGTTTCTGGAAGAGAGATAGAAGTGAGAACAGTCTACGTGACTGCAACTGACTGCAAAGATGGCAACTTCAGCGACATTTTTCTTTCATTCATGCTAGAAGTTTGAGGGTAATTTTTGGTATGAATAGGGCACTTTTGTTTTGAAGGAACTCTATTTTATTGATTAGGTAAGCCTGGTGAGTGCTTCATAATGGGGAAGCATAATTAAGTTTAGGGCGGACTAGCGTATTGTATGATAAATGTTTTCTCGTAGTATTGACGAAATGTCAGTTTTATCTTATGAATCCTAGTGTCTTATACGCACTGCTAGTTATAGTGTAATGTGTAGGTGCCATGATAAGTTACTCGGTAAATGAACTCCCGAATACTTGAAATTTAGATTTTCTACTTGTTTCTCATTCAATGTCTAGTGATGAGTTATTGCGTTTACTTTTGTAGTAAATGAAAGATCCTTTGTTTCGTTCACGTTGAATTCCTTCTGCTATCCCTGGCACCACATACGTGACATATTAAAGTTTCTTTGCAGATTATTAGCATCTTAATTTACTGCTAGACAACCTTCTATATATTACGCAGTCGTCCGCAAACAACCTTACTCTGAGAGTCATAATTTTAGCTATATCTATAATGTAAATTAGTAATAGAATTTGTCCCAGCCCAGATCCCTGAGGCACTGCCGATTTCACGTGCTCTAATGGGAATGTTTGGAGTTAACCACAACGGATTGGCACCGGTTAGTTAGGAATTCCGATATCAAATTGATTACGTCACTGTCTAAGTTAAAGCTGGTAAGCTTTTTCATTAGTCTGTCATGAGGAACTTTATCGAAGCTTTTTTAAAATCTACAAAAAACGGCATCAATCAGTCATCTATCATTTTCGGCAATGTGAATATCATTAACTGGGTCTCAATTAACTGGGTCTCAAATAACTGGGTCTCACAAGATCGTCCACGTAGGAAGCCATGTTGGTTAACAAAAAAGAAATCCTTTCTCCTTAGTAATTCATGACTGCCGACGAAAAATTATGCTCAAGCAGTTTGCTGCCAATACTAGTTAAAAAGATTGGTCTGTAGTTATTTGGGTTAAAGCGGTCTCCGGACTTAAATATAGGTATTAAGCGGGCTAGCTTCCAATCGTCGGGTACACATCCTGTTTCGAAAGACTGTTGGAAAACGGCCCTCAACATGGGATATAATTCTAATTTTACTATCTTAAGCAGTTTTGGGCATATCTCGTCAGGACTTGGGGCATAATTTTCAGGAATGCGATCAATGACTGCTGAGATGCTTCTCGAAGTGATGAGAATGTCTTTCATTTGGGAGTTGAACAGTTTTACGTAGGTTAGCTAACATTAGAGTTTCACCTCTAAATACAGAGCTAAAAAGTTACCGAGTTTTGTCGCGGCGTCTGACGAGAAAAGGTGTTTTCCGTCTTTCGCTTTCGATACTATAAGAGCTTGGACCCGTAAGTCGGACTCACTACTTTCCAAAATTTTTCACTATTTCTTCTTAACATGCTAGAAATATCATAGATATAAAACTCCTCTTTTGCTGTTTCGATTTCCGTTGTAAATACCAGCGCCTGTTCACTGTAACGCTTCCAGTCATCCTCAGACGTCGTCAATTTCGCTCCCGAGTATAATCGTTTCTTCTTGTTTATGCAGCGTATTACTAGAGTCGTAAAGCATGTGCTTTGAGTAGATGCATTTGTGGTGACTTTGGGAATATACATTTTTCTAAGTGAGATAAGTTTATCGCGGATAAGTGTCCAATTTTTGTTTCTCGTTGAACCTACGAGGTTCTTCCTTTGCGATGGTTATGGGCGAACTTGTACGCTGCTCTAATCGTAGCAACAGGTGCGGAAGAAATAAGCAGCCCACTAGTACGAGCTTTTATAGAATACCGAATGTTATTGAAGACAAGTGTGAGCGTACAAAAATGTTCACCGTGAACCATTGGAGGGCAGGCACGCATAAAAAAAGCGTGCACATTTTGACGAATAAACGACAACGTTCGTGTGTGTGTGTGAGCTCACTTAATTCGTAAACGGTAAGTGAGTAAGAGAGGAAGCACAATGACAATAATTAACGTAGATGCTCTTGTGTTCATAGGAAAGCCGTCCGCGTTTTTAAACGAGATGAACCCAGATTGGGCGCCATCTCTGCAACTCGGCTACGGCTCCAAGCTTTCAGACGCTGCATGGCATGAGCGCCAGGAAAGGTGGCGTCACGATAAGTGGCAAGCAGAGTTCGAACGGCGCCGACGACAGGCCGACGCGGTGATCGTGGACGCAGCAGCTGAGCCGCCATCGCAGATGTGTGCTGCTACCGATGCCCCCACGTCACTGCTGCTCGTTCACCTGTTAACGAAAAAGCAAACAATGATGCCTTATGAACTTTTCTGTCCACAGCAAATCGTTCATGACATACGCGAAAGAGTACACCTACGCTTTCATTCTTCATTTTTTCCTCTGCCACTTTGAAACTTCATTGCGCATTTCTGCTTCTGAATAAGATCGAGGTGTCTGTTCGTGAAGATAAATCCAAATGCGGCTCTCCTGACATTCTACAGGAAGCGACTAAATTCGTGCTAGCCACTATGCCACATTCGTTCCTCCATTCGGAACGTATTGTCCACTTAAGCTGAGTTTTGGATTAAAAAATGCACCATTTTGTTTTTTAGGCTCAATGAACCGCGTTCTTAAGCACCTCTTTGAGTTCGCTCTGCCATATTTTGACGATGTCGCCATCTTCTCAAACAACTGGTAAGAACATATCGAGCATTTACGTGTCGTGCTGAACAGGATGAAAGCAACTGGTCTTACCGTGAAACCTATTAAATATCGCCTAGGGTACGGCGAGGTGTCTTACCTGGGACACGTTGTGGGGCGTGGCCGGCGTACTCCTTCAGAAAATAAGGTAGCCGCCGCCGTGAAATGTCCACGACCACCCCCAAAATCTGAGATAACGGCATTCTGGGTCCTAGCTAGATACTATCAGCATCACGTGCAAAACAACTGTAGCATTGCCAGCACTTAAACTGAAGCACTTCAAAAGTCCGAGCCGGTTAAAATAGTATGGGACGCATTCTCCTTTTAAAAAGGAGAATGCGTTTTGCAAGCTGAAACAGGCTCAAGGCGAAAAACCCGTTCTCATCGCACCCGATTTCTCCAAGAGATTTGTCATTCATTGCGACGCGAGTGATCACAGCATGGGAGCTATATTGAGCTAGGAAGACACTGCTGGTAACGAAAGGCCAGTTTTGTATTAAAGTCGAAACCAAATCTGTAGGGAAGAGGCATACAGTACCTCTGAAAAGGAATTTGCTTGCCTCGTGTGGGCCGTTCAAAAGCTAGCCTGTTGTGTCTCCGGTATGAGGTTTGTGTTCGAAACGGACCACTGTCCTCTAACCTGTTTAAATAACAAGTCGCCATAAAGAGGCCGATTACTGAGGTGTAGCATAATAATCCAACAGCACAACTTTGACGTTTGCTACTAAAAAGGAACTCTAAATTCTAATGCAGACGCATTGAGCTATGCGTTTTACCTAGAACCTTCTCCACCTTTCGGTATTTCGCTGGCGAGTCGGGGAAAAATTTTGTCCTCATCATGGCAGTAGCTGAGCACTCTCGTCCAGAGTGATCTTAAGGGGACAACTTTATGTTGAATTCTATTTCATTGCATTGTTGTACGGGTGAACCTTTGAGTTCTCATTTTCAGAGTCTTGTGTCCCACATGTGCCTCTTGATGTAGTTGGAACGAAATACTGATAGACACGTAGCTAGGTATATGTCTTGTCTGGTGTTCTGTCGAGTAACCAAGGGCACTTGCTTGTGTCGTGTGTTGTAGGTTGTCGAACTGTTCTTGGCAAGTTGCAGAACCATGGACAAGTGCTGAGATCAAAAATCATCAGAAGAGACGAGCGAAGCTGGCCGACAAGTTGTGGCGACAAGCCAGTGGAGCTGGAATCCGTCCTCAAGAATGAGATGAGTTCACTGAACTGAGCCTGCAGCAACATTCTCCCCATGGCCCTGGAGGCGAACCTGGAGCGACCTGCAAAACGAGCGCGCCCGACATCCGAGCCACGTGAAAGCAGGTCGTCTTTTCGGTGCATTGTCTGGTGGCGGGGGTGCTGTTACGCTTGTCCACAACGAACGTCAATGCTTCTGCAAAGACAATCTGGGTCAAGGCTTGCGATAAAGCCCACCTTACGCGACTAACTAGATGGCATCATCAAGCGGCGGCTCCGGTTTGCATTACGCAATGCACAGCGAGCCCCCTAAGCCCACGAGCCCAATGAAGCAATCGGCGCCTTCCAGTCTGGCGAGTCTTTCGCAATGCGTGAGAACCTCACTCGTCCTAGGTTGCAACCAGGCGCAGCGGCTCCGGTTTTGATGATCATGACGCAGCCCAGTGGCGGGTCCTCATTTGAGGATTCTGACATCACGGCCAGCGGCGCATCTGGTTGGACGTCGGTGGCGAAAAAGGTCCTGCCGGTTCCTACAAAAAAGCAAAAAAGTCAAGCGGCACGTCGCCAGCAGGTGACCTAAGTGTCAGAGAGAAGCTGACGTACGCGTCAGAAAAGACATCTCGGCTCTTCGAGTCCCTAAGCTGTCGGCCCCAGTGCCGAATATGTAACGCCTCTATTTCTGTGCTGTACATAAACCTTGCCCTAACTCACCGTCGTCTCGTCCGCTCGTCTATCAGCTCTGCGCGAAAGCAGTCGCGAGCTGAGTAAAACACGCTACCAAACGACTAATGACCTCGGCGGCGGAGTTCGGAGCTGTGGCGCCTTAGGGACCGTGTTGGCGTCGTGCCTTCGTAACAACGCCTGAAACGCCCTCACAGCTACAGATGAACGCGAATAAGCGTCTCAGTTGTTACTTCGCTGTCTCTGAAAAACGCGCTCTTTTCGCTAACGGAGGCCGTGCAACGATTGCAGTGAACTTTGTGCGCCCAGTAACTACAACATAATCGTGGCTGTGAAAGCTCAAGAAAACCCAAGGCGCTGGATTGTCCCCACCGCGAGATAACTGCGCGCGTTAGCGTTCCCCCTGCTCCCTTACCGCGGGGAAAAGTACGCGTGGGAGATTAGAGCGCGTGGCGCCGCGTCGGGACGATGTGGTGACGCTAAGGTCCCTAGATGAAACAAGTTTCCAAGGTAGCGACACTTTTCCCTTTCCTCTTCGCCTATGTTCCTGAAGCGCCCCCTAGAAGGTTTAAAACTTTTATCCAAAAGCGAATGTTTGGGTTCCGTTGCTATGGCGAATAGATGTAAATGAAACAAAATGAAGCGAAATAAGACGTAAAATAAACAGTTACCTTTATGAACATAAACGGCACAACACAAGAGCAAGCGGGATGTGCGTTACTCAACCGGCAACGTTGTGCAGTTCTATACTTTACACCACTAGCCATGGCGTCTCGCGTAGTACATTTTAGTTCCACGGCCGCGGTATTTCGTCCAGTTCTAACTAGTCCACTTCTCCGATTGTGTTTTGTTCGTGCTGTGACACAGTGAACGTGCTTCTTGCTGGATTCTGTAAGTGGCCACAGGGTGTGACGTTGTGACGATTGATTACAACTGGCTTGTGCACACGCAAGAAAAAAAAAAAACTACGACCAGACTGGCACGAACACTCGTCCAGCAGCACTGCGATGACGTTTTTTTTAAATGTGCCCATTTGGACACTCGTGATTCTAAGTGATTCTGATGCGGTGCTGGGAACTTCCTGAAAAGTGAGAGTTCTACTGGTGAGGTGTTCGAAGCAGCGCGTTTCGGCTCAAGCGGGAACTGGTCAAAAGTGAAATGTTTCTGAAGGGGCGTTGATTACAACCTACAGCTACTCTGTATACGTGCATACCAACATGTATTTGTACCAACAGGCATGCACTAGACACGCATTAGACGCGCGCCTGGCGTTTCAATAAAAACCGACAAGTGAACTCGCTTCGCAGATCCGCGTCGACATACGTTGACGGAGTTGCACGAAAGCATTCGCGTGAAATGGTTCATAGTTGCACTTCATGGTGCGCTTTATCTCGGAAAGCACGAGGTAGGTTCAAGAGAGCGAAACCATTTTCTGTTGTTTACGGCAACGCAGCATTGCTGAAAAACGCAGAGTTTGCATTGATCGAGCATGGCGAAACAATCTTGGTAGACTTAGCGTACACCGAAACGCTGCTCCTCTTCAGTTTATGTTCTGGCTACGATTTTGTCTTTGGTCACGGCGAGGATCCGCCTGGAGCCATATGCGCATGCGTACTCGTTTTGAACCTTTTGCATAATAATAAATAACACCACCAGCCATTTGCAAGATCACGTGCAAGTAATGCACCAATTACAGACGCGGATGGCACAGAAAAAGAGGAGTAATCGAGAAAGTGAGGAGGACGGCTCGAGAACAATGAGTGACGCTACCATGGAAACTTGTTTCATCTAGGGACCTTAGGTGACGCGCTTTCACTGCGCCATCTTGCTCGTAATGCTGAAAACACGATAGTTCCTCCCGAGATGCCCGTCACCAGCAGCAAGTGGTAGATATAAATAGCTTGAAAATAAATGTCCGAGGAAGTGCACATTTGCTGCTCAGTCGTAAATGCCTCGCAATCACGATGCAGAGGTCCCATGTCCAATTCCGCACGCGGGAGCCCTTTTCTGAATTATATATTTTTCTTTCTTGCTTGTCATATATATATATATATATATATATATATATATATATATATATATATATATATATATATACATACATATATATGACTATTTCTTGGAACCGCCTTAGCTATGACAAAGGATTTTGAAAAATTGCTGGAGTAGAAACTATTACCCATGTGCGAAGCCCTGTCTATGGCAAGATGGCGGATGCAGCAGCCGTCTTACCAGGGGCATGATAAATTACCACCGTTCAGCGAATACAAACTGAAAAATCTGTGTTCCCTTCGCACCCCCAACGAGTTCCATGGGGACACTTTTTAGGGTCATATAGCGCTCAAAGTCCGTCTTAGTGTTTCTAATTTTCCATAGTAAGCCTCTAATTGCAGGTAAAGTTCATTGGAGATTCAGTCACCCATACTTGTTTCAGTGCGTTGTATCGTCGGGAAAAACTATATTTTAAGAATTCACGTAGCACTTAAACATTAATATCAAAACCACTTCACCTCTAAGAGGGCACTACCAGGAAAGAACAAGCTTCCGACATCTTGGAAGGGCAAAAGCTGGCTTCACTTCTGCTGCCAAGGCATTGAGGGAGTTTCCACTCCAGATTTTTTTAACCTCCGTGGCTACGACTATGAAGTTGTGAGAAATACTATGGCTACGACAGTTCTGGACGCGCTTGCGACGGGCTTCGGTCGGGAGATTGAGCACTTGGGTACACTTTGGCGGTAATGAGAATAAATTCCAAACGCTTGCTGTGTCCGAACATTCGTTGATTGATTTATTGATATGTGGGATTTAACGTACCGAAACCACCATATGATTATGCGAGACGCCGTAGGGGAAGGCTTCGGAAATTTCGACCACCTGTGGTTCTGTAACGTTCAACCATATCTGAGCTCACGGGCCTACATCACCTTGGCCTCCAGCGCAAATTCAGCCGCCGCTGGCGGAATTCGATCCCGCGACCTGCGTCCGGCGATCCGTGTGGTGTATCCTAGAATGCAGAGGAAACCCACAAAAGGCCCAGTTTAACCTCGAAGTTTGGTGGCACCACCCCTTTGACCTTCAAGAACAAATGACTCTGCGAAAATTTGCTGTGTGGACCTTATTTGAAATAATAATAATAATAATAAATTAATAATAATAATAACAATAAAATAATAATAATAATAATAACAAGTTTGCAGATGCCACGTACAGTGCGAATCGATGATATACGAAACACGGAAGATGAAGGTTCATACGCCACTTTAAAATCAGCACAACGTTAAGAGGTGGAAGATAATTATGCCATACATGACTTACACGTCATGATTATCATGTTCGGACGTGTCATTTACGTTCGCCACCAATTCACGTCACGTGATACCAAATCGTTTTATGTGAAGCTAGGGAAACGGCTGCGACCGTGCCATGAGCGTAGTACGTAGTCATGTTTTACATGGCACTGATTATCATTGTTAGACGTGTCATTTATTTTGTCATCCTTTCACATAACGTTATAACAAATTCTGTATATGTGGAGCTAGCGAGACGGCCACGAACGCGTAATGAGCGTATCATGTAGTTCTGTTTTACATGACATGCATATTATGATTATCGTGTTTTGACGGGTCAATTACCTTCGACATCCGTTCACGACACGCAATAACAAATTTGGTACATGTGAAGCTAGCGAAACGGCCGCAAGAAAGTCATGAGCGTAGTATGTTAACATGCTCTTTGTAACACGCAAGTAATGTTCATGTTTGTACCAGTCCTATACCTTCGACATCTATTGACATCACGTAAGCGCGTGGTAGCATAAAACTTCTAGCGTACGATGCTTGCGTAAGATCTAAACTGGAGTACGCATCAAATGTGTGGAACTCATTATCAAAAAAATATTTCCCAACTAGCAAATGTTGAGCATAAAGCAGTGAGATTTATATTTGTAAAGTACAAACGGGTAGATTCCCCTACACAGTTGACGGAGCTCAATATACCAACGCAGGAAGCCCGGTGAAAAGTTTACCGTCTTTCATTCCTTCAAAACTGGCTAAAAGGTAAAATCAATTTGTCTCTCCCAGCATCTGTTAAGCGTCTCAGTACAAGAACAATGCGGCACTATCAGAAACATTTGTTAGCACCAATCTTCGCTCGCACAAAATCACTTTGTTACAGTATTTTTCCTTCATATGGTCGCGGATTGGAATTCGGTGCGAAATAGTATATTCAGATCCAACTGACGTGTTTAGCAATATCCTATATACCATGATTTAAAGGTCTAGCACTCTTCTGGTTACTCTTACTGCTTGTTTCTATTACATGTTTTATGGCCCTATCTTTCAATGATTTTCGTACTAACTTTATTGTTTGTTTTGTTTCTTGTGTTCACCATTGAGTTGTTTGGGTATACTTTTTGCAATGTACCTGAAGGCCAGTCCTGCTTGAGCCAAAATGTTGGCATGCAATATTTCAATTTAAGGTATAAATCAAATAAAGAAACGTGCCGTCAGTTTAATGCCCAGTCCCCCGTAGTGGGTATGAGGCCAAACATCAGGAAAAGCAAGCAAGCAAGCAAACGTGACCCTTCGCGAGCAGGCAAAGCGCGCGGTCAGCTTTCGCGAGCTGCCAACCGTACTGCGATTTTCCAAACGACCTTCGGGGCACGCTACATCTGGTGAGCTACAGCTCACTACAGACTCGCAAGTATCATCACCTTCGTTCGTATCGCATAGGGTCCCCGGAATTATGAACAACTACGTCATCCTAGAGAAGATTGGCGAAGGAGCGTACGGTGCAGTCTACAAGGCGAAGTGCAAGGCCACCAACGAAGTCGTCGCTATAAAGAAGATTCGGGTCGAGGACGGAGACGAAGGGGTTCCGGCCACAACTATACGAGAGGTGGCCCTCCTCCGGGAGTTGAGGCATGAGAACATAGTACGTCTCATAGAAGTCCTCATGCCACCGTCGAAGGCTGTGCACTTGGTCTTCGAGTACATGACTATGGACCTGAGGGCGCTTTTGGATTCTCATGCCAAGAAAAGGCCCTTGGATGACGCCGTTGTTAAGAAGTACCTCGGTCAGATTGTTGCAGCCATTCTATTTTGCCACAAAAGAAGATTTCTGCACCGCGACCTCAAGCCAGCCAACGTGCTTGTCGACGGAAACGGCGACCTGAAGGTGGCCGACTTCGGCTTTTGCCGGGCCTTTACGCCACCAGTGCACAGTTTCACCAACAAGGTGGGCACCCTCTGGTACCGTGCGCCGGAGATGCTCTTGGGTGCCAGTAGTTACTCGACCCCGGTGGACGTGTGGAGTATCGGGTGCATCTTCTTTGAGCTGCTGACCTGCAAAACACTCTTCCGCGGGGATTCGGAGATCGACCAGCTTTTTCGAATTTTCCGCGTCCTTGGTACACCGACAGTACAGAGCTGGCCCGAAGTTATGCAGTTGAAGAACTACAAGTCGACGTTTCCCATGTGGAGAGAGAACGTCGTGGCAACGCTGCTTCCTGGGGTTGACTGCCAGGCTGTAGATCTGCTTCTAAAGATGCTTATCTACAGCCCTGGCGAGAGGATCTCGGCCAAAGATGCCACGACACACCCCTATCTGGCCGGATCGAGAAATATAGAGCGGGCGGCACACTCCACCGAGAAAGAAGGGCAATGAGACTTTGGCTTCGCAGCTCGAACTCCTGCTCTACCGTTGCTGCGGCGGCAGCTGGACCCGCAGGATCACTCAACACCCGAGTTGAGCACCTAAGAACATTAACAGAAATAAAGGCTACGTGGGGTTGCAGCGGGTTGGCTCCGCCGGCGTCGCTGCATTTGTAACAGTGTTGTGTTGACGTGTTCGCGGTGCACTTGTGTGTATGCTAGATTTAGTCAAACTATGTTCAACGTCATCAGAAACGCTGAAGCACGGCCGCTGCAGAAGTAATTAAGTGGGACCTTCTGCCTCACTTCCGCAGAGCCACGCTGGCGTGTGACAAAGGTAATTTCAAGAAAGATAAGCATCCCCAGGTGCCCAGGCGGTATAAGTTCCCCGAGCCCGCACAGTTTGAAAACCATAGAGTTAATATACAGACTCTGAAAACTTGGCGATGTTGCGCCAGTTGCTTGGCGCTGCCGCAAGCGGTGGCTGACAGTGGCACAGCTGTCGCAACACGCTTCGGAGAGTGCCACGTGCGCCGGATCGAGTTTGTGCACTGTGCATGACTGCAGTTACGCTGTGACTTTGTGTTGTCATACGTACGCTGAAAATATTGGGCGTTCTGCTATGTTCTCTTTAGCGCGGGTGTTTGTGCTTTTGCATTATAGTGCCTAGAATATAGTATACATTGCTTGCACCTACGTCAGTCGACGTCACTGCTCGGAGCAAGTCGACGAATTTTATGAACCACAGTCAGGCCTTCTTCAGCCACATCTATTTATTGAATTATTTATCCGTATACCCTAAAGGCCCGAGGCCATTAAATAGAGCGGGGGTAATAATATACATACATAGAATCAACACAAGCACTAAATTATTAAAAGGTTTGAAAAACTGAATATCATCGTGCAAAACTAAAGAACAATAAGATGTGATCAGAAAAAGTGCATAGAAAAAATTATAAGGACAAACTGCAATGATTATAAAAAGAACAACGAGGCTGAAGATTTTTTTTCCACACAGTGTTAAGATGCCCGTGCTATACAGTGAGCTAGAAGTATCATGATGCGCACATGTAGTACATTCGAGGCCGTTATACAGGGCTGCTCAAGCATGATGATGAAGTTTGAATTTGTGGGTGAATTTGTAAAGGCTTTTTGTACAAACAATATCCTTAGGCAGTTTATTCTATTGATTAGTAGCAAAAACCAGTGGGAAATGTAGGAACAGGTTTGTATGGGCAAACAAATGTGTAGTTGGAATTGATGATCAAGGCGAGATAATATTCGATGGGCAGATTTATAAGTGCAGACATTGGCAAATCATTATGAGAGAGATTCTTGAAGAGAGGTGGAAGTGATAAAAGTCTACGGGACTGCAAAGACGGCAACTTCAGCGAAATATTTCTTTCATTTATGCCAGAAGTTTGAGACTAATTTTTGGTATGTATCGGGCACTTTTGTTTTGAAAGTACTCTATTTTATTTATTAGGTAAGCTTGGTGAGGGCTTCATATTGGGGAAGTGTAATCAAGTTCAGAGCGGACTATACGATAAAGGTTTGTTGCAGAATTATCGAAATGTAAGTTTAGTCCTTTGAATCCGAGTGTCTTATACACATTGCTAGTGATAGTGTAATGTGTAGGTTCCATGATAAGTGACTCGATAAATGAAATCCCAAATACTTTGAATTGGATACATTTGCTACTTGTTTTTCATTGAATGTCTAGGTATGAGTAATTGAGTTCATTTTTGTAGTAAATGAAAGAACCTTTGTTTCTTTCACGTTGACTTCCATCTGCTAGTCCTGGCAACACATACGTAACATATTAATCTCCCTCTGCAGGTTAATATTATCTTTACTCATAGACAACCTTCTTATCAAGCAGTCGTCCGCAAACAACCTCACTCTGAGAGTCATAATTTTAGCTATATCTATATTGTAAATTAGAAATAGAATTGGTCACATCCCAGATCCCCGTGGCACTGCCGATTTAACGTGCTTTATTGGGGCATGTTTGGCGTTAACCACAACGGATTGGCACCGGTTAGTTAGGAATTCTGATATCCAATTGATTACGTGACAGTCTAAGTTAGGACTAATAAGCTTCTTCTTTAGTCTGCCATGAGAAACTTTCTCAAAGACTTTTTTTATTAAATCCACGGAAAACAGCATCAATCTGTCATCTATCATTTTCGGCAATGTGAATATCATTATTAACTCAAAAACTGGGTCTCACAAGATTGTGCACACAGGAAAGCCATGTTGGTTAACAAAAAAGAAATCGTTTCCCCTTAGTAATTCATGACTGCCGATGAAATATTATGCTCGAGCAGTTTGCTGCCAATGCTAGTAAAGAGATTGGTCTGTAGTTATTTGGGTTAAAGCGGTCTCCGGATTTAAATATAGGTATTAAGCGGGCTAGCTTCTAATCGTCGGGTACACATCCTGTGTCGAGAAACTCTTGGAAAACAGCCTTAAGCAGTTTGACTGCTTAAACTGCTCAAAAGGTGCAAACTGCTTAAGCAAAACTTAAGCAGTTTTTGGCATATCTCGTCAGGACCTGGTGCATAATTTTCAGGAAGGCGATCAATGGCTGCTGCGATGCTTCTGGAAGTGATGAGAATGTCTTTCATTTGGGAAGTTGAAAAATTTTACGTAGGTTAGCTAACATTAGAGTTTCACCTCTAAAAGCAGAGTTAACAACTTTCCGAATTCTGTCGCGGCGTCTGACGAGAAAAGGAGATATCCGTTTTTCGCTCTTGATACTATAATACCTTGGACCCGTAACTCGGACTCACTACTTTCCAAAATTTTTCGCTATTTCTTCTCAACATGCTAGAAATATCCTAGATATAAAACTCCTCCTTTGCTGTTTCGATTTCCGTTGTAAATACCAGCGCCTGTTCACTGTAACGCTTCCAGTCATCCTCAGACGCCGTCAATTTCGCTCGCGAGTATAATCGTTTCTTCTTGTTTATGCAGCGTATTACTAGAGTCGTAAAGCATGTGCTTTGAGTAGATGCATTTGTGGTGACTTTGGGAATATGCATTTTTCTAAGTGAGATAAGTTTATCGCGGATAAGTGTCCAATTTTTGTTTCTCGTTGAACCTACGAGGTTCTTTCTTTGCGATGGTTATGGGCGAACTTGTACGCTGCTCTAATCGTAGCAACAGGTGCGGAAGAAAGAAGCTGCGCACTAGTACGAGCTTTTATCGAATACCGAATGTTATTGAAGACAAGTGTGAGCGTACGAAAATGTTCACCGTTAACCATTGGAGGGCTGGCACGCATAAAAAAAAGCGTGCACATTTTGACGAATAAACGACAACGTTCGTGTGTGTGTGAGCTCACTTAATTCGTAAACGGTAAGTGAGTAAGAGAGGAAGCACAATGGCAATAATTAACGTAGATGCTCTTGTGTTCATAGGAAAGCCGTCCGCGTTTTTAAACAAGATGAACCCAGATTGGGCGCCGTCTCTGCAACTCGGCTACGACTCCAAGCTTTCAGACGCTGCGTGGCATGAGCGCCAGGAAAGGTGGCGTCACGATAAGTGGCAAGCGGAGTTCGAACGGCACCGACGACAGGCCGACGCTGCGATCGTGGACGCAGCAGCTGAGCCGCCATCGCAGATGTGTGCTGCTATACCGATGCCCCCACGTCACTGCTGCCCGTTCACCTGTTAACGAAAAAGCAACCAATGATGCATTATGAACTTTTCTGTCCACAGCAAATCGTTCATGACCTACGCGAAAGAGTACACCTACGCTTTCATTCTTCATTTTCTCCTCTGCCACTTTGAAACTTCATCGCGCATTTCTGCTTCTGAATAAGATTGAGGTGTCTGTTCGTGAAGATAAATCCAAATGCGGCTTCTCCTGACATTCTACGGGAAGCGACTAAATTCGTGCTAGCCACTATGCCACATTCGTTCCTCCATTCGGAACGTATTGTCCACTTAAGCTGAGTTTTGGATTGAAAAATGCACCATTTTGTTTTTCAGGCTCAATGAACCGCGTTCTTAAGGACCTCTCTGAGTACGCTCTGCCGTATCTTGACGATGTCCCCATCTTCTCAAACAACTGGTAAGAACATATCGAGCATTTACGCGTCGTGCTGAACAGGATGAAAGCAACTGGTCTTACCGTGAAACCTATTAAGTATCGCCTTGGGTACGGCGAGGTGTCTTACCTGGGACACGTTGTGGGGCGTGGCCGGCGTACACCTTCAGAAATTAAGGTAGCAGCCGTCGTGAAATGTCCACGACCACCCCCAAAATCTGAGATAACGGCATTCGGGGTCCTAGCTGGATACTATCAGCATCATGTGCAAAACAACTGTAGCATTGCCAGCACTTAAACTGAAGCACTTCAAAAGTCCGAGCCGGTTAAAATAGTATGGGACTCAAAAAAGGAGAATGCGTTTTGCAAGCTGAAACAGGCTCTAAGCGAAAAACCCGTTCTCATCGCACCCAATTTCTCCAAGAGATTTGTCATTCATTGCGACGCGAGTGATCACAGCATGGGAGCTATATTGTGCTAGGAAGACAGTGCTGGTAACGAAAGGCCAGTTTTGTATTCAATTCGAAACCTCATCTGTAGGGAAGAGGCATACAGTACCTCTGAAAAGGAATTTGCTTGCCTCGTGTGGGCCGTTCAAAAGCTAGCCTGTTGTGTCTCCGGTATGAGGTTTGTCTTCGAAATGGACCACTGTCCTCTAACCTGTTTAAATAACATGTCGCCATAAAGAGGCCGGTTACTGAGATGGAACATAATACTCCAACAGCACAACTTTGACGTTTGCTACTAAAAAGGAAATCTAAACTCTAATGCAGACGCATTGAGCTATGTGTTTTAGCTAGAACCTTCTCCACCTTTCGGTATTTCGCTGGCGAGTCGGGGAAAAATTTTGTCCTCATCACGGCAGTAGCTGAGCGCTCTCGTCCAGAGTGATCTCAAGGGGCCAACTTTATGTTGAATTCTATTTCATTGCGTTGTTGTACGGGTGAACCTTTGAGATCTCAATTTAAAAGTCTTGTGTCCCACATGTGCATCTTGATGTAGTTGGAACGAAATACTGATACACACGTCGCTAGGTATATGTCTTACTATACTTTATCTGGTGTTCTGTCGGGTAACCAAGTGCACTTGCTTGTGTCGTGTGTTGTAGGTTGTCGAACTGTTCTTGGCAAGTTGCAGAACCTTGGACAAGTGCTGAGACCAAAAATCATCAGAAAAGACGAGCGAAGCTGGCCGACAAGTTGTGGCGACAAGCCAGTGGAGCTGGAATCCGTCCTCAAGAATGAGGTGAGTTCACTGAACTGAGCCTGCAGCAACATTCTCCCCATGGCCCTGGAGGCGAACCTGGAGGGACCTGGAAAACGAGCGCGCCCGACATCCGAGCCACGTGAAAGCAGCTCGTCTTTTCGGCGCATTGTCTGGTGGCGGGGGTGCTGTTACGCTTGTCCACAACGAACGTCAATGCTTCTGCAAAGACAATCTGGGTCAAGGCTTGCGATAAAGCCCACCTTACGCGACTAACTAGATGGCATCATCAAGCGGCGGCTCCGGTTTGCATTACGCAATGCACAGCGAGCCCCCTAAGCCCACGAGCCCAATGAAGCAATCGGCGCCTTCCAGTCTGGCGAGTCTTTCGCAATGCGTGAGAACCTCACTCGTCCTAGGTTGCAACCAGGCGCAGCGGCTCCGGTTTTGATGATCACGACGCAGCCCAGTGGCGGGTCCCCAATAGAGGATTCTGACATCACGGCCAGCGGCGCATCTGGTTGGACGTCGGTGATGAAAAAGGTCCCTCCGGTTCCTATAAAAAAGCAAAAAAGTCAAGCGGCACGTCGCCAGCAGGTGACCTAAGTGTCAGAGAGAAGCTGACGTACGCGTCAGAAAAGACATCTCGGCTCTTCGAGTCCCTAAGCTGTCGGCCCCAGTGCCGATTATGTAACGCCTCTTTTTCTATGCTGCACATAAATCTTGCCCTAACTCACCGTCGTCTCGTCCGCTCGTCTATCAGCTCTGCGCAAAAGCAGCCGCGAGCTGAGTAACACACGCTACCAAACGGCTAATGACCTTGGCAGCGGAGTTTGGAGCTGTGGCGCCTTAGGGACCGTGTTGGCGTCGCGCCTTCGTAACAACGCACGAAACGCACTCACAGCTACAGATGAACGCGAATAAGCGTCTCAGTTACTTCGCTGTCTCTGAAAAACGCGCTCTTTTCGCTAACGGAGGCCGTGCAACGATTGCAGTGAACTTTGTGCGCCCAGTAACTACAACATAATCGTTGCTGTGAAAGTCCAAGAAAACCCAAGGCACTGGATTGTCCCTACCGCGAGATAATTGCGCGCGTTAGCGTTCCCCCTGCTCCCTTACCGCGGGGCAAAGTACGCCTGGGAGATTGGAGCGCGTGCCACCGCTTCGGGACGATGTGGTGACGCGCTTTCATTACGCCATCTTGCTGGTAACGCTGAAAACGCGATAGTTCTTCCCGAGATGCCCGTCACCAGCAGCGAGTGGTAGATATAAATAGCTTGAAAATTAATGTCCGAGGAAGTGCACATCTGCTGCTCAGTCGTAAATGCCTCGCAATCACGATGCAGAGGTCCCATGTCCAATTCCGCACGTGGGAGCCCTTTTCTGAATTATATATTTTTCTTCCTTGCTTGTCATATATATATATATATATATATATATATATATATATATATATATATATATATGACTATTTCTTGGAACCGCCTTAGCTATGACAAAGGTTTTTGAAAAATGGCTGGAGTAGAAACTATTACCCATGTGCGAAGCCCTATCTATGGCAAGATGGCGGATGCAGCAGCCGTCTTACCAGGGGCATGATAAATTACCACCGTTCAGCGAAAACAAACTGAAAAATCTGTGTTTCCTTCGCACCCCGAACGAGTTTCATGTGGGCACTTTTTAGGGTCACATAGCGCTCAAAGTCCGTCTTAGTGTTTCTAACTTTCCATAGTAAGCCTCTAATTGAAGGTAAAGTTCATTGGAGATTCAGTCACCCATACTTGTTTCAGCGCGTTGTATCGTCGGGAAAAACTATATTTTAAGAATTCACGTAGCATTTAAACATATATATCAAAACCACTTCACCTCTAAGTGGGCACTACCAGGAAAGACCAAGCTTCCGATATCTCGGAAGGGCAAAAGCTGGCTTCACTTCTGCTGCCAAGGCATTGCGGGAGCTTCCACTCCAGATTTTTTTAACCTCCGTGGCTACGACAGTTCTGGACGCGCTTGCGATGGGCTTCGGTCGGGAGATTGAGCACTTGGGTACACTTTGGAGGTAATGAGAATAAATTCCAAACGTTTGCTGTGTCCGAACATTCGTTGATTGATTTATTGATATGTGGGATTTAACGTACCGAAACCACCATATGATTATGGGAGACGCCGTAGGGGAAGGCTTCGGAAATTTCGACCACCTGTGGTTCTGTAACGTTCAACCATATCTGAGCTCACGGGCCTACATCACTTTGGCCTCCAGCGCCAATTCAGCTGCCGCAGGCGGAATTCGATCCTGCGACCTGCGTCCGGCGATCCGTGTGGTGTACCCTAGAATGCAGAGGAAACCCACAAGAGGCCCATTTTAACCTCGAAGTTTGGTGGCACCACACCTTTGACCTTCAAGAAACAAATGACTCTGCAAAAATTTGCTGTGTGGACCTTACTTACAATAATAATAATAATAATAATAATAATAATAATAATAATAATAATAATAATAATAATAATACTTATAATAATAATCATAATAATAAGTTTGCAGATGCCACGTACAGTGCGAATCGATGATATGAGAAACACGGAAAATGAAGGTTCATACGCCACTTTAAAATCAGCACAACGTTAGGAGGTGCAAGATAATTATGCCGTACATGACTTACACGTCATGATTATCATGTTCGAAAGTGTCATTTACGTTCGCCACCAATTCACGCACGTGATACCAAATCGTTTTATGTGAAGCTAGGGAAACGGCTGCGACCGTGCCATGAGCCTAGCACGTAGTCATGTTTTACATGGCACGCATACCACGATTATCATGCTTAGACGTGTCATTTATTTTGTCGTCCATTCACGTAACGTTATAACAAATTCGGTATATGTGGAGCTAGCGAGACGGCCACGAACGCGTTATGAGCGTAGCATGTAGTTCTGTTTTACATGACACGCATATTATGATTATCATGTTTTAACGTGTCAATTACCTTCGATGCCCGTTCACGACACGCAATAACAAATTTGGTACATGTGAAGCTAGCAAAACGGCCGCGAGCACATCATGAGCGCAGTATATTAACATGCTCTTTGTAACCTGCAAGTCATGTCTATACCTTCGACATCTATTGACATCACGTAAGTGCGTGGTAGCATAAAACTTCTAGCGTACGATGCTTGCGTAAGATCTAAACTGGAGTACGCATCAAATGTGTGGAACTCATTATCAAAAAAATATTTCCCAACTAGCAAATGTTGAGCATAAAGCAGTGAGATTTATATTTGTAATGTACAAACGGGTAGATTCCCCTACACAGTTGACGAAGCTCAATATACCAACGCAGGAAGCCCGGTGAAAAGTTTACCGTCTTTCATTCCTTCAAAACTGGCTAAAAGGTAAAATCAATTTGTCTCTCCCAGCATCTGTTAAGCGTCTCAGTACAAGAACAATACGGCACTATCAGAAACATTTGTTAGCACCAATCTTCGCTCGCACAAAATCACTTTGTTACAGTTTTTTCCTTCATATGGTCACGCATTGGAATTCGGTGCGAAATAGTATATTCAGATCCAATGACGTTTTTAGCAATATCCTATATACCATGTTTTAAAGGTCTAGCACTCTTCTGGTTACTCTTACTGCTTGTTTCTATTACATGTTTTATGGCCATATCTTTCAATGATTTTCGTAATAACTTTATTGTTTGTTTTGTTTCTTGTGTTCACCATTGCGTTGTTTGGGTATACTTTTTGCATTGTACCTGAAGGCCATTCTGCTTGAGCCAAAATGTTGGCATGCAATATTTCAATTTAAGGTATAAATCAAATAAAGAAACCTGTCGTCACTTTGATGCCCAGTCTCCCGTAGTGGGTATGAGCCAAACATCAGAAAAAGCAAGCAAGCAAACGTGGCCCTTCGCGAGCAGGCAAAGCGCGCGGTCAGCTTTCGCGAGCTGCCAACCGTACTGCCATTTTCCAAACGATCTTCGGGGCACGCTACATCTGGTGAGCTACAGCTCACTACAGACTCGCAAGTATCATCACCTTCGTTCGTATCGCATAGAGTCCCCGGAATTATGAACAACTACGTCATCCTAGAGAAGATTGGCGAAGGAGCGTACGTTGCTATCTACAAGGCGAAGTGCAAGGCCTCCAACGAGGTCGTCGCTATAAAGAAGATTCGGGTCGAGGATGGAGACGAAGGGGTTCCGGCCACAACTATACGAGAGGTGGCCCTCCTCCGGGAGTTGAGGCATGAGAACATAGTACGTCTCATAGAAGTCCTCATGCCACTGTCGAAGGCTGTGCACTTGGTCTTCGAGTACATGACCATGGACCTGAGGGCGCTTTTGGATTCTCATGCCAAGAAAAGGCCTTTGGATGACGCCGTTGTTAAGAAGTACCTCGGTCAGATTGTTGCAGCCATTCTATTTTGCCACAAAAGATTTCTGCACCGCGACCTCAAGCCAGCCAACGTGCTTGTCGACGGAAACGGCGACCTGAAGGTGGCCGACTTCGGCTTTTGCCAGGCCTTTATGCCACCAGTTCACAGTTTCACCAACAAGGTGGGCACCCTCTCGTACCGTGCACCGGAGATGCGCTTGGGTGCCAGTAGTTACTCGACCCCGGTGGACGTGTGGAGTATCGGGTGCATCTTCTTCGAGCTGCAGACCTGCAAAACACTCTTCCGCGGGGATTCGGAGATCGACCAGCTTTTCCGAATTTTTCGCGTCCTTGGTACACTGACAGTACAGAGCTGGCCCGAAGTTATGCAGTTGAAAAACTACAAGTCGACGTTTCCCATGTGGAGAGAGAACGTCGTGGCAACGCTGCTTCCTGGGGTCGACTGCAAGGCTGTAGATCTGCTTCTAAAGATGCTTATCTACAGCCCTGGCGAGAGGATCTCGGCCAAAGATGCCACAACACACCCCTATCTGGCCGGATCGAGAAATATAGAGCGGGCGGCACACTCCACCGAGAAAGAAGGGCAATGAGACTTTGTCTTCGCAGCTCGAACTCCTGCTCTACCATTGCTGCGGCGGCAGCTGGACCCGCAGGATCACTCAACACCCGAGTTGAGCACCTAAGAACATTACCAGAAATAAAGGCTACGTGGGGTTGCAGCGGGCTGGCTCCGCCGGCATCGCTGCATTTGTAACAGTGTTGTGTTGACGTGTTCGTGGTGCACTTGTATGTATGCTAGATTTAGCCAAACTATGTTCAACATCATCAGAAACGCTGAAGCACGGCCGCTTCAGAAGTAATTATTAAGTGGGACCTTCCGCCTCACTTCAGCAGAGCCACGCTGGCGTGAGACAAAGGTAGTTTCTAGAAAGATCAGCATCCCCAGGTGCCCAGGCGGTATAAATTTCCCGAGCCCGTACAGTTTGAAAACCATAGAGTTAATATACAGACTCTGAAAACTTGGCGATGTTGCGTTAGTTGCTTGGCGCCGCCGCAAGCGGTGGCTGACAGTGGCGCAGCTGTCGGAACACGCTTCGGAGAGTGCCACGTGCGCCGGATCGAGTTTGTGCACTGTGCATGACTGCAGTTACGCTGTGTCTTTGTGTTGTCATACGTACACTGAAAATATTGTGCATGCTGCTGTGTTCTCTTTAGCGCGGGTGTTTGTGGTTTTGCAATATAGTGCCTGGAATATTGTATACATTGCTTGCACCTACGTCAGCCCACGTCACTGCTCGGAGCAAGTCGACCAATTTTCTGAAACACAGTCAGGCGTTCTTCAGCCGTATCTATTTATTGAATTATTTATCCGTATACCCCAAAGGCCCGAGGTCATTAAATAGGGGGGGGGTAATATTATACATACATAGAATCAACACAAGCACTAAATTATTAAAAGGTTTGAAAAACTGAATATCATCGTGCAAAACTAAAGAACAATAAAATGTGATCAGAAAAAGTGCATGGAAAAAATTATAAGGACAAACTGCAATGATCATAAAGAACAACGAGGCTGAAGATTTTTTTATCACACAGTGTTAAGATGCCCGTGCTATACAGTGAGCTAGAAGTATCATGATGCGCAAATGTAGTACATCTGAGGCAGTTATACAGGGCTGCTCAAGCATGATGATGAAGTTTGAATTTGTCGGTGAATTTGTCATGGCTTTTTGTACAAACAACATCCTTAGGCAGTTTATTCTATTGATTAGTAGCAAAAACCAGTGGAAAATGTAGGAACAGGTTTGTACAGGCAAACAAATGTGTAGTTGGAATTGATGATCAAGGCGAGATAATATTCGATGGGCAGATTTATAAGTGCAGACATTGGCAAATCATTATGAGAGAGATTCTTGAAGAGAGGTGGAAGTGAGAACAGTCTACGGGACTGCAAAGACGGCAACTTCAGCGAAATATTTCTTTCATTTATGCCAGAAGTTTGAGAGTAATTTTTGGTATGTATCGGGCACTTTTGTTTTGAAAGTACTCTATTTTATTTATTAGGTAAGCTTGGTGAGGGCTTCATATTGGGGAAGTGTAATCAAGTTCAGAGCGGACTATACGATAAAGGTTTGTAGCAGAATCAGCGAAATGCAAGTTTCGTCCTTTGAATCCGAGTGTCTTATACACATTGCTAGTGATAGTGTAATGTGTAGGTTCCATGATAAGTGACTCGATAAATGAATTCCCAAATACTTTGAATTGGATACATTTGCTACTTGTTTCTCATTGAATGTCTAGGAATTAGTTATTGTGTTCATTTTTGTAGTAAATGAAAGAACCTTTGTTTCTTTCACGTTGACTTCCATTTGATAGTCCTGGCAACACATACCTAACATATTGAATCTCTCTGCAGGTTAATATTATCTTTACTGATAGACAACCTTCAATGTATGATGCAGTCGTCCGCAAACAACCTTACTGTGAGAGTCATAAATTTAGCTATATCATTAATGTAAATTAGAAATAGAATTGGTCCCTTCCCAGATTCCCGAGGCATTAATGGCTTCGGTAATGACCAAAGCCATTAAAGTTACTGATAATTACTGCATAATTACTGATGCATACTTAGTAATATTACTGCATAATTACTGATGCTATATTGTGTTGTTTCAACTTGCAATTCCTGTTTATGTTTCATTCATCCATGACAGTACATAGTGTGCTATCTGCTGAATAGGAAGTATGGTACTAGAGCACCAGACAAATTTTTATGTAGGTTATGTACTTAAAAGCAAGCCATTATTGATTTACCGGAGATTATTGTGCAGAAGTTATTTGCCCCATATAGTTGCTAATGAACTGCTGCCCCAGTGCAACAACCACAGCTGTCCTGCAGAAAAATAGTTCAGAACAGCTCTCGTATCCACTGTTTCTTCTCTCATGGGATTTCAATAAGTGTTTTTATTCCTCACTATTCTAAAAAATGAATATATTACACAAATTCAAATTCTTGAATCGCACAACTGGGTTCTTGCACAACTAAGTTTTTGAATGAAATGGTATGAATAGCACAAAGTATTTCACTTGTTTTCAAAATTATGCATTTTTGCACACCCTGAATCGTAGCTTTAAACCACTACTGTGCATAGGCGATCTTACATTGAGCTTTGAAGTAAAACCCGACTTTTATTAACAATGCAAACTGCATTTTCTTGTGCAAATGTATACAATGTTCTCATCTGCAAACAGAACGCTTTAACTTATTGTGATTTATTCCAATTTCATGCCAAGGGCACGAGACGAAGAATGTGCTGAAAATGATGCAAGACTACAAGAGTTATGCGATTGCCTTGAATTCTTTTCACACTACGACAATATGGCTCTACAGCATACAGAAACACAAAGTGAGCACTGCAGGGGATAACAGCCAGAAAGACGTTTCGATGACCAAAGGAAAACCCAAAGGCCACCTCGCTGTAGCCATCATGAGCGATAAACTACTAGCTACAATCAAGCAGCTACAATTAAGTGGCTACAACAAAGCTCTTTGCTATTAGCTCCGAGAACGAACACTGGTGTCACTGCTGTCGGGGTGAAGGGACAACATGGTGTGGACTAGCCCCCTTCGCCTCCGATGCATGCCGGCAGTCGCGTTTTTGCAAGCCCGCCGCGTACCCGCTCTTCCATCATACGGTGATCTCTCTTAAAGATATTTATTGCTATCAAACGTTAACTAAGGTGCAGAAAGTATCGTTAATATATCTCAGGATGGGGAAATCTTGTCGAAACAGATGATCCACATTAAAAATAAGGGTGCAGGGCAGCGAGACATTAATTTTTCTTACTGTTTTCACGAAAGCAGTGCTTGAAAAATATTTGTGCTAAATGGGTCAAACTCATTAGAACTTTGCATAGACTAGGCGATTAAACATGCGTGTCAAAGTATTACAAATGAGAGTAGGACATTTTGCATTTACTAACAGTATTATGATTTACCGTGCAAGTTACGTCTGCCTCAGTAAATAATGTAAGTCATTTAACAGAATTTAACTTTCTGATGCAGGATACTTTTGATGAATCAGTTTGTCATACGCAATCCCTTATATTATTTAGAAAATAAAGTAATGTTGCAATGGTTTCCGGAATTTTGAGACCTCGGTATACTCAGATCTCATGTACAGACTTCTCAACAGTCATCCGGGATTGTGTAGTTGCACATCCTGATTCGTGCACACAGCTGACTTAGTCTACCGCCATGTCATAAGTTGTAATGTTCAGTTTGTGTGGGACTACTAATGATAGCAGTCGTTTGCAAAAAAAAAAGTCAGGAAGTCGAAATACGATCGACTCTCGTCAATTCAAACTCAAAGGAACCTATGAACTTTGTTTGAATTATCAAAAAGTTTGAATTACCAGAAGATTTTAGATCAATGACTCTGGGTGAGGTTACACCACACATTATGATCAGGAATTGATTTTATCCCATATAAATATTTTCATGTGTTTTTAAACCGTAATTGCATGCAATGAACTGAAAGCAGAGGAGTAAGGTCCACAAGTTTATTGGCCATTTACTACTGATCAGACCTTTTAAAGAAATCTTGAATTGCCTACTGCTTCTTTGCTAGACGTATGTGCCTTCAGCACAAAGCTCTCTATACCATTTGAGAAGCATCACAGTTTACCATGCGTGTGCTTTGTCTTAAACATTTGTTTACTAGCAAACAAAGCTTTTTTCCTTGAAGGCTTGAGGTGCTTATTTTTCATTTTTAGACTGTTCGGATTATGTAAGCATGCTAATATTTAAATAGTAGTGGGAAAGCAGCAGATACTTTCTGGTATGAAGCTGAAAAAAGTATGAAATAACCAAACGTTGGAGTTTGAATTAGGAGGCTTTTAAATACATTGAAAGAATAGAGGGCCAACTAAAAAATATAATTTTGTTTGAATTAATCGAAAGTATGAATTATCAGACTTTGATTTATTGAGAGTCTACTGTAAACTGTTTCGAAGGATCAATCAGCTTCGTAGGCCAGGTGATAATCAAATGTCATTTGCCTCAATGAAGCATTGATTAGTCTCACACATTATGCTTACATACAGGTTGATGCTGCTCAGTAGGAAAAATTTATTTATCAAGTGGCTGCCTAAACTGGTACTTACGAGCATGATAGCACAATTGCTGTACAAGGCTGCACGAAGATAATATCTGACAGCAGTATAAGTTCCTGAAATTAACGTCAAATTGTTGTTTGTAGTGAAATCGAGCACTGAAATTATTGAGAAAAAAACATGTACTTATAATGTGATGAATGTGCCACTATACATAGGAGAATATAATGCAACAGCTGCAGTAGTATTCTCGGGCAAGCACATTCAAGATATTTTGTGACACTCGATACTAAGCCCGCGCAAGTAGCTTGACACACAGGCAGCAGTTACTCAAATGCATTGGATAGGAACACCACTAGTGGAAGCAATGCAATCACATATTTTTGAAAGAATCACTTATGAATAACGCAGCCTTAAATGCAAATATGCAGTCGTATATATTTCAAAAGCACGGCATGATTGTGAGACATGCTGTAAACTAATTGTGGCCACCTCGCATTTTTAAACTTGCTGTTGTACCTTAGCACATGCATGGTTGCTGGTGACCTCGATCGGAACGCAGCTGTCGTGGCCAAGAATCAAACCCATTCTCGAAGCACGGCCGCTCGACCTCCCTCCTTTGGTGCGGCCTGCTGAGTTGTTTCTCGAACAAAAGAGCGTGCGTGAAAGCAAAAGTTGACTGACCAGCCACCACAGGAGATGATGCCCTCACCTCCTGTTTGCAGCGCGTCCCTCGATTGTGTAATCACACTCATTTTCACTATGTTGTGACAATCGCATCCTGCCGTCGGTCAGCATGCCATGCCATTTTGTTTTTCCATACTGCTGTTATCAAGAAGCTACTGAGTCCATTCCGGACCAACAGGGCCAACTGGTTGGAGCAGCTGGCTAGAAAACATACTCAGACATTCTTGAAAACCACTTTTTCTCATTGCCCTCAAATTTTGACATCTTGCAACATTTTAGCAATGAGATATCTGTATGTCAGACCATTTACAAAGAGTAATTACTGATAACTGTCCGATTCACAATATAGCTAGATATAGGTCATGTAAATAAATACGTACATCACTACTCACAATGAAATACGCTCGGTATAACTTTATAAAAAGAATCATTACTGATCATTGTGCGATTCATATTATACCCAGATATATGTCGCGCAAATAAATGCGTCACAGCTTGCAAGTAAATACGCGCAGGACATCTTTATAAATAAAATACACTTTGGCTATTTATAGTTGACATTAAATTTAGAGCCACTATGTATGTTTAATTATTCACAATAACATCATTAATGCAATGTTGAGCTATCATACGAGTAAGAACAAGAGGAGGATCGTGTGCTTCCTTAATTGCTTCAATAGGACAGCCAAACCCACTGCTTGTATCGTAATAGAGCGCATGCATGGAGAACCATCTACCTCTAAAAGATTAATTGTTGGGCTAGTGAGCAGTGCATGACTGGCGTTGACATATTACCGCAAGCACGTTAAACATTGCTTCACTTCATGGACAACACCGGTCTAAACGGCACATATCTAATACACATGCGTAGATGTTTTTTTTAGAGAGAGTGTGTGCATAGTTTTTCGCTACTGACAATATCGTTCGGCCTGCTCCAACAATGTTTTTGCCAGCATGCCCACGTCGCCAAAATACCTCAAAATTTACATTTATAGCCCACTATCAACAATATTCAGGGGTAAATTTGAACTTCACTTTGCCTAAATTAGCCCGTAAAAAAAGTAAACTGCAGCAAAGGAACATTATAGATACTAATCATTGTTCTTAGTAATATGATAATACGTGGGGTTTTACGCCCCAATACGACGATCATTATGAGAGACATTGTACTAGAGCGCTCCGGGAATTTCAACCATCTAGTATTTTTTAATGCGCTGGCATCGCATGGGCCTTTACAATTTCGCCTCCATCGAAACACGACCTCTGCAGCTGGGATCGAACGCATGACCTTGGAGTCAGTAGCCGAGCACTATGTTTCACCGGTGGACCGTTATTAATAATATTATTATCTGGGGTTTTACATGCCAAAACCACGATATGATTATGAGCAATGCCAAAGTGGAGGGGTGGGATATTATCAATGAACCAGTGTTCTTCAACGTGCAGTGACATCGTATAGTGCACGGGCTTTAGCTGCTGCGGCCGCGATAGTATTCTTTCCTGTGTTCATCGTATTGCTTGCACTAATAGCTCTCACTCGGTCATCGGCCAGAAATCCAGCTAAAATAATACAACCTGTTCATGAGATCATTACAAAGCAGTGATCAGAAACACGTGGAACTACCACCGCCGATAGCTCACTGCAGTGAAGGGAGCTTTGGGAGAAACACCTGTCGCCGATAGCTAGTGCCACAGCCAATGCAGCAGGTTGAAAGAAAACTAGCGCTTTCACAGGCGAAGAGGACCATTCGGCGGGCCGCACCAAAGAAAGAGATCAAAAAGAGATCGAGCGGCCGTGCTCGAGGTAAACAGCACGAAACCATAACAACCCTGATGAAAGCGTGAACTCTAGAGCGGTGTTCTATGGCTAGCACTGTTGGTGATAGAACTGAAAAAAAAAAGTTCAGTTTTTTATTGTTTAATCCGGAACATTATCGATGTTGCTTTGGTCATTTATTTTCAGTGTGATATGTACAAAAAAGGAAACGCTGGCAGCTCAATGGCGTACAAAGCGAGTGCGTGTTATTTATATGCACGCCACAGCAAGTTGAAGAGTCCGTGCTGGGACGTCATGCAAGCCTCATACAAGGCGACGCCACTACAACTCCTCTGGACTAATAGCCTACTATTTCTGAATAAAAGCATCGCCTGGCACTTATGCCAGTACATAAATCACATACAGGATGTCCCATTCAATCAGCATCAGAATTAACAGAAGCCTTTCTATCTGAGCCTCTAAAATATGAAATGAAAGTTGCTGATTGGCATGGGCAGGGTTCCTCTTCGGGGTGGGGGGGTGGGGCAGAGGGTCATTAAGCACCTTCCCCTTCCATATTAATTCAATGTATGGGGCAGACCTCGAACCCCCTTACCAGCTCCTTTCATCTGCCCTTGCACACACCTATGAAGTTGCAGGCTGCCTCAAATAGATTCAAAATCAAGTATTTAAAATGGCTCTTTTTTCCGAGATAAAAAAAAAAGGATCACGAAACATGCCCAATGTATTGTTACAGGGAGTATTCTTTCAGCGGTAGTCGGTATCTAGATGACACTACACAGGATGTACAGGTTCACAGGTTAATAGGGCAGCTCCGACTCAGCCCATCAACAACATTGTTGTTGTCTTTGTCACCAGTTCAGCAGCCATGCCAGAGTGGGATTTTCATGCCGACAATATCATGACATTACCCCAACCTGTAAAGCACCGTCTCAGTGCCTGCTATGTTTTAAAAAAGCATGTCGGCATTGTAGGCTTTTAGGCAGGAAACAAGCACGATGTCAGTTCTGGGTGTAGCAGTCGAGTTGGTGGTTGAGAAAACCTAATAAGTGACAGGTGTCACCTGCCGCACGGCTCGGTAAAGTCCAATGCATCGAGAGAAGAGCTTCTCGCCGAAGCCAACATGACAAAATGTGAGCCACAGTAGAATGAAAGCCCAGAGAAAATTCAACATCCCTGTATTAACTATCAAATATGTACTTTTGTGTAGTCTGAGACAATGCGAGCAGAGTGTGAGCTATTGTGTGTGCAATGAGAGCATGGGTAATGGTACTTTGAGCGCATAAAGTGATCAGATGGAAGCATGGTGTCAAAAGCTAGCACTGGATCACGACCAAGGAGAGGATACAAGAGTGAATAACCGGCAGTTTCATGACGAGCCGAGTTATAGGCGAAGGTAAAAAACAGGAGGGCAGTGTGCCAATCGATGTGGTCATCAGAAACATATGGAAAGCATGTCCATCAGTGTGTGGTTGGGGCATTCAGTGTGCCCGTTATCTTGAGGATGATAAGAAAAGCCGAAGTTTTGACTAGTAGCACAAGTTTGCAGTAGGTTGTCAACGACACGAGAGAAGAAGCAGTGACGATGATCTTTGAGTAGCTAGCAAGGAGCGCCATGCTGGAAAATGATGTCGTATAAGAGGAAGTCTGCAATGTTTGTCGCCCAGCTGGTTGGTAGTGCTCGAATGATTGCATACCAAGTGGTGTAATTCCTAGCTACAGCAGCCCATGTAATTCCAGCTGTCGAACTTAGAAAGGGACCTAGCAAGTCCAATCCCACACGATGAAATGACTCAGCTGGGATTTCAACCAGCTGAAGGTGACTGGCAGGGACAGCAGTAGGTTTGTTATGGTGCTGGCAAAAATTGCCAGCTGCAACGTAGCAGTGAACAATCTCTTCCAGGACAATGCCTTTTCAGGATAAAGGCCCTTCCAGAAAAAACCGTCATCAAACATACTCGTAGGTTCAGGACACGCCTCAATGTCCAGAAGTTGAGGCATGATGAAATCGTTGAAGGACGTGCTCGCGAAGATGATGTGGGATGACAAGTAAAAGTTCTGCATCCTCTAGGCGTAAGTTCCAGTGGTAGAAAACCTTGTCTTGCAGCAAGAACATGCTGAGTGAAGGATCAGCAGTACTGACTTGAAGGTGGCCAATAATGAAAAGTAATGATGGATCTCGCCGTTGTGCCTCCACCACGTGTAGAAAGTCGGCGATGGTGAATATTGAAGCATTGGCTTTTAATCCAATGCAGGTAGGTGGATCAACAGGGTGTCTGGATAAACAGTCAGCATCACTGTGCACTTTTCCAGATTTGTGCAGTACCCAGAACGTATACTCTTGCAATCAATGCACAACAGCTGAGTCTTCGAGTAGGGTCCTTCAGTGTTGACAGCCAGCACAGCGCATCATGATCTGTGACGACTGTGAACAGGCGTCCATATAAATACGGATTAAATTTAGTGACGGTCCAGATGAGAGCTAGAAATTCCCACTTGGTAGTCGAATAACTCTTTTCTGACTGACAGAAGGCGCTTAGCATAAGCTATCAAATAGTTAGTGCCATTCTGTATCTGAGCAAGTATAGCCCCACCATGACCACTTGCGTCAGTGGGAAGCTGAGTTGGGGTGGCAGGGTCAAAATGAGTCGGCACTGGGATGACGTGAAAGCAAAAATCAATGACGCACCGTACTTCAGGAAAACGCCACATTCTTTTTGAGGAGATCCGTGAGGTTCTCAGCAATGTTCTTGAAGTTGATGACCAAGCAGTGGACGTAAGAGCACAGCCCCAGAATGCTGCATACCTCTTGTATGAAATGCGGAACAGGGAATATGCAGATAGTGCATACTTTGTAGGGTCGGGTTAGACTCCACTAGCGTCGACAAGGTGGCCAAATAGTCTAACTTTTTGTCGCTTAAATGTGCATTTTGATGAGTTCAGCAGGAGGCCAGTGCAGCGAAAAACGTCCAGAATGGCAGGCAGACAAGGAGGGTGGCTCTCAAAGGTGGGTGAAAAAGCAGTTACATGGTTCAGATAGCAAAGGCAGGTTGTCCCCTCAAAACTGCATAGGAGAGGACCTATCATGCGTTCAAAAGTTGCAGGGGCCCTGCACAACCAAAAAAAAAAATCCTAAATTGGTAAAGACCATCGGGTGGGATGAATTCAGTCCTCTCGCAGTTGTGATTATGAACAAAAATTTGCCAGAATCCAGATCGAAGATCGAGCTATGAGAAAAACTACGGCACCGTGGAGGCAGTCAAGGGCGTGGTCAATTCGAGGCAAAAGATAGATGTCCTTCTTAGTTATTCGGTTGAGATAGCGATAGTCAATGAAAAAGTGTCAGCTGTTGTCCCTCATTTTTACTAGCATTGCAGGTGATGTTCAAGGACTAGATGAAGGCTTTATGACATCTTTTTTTGAACATTTTCTCTACCTCCTTCTGCATAACTTGGCACTGAGTATGAGACACACGGTAAGGGCATTTGTGAAGGGGACTGGCGTTGCCGATGTTGATAAGGTGGTCTACGACGCTCATGAGGTCCATAGGACGGTCATCGATATGAAAAGCATCGAGATAAGAAAACAAAACACCACGAAGTGATTCAACTTGTGTAGGTAGGAGGAATACCATGTTTTACATGGTTATAATAGGTTTTGCCAATGTTAGAGGTGAAACAAGAAGGAGTGAAAGAAGAAATTGTACATTCATACAGAGTAGATAGTTCAGCTCGAATAATGCCTTTAGGAAGAACTTGCGTCGAAGTGCAGAAGTTGAGAACCGGAAGAAGCATTCTGTTGTTGCCACTACGGTAGGAGAAGGATGATGTTGCGGCAAAAAGTCAGATCAATCAGGCGAGCTATATAGTCTCCATCAGAGAAAGATGGGAACAGTGACATAGAGCCATACACAGCAGCCTGAGGCGGTAGCCATAGTAACTCATGTTTCATAGCTTAGTGTGATGCCCAGAAGTGACAATGAAGCACAAAGGTAACTTGGGCTTTGAAATCCAAGCGGAACACTCTATGAGAGCAGAGTGACTGGTCAAGAAATCAATTCCAAGAATGACATCGTGTGGGCAAGCGTCAATAACCGCAAAAATAGCTAAAGTTTGGTCGCCGACAACAGTAACACAGGCAGTGCACATGCCAAAAACTTATGTTCAGCTTTTGTTGACCACGCGCACTGAAGGAAACACAGCAGGTATTGGAACATTCTTTAGGCAGGATAAAAGCGTGGAACTCATAACAGATAAGTGGGCGCCTATGTCAATTATAGCAGTAAATGCCACACCATCAATGAGGACAGTAAGTAAATTTTGTCTGAATTGAGCGGTTGGAAGAGGTTTTGAGGTCAGATTCGTCACTGCAGTGCCATCTCCAGGAGCTGCACTTGTTAGTTTCCCAGGAGGTGTCTAGAATAAGCAGGCGATGAAGTGGAACGGTGCCGAGGCCAGCGTGACTGGCGACCCCGAGGCGACAGGGAGAGAATAAAGTTTATCTGAAGATCGATGCCCACGTAGGATGGTTCGCAGCGTAGAAACAAGCAGCAAGATGAATGGTTCTGGAGATGGTCATCGGGAGAATTCATTGGAGAATGCTGTTCATGATCCTGATGCCAGTTACCTGAAAAACTTGGTTGGGAATACCATTTGTTGCGGAAGTGTTGGAAAATGTGGCCAATGCGAGAACAAGAAAAACATATGAGTCGATCATCTGAGGTGCGCCACTTAGATCGATTTCGGTATCGTGGGGAGAACTGTGCAACGAAAGAGGCAGCTGCAACAAACGGTGTGGCGTTGTGGTCCACGTTGTGGGCAAGGCTGCGTGTAGGCTAGGGCAAAAGGCTAGCGGTTTGAGAATGTAGGATGCCCATGTTGGCGAACTCCTTTTGCACAACTGCTTGAATCGTGATATAGTTGCCAAGTTGTCTTGTGCCAGGAGCTGATAGATAGCGGGGGCCATGTCTTCCAGCTCCTGGCAGACAATCTTGGTGATGTTAGAATTCGTCAGTGGGCGCGGTGTCGCAGGATCTTCACATGAGGAAGTCACAGCGGTGTTCAGGAGGCAGCCGAAGCTCCCAGTAATCCTCCTGCTCTTAGCTTGTTCACATCGCCGACATTCATAAGTGATTGAGTCAACAGTGAAATAATTCTTGCACATTAGTATGTTAAAAGCATCGTCAGCTATGCCCTTCAGCACACCGACTTTGTCCACTTCAGTCATGTCTTTGTCAGTTTTGTGGCACAGGGCTAGAATGTCTTGAATGTAAGCGATGTACGACTCTGTGGATAATTGAACTCTTTACACGAGTTCCTGTCTGGCTGCCATCTGTCGAGCGATCGACCGACCGCAAGTCGCGGAGCTTCTGCTTATATATATCCCAACGTGTCAGTTCTTCCTTGTACATCTCATACCATATTCGTGCAATACCTCTTAGGTAAAAGATGACGTTTGCCAGCATAAGCGTTTTGTCCCACCTGTAGTGCTCGCTGATGCAGTCGTATAAGACGAGTCATTCTTCGACGCCACTTTTGTTTGAGCTGAAAAATGTGCCAGGGTCCAGAAAGTGAAAGGATTCACAAGTGTTGGAGTCGGCGCCGACTGCGAGGACTGTGCACCATCTTCAAGCATCGTGGCTGGATGAAGGTGGTGTCTGCTGCGAAGTTCCAGAGCCGAGTTGTTGTAACACCTGCGACCTCCACCAAAAGGGTGTTACGGGAAGTATTTATTCAGCGACAGTCAGTCAGCACTGATCGAGATGACACTGCACAGAATGCGCAGGTTCGCAAGTTAACCTGGCAGCTCAGATTCAGCCACACAACAACATTGTTGTCGTCTTCGTTCATTCGATGCCATTTCAGCTAGGAGCCTTGTCGGAGTGGAATTTCAATAACCATGACAATATCGAGCACATCCCAGAGAACTTCCAAGCAGACTGTGATAGATACACAGTTGCTGCAATATATTGTTGCACCAATTAGAGCTTTATGCTCTTTGACAGTTAGTGCATGAAAACTCACTGCGACTTGTTTATTTATGTTTATCAGTAAACTTTATCAATATTGGTGGAGACTTTGAAATATGATATCTACTATGTAATTTGTAGGCTGCCTCAAATAACCTCCGCATCGATTATTTAATCTCAGGCTTATCTGACAAAAAACAACAGCCCACAAAACATGCATAATATAAACTAGACATGCTTGTGCGCCACTAACCGAGCACTTCCAAGCTGCCTGTGATGAATACATGACTGCAATAATTTGTCGCGGCACCATACAGGGCTTTCTGTTTTTTGATAGTTACAGCATGAAAACTTGCCGCTTATGCACAGATAAGTGCGATATAGTCAGGTGTAGGCGAAAAAATGTTGCAATACGTGACAAGAGGAAACTGTTACAGCGCACATATGACACTCGATTCGCAAGCCCCTCTGATTTTATTATTAGGAGCCTGTAAAAGGTTAAAGCTATACTGATGCAGCATGAGATGACATGGTTGCATTAACACATGCCGATACGTGTGTAGTTGCCAGTTATGTCACGAATCGTATTGAAACATCCTACATGACAAAGATATAACAATGCACTGATAAACGAATGCAGCCATGTATCCTTGATAATTTGTATGAAAGCACTTTAGTGGCACACAAGTGCACTAAAGCGCACTTCATATTTGGCATCTTTCGCTGGCTTTCTTTTTTTTTTTTGAAAAAAACAACAAAGCAGTTTTCAACAAAAAAATGCTTGATTCTGAACTTATTTGGGGCAGCCTACAAATGATATTTTAGCAATTCAGGCAATAAATAAAAAAATACTGGTTGTAAGTGAGCACGACTATCACTACGGTGCAGTATGTAGTAGTATTTATCTAAAGGTCCTAGGTTTTTGTTTCTTTAAATCTTAGTCAGAGTTAGCTGGGACACCGTGTATATCTCATCGTAGATTACCTTTAAGACAAACCGAGCAGGTTGGCTAATTACAAGTGTCTTCTCCCTTCCCATCACCCCCTTCCAGAAAAAAACAAAAAAAAAAAAACTGGTGAGGTAGATTATTAGTGTGCAACTGACTGAAGACAATATTGGTGATGTACCAGTGGAGAATCAACATTACTCAACACTTAGCATTTGCAATCATTTAACTGCACTAGCCACTATTAGCAATTATGGAGCCATGTTTAGTCAACAGTAGCCAGCACAACCCAATTTCAGTCAACTTCGGTGACTCAAAAGTTCTGGAACTATGAGAGCAAAAAGATAGTTGATGTGAAGTCACTGCTATGCCTCCAGGATCTTCCCATATTTTTTGTGACAATTCTCGTACCCTGTAATGCAATGTGCGTAGAAGAAACTTCTAAAGACATTCTTTTTAGAACAACTGAAAACATTGCAGGTGCTTCCCAATATGTTACTTGAAATGGCGAAGTAATGATCAAAGGAACATTAAGTGGTGGCTAAAAGTACCCTTATACAGATTTATCTAATCTGCGCACTGCCACTGACATCTTTGCCCTAATATATGATGTCAGGATAATTTTCTCGGTGTATTTTAGTCTGGCTGCTCTCAGAAAATTCTAATGCCCCTAGCATACTGAACAAAAGTGGCTATGCATAGCACATGTGACCATGAAGTCATTTCCTCTCAGACCAGGAACTAACTGACTGCCAGAAGTTTGAAAATTGAAGATGTCTAGTGTAAGTAGTCACCAAAATAGCTCCATTTTAAGAGCAAAACAGGTTGTATTAAAGAGCATTTTTTTTACATTGAGTCTGTGAGAACCAACCAAACATTCCCACACTGTTGATTATATTGAAGAATTCGGTTTAACAGAGCTCGTATTAATGCAAGTTTACGGTGTGTGCCTGTATTTATACTGTGCCGTGCACCAAGATAGTGAATGACAATGACAACAAACTTTTAAAGAGGAACTCTAACACTTTTCAAGCACTTTTTTTTACTTGCAGGTACAGTAGACTAATAGTTGATGATGATGATATGCGGGGTTTAACGTTCCAAAACCACCATATGATTATGAGAGATGCCGTAGTGGAGCGCTCCAAAAATTTCGACCGCCTGGGGTTCTTTAATGTGCACCCAAATCTGAGCACACGGGCCTACAGCCTTTCCGCCTCCTTCGGAAATGCGGCTGGGATTAATAGTTGAAGATGCCTTTAGGTCTGATGATGAAAAAATTAATAATAAAATATTTAGTACTTTATTCACCTAAAGAAATCACTATACTTTTACCAACCCCAATAGCAAGCCAAGGCACTCACCAGAAGTATATATGAATAAAGTGACATCACCATGCACTCATCCATAATTGGCTATGAAAAAAAGTTGCACATAGTCAATTTACTACGGCAAAATTGATTTATTTTTGTTTGCTGTAACTATTACAATAAAGCAGGTCACCGCTTTTGAAAAAATATTTCAGTTGTACACTCAAACCTTGATATAACGAACCAAGATATAATGTAATATTAGTCCTAACAAAGTCACTTAAAAATGGCCTTGCAATAAATATTGGGCATGAGGCTTACCACGGGAGGCACGAGCGCTGCAATCGCCGTGACGTGCAGGGATGGATCACGTGATCTTGCCTTGCTCTGGCGAAGGAAAGCTGGTGGTTGGATGCGTTGTTTTCAGCCGCGACTTCATGATATCTTGATATCTTCATTTTTTAACAGCGTTGAATTGCTCTCACTTATGGTGCGCGCACTTCTGCAGAATACACAATGCGAGAAGTCGCAGTAAAATTTACCAGCAGCGTGCCACAGTTCGCTGCGTATGCGATGCCACTGTCACAGCCGCTGGCAGTGCCACTGTTATCTCTCTCTTCTTTATTGTGGTTGTTATTTTAAGCCCATGGGGTTGAAATGAGCATAGACCATAAATATTAACATAAAAGCAGATCGTTTTAGTTTCTGCACAGGAGCCTCATTCACAACAAAAAATTAATGTACAAACAGTCTGATTATGTATATATTAAAATAGAATGTAGAAGTGTACATCTGCGGGAAGTTGCCGCTATTAGATGAAAAAAAATTGTGCGCCATTGTCTGAATTGTCAGACAGTCAAAATAGCCTGCAAGTCCAATTTTTTCTATGTATTTTCACTATTTTAACCCTATTTAGGTCTATTTCGTGGCCAGTTGCTTCTGCGTGTTCAACCAGCGCGTTGGACGAAACCTTCTCTCTTACATCATACATGTGCTGCTCCAGTTTTTGCTAAAGCTTACTGCTCCCCCCTTACCCTCCCTCGGCTGTCCGTCCCTGTGTGTGTACCCAACTACAGGGGTCTCCATTCGCTAGTAGTGGCGTAGCCAGCAAGAGCTGGCACACCAAGCCCGTGCCCCCCCCCCCCCTCCCACCCGAAAAAAATATTCATGATATATGCACACAAAGTAACGGTGCATCATTGCTCCCTGCCCGGGCCCAACTCTAATCAAGGTGGTGTCCTGTCCGAAAAAAATTTCTGTGACAACACCCCCGCCATCCACGATTTCAGCTCACAGGTATAATTCCTTGCTTATAGATTACGTCTGTAGAATCGGCCATAGCCACTCACTTCCTCTCAATGTTGTTTTGATCCACAGGCGAAAATGTGATTAGCTTTGAAAACTGATTTTTCTTCTAAGAGCTGCCATGAAATATTACACAGCTAATGAATGAAGATGTAAAAAAAAAAAAAAAAACTGGACATTGGCAATTTTACTGAAACGTGAAATTGCCGTTTAGGTCACGGTACGCAAGGCCTCGCAGCTTGCACATTCAAGGGCCCAAAATGATAAAGCTGGCTGATTGCAATTTTATATCACAATTTACCTTTTTATAAAAGCTTTGGAACTGAACCAATAATTCATAATTTTCACCCATGTGTGGCTCGATGGTGTTCGAATGTGCAATGTGTGACCATCATAGAAATTTTGCGCAATAAATATTAGGATCATGCCACAAAGAAAAGTTACAACTTTGAATGAGGCATGCGCGTGCGCGATTCTCAGATTTGCCCGCAATGATAACAGAAAGGTTGAGGCTGCATGCAGATGTAATAACGCTGGGTTGCTCCCCACAAAGCGTGGAATCCACTTGCGCTCTGCATCGCAGGGCTATGGTCAAATTGTAATTTGTGCATGCTTGTCCTGTCAACCGCGGACCCTCTTTAGAGGCAAACTTACAATGAACGAAGTAGCTTGGTACACGCATTTCATGCAGTAAATATAAGCTTTTTTACCGTTAACACCCATGTGATACTTCAATTCGACACGAAATGAGTTACCACCTCTTACAGAGGCAGCGGGCTCGGCGCCCGTGGTTTTCATTCAGGTGGCCATAGCAGACAGCGCCAGCAGTCGGGCGTTATAAGAAGCATAAAACTTTTCCAGGGCAGTTATTTAGCACTTTGTACAGTCAGAGAAGAAGCTGCAACAGTACTTTACCGATCTCATTGAGTGAAGTACAACAAAAATAATAAAAAGAGACGAGAAAGCGGCTGCGGGCTGCGCACGAGAGGGTGGCGGAGCAATCCAACTACGTACGTCACAGGGACGCCTCCGCATGGTAGCGCCACAGTATGTCCTCACGCCCAATAATGTCTTCAATGTACCTTTAAAAGGAATTTTCAGATAGACCGACCTTTTTTCCTGTAAGATGCAACTTTGTTATTCATAATGAGGTATGAGTTTAGTTTGAAAGTTATAATTATGCTTTTGGCTTGTAGGGCTTGAGTTCATTTAAGCTTTAAAATCATTAATTTGTTAAAAAGGTAAAAGAAGTTTACTTAATCGAAATGTGCCAAAATATACCTGCTGTGCCAATAGTCATACCAACTACACTATGGTTGGTGTAGTTTCAATGCAACTTGGCAGGTTCGTAGTGAAAACATCCTGTGAATCTACCCTCCATGATTACACCTTTAAGCTAAGGTGTAATCTATAAAAGCTAAGGTGCGCTATAAAAAAAATATGGATAAAATTCATATTCGGCAGTACAAAAAGTTACCGCTCATTTTCGACCATTTTGCTTGAGTGCCCTTTCTTTATAAAGAAAGAACACAAAAAGTTTAAGTGGAAATAATAATTAGAAGGTAAGTTATCATAGCATAATTGTAGGATGTAAAAAACCGTGTTTTGAGAAAAATGGCTAAAATATTTGAACATAATGTCCATGTTATTAATAAACAAACATTCAATATACCTGAAATTCAGCAGGCTCAGGAGCTTGGCACCTCCTTTAAAGTGGTACAATCTCCTTTCTTAATCTCATCATGACTTCTTAATCATGAGATTAAGAAGTTTGCGGGTATAAATTGGCAGCAGCAAGCACAGGACCGGGTTAACTGGCGGAACATGGGAGAGGCCTTTGTCCTGCAGTGGACGTAATCAGGCTGATGATGATGATGATGAATCTCCTTTCATGCAAGCTGAAGCACATTTTTTTGTAGTTCGTTTTGTCTCCGGTAGACACTTATCCACGTGCTTCACAGCAGGTCCACACTAGGTATATTGATTCTTTAACTTGCGTTGGCGCTTCTTTTTCGTCCTATGCTTCATCATATTTCATGAACTAATACAACTCTCTTCATTAAAGGCCAGAACTAAGTCCAAGAGCTTGAAATTATGTACGAAAAACACTAACAGCCGAGCAAAAATGCGTGCCACTTAAACAACTGTGCCAAAGTCATGAAGTGGGAATTTTAAAATAAATTGACAACATCCTGTTCCAGAAGCTTTGAAAAATACTGACACAACTGAAGACTTTCACAATGCTCCAATCATAAATGGATTTATTTTTGAAAGTTTCGGAGCCAATTCGGTTTGCTCCACAGGGGGGGGTGACCGCAGAGGTGTCAAGGTGCAACTCTTCTTCGACGGGACAGCTGGGGAGGAGAAGAGAAGGGGCGTTTTATTCTGTGGTGAGTGTATTAAGGGGGTTGTGGTTGCTGTGGTTGCGTGGGGTTGACTGGCTGAAGCTGCCAAGGGCCGGGCCGTTAAGGAGAGGGGGGGGGAAGGGTCTTAGAACGATCAAAAATGGCCAAAAAATAATTTCATTGCGCAACTTAATTTCGGGGCATTTGTGCCTCTGAGCACCTGCTCTCAAATTACTAACGCTAAATTTGGTCGGGAAGTGTGATAAAATGAGCCTTCAAAGCACCCCGGCAGCAGTAAAACGCCCCCAAAATAACTAAATTTGTTCGAACGTCGTGCCGCCATGAGCATTGCAGCGGGCCAAGCATCGCCATTTTGAGCTGGATTTGGAGCTCTTTTCTTTTTGTGCATTTGCGCCACCTCAAAATGGCATTGTTCAAGCAGAATGGCCGCTGCCGCTGGTTTCGTGAAGGTCTTTCTGGGGTTGCTGATAGGCTCTCACTCGGCGCGCATTTTGAGTGCGTCGTACCGAGCTTCCCATTGACTGGCGTGACCAACGCATTTTTTTTTTGCATGTTCACCGTCATGTCGTCTGATCGTGTACGTCTGCTCTTGTACTCATGCATGTTTCTCGACGTACCGTGTTTGTGCTTTGCGTTGGTAGTTTATCCATGTGAATGAGATGACCAGAAACTCGTCTAAAACCGTAATCGCAACGAGCTTTTAAAAGCGGTAAAAAGCAAGCTTAGAACAAGCAGGTGCCTGCTAGAAGTGCATCGTCGAGACGAGAGTTTGGTGGAGTTGGTGCCCTACTTATCGTGAGGCGCCCTTACGTATACGATCCACTCCGTGTGCAGAACGATCACGCGAGCAGTGGAACACAGAGCGCATGTCACGCTCCGCTTACGAAGGCGATTGAGCGAAGGGTGAGCGTCTGCTTGATTTCACCGCGATTTTGCAAACACGCTTGTCAGAAATGCGAAATGTAGGCAGTTTCCTGCGCACCCTGCATTGTCTTGGGAAGCTACATTCGAGCGTAAGCAGCGCTCAGTTCATAGCAGCCTATTACACAGGGCCGCATGCTGCTTGATATCCAGGCGGTTCATTAGTGTGAATCAAGTTCTCATTAATTTACGAGGAAGCAGTGGCTTTAGCCTCATACCTCATAATCTTTTCAGGACCCCCCCTACCCTCCTCCCTTTGAACAACTTGCCGTGGTGGGGCTCAGATCTTGCTCTCCACAGTGGAAATTAAAAAAAAAAGATTCCTTGGAATAAATAAGACACTTTGTTTTGTTTAGCAAGAAAACAGATAGGGAACATCTAAATAAATTTTATTGTTGAAGATTTCTTTTAGAAATTTCTACAGCGAGTGTCAAAACTTCAAATGCAATTTTCTCACCTTCACATTTTTTGCCGGCCTGACTAGCCTTACGGAACTTTTTGGTATGTTATTTTAAGCAAAGTTTAATAAATGGTATACCGTTGAATTCGTAAAGAATCAAACTATGGGGCTATGCTATTATTTTTATGGCTAAGTTGTAAGCGGATTACATTTCAGAATTATAGGGCATCAATACAATTGAATATCTTCATATAATGATGGATATCAGCATCAATCTAAATAGCATGGCTCCACATGACCGATCTTTGGCTGCAGCAGCTGCTTAAACTAAACCAAAAAATATCAAGGAAAAGGGCCTGAATCACCCGTAAGAAATGACCTAATTAGACTTCACTTAATATCCAATACCCTAAGAACTATTTGAGGTACAATAAAACTAATTACATTTTTGAAAACAGGAGAAATACATATACACACCTAATTTCATTAAAATATCTCTAAGAAAAATTTTATTTTTAAGACCAGTGTCTCCCCTTCTCGGTTTGACTTGCTTTTCTTGCTCTTGTTGGGCCATGAATGTAAACAGATGGTAGGTTTCTTTTAGAATAGTTCAAGTTTTTTTCAGTGTTTTGGATGTACCATGATTCGAGTACCAGTAGTTTTTATTGATTACCGTAAAAAGCCTTTTTGTAAGTTGCCAAGCTTCCTCTGCCTGTAACTTTCACGAGCTCAATCTTGCTACCTTTTTTGCATGCAGATACATTTCAATATACTTTTTTCCCAGCCGCAGATTTATAGAATTCTTTGCCTGGTCACATTTGATCACTCTCTCCAAATTAATACATGACTATTCTTGTTGAAAATTATAATGTAACACAAGCTTAATTCCTTTATTGTTATGTTTTTTTTTATTGTTGCTACTTTTCATGTATCTTTTCTGTTGCGATACTTTACTGTGCTGTATAATCCCACTCTTGTAATAGCCCCTCTATAGGGTGGCTGTATGTAAAATAAATAAATAAATAACATAAGCCACATTATAGTCCACAAGCATAAGAAAAAGCATGTAAAAAAAAAAGTTGAAGGGAACCCGAAACGGCCTGAAACATTTTTTTTCAAGTTTTGCCAGAATTTGGGCTAGAGTACTGTACCACCAAATCATTCGCACTGCATATTTAGCGACATGCCATGTAATTGTCCACTACGGACGATGATATCATACCCTCCTACTCACCCCAGCCGTGCCTCCTCAACTCATGAGACCCGCTGCCGATAGCAGAACTCTCATGAGTGCACTCAACAATTTGAGCTTTGCCCAGTCTAGACCTCCAGCATTGCACGCTGACAGGCTGCGCCCAATCTCAGAGGCTATCATACAGTGCCCCTGGCAGCAGGCATGCCATCTGACAACAGAGACGAAGATCGCGGAGTAGTTGATATTTGCTCCGATAGGTGCCACCACCCTGCCAACCGATGTTGGCCGCACATACCACAGCCAATCAGATCAGCAGCCTGGCTGACGTTGCGTTACCAGAGCATACTGTTCTGTGAAAGGGCGGTAGAAAACCCATTCGGCCGAGTCGTAGTGATCTGCAGTGATTTGCAGTTCTAAAGCATTGTAATTAGGGGTGTGCGAATATGAAATTTTTCGAATACGAATCGAATACAAATATTCATGTTCGAATATCGAATCGAATATCGAATATCAAAGGACAAATGCCTCTACAGTAACAATAATTCAAGATTTATCTAAAAAAATACACAACAGCCTGTCTGTTAACACAACATACACTGTTATTTGGAACACAATGCAAGTAATGACTAGCTGTTATCATGAAACATAATGGCTACGTTATCATGGAGGAATACGAGTTGCTCCACATGATCAGGCAGGAGGCGCTCCCTCCGAACAGACACAACCTCCCCTGCCACTTAAAAGGCACGCACGCTTGGAACTGAAGTGGCTGGTATGGGCAAGTACTTGGGGCAAAGCTTTGCCAGACTGGGGTATCTGAAGGTGCCCACAGTCCGCCACCAGTCACATGGGTCACTGTCTTTCTTCAGTAGGGCTTCTTAAGAATACGCTTTAATTTCCCATTCTGAAGTAGACAGTGGTGTACTTGCTACTTGACTATTTCAAGATTATCAAATGCACTCTAAACATCAGAGGATGGCTGCACACACTGTTGCGGCTCCTGCACTTTTGCTGCTGGCTGCACGACTTCCACAGCAGGGCATAGGGCAACATCCTGAAGCACCAGATCTTTCAGCCACACCAACTTTTGTTTGTTGTTTCTCAATACCGTTGACTTGAAGCGTGGGTCCAAAAACATAGCCAAGCATGCTTCTTTGTCCTCGGTATATAAGGGGAATCTGGTATTTAGAGACCTTGCCAGTTCCTTATGAAAGCCTGTTGTGCCGCTGAAGTTGCTGAGGCAACTTAGCATAACAAAAATAATTGGTATCTGAGTGGAAAGTGATGGGTATTTGTCTGCGCTAGTTATCACAGTTGCATCATATAAGGGCTTCAGTGCGTCCAGATATTCAAGAGCCTTTTTTCATTCTGCTGAGCAGAGACCATCAATGCTGCTACTTGACGTTGCCAGCTCAACAGAGACAGCCTCCTTCAAGTCCAAGAGGCGGGACAGCATTAGGTATTGGCTGTTCTACCTCGTATCTACATCTTGCACCAGACGAAGTGGATCTTTGCCCATCTTCTTCTGGTACTCATCTAATCTCTTTTGCGCAGACGAGCTGTGCTTATAGTGGCCCACGATGTGCCTCGCTTTCTTGCACAGACGGTCAATGGACGGTGTGTTGGAGATTGCATCGTGAATTGCTAGCTGCAGGGTGTGGGCGAAACACGCACGCTCAGTTCACGGGAGCCTTCTGACCGCGGCACGGATGTTGCGTCTGTTATCTGTGACAATGTATTTGCGGCAGCCATCCGGTATTTCCCATTCCGCGCACATCTCGACAAGCATTTGCGCAATGTTTTCGGTGGAGTGGCTAACAAGTTCCATGTGGCGAGTGTTAAGCGTGAACCGCTTCATCCTAAAACTTGGAGTGAGAAGGTGGCAAGTGAAGCTCACATAACTCTCGTTGGCGCGTGATGTCCACATGTCGCTGGTAAAGGTGACTGCAGATGTTCCCCCTTCAAAAGCACTGCTGAGCTCGTCCTTCACTTTCTTCCGTGTGTCATCAAACAAGCGCGGAACAAGGGTACGTGAAAGCGTGGTGCGCGACGGTAGGCAATAGTTGGGCACAGCCTCTGCCATGAGTTCCTTAAGTCCGTGGTCTTCAACAAAACTATATGGTTGCAAATCAAGCACTACCATGGCAGCCACCTTGGCATTGAGTGCTTGAGTTTTCTTTTTCGACAAAGGGTCAGTACGGTGCACAAAACCAAATATCATTGACTGGTCTTTCTCTGGCGCACCTGCTGCAGTCATCCGGTACTCCTTCATCGCGGTTTGGTGCTGTTTTAGATGGTTAACAAGAGGACTAGTAGTACCCATCAGCGTTTTAAGTGTTGCGCCGCATGTCTTGCACTGCGCCAACGACGACGATGTCTTCACGAAGTGCTTCCAGATAGCGCTTCTTTCCCTTCGTTTCGGCGCCGTGTCTTGATTGTTCCTCCGTTTCGCAGGCGAGTCGTCATAACCTCCGCTATCTGCCATGGCACTTATTAACGACGCGAGTCCATCACAGGTTACGAAGGCTCGCGTCAAAACCGTACCATGTGCACTGCACACAAGCTAGCAGAACTGATCGTAGCGGCTTACAGCACTAGCCAAAGCCGCTGACCCTACTAACGTAGCACTGTGCACTACATGGCGCACTACCACTACTCATGCGCTCTGGTGGCCAGCACTAAAAATATTTATATGCATATACAGATATATAAAACTGAAAGGTCGGAACATGATTACCGTTTCATATATTCAATATGTTTAGAATGCAGTCCAAGTCGTTTAACGCATACTTGCCGGGAATACGACATAACTTAGCAATAAAATCCCGAGTTGGGACTAACCGCTTTCGAGCATGTTGCTGTATAACTGTGCGACTGCTCACGTGCCGAACTTCCTCGAAAAAGGAAATAAATGCGACGTCATAGTACAAATTACGACTACAACTCTTTTTGTCACTTATTATGTTTTTCTAAGCGAAGCGTTTGTCGACGGTGACGAAGTTTCTGCTTTAGCACGTGCATTCACGGTCGTGCGTAATCAAGCGATGTTTTGATGAGACAACGCGGCAACGGTTAAGCTTCGTTCCTGCACACGAGGTCCCGCATAGTGAACGTGTGGTAGTGCAGCACGTTACGGCGGCATACGAAAAGCGTGCAATACGTTTACACGAACGTCAACTTTGCTGCTGATTGTTGAACGTCGCTGGCCGACATAGTGCTTCCGTGCACTTCTGACGCTTATCGCCCCTCTGGGCAACGTTTTAATATCTCTGAACGCAGCAGAAATATTAAAGAAGAGTTATTTTCCGCATGATAATTCAATCAAATATTCGATATTGTCAAATATTCGAAGAGATTCGAATATTCGAACTTGTCGAATACACTTTTTTTCGAATCGAATACGAATAGTGCGAATTTAATATACGACAAATATTCGAAACTTTCGAATATTTGCACACCACTAATTGTAATAGATTACACAGGCTATGCAGAGAGCTAAAATTGGTCTGTAAATGAGCTTTAAGACTTGGTATACAGGCCCAACGTTCTTGTACACAATCGCGAAAACCATTTTAGGATCCCTTTAAATGGGTCCTGAACTACTTTTTCATTTAATGATGACTGACCTCAGTATCAGGGTCTATTGCCTCATGAATGAATCACGACAAAATTTTTCTTATCTTTCAAACATGAGCAGAGTAAAAAGATTTGCCACATTCTCTTCATTTATTTCGATGAGCAAGATGGAAACCTACACAAGGAGGGTTGACATGGGAGAAAGAAGCCAAGTCATACGCATGTCACAAAACCTTGAGCACACGCCATGAAATGCACTAGCTCTCTCCCGGCATTAATTTGATGGGCAACAGTGTCACTAGTACCACAGCCGCTCAATAAAAACAAGGTGCGGCCTCTTGCATCACGTCGCCGTCAATGGGCGAGCCCATCTGCTCTGGGCAGCGTTGACAGTTTCAGACACTTTTTTAGGAAGGGCGCTGACACTCCACCCATCAAAGCGGGTGACACTTGGTGTTTCTATGTGATTGCGTGAGGATTTGTGCATGTCTGTGTGCCTTTCCGTGTGCAATCGTGTGTGGAAGAGAGCTTGCCTCACGTTTCCTGTGATCGAGTGCGATTCTTTTATGCCCGCATGCGTGGCAGACGGTTTTTTAAAGGTGTGATGCCGCGAAGCTGTTGTGTGTCGCTGAGCAGCTTAAACACAACACTGCTTTTAAGTAAAATGCATGCCCCTGAGATTACAGTGTCGAAAAGTGTATTGTGATGCGTGTTATTTTTAACAGAGCCCTTATTTTCGTCACAAACGAGCACTGAATCAGACACACGCTGCCGCTTCCAGACGACAGCATTAGCAAATCATTGCGCCAAGAGGAGATTCGCTAGGGCGTTCACTATAAAACAATAAAAGGAGCATCAAAAGGACCCAGGGCGTGCCCTTACCTTCTACACATGCAGCAGCCAACCAGCGCAGATGACGAGAAATCGAGACCTTGAATCGGGGCCTCTTTTGGGGGCGACCGTTTTCGCAGACGAAACCCTTTCCACTGGCTGCCGCCATGATACGTACGTGCTACGCACAGTAAAATTACTTGAAATGTTCACGAAACTAGGAGGGATCCAAATTAGAGGTGTCGGAGGGTAGGACGAGTGGTGAACTCGGCAAAGAAGTTGTGATGTTTGAGCGGTGTGAGTGAGTCGTGTAGTGCAGTCAGTCCATGTTGAAGAATTGAGTTATGACGCCGCTGGAGTACTTTGTTGAAGTGTGTCACCGGGATGATGACCAGTGCTGGAATTCATTTCAGTGTTTCCTTGAAGAGAAATATTTGAGACACGTTCAAAGAATTGCGGAGTACACGCGTCTGGTGAGTATTTGGGGCTGCTAAGTGTTCTTGCGCACTTTATGCGTGAGATAGCATTTGCAGCGCGGTAAGATTGTTCCCGCTGTTTTTGATACCCTCCAAGTAATTTTACGAGTTATAATTAGTACCTGTCAAGTCTGCAAGTTTGTGTCATGCCTTTACAGAGATTACGTATTTTGTTTGTGCAGACTTGTTTTTTAACTCAGTCTTTGGACCACAACCACAGTTGTTTGTTGGTGCACTAAAAGAACCTAAATTTAAATAGTGCATGCTTTCGCAGTGTGATTTGGTGGACTGATACATCAGCCCTTGGAATCAGCCTGACGATTGCCTCCCCACGAACCGAATCAGTGACCCTTTTCATTTCAGGAGAGTCAAACTGACAGCATTGCGCATGGAGAGTATTGAGGCCTATATTCTACGAATGATTGGCCCTCCTAGGGCGAACTGTTCATATATGTGGTGTAATAGGTGCTCCCAATAGCGATTCAGATTCGAACTTGTGATGTGGAGCTACGAAACACGTTACAGCCGAACTCTGCTACAATGAAACTGACGGGGCACGGAAAAAGTTTCATTGAAACTAAAATTTTGTTGTAGTGAAATTGAAAAAAATATAGCTGATCTGAGCTAACAAAACAAAGGAACGTTTATTCTTAAAATTCAAAAAGTGAACGCTGCTTCCTATTTTTTTCCGGCAGCGTTACAACCCGATTCTCACCCATGCATAGCGAGGCCATGGTGAAAAGCATGCTGAAATGCCTACAGCTACTTTTGTGAACGAACCAAACAGTTGCATTAACACATTAACACCAGCAGCGGTCCGCCGTCAAACTCTATCCGATAACGCCGAGGTGGAGACAGGGTATCGTGGAGCAGTGACTTTTGCCTTATTTTATGCCAGTCTTATCATCCAAAACTTGCGGCTAGTTGATTTTATTGATAATGCAGACGAACGAACAGCCACTGATTAGTTACCATACTGGTCAAGTGCGAACAAAATGATAAGCATCGGCATTGGAAAAAGCACCGTTCCGCGGTTGCACAAACCAGCTGCGTGAAGGAAACCATAAACTTAGCAACTGAGCTTCAGCTTCGGATCGTCTGCGGCTCAAAAGCAAGCCAGTGGCAAAAGCAGGGCAGTCTCATTGCCATCGCTATCGAGCAATGACGGCGCCCACGCTTGCTGAACAGCAGCGGTTTCTAATGGTGCCAACGTGTGTTTTAGATTTCTTCGATGTATTTTCAGTTTTTGAAAATGTTAGAAAATGCATAAAAATGTTAAAGACTATGTTTACTATATAGCAATAAATATCTGAGCCTGGAATTGCATCGTGAAATTTTGTTGAAGCGGGACGGCAGAAGAAAAGCGTTCGTTGTGGCGACAATATTTATGCATTGACTCCTATGAAATGCTGACGGGAAACCGTGAATTTTTCGTTGTAGTGGAAATTTCGTTGAAGCGGCGTTCGTTGTAGCGGGATTCGACTGTATTTACGACCTACTGTCTCGCGTAGAAATGTGTGTGAAAGCGTTTCTCCTGGGAGGAGTGGTGGCGCCAGAGCGGGCGTGAGGTGAACTAGGCCCGTCCCGTCGCTTCTGTGGCACACAACAGGCTGCACCTTGTTTTGTATCCAGCGGCCGTGCCAGTACTGTGTAATGTCAGTACACTAGAGAATGCAGCACATGCTATGTGGCGGTACCCCATGGCAAGAAGCAAATCTGATCCAAATGCCGCTCTTGGTTTGTCAGCTTTCGGCCAATATTAGCAATCTGTCGTATGATAGCCCTGCAAAGAGAGTGTACGGGCCTCTTGTAAGGAGAGGGCAGTTTAGAAAGTAATAACTTCACACACCGGTTGTGAACTCTCTTTGCCATGCATGACTACAACATTTGGCTGAGCTGTTCACAGCAGGGACTGCTTTTTGCTGTAATTATTTTTTCACCAAACATGAAGGGTAGTTTAGGACCTCTTAAGGGAATTTCACTAACAGAATGGCTGAGAAAAAAAATCTCGATTGTGCAGTAAGCAATGCAGCCAAACACATGTCATACCAAAAACAGAGGCGTTTCATTTAGTGTGAGAACTTTCAGTGTATTTTTTTATAGGTGACCTACAAGAAAGACTAAACTTTAAATTTATCATCATTGTTTGCATAATAGGTGGTATGTCACACTGTGGTCACCAAGTCCTCACATCCAGTCACCGCAGTCGATATCAAACTTCCAGGAGACTTGATGGTAGGTAAACTAGGCTTCAACGATGCAGACGTCGAGCATGCAGAACACAGACCTGCAGAAAAATGGTAGTAATGAGGCCGGAGAAGCAGCCTTCTATGCATGGCTATGACTCATGGGTCGCACTCATGTAAAGCACCAATAAACCACTATGAGTCAAACTTTTTTTGATTCCTTATTAGCCTAACACATTTTGGTTTAGCAGCCTGCTCACAATTGGCAGAGGAAGGAAGCACTAGTATTGTGAAGGCTCTACAGCCTCAGAAAATGCACTGGTGTGCTCACACTTGCTTTCTTGAGGCCTTAAGACAGAATATGGCAGGACAGGAAACGTTTTTTTAACTGTTTCATGTGCAGTCAAAAAGTGACAAAGCTTACAGAAAAAAATTTAAAAATATGGCTGTCACCTGCCCTTTCGGTCTCGCTCCCATCTATCTTGATAGTTGGCATGGTATGGTCAGTGCAGTGAAATGCTTCCAACCTTTGCCAAACATAGCTGTTCCGATACATGCTAAAAATTTCCACAAACCCACTTAGATTTTTGCACAGGAAAAAAATGATTTAAGTATTACCTTGTACAGAAAGAAACAGTAGTAATTAGCTTTTAAAAAATGCTGTTTTAGAGCCCCTCAATAGCCATCGGCTAGATGTCAATAGAGTTGCTGCACACCATAACAGGATCACTATAATCACTAATCACCTCTTAACTATTTCAAGCACAGAACTCCATTTTTGGTAGAAAACAAAGTTTTATTGAAAAAAAATTGAAATAATTTGCAGAAAATAGTTTTCGCACAAGAAACAAAAATTTGGCAATTTTAGTTCAAAAGATATAAGGTGGTCACCAGGTGAACACATTGCAGTAAGGCTCTACTGGTCACTTTCAGTGAAACTACAGCTCTTCAATTGTACAGTACACTCCTCTTAAACGGAACTCAAAGGGGATCCATAAAACTGTCCAATTTATCAGAAGTTTAATTTAGGCAAACTACACTTATTTAGTGAACCAAGACCTTTATTCAAATTGCACAAACCTCACCTTACTAATAAGAATGAGTAGGAAAAAAAAAGGAGTGAAGAGTGGTTTGTTTGGCAAGCTTGAGTTGTTTTTTTACAAGGTACACACCCATGCCTGACAAACTAGCTAGAAATTCTGGTCAAGTCTCATGCTCAAAATAGAGCTGCAAAAGTGCAACAGCTTTAGCTGATCGGTCTGGTGGCAACACTGCACTGGCAGTATCATCACATCGCTGAAAGGTTGATCACCATCTTGCACTTCAGCAATCATTTCCTCGACAGTCTCTTGACGATAGGTATGAATATTTTCATCAATTGATTCGCAGTCCTGCAGCATATAAAAGGCACGACCTGACTGAATAGTGTCTCAATGTCGGCATCCGCAGGGCTTTTTCCTTCATCAGGTACTGCTTCTTGCACTTGAAAGCCAGCATGGTGAAAGCATCTGTGTATTGTTGTTGCCTTCACTTGCTCCCAGGCACAAGCCAAAATGTGGATGGCTGCCAATGAATCTATGCTGTAGAATTTCCCGCTGCCTGCTCTAGCAGCATTTGATGGAGCAATCGTCTGAGGTAATGAACTTTATTGTTCTGAATGACCCCTTGATCTATCGGCTAGATCACTGTCGTTGCATAGGCTGGCAAGAACTCCAGAGTGATGGCTTGGAGTCCTTGAGCCTGACCGTGGGCTAAGCAATTATTCACGACGAAGACAACCTCCCTGCCTTGCTTCGTAAATCTTGCGTCTTCCTCCTGGAGCCAGTTTTTGAAAATGGCCATGGTCATCCACACTTTTTCGTTCCCATGATACGCAATGGGAAGGTGTCGAAAGCCTTTGAAACAACATGGGTGCCTTGATTTTCCTGTTACCAACAGCTTCAATTTCTCAGCTCCTGCCATGTTTGCATCCACCAGCACAGTGATGCAATCTTTACTGCATTTTCCTTCGCTACAGGCTTCGCCTTTGAAGGTGAGTCTTTGATGGAAGCGCCTTATAGAAAAGACTTATCTCGTCGACAGTGAAGACATCTCGTGGCTCAAAGCTCATCAAAATTTCCTTAAGCCACCCCTGTTGCCAGTCGGTGCAAATGTCCCTGTTGACTGCACCACTCTCACCCGAGATTGTTTCGAAGACTGGGTCATGGCGTGTTTTGAAGCGGCTGAGCCATCCGTCGCTTGGGACAAAGTTTTTAACACCTGTTTGCATGGCAATCTTTCGAGCTTTCTGCTCGAGAATAGGTCCGCATATGGGCAAATCGGAATTCCGTGCGCGCTTGAACCACAGAAAACGAACTTTTTCATGTTGTTCATAAGGCACCGCCCGCATTCGTTTAGATGTAAAGGTCCCGTTCTTAACAGTGCCTTCAATCATTTCACTATCTCTCCAGATTCGCGACAGCGTCGATTTCAGGATGTATTTTTTCACCGCCTCCATCTAGGGCAGGCCGCTTCGATCGAGCTCGTGAAGAATTTGCAGCTTTTTTTCAAGCGAGAGTGCATGGTGTGGCTGCTTCCTTTCCATCGGGCTAAAATAACACCGTGATCCACCGCACTTAGCTGTACAAATAGGCCTAACGCACAATTGACTCGCCGACTCTGCTCCTACCATATTTTTCCTTCCTCCATGGCTCTCACAGCCACAAGCGAGAATGGCAACTGGATTGACTTGTCTCGATCTCGAGGTGTTGCCATGGTTGCGAGATTACCGTTGGCATGAGCGAGTGTATGCTGTGTTTAGAATTTGTGCCGTTTAACCATAGGTGACCAATAAGCACTGTTTCAATTAACCGATGAATTTTACTGCGCAACAAATAGAAATCCAGCCATATGAGCCCGTTTAGTTCTATTAATGAGGCATTTTCGTTTAAGGGAGTTTCGTTTATTGGGAGTCTACTGTATAGTCCTTTGCGTTAGCTACTCATACTGCATGCCCTCCTGCACTATCAGTATAATAACAACAGCACATAACTATATATCTAGAAAAATTGCCCGCAGCTTCCCTCGGGGGAACACTGAGGAGGATGCTGAGCATATAATTGGTTAACGGGGTGTTAAAGTGCGACTTACTTGGGTCGATGGCTAAATTGGTTAACGTGGTTGTGAAATGGGGTGTTAAATTGCGACTTACTTGGGTCGATGGCTAAATTGGTTAACGTGGTTGTAGGAGGGGGTGTTAAATGAGTGAACACGTACACACGTATGCGAAAGGGCGGCGCTGGTCGAAGGGACGTCGATCATTGTGTTTGTGGATTCGTTGGAATTCATTTCACCGCGACCTTGGACGTCGACGCGCCGTACAAACCAACCGACGAGCGAGCGCCGACCTTGAGTATATATACAGCACGACGGCGCATGCACTGTCAGCTGTTGAATGTTCTCGAAGCGCGACGCCACATGCGCGTCCACTGGAGAATCAGGAGGTAGATGTCGAACGCGGTGTGTAGAGGAGGAAGGGTGCACAGATGGTGGAGGAGTGAAGCGCGCGCGGTGTGTAGAGGAGGAAGGGATGCACAGATGGTGGAAGAGTGGTCGACGGCGCATGCGCGCGCGTCAGCTGTCGAATGTTCGAGAAGCGGTGTGGACGGCGCGGACGACGCGGACGGCGCACTACAAGGCGCGAGTATAAGATGCTCCGCATCTAAAAAACATCTCTGGTTCACCGTTTAGCATGCCTTGGGGATGACAGCAGCCGGAATAAAGCAAACGTAACATGTCACACTGAATCCAAAATAAAGTAGCGTCATCTCTGTTATATTGCCGAAAGCTGTTGAGACGCGTCGTTCGGCAGAGCTGCGCAAGTGAACAACTCGCGTCCCAAACAACAACTCACTTTTTTATCACCCTTCCTCTCGAAGATAACTTTCTCGTGCGGGTGCATGCGTTCTCTGCACTGCCCACAGAAGCACCGCTTTGCGTCGCCACAGTACTCCCCCCCTAGTGAGTGCGCGCACAACGGCCGCACTCGGACGACCCACTGCGGTTCATAAGTTCACGCGCACCGGGGGTCTCGTACACCGTCCACTCCGCGTAAACCGTTTGAGGACTTGTTGGGGCTGCGTTACGTGGTCTGCCGGGGGTGCCTGCGAAGATGGAGCTCGAGGTGGTGCAGGTGCTTCGCTGTCGGAGTCCACGTGTGCTGATTTTACGCGGTCTAGAGAAACCACGTCGTGACGACCACCTCGGTTGATTGTAATGTGCTTGTCTGCCCGTCGCAGTACCTTGAAAGGCCCGTCGTACGGGGGCCGGAGTGGAGGCTGTACGGCGTCGTGCCTCACAAACACGTGAGAGCAGGAGGAGAGTTCCCGGTCCACGTAGACTGGCCGGGCTGCGGGCGGACGCGGAGGAATAGCGCGTAGCTTGCTCATGATGTCTCGCAGTCGCACGGCGTAGTCCACGTTCGCGTACACGTTTTCGTTCTTACTGGTAGTGAAAAACTCCCCTGGGAGGCGAAGCGTTGTTCCGTACACCAGTTCAGCGGAGCAGCATCCAATATCTGCCTTCGAAGCCGTCCTAACGCCCAACAGAACAAACGGCAGTGCCTCTACCCAACTGTGACTCGCAGTAGCCGTCAGGCTCGTCTTCAGATGGCGATGGAACCTTTCCACTATACCGTTGCTTATCGGATGGTAGGCAGTTGTTCTGATGCAGTGAGTACCCAAGAGCAGGGTGACACTTGCGAACAGGGCGGACTCAAACTGTGTTCCGCGATCCGTAGTCACGGTTGCCGGCACTCCGAAGCGGGCCACCCAGTGGAAGATAAACGCGCGGGCGACGGTATCAGCAGTCATGTCTGGAATGGGCACGGCCTCCGGCCATCGCGTGAAGCGATCGATGCAGGTTAGCAAGTAGCTTTGCCCCTGGCACAACGGCAGTGGTCCCACAATGTCAACATGCACATGGGCAAATCGACAGTCCAGCAGAGGGAAAAATCCCAAGGGGTCACAGTATGTCGCTGAACTTTGGAGCGCTAGCATGCGATGCACTCTCCTGTCCAGTATCGGACATCCCGGTTTATTTCTGGCCACACGAACCTCGCTGTGCACGAACCTCGTTGCGTGGCTCGAATCCCGGGATGCGCCAGGCTGTGCAGCAAGTCAAAAATGCTGCGACGGAGGTTCGAGGAGACGAACGGTCGGGCCTTGCCTGTAGACATGTCGCAGCATACGGATCCTGTGGGTTCTGCCAACCATTGCAGCTTCAAGGCGCTGGTTGAAGACGTCAGTAGACGCTTCAATTCTCCATCACTGCGTTGAGCCGTCGTAAGTGTGGTGAAGTCCACGCCGCTCGGCAGGCTGATGGCATTCACTGAACCGCGCGAAAGAGCGTCGGCAGCAGCATTATCCGTGCCACTAACATGGGGTATATCTGTCGTAAATTCTGCGATGTACGACATTTGGCGGAGCTCCCGTGCCACGTGCGCACCAGAATCTGAGTTCGCGCGCAATGTGTAGGTGAGTGGCTTGTGATCCGTGAGCACAAAAAATTCTTGTCCTTCCACATAATGTCGGAAATGCCGGATAGCCGCGTAAATGGCCAGGAGTTCCCTACCGAAGGTGCTGTACCTTCGTTCGGACGGGCTCAGTTTTCTGGAGAAGAAGGAAATTGGTCGCCACACTCCGCTCACCCTCTGCTGCAACACGGCTCCAATTGCTGCATCGGAGGCGTCCACCATGATGCACTGAGGAACACCCAGCTGCGGGTACGTGAGCATGGTAGCATTTGCGAGAGCTTCCTTTATCATCCGGAATGCTTGTGTGGATTGGTCGTTCCACTGAATGGCAGTTGCCTTAGATCCAGATGCCGCAAGTAGGCTGTGGAGAGGGTGAAGGATGTTGGCGCATTTCGGGATAAACCTACGGTAGAAATTCACGAGTCCCAGGAACTCTCGAAGCTGGCGGAGGTTTTTCAACTGTGGAAACTGCCGTACTGCTTCCACCTTGTCCTTCTGGGGCTGTACTCCGGCGCTTCAAATGCTGTGGCCCAAAAATGATAGTGTCGGTACCCAAAACACGCACTTTGCCGTATTGATAACGATGCCGTTCTCTGTCAGTCGCTGAAGTACGTAGCGCAGATGCTGCTCGTGCTCTTTAGGAGTGCTGCTAGCAATCAGAAGATCATCGAGGTATACCTTGCAAAAGTCGAGGCCACGGACAACGCCATCCATAAACCGTTGAAAAGTTTGGCCGACGTTGCGTAAGCCGAAAGGCATGCGTAGGAACTCGAACATTTCGAACGGCGTTGTTATTGCGGTCTTGGGGATATCCTCCGGTGCTACGGGTATCTGATGATATGCTCCCACTAGATCTATTTTAGAGAAAATGGTAGCACCACGCAGGAAGGAGGTCATGTCGTGAATGTGCGGGACTGGGTAACGGTCTGGCACGGTTACCCGGTTCAGCGCTCGATAGTCCCCGCAAGGGCGCCAATCACCGTCTGTTGATTTTGGGACCATGTGAAGAGGTGACGCATATGGGCTGGATGAAGGACGTATTATCCTGTGTTCCATCATGTGGGCAAACGCCTGTCGAGCCAACCGCAGCTTCTCGGGTGACAGGCGCCGTAGTCGCGCATAGACCGGTGGGCCTGTGGTTTCGATGTGATGCAAGACGCCGTGCTTTACTTCTGGAAATGCCTGTGGCTGTCGAGTCAGCTCTGGGAACTCTTGTAGTATTGCGGTGAAGTACGCTTCTCCAGCCGGACTAAGCAAGGCCGGGCTGATAGGGGGGTGCCAACACGGCGTGCCTTGTACCGCTCCCCGAGAAACGGGATCTTGAAGCCGTTTGTTGCGGACGTCGACCAACAGACAGAAGAACTGGAGAAAGTCTGTGCCTAGTATGGCGAATTTGACATCAGCAGCTATGAACACCCAGCGAAACGTTCTGCCGAAACCGAAGTTCAGCGACAGTGAACGATGGCCATATGTTGTTATCACCGTGTTATTGACAGCTTGCAAGGGCGATGTACTAGGTTTCTTTCTTTCAGCTTGTGACGCCGGTATAACGCTCACCTCGGCGCCTGTGTCCACTAAGAAACGTACTCCGTTGTTGCGGTTGGTAATAAAAAATACTGAGGGACGACTTGGAGGCAACGTAGTAGCACTGGTCGTCCTCAGTGCCTGCCGCGGCTGTTTCCCGAGTGCGCGCACGGTGGGACAGATTTACGCGCACTGCTTCCGAACCTCCGATGATACCAGCAGATATGCTCGTGCTGCTCTTGCGATAGCGGCGTGTTAGACTCGGTTATCGTTTGCGCCTTCCTGCTAGCGTGCAAAGCTGATACTGTTTCGGCAAGTCGAGCAATCTCCTCACGCATCTCTTGAAGTTCGTTTAGAGGCTGTTGCGCTTGCACGGCAGCCATGGGTGTGGGCGGTGTCATTGCTACCAGTTTGTCAGCAAGTTCGGCGGCTGCGGTTAAATCCTTGTGCTCTGAGGCCGCGATGACCATGCGGACGCCTGAAGGCAACTTTTGCAAAAAAAATTCTCGGAGCGATACTCCATCTATCGTGTTTGATGTTCCGCCAAGCAATTGTTGCATGTGCCGCAAAAGCTGACTAGGAGTACGGTCGCCGAGTTCCGTGCCGCGAAGCAATTGCTGCAGTCGTTGTGGTTCAGAGGGCGTAACTCGGCGAATAAGGGTTTCTTTTAGCGTTGCATATGCGTTTTCGACAGGTGGTGCGAGCAACAGATCCCCGATTTCACTGGCTATGGCGGGCGGCAGACTGCTGACTACGTAGTGGTATTTCGTAAGGTCGGCGGTGATTCATCTGGCTGCGAACCGAGATTCCACTTGTATGAACCAAAGTGCGGGGTCCGCAGTCCAAAAAGGGGGCAGCTTTCCGTCGACTGAGGAGACTGTCGGAGGGGCGTCGGTCGTGGACGTTGAATCCATATTGGGGCTGGTTCGACACTCCAATCGCTGTGTCTGTATTCCGAGTCCGGTCACCAATGTTGAGACGCGTCGCTCGGCAAAGCTGCGCAAGCGAACATCTCGCGTCCCAAACAACAACTCACTTTTATTATCACCCTTCCTCTCGAAGATAACTTTCCCGTGCGGGCGCATGCGCTCTTTGCACTGCACACAGAAGCACCGCTTTGCGTCGCCACAAAGCTTTAAAATATGCGCCATAATCTGACACGCCGGGGCTCGTGCGTTTAAGGGGGGACGCGGCACTTCGGGACCGAAAATCAGCCAAAAAATCGAGTTTTCGCGGACCTTCTTTTCGCGTTCCCGACATCATTGCGCACCTATTTACAAAATTTCATAGCCGAATACCATCAACTTTTATCGTTATTCAACTTTAAAAAACCGAAAACGGGCGTCCTGCCCTTTAAATTGAGGGCGAATAGCGCAGGTTTCGGCTCTACGATACGCGGGAACTACGCGCTCGATCGGCGCCATTTTGGTCTTGTTTGAAAGAACGCGTTTTCAGCTGTTTTTTTTATTCAGTAAGCAACATTGAGCGTTTCCCCGGCTCGAAAAACGGGGCCTCAAAGACGAAGAGCCGCGCTCACTGCCATTGGCTAAACGGTGCACGTGACTGAAATGGCGCTTTCCGGTTGGCTGGAAGCTCGCGGCTTGCGCCTGCATACGCGACCCGACGCCATTTTGAAAGGGTTACCGCTGTGACGCCTCGAAATCGGCAGAGCACTCTGAAGCTTCTGATCGTATCGCCATGCCTGGAAACGCAAAAAAGTATCAGACCGTGCACGCATTTGGTCGCAGGAAACGCAAAGGTCGTGGGAGAAAGTCTACGAAGTCCTCAGAGCCCTTGGTTGACTCCGACGAACGATGTGTCGACGCTCCGCGGCCGTTCAGCGATGGTACGACCGAGCGCGTTGCCTCCGACGACGATGACGGTGAAGCGAACTCCGGACGACTACGAATCGACGCCAAGGTGGTGACAAACGCCGAAGTTGAAGAAAATCATGCCCGGGAGAAAGCGACGCTCGACCGGCTTTCATCGGCGCCAGCAACTGCACGGAAAATTGACTTTTTCACCGCGAGCTGTAGCGAGGCAACCGCACAGGACTCGGACCACGCTGCTCCTTATCTGCTTATGCATCTAGATATCCTAAACGCGATAATGGGTGCCTTGTGTTGCAAAGCCTGCCACGGACCGGCTACGATCGTCAGAGGGGATCGGGACTACGGACTTGCCGTGAAAGTGCTAGTGCAGTGTGAAAGGTGCGGCGAGATCGCGAGTGAATGGACTTCGCCCCGCGCGAACGGCACGAAAACGTGCAATCCGTTTGAAGTAAATCTTCTCGCTTCGAGGGCGATGGTGACTACCGGCAACGGCCAAACGAAAATGAACGATATTTTCGCAACAATGGGCATCTCACACCGCGGTATGCACCACAAGACGTTTCAGCGGCATTTGAAGAACACGCTGGCACCCGCTGCAACGCGAGCGGCTGAGTCCGCTATGAGCGAATGTGCGAAAAAGGTTAGAACAATTTATGATGACTTGTGCTTCGGCCACCGGGGCAATATTGCCGTTAGCTACGACGGCACGTAGAAGACGCGAGGCCATTCTTCCCACATCGGCGTGGGCACAGTTATCGAATTATTTAGTGGCTATGAGTTGGACTACGTCGTTCTTTCCAACTTTTGCCTAGGCTGCGAGGTGGGCCCAAAGCCTAGTAGTGAGGGCTATCAAGAATGGAAGGCTAACCACAAATGCCAAAAAAATACGAACAGCAAAGCGGGGCAAATGGAAGTGGAGGCGGCTCTAATTCTATTTCAGAGGTCGCTTGAACGCCATGGCCTGCGCTACACAACTATGCTGTCTGATGGAGACTCTAGGACATTTTGCGCCATACAAGACGCCAAGGTGTATGGTTACATTGACGTGCAGAAGGAAGACTGTATTAATCATGTACAGAAACGGATGGGCACCGCATTGAGAAACCTGGTGCAGAAACAAAAGTGCGATGGGAAAAGAGGCCTTGGTGGAAAAGGCAGGCTCACAGGTGAGCTGATCACCAGGCTGAGCACATATTATGGCCGGGCTCTGAAATCGCATGAAGGTGACGTGGGCGAGATGCAAAAGGCTGTGATGGCCACATACCGCCACGTCACCTCCACTGATGAATGCTCGGACCACAGTCTGTGCCCAGCTGGTGAAACTTCATGGTGTCGGCACAATGCCGCAAAAGCAAAGGGTGAGCCCGACCCCAGGCATGCCTACAATCTACCGAAAGACGTGGCAGAGGCATTACTACCGGTTTATACCCGGCTTTCGGAAAGAGTCCTGCTTCAGAGGTGCGAACGCGGCAAAACGCAGAACTCCAACGAGAGCCTACATTCGGTAATCTGGAGTTTGGCCCCCAAGGAGCACCATGCGTCCCTGTTCGCTGTTGAAGCAGCTGTTGCAGAAGCAGTGCTGCGCATCAACACGGGCAATTTGAATTCTGCAACGGCAATCTTAGGTGAAATGGACATGAATGCGACAAGTACTGGTGCCAGGAGAGCGAGAGAAAAAGACCACGGTCGCAGCATTGTCTGCAACAAGAAAAGAACAGCCTCATTGGAACTCCGGAAGCTAGTGAAGAGGAGGCATGAGCACAGAATGCATTCAGACTATGCTTCTGGTGCGTTTTGAGGTTGTCTTGTTGCATCTTCTGCAATAAAAATGTGTGCCCACGTTTTTTCTCGATTTCTCAAAACGACAATTTTCATGTGCTTCCCATTATGCCGGAGCAATATCTCTTGTTCTATCTGGGTTATCATTACGATTTCTTTTTTGTTTCGAAGATAAATGCAGGGAATGTGTCGTAAAGTAAGTTTTATTGTAATAATTTTTGGAGAAAATTCTCTAAATGGATCTTTTGTTTCAAGTGTACATGGGGAAATTTTTCATGTCATATTCAACATCCCACAACTTTGCTTCGAGATAGCCCAGAACAATGATTTATACTTTATTGCACACTGTGAACATACCGAATTGGTTCTATAGGTTGCACATCAATATCCAAGTTACAGTTAATTAGCTAATTAGGCCTTAATTGAAAAAGTCGCAGTTCATTATATCTTTAAGACTAATTGTCACAGCAAAAAAAGAATTAGATTTTTGAAATCAGCAGTAAAATCTACATAGGCTCTCCAAATTTGACTGAGGTACTCGCAAAAATAAAAGAGTTTTTGGAAGGTGCAGCATCCCCCCTTAAGAGGAAACAATGAAGAAAAGATGGTTACCTGGGGTGACCACCGTGCTGGAAAAAGTTAAGGATCAACTTGCGAAATTCATAGACAAACAAGACTTGTGAGACTGTTGACTACAGTTAAGTTGTGAACTGGCAACGGCACAATTTTGCCGATCACAAATAACTAGCAGTTGAGCATTAACAGTAGAGCACATAATACGGTAAAAGCTCTTTAATTTGGGATTAGCAGGACCAGAAAACTGTCAGCATTAAACGAATGCCGAATTATCAAAAGTACCAAGAAAACAGAAAATGTCCATTTCATCAATGCACTTTCATTTGCTTAAGAAATACATAAGCCCAGCAATTATTTTGCATAGGGGCAGTGCGAAAGCCTCAATTTTAACAATTTGCAACTTCACTCACACTGTGACCATGTGTCTCAAGACACCGTGTCTTATTAAGCCGAAACGAGGTCTGGACTCGTACCTTACCAGTCACCAAAAACGTATTTGTGCATGGCGACCAAGTCTTTCCGAAAGCCTAGGCTGTCTGCGAACGTGGTATTACTGCTTTGCATAGCGTACATTTGCGATGTTTCTTGCACAGCGCACTTTGAATATGTGACTGACAACAAATCATTTGGATATGGTGTCAAGACTCGTCACTGCGATTTGTGGACCTACACTGGTCACACTGAATGCATTTTAAATTCATGCTTGTGAGCAAACCTTTCAACCCTGTGAAGGCCAAATTTTTTAGACGGTTCAATTACTTTATTTCAGATTTTCGAATGTAGAAATTGAGCAAAGTCATGAAAAAGTTTGTTAAAAAAAATAAAAGAGTATTTTTTGATATCAGCATGACTTAGAACTGCAAAATGTTTAGAAGTATTTCAGTGTGGCAGTTCTAGAAACACAGATTTAAGCTTTGGACTCGGCTAATGGAGACAAATCAGAGTCTGAGGTGTCCTGGCCATCGATGACAAGAGAACTGGCAGTGCATTTGGCCATATCGTCAATTTGCCGTGCATCTGAACAACTCGAATGAAACTTGGTTAACAAGTAGAGTGAAGACACCTCGTGAGTGTCAGTGATAAGCAAGCCAAGGTCAGCACCAATAGAGACAAAAATCAACTTCTGCTGCCCTTGCAAGGGAGTGCTGATAAAGATAAAAATTAAGTTTCATGCACCTCCATTGCAATTATACGGCAAAACTGAAACCCCCAAAGGGTGTTGTTGCAGACTGCGTGCCGGGCTGAAGCTAGAAATCAGCTATACTTATCGTGTAAGAAGGCAGCGCAATCAAATTTAAAAGAATTGCACATGCTTTTAGTAAGTCCTATGGTGTGGCAATGAGCATTCATTGTCATTATGGCGCGAACTTTAAAACAGAAGGTTGAAACCATACCTGCACAGCAAAGAAATAGAGGCTCTGCTGCAGAGCTGGTTTTTCTCTCACCTGCATGTTGGGCAAAAGCAGCGACTTCCTAGCCATGTCTCTGGGCGCGCTTGGTCCTGGCGGCTGGCAAACCAACGACCCATGCAATCCAGGCACCACATTGGTCGGCACAAGCAGCCCTGGCACTGGCCTACTAGTGCTTCATCACAGAGTTTTTGCAGCTTTACGTTGGCCGTTGTCTGCATGCAGCCAATGCACGGCTCCAGTTCCTGCACATGCAAAACCACCACTTGTCTCTTTTCCAGCAGCAAACTTGGATCGAACAAATCATAGAGCACTAACAACAACAACAACAACAAAAAAAACTGAGCAGCCCTGATACCCTAACGGTTGGCACTTCCGATATTGGTAAAATACAGTCAACTTCTGCAACTTTGACCTTGAGAGGACCAACAGAGCTGAGTATTTAGTGAGCTGAATTCAACAAGATTAAGAAAAACATCAAAGTATGCTTGTATTTAATTTAGCTACATTATTTAATTCAAAAGTGCCAACAACTAAGCAAATAAAAAAAATGGCTGTATGAATAAAAAAAGCAATCTAAAGTAGACTATACAGCTTTTATGTTTCTTTATCTGATATTTTTTTCGTTTTGGCAAAAAATTTAACATGCCTCCTATTTCGGTGATTTGAATATATGTGCACAGAATCTTCAACGGGGTCAGCAATTCATCACAACTACATTCTAACCATTAGTATGTTTGAAATGGGCACACACTGAAACGTTATCACTGTATTTTATGACCATTCCCCAATATATAAGAGGGAGTGATCGAGTGATTTTTCTTCAATAGACAGAACCTAACAAAAGACAACGAAGCTAAGTAAGTCGTCAGGGAAACTATTTGCCTCCACTGCAGTAAAGTAATTGTGACATAAATGCAAAGAAACTAAAGTGGAAAAATAATAACTTGCTGCAGGTGGGGACTGAACCTACAACCTTAAAAATAATGCGTCTATGCTCTGCCAGTGGCAGTCACTTTCCTATCAACTATATTGGGTATTTATGTTTGCATAATCAAAGGAGTGCCAGCCAGCAGTGCTCGCAGCCTTGACAGCGAGCGTGGAGCACTTTTTTGCCAGCTGGCCTCACATGCTACATGATGCTGGCTGACAAAAATAGAGTGCTCCATGCATGGCATCACTAACACAAAATAAGACCTGTATATTCAAAGGCTAAAACAGAAACAAACAAGAATAGAAAAGTTGTTTACTTGCATACACATACACAGTAGTATACAGTGGAATTTCGAGTAAACAAATTCCTTCAACGGAACAACTGCCACTAATATTATAGGTTTCATAGTTGAATTCTATGCCCCTGTTCATCCATCACTAAACACAATTTTTGTTAATGGCACACATTTTGCTGGTTTCTTCAGGGTCCCTTTAACAAGTCTTTTAACTGTCGAGCACTGAAAAGAAAGGCTGATGAAATCCACAATTCGAGTGCACCAAAACAAGTGAATTCAAAACAACGAAACTTGTGAATAAAAGGAACTTTCCACAAGCAACAGTGCAGTACCGCACATCACGCAAAGCTGGTGCATGTGAAACAAAGCCGCTTCGCGAGTCTCAACGCCGGTTGACCTCTACGACCATTGTCATGCAGATGATGGAATGTGAAAGAGGCTTCATTAAAGGGACACTAAAGGCAAATATTACAATGACGCTGATTGTTGAAATAGCGATCCAGAAACCTCGCAGTGCTAGTTTTCTACTAAGGAAGTGCTTCTTTTAAAAGAAAACCACATTTTAATGAGTCAAGTTGCGTTAGCGCACTTCAAATCATCCATGCGTGAAAGTGGTCTATTAGATGTCACTGTTTCTGTGCTCAATGTTGCCCGCCTTTACTACGCGGCTACCGACCCCAGAAGCAGCAAAGCGAAAGTAGTGGGAGCCACATACATTTATTGTGGGGCAAAAAGCAAAACTAAAAATAGACTAAATTAGCCCAGCTCGTACCACAAGTATAACAGGCGAGCGGGAGCCACAGTAGCAACAACGGCTATTGAACAATTTCAGGCTATCTCGGAGACCATGATCCTGCTTGCTTAGTTCAACTGGGCCTTGCTGGATGGCACCACCTATGCAGCCTAACCAGCTGAAAATGGAACTTTTGTACCACTCGTGCCATTTCCCATAGTAACGCCAGGCGGTTCTTTTTTCTATAAATCAAACAGAAATGGGCAAGCAGCATTTTATTAGGTCTCTTGATGCATGGAAAGCTCTTTTTTTATTGCACCTAGTCTGGTTACTAGTGATTAATTGTAAGTGGACACTCTCACGTCATAGGTATCATTTCACAAATGTACCACTTATGGCACACATCATGTGATACATTTAGCTTAATTTCTTGATAAGTAAGGCACTGCTGTTGATAATAATGCCGTTTTAGAAACCATACACTGAGCTTTCACTCTGACAAATGTCCTTTGCCTTTAGGGTCTCTTTGAGCCTGCCTGCAGGTGCATGCCATGATGCAGGAGAAGGGGGGCTAGATGCATGAATAAAAGCGTTGTTTTCAAAAACCAGGACAGCATCTTAAAGATGCACATGTTATGCAAAAAAATAAGGTAACTAGAAGGTGAACTTATTTACAGTCAAATTATCGTCAGGTTAGTTACTGTCGATACATTTTACAAAAAATAATCTATTTCAGAACAAGCTCCAGCAACTAAGCACCAGGCAACATCAGTACTTGTACTTCCATATGCACAGTGTTACGTGGATGCATGCGCTGCAATCTCAAAACAAGCCCAAAGCAAGAAAGCAAATGCTGAAAGAGCACATGAAGTTATACTAACCATGCCTGCTGGCAGCCTGTACCTAGAATTCTGTTCAACATGGCTTCTGAAGGCATCAGTAAACCTGTCGCTAAGACTTCGGTGTATTACAATATTGCGCACATTGTCCAGTGGAGCCTGCAGTTTTTCCTTCAGGTCATTGTACTCCATTGAATTCACCCTGAAAAAAAAAAAAAAAAACATTATCCATATATTACCAATATGTAAGGTAACAAGAAAATAGAGTAAAAAAAATGGATAGACACATACAAATACTCAATTTGAACAGTTTGATATTCAATTTGATTTGCAAGGCACATATGCTTTTCAAAATACACTCAAACCTTGATATAATAAACTCAGATATAACGAAATATTGGTTATAACGAACTAAACAAAAAATAGTTTTGCAATAGATATAGTGTAAAGAATAAACCTTCATAACAAATTTTCAGATATAACAAACATATTCGTCTAAGATGCAATTTTGTTATAATGAGGTTCGAGTGTATTCCAACGCAAAATTTTGCAAGAATTAAAATAACACCCCAACTTTCACCAAATTTGATGCACAGATAGATAAAATAATTTCAGTAGCCCTATTTCACTCATCATTGTTCATTTTTTCTCCATAGAATTTTGACTATTATACTGCTGGAAACATTGGGAAAAATATGATAAAACAGTTGCAAATTTATGCAATGCTGAAAAACCATGTCATACCTACCATCCAAGGTCTAGAACAGAATCCACATTTCTCCAAAATGATAAATTAACTCTTCCAATGTTTGCTATCAATGGTGTAACGAACCCTTCATCTATTACACTCCTACAAAATGACTAAGGCTTCACGGGGCAAAGATATGATTAACAAAATGCATAAAAGTTAGTCAGGCTGTGCATGCTTTCTCAAGCTAGAGGTAAACACTCTCAAAATCCAAGAGTTGTTTTGAAGCATTTCAGCACAACTTAGGGTGGTGTGATCATCATAGAACCAGAAATCTCATTAGGCTAAGTTGGCACAGGAGTGGAATATCTGGTTAAAGAAAACCTTAACGAGGCCCTGACACCAATTTTCAGAGCAGAGTTTACTCCATCATAAAAATCTCCTGCATACAGAGACCACTCTAAGCAAATGTCAATTCAGTAGATGCTAACAAGGTATTTTATTTTAATATTGAAGCCAATGTTCTTATGGCACAACTTGTGACATCATTACTAGCATGATTTCTGGCAACGGTATTAATACTGGCGACTTCACCCACCAGTATGGCTAGTTGTGATGACATCAGGTACCAAAATGTATAAAACGGTTACTTGTACATCACCAACAGAGTGGAGCAGTCATGAAACACATAATATCTGGTATGAGCACACTATCAGAAACTCATATTGTGCCACGATGTCAGGGTACTGCAGGAACCAAAAACTTTAAAAGATGTCATTAATTTTTCAGGGTGCACTCATACTTATCAGTACATTTCCTAGGCTTTGCAGAGTGTCTTTTCATGTGACAAAAAAAAAAAAGGTTTCATCCTAATTTTCATCACATGCACTATGGTATTCCAAAAATCCCTCACACGAAAACACCTACATAATACAAAACTCCATTTCAATATCAAGCAGGAAACTACCTTATGGAAAAGAATGGTATTCCAGGCCTGCGACTCTTGACGAGTATGTCCAGGTACTGAATGCCCATGCCACTGACATGTGACACGGAGTGCTCGGCACTGCTCACCAGTTCCAGCACCGCATCTGTCTGTTGGATAAGATGCAAGTCGTATGGTGTAGCTTTGATGATCCATGAATTGGTCACTACAGTGCGCGTGAGGGACCCTGCACCACTGATGAACTTGTCAACCTGCTCAAAAACAGAAAGTCTCAAATTAAACAAATAATGAGGGAAAGAAAACTTGTTTAAAGGACACAAAGCAGCCTGTTTCCCAACCCTGACAACATGTAAAACTCTCTAGAACAGCAAGTGCTCATCATGTTATACCTACCAACGAGTGACATGGGCAGCAGAGAAAAAATGCTTAGCAGATCTTTTAATTTGGTAGGTGTCAGACACCCCCCTCCTTCCAAAATGCTAATTATGCCACTGCACCTGAGAACATTTATGGCCATGATGCCACGGACTATGTACACATATTGATAGAGGAAAAAAAAAATGAGCAGAATCAGTACGAGAACTTCGCCACAGCAATACAGAAAGTACACATAAAGTAGGCAACTGGCATTCGAGTCTCTTGATGTCACATAATCAAAGGTATTGTAAGGACGTAAATTAAGTGCATACCTGCCAAGTTCAAGGATTCTGAATCCGGGAGATTTCTGCAAGGGGGGCATAAAAAAACCAAGAATAACAAGCAAACAAGAAAACATCGCCAAAGCAAAAGGGGTGGGAGGGGGGTCACAATCGCAAGTGCCACCATCAGCGTTGTGGTCTTATAGTGGCTAGCAGTGGGCGAACACACGGGGATAGAGTTTTTCACTAAGGTGGGAGTCTCAAAGGATCAAGAGAACTAGCAGAATATATTTCAGTCAAAACAACTCGCGTGTGTCTTCCTGGGACACAAGTGAACGGACGGGACTGCGCAGCTCGCTGCCGCACAAGCGCGGGTCATAGCTTTGCTCACTGCTAGATTCTTTTGACAGGAACGCCACTATGCGTCTGGTCCCTTTTTATTGCGATAGCAATTATATGAACAGTCCAGGCCATTTTTCTTTCCCGTCGCCATCGCCGCTGCCTTCACCGTATATGTATAGTACGTATCTATATATATATTAACACACCAAGAAAAAAATGCCGCCCGCGCTTAGCGTCGAGCTCGTCGCGATGCGTCGACGCGTGCTTATCTCGAACATGTACTTTGCCCCATCAATGATGCCTGTGCGCGCGCGCTTATCCTTTGGTGGGAGAATCGTGCGCCTTCGGCTTTCACTGAAACAAAAGCGTTAGTTGCCGGGCCCACAAAGGTCACTTCGGTCTCTGCACAGGCCTCTTTCACGAAAACAGCGTGCTTTTCAAACACAGCGAGGTATAACTGGGACACTTGTTAGTTTGCACTCATCTGTACCTGTGATTACGTATCGTGCATTGTTTTTGTTTAAACAGCGCGTTACGTGTTGAGTGGTAAACACTGTTCGTTTGCTTTCATCCTTCGAGTATCGTTTTCGTGCGTCATTTGTGTGTGAGCAGCGCACTGCACGTTTCGATCTGCTTGCCGTTCTCAGCGTTACATTCGAAGTTGTTGCTGTTGCATTCATTGGTTCACCCTTGCAGCAAAACTGTAACTTTTTTTTATTTTTACGTATTTACTGCTTTTAACCTACCGCTGCGTGCCCTCCGAGCTCATAGATTGCTATCACATCGCCGCGACCGCGGTTTCGTGCGCGGTGGTTGCAACAAACTGCTGTTGATTTTACAATCCCCATGCGCTTGGCTGCGCACGTGCCTTCAAAACTAAGTCGTATTATGCCATCTACGATAGCATCTGCCGCAGGTTTGTTCACAGAGTTTGCGGTAAGCAGCGTTGCTTGGACTGGTTGAGCGCGCACACTTTCGGGGTTCTCTCAGTTATGTCATCGCCATACATGATCGTGTCAAGAGCGACCGCGATTTCGTCCTCAGTGGTTGTGGCAACGACAATCATACGCACTGCCGTGCGCCGGTGGCACGCGTACTTCCAAAGCTTTGAGTACGCTGCTCTCGGCCTTCGTTCGAAGATTTCTGTACTAAAGTTTGTATCACCCACCACGATTAGGAAATGTTTTCAGAACATTCGAATTGAGGCCCAATGAACTAGTAAAACTTGGCTGGGAAATTTAAAAATTCGTATCTGCAGCGGTTTTGCATCACTGAAATTATGCTGTATGTTTACATGAACGCCTCTTAAACTCATTTATAATAAAATGGGGTAGGTTCGCAAAGCCTGGAGTGGATTTAGCTGATTTTTTGTCAATGCGGCCAGATCAGGCACAGAAATTTCGATTTCCGGTAGATTTTCATGACAACCGTACAATTAGAAAAAACGGTCAAAATCCAGAAGTCTCCCAACCAATCCGGGAGACTTGGCAGGTATGTAAGTGGAAAAAGTGGTCAGGAAGAAGTTGTGGCAATGGGGTGCAAGCTCTTAGCACTGTCAACAAAAAGTCTCGGGCTGGTACTGTCATCATCCAATGGCACTACCATGTGATAGGCTCCTCCAATCTTTGGGGTTTGGTGCAATCTCATAGCACTGAAAATTCTTATTTTATCAATTTCAATTTTTTTAATCAATGTTCAAAGCAAATTATAAATGTACACTGAAGCATGCAAAAATGTATGTATGTGAAAGTAAAGGCCAGCCAGATATGGCCAGAGGTGGCTGGCTAATCTTTACATTATTGCAGAAATGTGTGCCATAAATGTGTGATTATGGTAGCGAGTTCACAAACAATCAAAATAAAAGATCAAAATACAACATAGCTATGTTGTCCAGTCATTATTTTGTGTGCCATTTTTACTGCTGATTTCATTCTCATGAATGCATAAATAAGTTATTGTTGTGATGTGGCATATCCTTTTTCTTTCTCCTCCTTTCTAGCACCTTGACAGATAAACTGTCACTCCCATGGTTAACTATTGTTGTAAGGTGGCATCACCTCATTGATAGCATTAAGGATCTAAACCCACCTGGGAAAATTCTGCATTGATGCGCATGGCAATCATGTGCCATGGGCTGCCATACTGCAAGAGTCGCTGGGTCACAGGGTGCCGGGCCCAGTCTGCCATGGACCATGTGAAAGCTACCACAATACCTGCTGTGAACACCAGGCAAGACACGGCCAGGCCAGCCTGCCACAACAGCTTGGACTGCCATAGCTCCACCAAGCTGTCATCTTCAATCAGGTTCATGAAACCAAAGAAGTAACCTGGGAACAAAATTTGCGACACAGTCGACACAAACTTCCCAATGAACCACTTGACTGGAGCCATCACAAAATGGGCTACAAGGAACACCACATCTTGATGGGGAGGGATCTTGATAACTTTTAATGAGTATTTTTGCAACCCACTTGCATCAGATCATGAAGAAATAGAGTCACTGCAATGAGTAAATGTCACATCTAAGAGTGCTTTTGTAAGCACAAATATCAGGGCGTATAATATCTTTCTATAAATAGCAAATTTAATTTGGGGCTGGTTGAATGAGAAATTTATTGGAATTTACCAAGCTGTTATACGGTAGTTATTAGAAAAATATGCCTTATTTGATGTTTATGTGCTTTCAGTTGTTGATTAATTGCTCTTGCATTGCCAATTGCTATCCTTCAGGTTAGCTCAAATGGTAGTGTGACAATCTAGGAGAGGTGTTGGCGAGCCCCTGAACAGGGATCATTTCACGCCAACCAGGAAGCTTATCTATTTCAGAAATCAGTGTGAACTTCTTTGTAACTTGTGCTGCTAACAAGTAGATGGCAATACTCCTTCTTATAACTTCTGTGTGTGACAAGTATGAAATATTTTATCAGTAATCTCGAAAGTATGACACAAACCAAATTTTATACTACAAAATGACCAAGACTGCTGTCACTGATCCCATTAACAACATTTCATTAAGAATACACCGTTATGCAAGGTCTTTTATAGGCAATATAACAGAAGCAGGGAGAAAATGATTCTAGATGCTTCTTTTGCATCTTGTAAAATGAAGTTCCCCTAAAATTTAAATGCAATGAAATGTAACAACAGAGATCTCAAGGGATTCCAATGTCGCAAAGCAAAGGTCTGCTTAATTTGCTTTCATCACCAGAACGGGTCGTGTGAACAATCAAGCAATAGCGTCCTTTGAGTTGTGACTCCATTGAAAAAGGTTTAATGCTGATTGCTGGCGGTCCCAGTTTGGCGCAAAATGTGTGGTTATAGAGCAGGGGCACCACACGCAATGTTATTCTTTGAACTGCACTTACGCCCATCTGAGTGCACATTTCAGAAACAGATCATACACGTGATTCGCCACCTCGAAAACTTGCATGGATGGTGGACATTAGTGAGCAAACCACAAGGCCTGCCCCACATCGGTATATTGGCTGTCTTAGTGTAAGAGTGTGCCTGCCCCACTTAAATAGGGCAGCACCACTTTCAAGGCTCTCATGCCCTGCTATGAACTAGTTCAGAGTAGCGCTGGCAAATCAAATGGACCTTCGAGCGCATGTGTAACAGCAGGTGCAAATATAAAATATTATTCGACTTTGCTATATTTTATGCTAAAAAATAATAACAATAATAATAGTACCCAGGGTTCTACGTTGGAAAAGCACAATAATATGGTTATGAGAGATGCCATAGTAAAGGGCTCTGTAAATTTTGACTATCGGGTGTTCTTTACTGTGCACTGTGACTGCACAGAACACGGGCTGCTACCATTTCGCTTCTATCGAAATGCAACCGGTGTAGCCGACATTGAATCCACAACCTTTGGGTCAGCAGTCGAGCACCCTAGCCACTGATCCACCGAGGCAGATTGATTTCATCATAATATGCTGAGCAAGCGTACCCTCCCCTTTTTGGGGGGGATATTTGAAATTAGGGCCAAATAAGCCAATGACCGATCCGGGACTGAGCAAGCACCGCACCCCTAATCTGGTCGGATTATCCTTCACTCTGGTGGGGCACTCGCTCATCATTTCACAGCATATTCCAAGAACTAGTAAACAGAAAATTTATTTCCAAGAATTATTTCTTTAGCTTAATGGCGTTAAGCTCTTTACTGGAGTCCAAGCATGCACATTTTTATTGCACACATTTTGTTTGAAATTTCAGGCTTGATGCTTCCGAGACTCAATCTCTGCTGTTCATTTGTGTATTGTGCCCTTGGAGACAAAGTCAGATTTTCCCTACTTAAACTTTCATTAAACGCAATATATTTTGAAAATTTCAATTATCTACAACACAATCTGCAGTTGACCCTGCTTTCCGCCACAGTGGTCTCGTAGTTAAAGGCCAACTTCGGCAAATTTTTAGACCATGTCAAGGTAACAGTGTTTCTATGTTCCTGAGACACTCTCGTGACGAGCTCAATAGCTGAAATGCTCAGAAAATTTTAAAATTATTTTTAATAAGCAAAAAGGTGCAACACGGCTACCCATACCCAACCAGGCGCCCTGTTTGTGTATGACGTATTATTTGGTAAAAACCGGAGGCCGTATACTGGTCCCACTGGCACAGTGTATGAAAACTGAAAAAGCCAGACCAGCGAAGCGCTGGCCAAATACCACAGCGGAAGGAAGAAAGCTTTCCAGTGTTATACCCGTGTCAAACACAACCACCGTCGCCTTGTAGCCAGCTCTATAAACGCTGTAGCGGCCAAATTAGTGATGCCATCGGCTGTGTCTCTTCCGTTCACGGAGTTGAAATGCCAAACATGATGTCACACAGACAGTGTTGCCAATAATTCTGACAAGCAAGGTGAGCCTTTCGAAGCAATCTTTAAAATTCATTTGCAAACAGTCAGCGCATCTCTCAAGCCTGTAATTTGGCATAAATGATGAAAATGTGCAAAGGAACGTACCCAGCCAATTTCATTGACACCCATTGACCTCGAAAAATCACCAGAGTTTGCCTTTAAGGTGCTCAAACAGTTAACTCCGCTACCGACCATGGTGGTCTACTGGTTAAGATGTTTGCTGCAGACACGCAGATCGGGGGATCGAATTCCGGCCGTGGCAGCCGCGTTTTTGATAGAAGCGAAAATGCCCGAGGCCCCTGAGCTTAGATTTCGGTGCACGTCACGACGGCGTCTCTCATAATCATATCGTGGCTTTACGACGCTAAACCTTATCAATTATTATTGTTATTAGTTAAATAAGCTGCCAAAAAAAGAGAGTTATGTAAGCGATTACGCCACAATAGCGCTGTCTCCACGTCGCTCTTTGTCCTTGTCCGTTAGCGCGCTAAAAAACGATACATCGATTTACCAACACTCCTTTCACGTCATGAGGCAACTTAGACGTGGCCACGCAGACTAACATTTCGAACGTTTATAAACTGCGCAACGACGAATCCGAATTCTCAAGTTCGGTTTTGGCCTTTTCTTGGGCAAGTCTGCTGCGCATCGCATTCACGCGAGTCACGAACCACACGTCGCTGAACACCAACACTCGTTGGCCCGGTGCCATTTCAATTAACCGACTTTTACTGCACGGACGTCGGCCAGTGTACCTCAACACGAAAGTGATGATAAAGGAGTATTAGAAGCCTTCGCTTATAATACGGCGCTGTCCACATCCTTAAATACCAAGGCTTACTCACGCGCAAGCTAGCCGCTAATGCGCGAAAGGACACGTCACTTCTATTCCAGTCATCAAATTTCGAGGCTATGTTCACGACGAATCGATCACTTTTCGCGAGTGCGTACACTGAGCCGGCAGGGGTGTCGTTCCCGAAAATATCGGCAACACACGGCGTAAAAAAAAAAGAATGCTTTAGAAAACAAGACGTTACCTAGCGGCAGAAAAGTATGGACGATAACAGTCAACAGTGTCCTCTGAATGTGGTGCTCAACGAACTTCACATCCTCTTTGTCGATGAACCTTCCGAAGAGATGTGTAAGAGTCAAACCAGCCGTCACAAATTCTGTTGGTGGCGTAAGGATATAAACACATATCATAGCATACACTACACTAAACCATACCGCCTCAGTCGCCATGTTTATTTACACTTAGACGTTACTGGCTTGGCTACGCGCTCAGCATTTTTGAAAGAGCTGAAAAGTAGCCAATAAAATAGTTGGTCAGCTGCTTTCGCTTCATCTAGAATATGGTTTATAACCAAGAGGCTAAAATGAAGTATTGTACCTTTCTATTAATTGCTATTAATAAATATTGGAGTTTAACGTCACAAAATTACCACATTATTATGAGAAACGCCGTAGTAGAGGGCTTCGAAAATTTCGACCACCTCAGGTTACCTACATCTTAGTACAGCTATGTACAGCCTGGGGCCACAACCATTTTCACTTCCATCAAAAATGTGGCCGGTACACTGGGATTTGATCCCGCGACATGCGGTGGCTCAGCAGCCGAGTACACGAAAGCATACCCCTCAATATTTGAAAAAATAAGCTGATACGCTAAAGTAAAATTTAATATATAGCCAGAATAAAACAGTAAGGTAATAATATTTATGCCGCTAAAATAAGGTCGACATATTATGCTTTTACACAAAGTAAGACATTTACCTTTTGTTCTGTCCACGATGTAAGAAAGTATTCTTCCATCGTGGTTGTGTCTAACGTTGATCACAACCAGCAGGCGCTAGAAGAGGCGCTGCTCCCCTAGCAACAATGGCCTGCGGGTTGCAAAAACATTTTTTTTTTTTTGTTCTCGCGCATTTGACTGATTCGACTTCATTGATTACTTCGGTGAGGATGCTGTGGACATGCTGAGGGTTTAAGTCATATAGGCCCCTCGTACCAAGGCTGCTGCACGGTAAGCTACAGTATATATGCTGTCTGAATTGTGCTCGTTCGTGTGTGTGTGTGTGTGGTTGCGATTTGGAAGTATGCATTGGTTTCGCATTTTAACGATAGTGTTACCTACTTTTTTGGAGGGGGGGGGGGAGAAAACGCCCACGCAGCTTTATTGTATTGCATTGCATTTAGAACACTGAACCAACGCCTCGTAAGGAGGAGGCGTTGCCTCAGCAGATGTAACTGCTAACTCGTTTGGCTTGAGCTGGCTGGCGGCGCGCCGTTGACAAATGCTTCGTTCTTATTTTGCAGCCGTGGGTACGTGCCATGGCATCTAGCCCGAAAAGTAAATATATAGACGATCTCAGAAAAGCGGCATCAATGGAAGCGGGTTCTGCCAAGGGAGAAGAAACGAGCGAAGCTTCCGAAGAAAAATTGTTCGGCACTGACCCTGAGAACACCGAGGACGATGGCGCGGAGGACTTGTATGTTTTAGATGAAGAGGAGCTCGAGAATCTTGAGAAGACAATGACTGATGATGAGAAAAAGGTAGAACAGTGAGTGATTTGTTACAGTTCTTGCATGGGTCTAGTTCTCGCTGTGAGAATAGCCACCACCACTGATGTGATACAAAACACATACTTGGCTGACTCGTGCACAATAGTTGCTAAGCTCTGAACCATTGTATGTTCACCAATGCTATTCAGTCAGGAAATAAACTGCTGCTGCTTCATAAACATCAAGCTCAAGTCTACTCATGAACTCAGCTTGGTTCATACCTTCAACCTAATCTTTACTTTGCTGGCACATTCGTGCCCAAGCCTGCTTATTGCTAACCATAATTGGGATGAATTGTTATTATGGGCTTGACTTCTGTCTATAGCAGTTCTCTCTAATTAGTTCTCTCTTATGTATGGGGCTGTGAACTAGTCAAGTTGTTTTAAAACAGACTTTTTTCTTTACTACAGAAAAAAAAAGTAAACTGATTTGATTTGATTAGTGAGTCGTACATATTTTTCACAGGCCAACAAGGAACGTGCACTAAGGCTTAAAGGAGATGGCAATGTGAGCTTCAAGGCAGGCCACTACCTTGATGCCATGGAGGCTTACACACAAGCATTGAAGATATGTCCCTTCTCATCCTCAGAAGAACGCTCTGTTCTTTATTCAAACAGGGGTGCTACATGGGCGAGGCTGGTGAGTATACAAGTCTACGAGGGAGTATACGAGTCTTGCTTAAAGGGATCATTTCTGTGTTTGTGCATTGACTATACATAACTTTCAAGTACTGTTAGTTCCCGTCTTTCGTTCGCCATCACCAAGCTAACGGATCACTTACGTCTTGGTGATTGCACCATGTTTTGTTTCTGCTGCAAATTGTTTGGCATAGTGCACATGTTTTGATCATTTGCCTTGTTCCTGTGACCAAGGAAAATCGTTCAGAGCATTATGCTGCCTGCAGCAAAGCAGTGTTGACTGGTGAACTCAGATTGTCTGTGTATGCAGTGCATTGTTTGGGAGTTGCCATTCTGAAATTGGGGTGACTCCGGAATCATTCTACCTTTTCCTTATCCAAAATTAAATTGGGACAGTGATCGAAGGGAATGAATGGAATTATGTGCCTTTTGCACGGAATCGAATGGAAATTGAATTGTCTTTTTCCCAAAATAAGAGCGTGCTGTTTTTCTAACCTCAGACATTGGTAAGTCAGAGCCTCAAATTTAACACGCAGTATTTTTAAATTGGCTTGGCTGATTACAAGCACGATACATTCATCAGCAATGCACTTTCTACAATTTTCTGCTTATTTATTTATTTATTTATTTATTTATTGGTACTGCAATCCCCTGGAGGGATTTTAGCAGGTGGGTACAAAAGGCGTAAACATCAGCATATAACACCAGGCAAACAGATAGAATAGCCTATCACATTTCACATAGTAGGCAGCCATATAACACAAAGCAAAGAAATAACTATCACTTGCGTTTTACATCGTAAACAAACCTTAATATACAAACTGTGTTGCTCTAAAGTTTGTCTCTATACTTCGAAAAACTGTGCCTCTATGTGGTTGGTATTCGTCGTGAGATATTACGATATTAGATGGCAGCATATTCCCCCCTTATGCCTTGCGTTTTTTTTTCTTGGCGTCACTTCAGGCTCCTGCCATCTCCCTTCACTCTTCTGTTTTTGCTTCTGTCGCTGTCGACTCAGACGCATATTTGAAAAGGCGCTTCTCTAAGTTCTTGTGCATATTGACGCTGCCACGATGCTTGTGTTCACTGGCGTGCAGGCCGTCTCGCCTCATACCCAACCTTGATTTTCGGAGACAATGCACTTGTGCCCATAAGTAGGCAAAAAATTTAGGGCTCACGCAGTCGCTCATGAAACATATCTTGCCCTTATGGCTCACTCGGGCCGTCACTTACCGATGTTTTTCTCAAGCGAACTCGCTTAAACTCTCGCTCACTAAAATTTTCCTCGATCGAACTCAAGCTCGCGAAAATATTACTCACTTAGACTCATTCAGACTGTATCTGAGCCCAAGCGAGTCTACTCACGAGTCCGATAGCGTACTATTAGCTGTTCCGTTCAAGGTATTAATGCGTTTTAACACTTATACCTCTTGTAATCGGTGCTCTTCATAGCACTTTTGATCTCGTATGTTTAAGTAAAAGTTCTCAATGGGGCACTAAATACATTATTATTGAAAGTAATGACTCTCACGAGATATTTTTAATGTAATTCTTCTTAAGAATGAGGGAAGAGTCAAGCCACCTTCCCCCTCTATAACTCGCACATCTGTTAAATTTATATTGTGCTGGCATGTCCACACTACTGCATTGATGCGTGAGTAGACCTAATTAGTATAAATGTGAGCCGACATAAGGCTGTTAGTAATGCTGAAGCCGAGTTCGTAGGACTAGAGGTCGGCCAAGCAATTTGGGCTCACTCGGACCACCATTGTTTTTCTTAGCCTGATTGTAACTCGCTAAAATTCTTCTCAATCGACTCGCCAAAATATTAGTGACTCGGGATAGCTCAAACTCGCGGTTCGGTCTGAGTGGAAATGTGAATTTTTTAAGTAAAGTCTGCTATTTTAACTGACTAATGCAGGTTTTGCGCCACTACCTTTGTCATCTCTAACATCCTGCCCTTGGCACAGCATAGCCAAAGTCACTTTTGTGGAAATAAACCCAAAGAAACATATTTAACGAACACAATGTTTCTCGCTAACTGCTGATTATGACGCTGTTAACTTTGTGCTTGCTATTGTATACACATACGATCAGTCAGTCATGTTGGGAATGTGCTGCAATGTTGCATAGACATAAAGTGCACTATGCAAAAGGTGACAGAGGCTAAGAAGACGTTATGTACTATATAGGCAAGTGCTGTGCGCTCTATCATGGAGTACAATGTACCTGGTCCCACATCTTTCAAAGGCATGTTGTACACACACACGATACGCATACATGTGTCTGCTAGAATGCCCCTATATCAACTTGCCTTGATTGATATGTGGCGTTCAGCGCCCCGAAACCACCATAGGATCATGAGAGACGCCTAGAAGAGGGCTCTGGAAATTTCGACCACCTGGGGGTTCTTCAACGTGCGCCCAAATCTGAGTCCACGGGCCTACAGCATTTTTGATGGAGGCGAAAATGCAGCCGCTGCAACCGAAATTAGATCCCGTGACTTGCGGGTCAGCAGCCGAGTACCTTAATAGACCACCGTGGTGGGGCATATATCAACTTGCCTAAAGCCTAGTTTGTGTTGGACGTATATTGCAAGTTAACTTAGTTTGTTTATGCAAATTGCATACAAATAGTACCCGTTCAACATTATTAAGGAAGTTCGCTGTAGTGGAGCTGTGGTTCTGCTCAGCTGCTGACCTGAAGATCATGGTTTCAATCGTGGTTGCGGTGGTCGCATTTTGATGGAGGAAAAACGCTTGAGGCCTATATACTAACCGTGCAATGCCAGTGCACGTTAAAGGGGCTCTGCAACATTTTTTGAGCATGGTCGGAAAATGCTGCCGATTGGTAATCGAGGCTCCCAAGAAAACGTGAGCCAAATATTGTAGTGCTGCACATGGTCTGAAATTCATAATAAATTCTTAGCCAGCTGGCAAGTGCTTCCTCTTCTCTCGACCAATGATGTTACAAGCTTAAAAATCACCATTGTATCAGCCGTTGGTTAATTCGAGCATGATGCGCTTGGTCATCACTCGAGCTGCGGGTGGAGGCCATGACTTGTTTATGCGCACTCTTGCGGGATTGCACTAAATAATGGCATATTCGAAAGAAAAAAAAAAGGAGAGAGAGAGAAAGTGGTCAAGTTTACGAGGCGTTTGTTACTTATTTTTCTTCCCCGTGCCATCCCTCCCTGCTTAGCTGTCAGCGCTTTCACCAGGATGAGAGAAGAGAGAATGCAATTGTTGTGTATAACAAATATTTGTAACTCTGCTAGTACTAGACCGATTCTTAAAATCTTTTGTGGCGGTGAATTTGTGAACGAATAAAGCTTCTTTAGTGAATGCATTTCATGGCTACTTGAAAAAGTGTTGCAGGGCCTCTTTAAACAACCCCAGAAAGTCAAAATTTTCAGAAACCTTGACTACAGCGTCTCTCATAATTATGTCGTGGTTTCGGAACATAATGCTCCTCATATTAACATTATAAAGGCATCTTGTTGGGGATTTTTATTTTATATTTATTGTTTCTGTCGAGCTTAACTATATTGCTTCCCATTGCAGGAAAAGAAGAAATTGGCAATAAAGGATTGTACAAAAGGTGAGTGGCAATTTGATAAGCTCAAATTAGTGTACTTTATGAGGGAGCTTCACCACTAATTAAATAAGAAAACTAGGGGTACTTTGTCACAGCATTTTATGTGCTCTATGGAGGTGGCCAGAAATTTTGCCAAGCTAGAATAAATGAATTTTTTTAACTGAAACTTTCTGTGCGCCTGATACTGGCTCCCACACCTCCCAATCCCTTATTTCTTATTTTTTTTTCTTTTGGCAGCCATTGAGCTAAATCCCTCCTATTTGAAGCCTGTCTTAAAGAGGGCTTGGCTCTACAAGGAGACGAAAAATCTGGATGAGGCTTTGAAGGACTACCAACACATCCTGGAGCTGGATCCCAGTAATGGAGAAGCGAGGCATGCATGCATGGTGAGGCATTGAAAACTTGTACACTTTGGATAATAGTATTCCCAAAATGCCTTCGTCATGCATGTAAGTTTACTAACATTTAGAGAAAGTGCACATTAGCGCACTTACTGTCGCTTTGTCAACATGCTGCTGCACAGAAAACCTTGTCCTTTGGAGTAAATCGTGGTGTTGGCTGGTGATTCAGTAGCTGCAATGTATATACACTTAAGCCTCGATGTAACGTACTCGGATATAACGAAATAATGGTTATATCAGAGTGTTGTATTTATTCACATAATTTACACACTTTATTTTGCAATTTTGGGGCTCTGAGAAGGGTGTGCACAAATTACACGGGTTTTTCGCAGACACATACGGCATAATGTGCAATAGTCCTAAAGCACGCACTATATACACTAAAAATAATAAATGGATGCACAAACAAAAAGTATACTGTTAATTAAACAGAAATAGCACGGAGCTCAACCAGTCTGATCCGGTCACGTGCGGTCTAGTCCGAATCACTGATTGAAAGTTTCGATTGAGAATCATCGTTGCGGCCGCTCTCACCGCCCTCCCAAAGCGCATCAACCTTGGTTTCGTCGAGAGTGGTTTAACGCCCCATTTTTTTGGAGGGGCTCTTTTCGAACATGCTGTAAGAAACTAGGTCCGACGACACGGCAATACTAAAAGACCTAAGCGTTTGCATATAATAGAAACGGCCTTCTTCAGTGGCAGAAAACTTCTATTAGCAAGGGCGCACTCTTCTCCTGTACTGATTGCACCGGCCGTGACACGTTGAAGTTCACACTGAAGTGCTTGGCGGTGGCTTCGTTCTAGTTTTTCTCGGCAAACTTCACGACAGCGAGCTTGAATTTAGCCGTATATATATATATATATACCATCGCATTAGAACGCGCAGAAGACTCAGCACAGTCACAGCAAAAGCTAAAAGAGCGACCTTTTAGTGCCTTTTCAAAACAATCATTGAGTAACTACTGCAAGCACACTTCCTTGATACCCACTAGGGCATTATTAATAAATTTTTTTGGTGGTAGGCCAGCATTCGCTATTTTTCATCATTCTTCTGAGAAGCGTGGTATCTGCTAAACTATTAGGAAGAATTTTGTGCCAATTTTTTATGCAGCGGCTGACGACGATGAGGAGTTATGCCTCAAGTGAGTATGCGCCACAGTTATTAGGTGATAGAGAACAAGCTTTTGTAGTAGGTTAGAGCATTGGACGACCCACTTGTTACACTATTCGCATAGTGTGATGCCTGGTTGTTTATTTTCTGTTGTAAAACGCTTTATTACTCATAACCTGAATGCGTTCCTGACATCAAGCCTCCCTAAGGCAAGTTTGCCAACAAGTCACAAGCACCGGTGTAGCTCAGTGGTGGAATGCTGGGCTGGCACCCAGTGAATTCGGGCTCGAGCACCGCTGTGTCATTGGTGCTAAGTTTTTTTTTTCTAATTTCGCGCGATATGGTTACGGACTCCGGTGGTGGCGACGGCGGATAACTGCGCGTGACCCGAGTTGTGATCTCATAACAACTATCTCTGTAAAGTGCCTAAGGTACTTGGATGCTGATCTGCAGATCGCAGGATCGAATCCCGGCTGCATTTTCGATGGAGGCGAGAATGCTGTAGGCCCGTGTGCTCAGATTTGAGTGCACGTTAAAGAACCTAAGGTGGCCTAAATTTCCTGAGCCCTCCACTACGGCGCCTCTCATAATCATATGGTGATTTTGGGACGTTAAATCCCACATAATTAAATGAATCGGTGAAAACGCGATGGATAGATGGTGAAACCCAAACTTCAGAATTCATCCAAGTGTGTGCTGTAGTGCGGGCGCAGGGAACAAGAACAGTTGGCGCGAAGAGGGCTCGCACGCCTCCGATGCAGAAAGTTGTCCGTGCCGTGACGCGAGCATACGTACTCATGGTAGAGATCGTAGAGATAGAGGAGGGAGGCAAACGCTCAAACAGTTCCAGCAGGTACGGTTTCTAGGAACCCTAGTTCAAGGGAAGTCTTTGAAAAAAGAGGCTTCGCACTAGCAGCCTTTTTTATTGCGTTCACTTGCTTAGCGAGGCACGCGCCTGGCGTGCCCTATCGAGTCATCCAAAGGTTCAAAGTCTCTTCGTGTGCGTGTCGGTGAGCCGGTTCGGGTGAGTCGGGAAGCGTAAAATATGCGTGTATTTTTTTTTCGTAAAGCTGGCAAAGTATTAGGGCTGAGCAATATATGTGAGGGTGTAAATTATGTCAGTAAATATGGTAAATGAAAAAATAGCCTTGTAATAGATATAGTGTTAGGAATGTACCTTTATAACATGCTTTCTGATATACAGTGACCGACTGATTTTCCGGACCTGGCGGGCACGGCGAAATAGTCTGAAAAATCTAAGAGTGCTAAAAATAGTCAAGCCGTGAAAATAAAGTTTATTTGAATTATGAAAGCCTAAATAAGTCCCCAATAATTCGATGCTTCATATTCTTAGGGACAAGCAAATTTGGTTCTATTTAGGCTATGGTAAGATCGTTGGCAAGCACGTTGGCAATTCCTGCCGTCGACCGCTGCGGGTGGCAAAATTGATGGCTCCCTGAAACCAAGCAAACTAAACTTGATGCCGGTCGCAAAGAGATGCATGCAACGTCTTGCCCGTTTGGTTGGATAACAACACAGTTTGGGCTTCTTTTAGCTGCATAGACACCGCGTAGTATGTGAGCCTCCAGCATTTCGCCACCAACAAAATGCTACCATCGTGACCGCAGTCGAACTCGCATGTTTCAGCCGGTCAATAGCTGAGCACCGTGACCACGGAGTACTACTGAGCAATCACGAATAGCATTGAGCATGTCACGTGCAGAACGGCTCAAACACACTTGGCTCACCACTTGCACAACCACGTGCGCACTAACGACCAAACAAATGCCCAGAATATGAAAACAAACAACCAGCATATTAATGATGATAAGGCTGACTGAAAAAGTTTTGCAATTTTGCTAGCCAAGGAAGATCAGATATGGCCTCTGAAACTCTTAAGATTGTGTGCACTTTTAATCTTGGAGGTCACACAACTAGCCACTACAAGCCAAATTCGACCAAGCCTACAAAAGATTTAACATGGCGGCTTTGAAAATTGAGCAGAATGGTTCAAAATAGTAGTTTGGAAAAATCGAACATTGGAAGATAGATTCGTGCCTTTTGTGGTAACCTATGGAAGGCGATGTGGTGACTACCGAAAAGCGCGCCAGTATGCCTTATTGCCGATAAAAAGCCTATATGTTTGTGGTAAGCGCTGCCTTAAGCCCTGCACACCTCATTCATTGACCTAATAAGGAGGCGGAATAGGGGGAGGGCAAAGTCAGTCCTATACATAAACATGATAGAGGGGGGGTGCTGCGACCAACCTCTGCCGTCCCCCCCCTCTGAAGGGGAAAGCTGTGCACGCCCATGTGCTTGGTGGTTAATGCATACTACGTTTAGTGTGTAGTTAGCCTCATTCCCAGGAGGTTGTCCGCATGTGTATACATATTAACAATGTTTTGCCGTAACGAGCTTTGAATGTGTGTGTGCGCACTGCTATGAACTTCATGCTGCAGTGAGCTTGTTAATGCAATATTCTTCACTCTTACGTCACCGCTTCTGTGCGTAATCCTACTTTTGTTTATTTTTGTGCTTATTTTGTGGGCTTGCAGCTTCTGTATAAATGATTATGTAAATGGAAGGAACATTAAATTAAAGCTAAATTTTCTTTCCATGTGTGCTTTGAATCCCACGTGTGCTCTGAACACAGAGGTAGCTGTTCCAAAAGCAGATTGTGCTTGCTCCAATGGCTGCTCAAAAATTCTGAAAGGCATTCCTACCATTGTATTCCTGAAAGGGGCCCTCCAACAGTTTTGAAGCACCCATTTTTGTTTGTGTTTTGCCTAGAGTGATGGCTGGGGATTATTTTAGCATTGGTCTAAGCGCTGATATCAAATGATTTAGTATTTTATGCATCACATGAAATTGCTATGTCGCTGCTGACTGCATCAGCACGTAGTGGCACTCGCAAAAACTGTTGCGGTTGCAAATGACGGAGGATGGCTGTTGGCCTGTGATTGAATAAATGTAATACTAGAAGAGATCATGGCGTGAGATTGAAACTGAGGTTACTAATGTGTTTAATTTTTCTTTTCTGTGCATTTTTTATGGAACCCCGAACAGACATGGCAGCAACAAAAAAAAAAAGATCACTGCGACTACGAAGCATGACAGAGAGGCTGGCTACCATTCCACCTGCAGATTTTTTTTGCGTGTGCGGGTCATATGTCCATAGGAAAGACCTCTCTCTCTCTTCCCTCTTCTTCCTTTTGTGAATTTGTGAGCTGTCTCTTTCTGCCCGTGCGGTAGGCTCTTGATTGCTGTTGAAGGGGTGAAATGCACCCTTGTTTGTCGACTAGCTCAAAAAACTCCCAAATGGTCAACAGTACTTCCCCACCCTGGTCGTTCCACAAATTTCTCTTTTAGAGTGAGAGGAAGGAGCGACATGGAATGTAGTGAAGAACAGCAAAAAATACCTCTCTTTGAAACAATAGCACTACTCACGTTCAAGCAAGCCAGATGTCAGGCACCACGTTTGTTGTTGGGGCAACGAGGTTGAGATCACGTTGGAAAGAACAAACAACAATGGTATGCGAGCTTCTCCTGCGTAGGCACTTTAGCTCATTTCATTGGGGAGCCACCTGACGTCACTGGGCTAGTCGGGGCGAGGGAAATCTGGTCAGGTGAACCCATGAAAATCAAATTTGATAGTAGGGATTTTTTTCTTGTATTTTGAATTTTCTATGTCGAATAACTTGGGACTGCCTGCTGTTATCACTGCCATTCTTGCTGCATTAGTATATCCGTTTTTCAGTCTACTCAACGCACAAATAAAAAATTGGGGGCTAAATAGTGTTGGCTAAATTATTGGCAGCAATTATGGAACAAGCAAGCACAAAACAAGGTTCATCTCCTCAAGCCATGTCTCGCGAATAGGCCACTAGTATTGAAGTCGTGCCACACAAAAGTAACAGTTACCACTTTAAGAACAGGACACACACACAGCACACACTCGCCTTTTATCCAGTGATGACCCACCTTCGTGTGATAGATGTAGTAAACTTTTGTCTTTCATGTACTTATCCAATGCACTGTGTTAGATCATGTAGGGAAAAAGTACTTCCCATTAACTTTCAGAGAACAAATACCACTACAGTCAACTACCGATTTTTCGGACCCTCTAGGGAACAAAAAAAACCGTCCGAAAATTCGGGCAGTCCGAAAAAATGAATGCAAGCAAAAAAAACGCATTATTTTACTGATAATTTTCAATGCAAGCAAAAAAAAACCGCACCATTTTGCTAATATTTCTCAATGCAAGCAAAAAACTCACCATTTCATTGATATTTCTCGGATCAAGAGCGTCAAGGCGAAGTACCAGACTTCGGAACTCTGCCAAAGCATCAGTGGGGTGGCTCTGAAAAGAGCCGTTCAAAAAAAATGCATGCAGCCGACAGCGGGTGCCGTCAGGACAGCCGGTGCTAGAGCGGCAGTGACTTGAAAAACTAGTTGATCCCTGTTTGAACGGCGTTCCGCTTGCATGTGATCACATTCACCGTGATCCGAGCAAGGGTCATGTCATCACTGTACACCGACTGATGACATCGTCATCAATGCTCGCATCAATTCGGCCGTTGTAGGTGGCGCAGGCATTGGTTCTTCATTTTCGACATCGGAGTCATCTGAATCTGCCATAACCTGACTGACTATTTCGTCGTCGGTTAGCTCTGCGCAGAAGTCGAGCTCATTGTCAGCGTTGACGAACTGCTCAAAAGTTATTTCCGTGGGCACGGAAGCACCAGCAGAGCGGAGGTCGTTGATAATATCGTCCATTACAGAGCACAAGTCGGTCACTCTGTCGCTTTCTTCAGGCAAGTCTGCTGCCTCTGTGTCGAGTACGAAGCGCGCGTGGCGAAAGCAGTTGTGAATCGTGTCTTGCGTTACTGCCTTCCATGCGTCCGCAAGCATTCCGACAGCAGACCAAAGGTCAACACTGTAGCCTTTCCCGTTTTCCGAGCACAGCACCATGCGGTTGAGTATACGTGAACGGTACAGAAGTTTCAGATTACGGATAACGCCTTGGTCCATCGGTTGGAGGATCGCAGTCGTGTTGGGCGGCATGAATTCCAGCTGAATAGCCTTCAAGTTATTGATGTGACCATGAGCAGCGCAGTTGTCAACGAAGAGCAGAACACGTCTGTTCTGTTGTTCAAACTTCCTGTCCAACCTGCGGACGTAACTCTCGAACAACTGCTGCGTTACTCATGCTTTTTGTTAGCTTCATATAACACTGGCAGCGTTGCCCCTTTAAAACTCCTCGGGCTCTTGGACTTCCCGATTACTAACAAAAGAAGTTTTTTGCTGCCAGACATGTTGCTGCCGACAAGAACGGTCAGCCGTTCTTTGCTATGCTTGCCACCATGGCATGCGTCACCAGCAAAAGCGAGTGTTCTTTCCGGCAGCAGCTTGTAAAACAAGCCAGTTTCGTCGCAGTTGAAAATGTTGTCAGCAGAGAACTGCTGCAACAAAGACTGGAGTTTTCCACTGCGGTACAGCGCAATAACTGCACTGTCGACGGCACCGCTTTCGCCACACATCTTGAATTTGAGGTCATTCCGATGCTTAAAGTTTCTCAGCCATTTATCACTGAACTTAAAATCATTGATGTCCATTGGAAGCGCGGCAGTTTCCGCTTTTTGTTTCAAGATGCAGCCCGAGACTGGCAACTGCTTGGCAATCGTTGAATTAAGCCACACGACGAGAACGTCCTCAAGCTTTGGATGAACACCTTGGCTTGCATTCATCTTTTAGGCGCCAGACGGTTTTTTCGGCCGCTTCCAAGATCTTGTCTTTGTTTCTCGGGAAATCATAAACTGTTTGCTTGAAAATGCCGAACTCCTTGCTCACGTCAGCCTGCGATCGGCCACTCTTTACTATAACTTAATAATGGCGGCTTTCTTCTCCATCGTTAACTGACGGTACTGTTTTCCGCGCTTCAATACCATCGGCGAGGCTGACAAAGGCGGAGTGGGGGCCATCACAGGCAAGAGAAATCCTCACGATGTGAACAAAGGAGTTTGCTGACGAGCGTCAAAGCACCTAAGCTTAGCGTTGCACAGCACACTTCACACGATCACACAACCACGCACTAGGCTAGCCAAACACCATGTGGGCTGCGTAAACAAAACGGTGCCTCTGCGTAAGCAGGCGATGGTGCCTCTGGTACTCCGGAAGTGGCGCTGGTTAACATTCAAGATAGCCAGCGTTGCCAGACCAAATCGGTGTGTGACGGTTAGTTCTAGTTCTAAGTGGTGAAACTCTTCGCGAAAGCGCTGCGCGGGAAGCCAGAGTGGCACGCACGAGCACAAACGCTAAAGCAAAAGGAACTTTATTGGCGCCAAAAAAATTTCTGGGTGGATAGTTTCGATTGTCAGCAAAGCACCCTTGCATGATAAACACGGCCAGTGTTAGGAATTTCGGAGGCCGTGTGTGTTTCTCCGCTAACGATCGAGTCCAAGCAACAGATGCCACAACAGTAGACCGGCGCGCTCATTTATGCGATTGTAATCGTGTGTGACGCAGTTGTGGTGGTTTCCACTGGAGGTCAGTGGTGGTTTCCGACCTTCCACCGCGTCAAAAAGTCAGGAAAATTGGACTCCGGGGGGTTCGAGCGTCCGAAATTTCAGACTTCCTTATACATTGATTCTGTGGGGCTCGTGGTGGTGCTGCGAAGATGTCGGAATTATTGGGCATGTCTGAAAATTCGGGTGTCCAAAAAATTGGCAGTTGACTGTTCATCTATCGATGTTCATAGGCAGAGAACCAGTTTGAACATTAGTACCATTGGCCTTTTCAAAGAAAATGCATAACTTCCACATCATATAGTACCCAGGTAAACCATAGCACGACCTCTGAAAAGGGTGGTTGCTGCGGAGAGCAATGACGCTGGGACACAATGAACCTGTCTCCCTGCCTTTAGAGTCAAATGCATTGTGGAGGAATTAGTGCTATTTCTACATTTCTGACTTGTATTATCTGCGTAAAATGAAACCTGATTGGTGGCAAGCCTTCATGTTAGTGTAGTGCGCGCGGTCCACTTATCACTATGGACAGGCACGCATATGTGCGCAAAGCTGCCGAACAGGATGCGCATGCCTGTCAATCGTGATACCTGGACGGGGCACACTATATCGTCGCGAAGGCTTGCCGCTGTCCTGGTTTCATTTGACATTGACAGTACACATTATACCCACTTGCAGTTTATTACACACTATATGAAATTTTTATGCTAATATATAGCATGTAATTTTAGGCCTTTATACAGCCATAATACACCCTGCCATCATAACCATTGGCCAATCCTAACTCCACAACAGACACGACGCTCTTTGGTGACCCATGGCTCTTGCGCCGCAAAACCCCGTTAATCATCATCATCAAAATCTATAGTATGATTTCAAATGCCGTTAACATCGGTGATCATCACTGGCCATGGCTCAAATGACAGTAGCTGCCCAAGCATATACAAAGAAACCATTACACACTGAGGACGGTTGCATGCCTCTTACGGCCACAGCTGTAAACACCCAGAGGGAGCGTAGTAAATTAATTTTCAATTGCATGTTTTCCCACGTAGCAGTGATTTAGTCTCACTAGCAAGTAACGCTGTTGTCCATCTGCTTCTCTTCACTGTTATGTTCTTTGCCCAAGACATCATGATATCTAGATCATCAAACCCTGCTAAACCGATGCCGCTACAGCGAAAAACTTTTGAGACACGACCAACTGCTCATAGAAAATACAATAAAACATTATTAATTCAGTCACAGGGACTATGAAAATTTTTTGAATCAAACAACTTTTCAAATAAACAAGACATACAAAAAACGGAATGCAACGGAGCCCTCCACTACGGCGTCTCTCATAATCATATGGTGGTTTTGGGACGTTAAACCCCACAAATCAATCATCAAAAAACGGAATGCAAGGAACATAGAATTACTGAAAGTAATCAGGGGTAGCCATTTGCTATGCCTTCTGTTTTGTGACTCCAAGGGTTATGTTACCCAGCAATACCTGGTCTAATTTTTGCCGCAGATTCAGAGCCACGCTACTGCCAGCGTAAAAAAAAAAAAGGAAAATTCCTCATGATCAGCGCACAAAAGATATGCTTCACTGAAACATAGTGATGACACGCGAGCAGCATGCGATCTCCTCGCAGCGTCGGCGTGCCATGATGTGACCGTTCACCTATTCTTTCTTGTAAAACAATATATTTAACAGAAAAAGGAGAGTGTGCTGAATTCACTAGGCGTTCTGGCTGGAATACATGATCAATGAAGTCTACCAGTGCAAGAGTGCAGATTGTCGGAGCAACTGTCATTCGGATGTTCGCAAACATAGCAAATTTCTTCAGACTGTTTTATTTTGCCTCAAAGTGGGTAAATTGTATCACACTGGTGTTGCGAGAGGTGTGCGATATGCTGGCGCGTGTCACCACTGTGTTGCAGTTGCAGTGAAAGACATTTTCCACAAGTGAACATTTTGGCTGACCACGCAACCACTTTTGCTTTTTTTTTTCTTTCTATTTTTGTGTTATGGCTTTCTGGTGCTTTGCAATAGATAAAAAATTTAATGAAAAATGTTCCCTGTCATTTTCTGCATTATGATGGTATGATCGGGTACTAGGAAGCAGTCTGTAGCACTAAACTATATGGGTACTATAAGAATTGGTTGTAGCTTTTTTGAAATCATTCCAACAATTTTGACTGAATCTCGTTCCCCATATCCAGAAAGCAGAAATCCAGAAGCAGAAAGCAGGGCACTCTTTGGCATATAAAACCCTTACACCATTCCTACCTCCATGCCCCCCCCCCCCCCTCCACACACATTTCATGTTTGCTAGATGGAGATTGTGCTGTGCTGGAGTCTTGAACCAGTTTTTCAAGTAATTGATTGACCTCAATATTGAAGCTTATTACCTCGTGAATAGATTCACACAATTTATTCACACAGATTTCTCAAGTTCATCAAGATTGAGCAGAGTTACAGAAACCTGTTGCACACTTTAAGCACGTTAGCTCGTCTTGAGGAGCTTGCTGGAAGTTACACTGAGAGGAGTAGCATGGCTGAAAAAAGTTACATCAGTGTGTTTCGTGACTTTGTGTGCACATAGTGAAAGTTGATCACTCCCTCCAGTTGCAATTCCTGTGTCCACTATTGTGAAATGCTTGCAGATTATGTATTGCACTGTTGGCACGTTGTGGCATTTTGGGTCAAGTAGTACATGTGATCTTGATGTCACTCTTGATTTATGTTGTGTATAGGCCAATAGTATGCTATCCGTGGTCTGTCGTGAAACAGTGGGTGCCGGCAGCTCTGACGAGACTGAGAACAGGCTTATATGACAAGAGTGCACCTGAAAAAAATGCCAGCTTCATGCTCTGGTGTAAAGATTTTTTTGCAAGCTTTGGCTCAGCTGTTCGTAGCAATGTGTGCTTTCTGCATTTTTTTCAATAAGCATGGGGGTTGGTTTGTGATCCCTTTAAAAGCATATGACACAGATCCAGGTTAGCATCTCTGATGGGGTGAGATGAAAGCACTGCGAAAAAGCAGCATTTATTTTCTTTTAATACACGGCTTTAACAAAGGTTTTATGTGTTAGTACTGATAGGCCCAGTGGTCCCGTGCCTGCATTATTTTTGCCTCTTATAGACTATATTGTAATATGATTGATTGTTAATATTTTTTTCCTGGCTTTCTTTTTTTTTATTAGACGCTACCTGATGAAATCAAAGAGAGAAACGAGAAACTACAAGCTGAAATGATCGGTAAGATGGCCACACGTCTTTGTGTGTTTTTAATCCATGGAATCCTGATTGCTTCTTCTAAAAATGCTGTTTACCCATGCAGATAAATTGAAGGAGCTTGGAAACCTTGTTCTAAGGCCCTTTGGTATGTCAACTGATAACTTCAAGCTTACAAAAGATGGGGAAGGGGGTGGATACAAGATACATTTCCAGAAGTGAATGTATTGTAAAGTGAAACCAAATAAAATACACATTTTACTCATTGTCCTAGTCATGGTCTTAACATCCTTGTAAAATACCTGTAAAAATATGTCTTTCATTAGTGTGATTGAAGACTTTCTCATGATGAAAGTAGGAGTGTGATAACTATGCAGGACACATGTCAATAGAACATGCAGAAGTGTGTTGCAGGTTTGCAAGAACAGATCCTGAATAAAGAAACAGCGCTATAACAAGGCAAAACGAGAGGACACAAGCACGGCACTGTTGTCCTCTTTGTCTTGTCTCCTTCTAGCACCGTTTCTTAATTTAAAATCAGTAACGAGTCCAATTGATGATGCTAATTTCAACAACTCTTCGTTTCAACTTGTAGCACTTGATCTGGGAATGCCACAGAAAGTGTGGCTCAAGGAATAAAGAAAAACTTTATATTGAATATATGTATAACTATTTACTACTCAGCATGTCTAGGTTGTCTAAGTATACACCTAGACATGCTGTCGCCCATTATTTTGTTGTACAGTCGAACCCTTTATATAAGAGACAATGATGTTGGAGACAAATGAGTAAGAGACATCAGAGGGCCTACAATAAAATAGGGGTTGATAAAAAAAAAGGCATGCGTGGTACCTTGCTTATAAGAGACACCTCCTACAATAGACAAAAATTGATGCCCAGAGCATGTCTCTTAAAGAGGGTCAACTGTATAAGCAGTCTCTCAATGTCTCCTCAAGCTCGCGAGAACTCGCATGTGTTTATAATTGCTTCTAGGGACATTTACTCGGCACAGGTTTAATTTAATTCGGCACAGGTTGAAATTCGGACTGCTTCGCACGAAATAGATTCACACAAAGCGTGGGATCTGTCAAATTTTCAAAGACGATAGTCTTTCTTGGGGACCTTCGATGCAAAAATTTTGGTCCTTCTTTGTGTCTGTTTGTTTGTCCACACATAACGGCACCCCAAACGACACCGAAGTGAGCAAACAATACTTTAAACGGCCGACCCCATCTGCAGCGCCCACCAATATTGCTCAAGGTTCAGAGTTCATACTTGTGCGATTTTCAATTAAAAAGCAATTGTTGAGCATATCTGAGGCACCATAACAACACGTCAATATTATGTATGCATATTTTTTACTAGAAAAGGCATGCATAAGTAATTTTAAGGATCGTAGCCTTTAAACCACTGTGCTGGTCATGCAACGCTTGCATGAAACGGCAAGTGTTTCCCAACGCTTTGCTAAGACGACACGGTGGTGGCACCTACCCGTCAGCTTGCGTTCTACACCTTATCAGCTCAGAGACGGGCGCGCACTGCGCGCGCCCCCATTTTCCTGGATAACTGCAAGATAGCGCTCATGTCTCACGTGCGACGTGACTTGAAGCGCTCGTTCGCCTCCGCTGCACGCTCGAGGCACTCTAACGCAGCGCCTCCAGAATACCATTCACCGATTTTCTTGCGCAGAACATCATATAAACGTTTTGTTCACGTTCTCCAGACGCAAGACTATCATCTTGCGACGACATTTGCGGTGCAACATGCAGATACGGGGCCAATTTTTTCACTCGTTTGATTTATTCGTTGATAGCACGTGCACGCCGTCGCAAAATGGCAGCCACTGACGATGGAGTTTATAGCTGACGACTTCTAGGGCTCACTTCGCACAGAAATATTCTTTTACAGTCCATTTTTATTTTAGAGCAAACTCATTAAACGGAAGCTTTTAAACATAACTGTTGCTTAAATTAAGCAGCTGCTTCTAACCTGATTGAATTCGTACTTGATTTATACACCTTGTTTCTTTGTCAGTAAGTGTAACTTCTGTCAAACAGAATATATTCCTGTGATCTCTTAAGGTATTGTTTGACTGTTTCTAGAGGCACACTATACCCTCCTTTTCTGTTTTTGCGGAAAACCTCAAATTATTATAGGTGACCATGTCACAGCTCCTTTAATTGTGATAGTGACTATAAAAGTTGAATTAGTTTTCTTTTTAGTTACAGCAGGCAGGCAGTCTGGTCTAATAGGAAAACGGAAGTCCTTTATGCAAAAAGCCCATTGTTCTAACAAGATTTCTGAGAAGCAGCCACTAGTAAGTTTTGTGAAGGTATGAAATTGACTTTCACTGGTTTACTCAAAACACCAGAATAGCGTAAAATAGTAACAGCATGGCACCATAAAGTGATCAGTTTCGAGGTTAAGTTCGTATTCATTGGCATGTTTTTGTATTGATGCTACCAATTTGTGCTCAAGGAACTCTCTCAACAATAAAAGTTACGGTTATCCTTCGCTTTCTTCTCACAGTAATAATGTAGTCTACTTGTTAGAACATCTGATGGAATGCGTAAGAATTCCTATACTTAATCATCCTATTCTCCTTCGTTTCATTTTACGTGCTCCTGTTGCAAGCCAAACATGCAACTCGGCTTTGTTTCAGTTGTATGGAAGTGTTGACACCATGTTTAAAGTATGTTTATCTCCGTTTTTGCCTTTAAAATTGATTGATGATTGATATGTGGGGTTTAACGTCCCACCATATGGTTATGAGAGACGCCGTAGTTGAGGGCTTCGGAAATTTCGACCACCTGGGGTTCTTTAACGTGAACCCAAATCATCAGCACACGAGCCTACAGCATTTCTGCCTCCATCAGAAATGCAGCCGCCGCAGCCGGGATTTAATCTCGTGACCTGCGGGTCAGCAGCCGAGTACCTTAGCCACTAGACCAGCGGGGCGGGGCAGCCTCTAAAATTGTCAAAATGGAAAACCTGAAGAACATAGAGAAATGTTGCACTGCTGCAATGCTCCGACAAGACAGCCAAAGACCACAAAAAAGCCCTCGAAGGTATAGAACAAAGGATTTTCAAAAAGTAACCTGGATAATTTTTTTGAACATTTTTACCGAGAAAGCTGTTATGAGATAACAATAAAGGGTGTTTTTTTTCCGCCGTGGCTGACCGCTGCCGCCAGTGTCCGTGACTGCTATTGCTCGAGATAGGAAAAAAAGTTATTCAAGATGGAGTGGGGTTTGCAGCTGGGCCCTCTCCACGGCAGTCCAGCATTCTACCACAAAGCCGTGCGGGTGCCCAAAACTCCTTTTAAAAAACACCCTGTATGGGCATTATGTTGGAAAGGAACCATGTTAACCATGTGGTGTTGGAAAGAAACCATGCTCGTGTAAAATACGCAAGTGCCAGGCGAAACTTGCACGACCTACATTGAGGAAGTTATGAAGCTTTGTACACTCTTAGAAAAAAGGTCGTATATTGACTAAGTACTAGCCCATTACTTTTCACAGAATCCACTAACCAGGGGGACGAGGAAGACGAAGTTTTTCCCGAGTAGATCGCTTGTTTCAATCTCTGTTATTTTTTCTCGTTTTTCATTGGTGCTTGTGGAAGACGCCGTTCTGCCTGCGGAAATGGACGTAGTATCACCAGGGCTTCCACCTATACCTTCCACGTCGTCTGTGGCCACTCTAAGAAAGCGCTTCGATCACCCAAGTGACGTCGACAGTGAGAACACGCTGATATACTCTACGGCCAGTGATGAGAGCTCCGATGAAAGTGACTTTGTGCCCGTGGCAAGACGCAAGGCAAAGAAGAGGCTACTTAGGACATCTCCTTCCCAAAGTAAGGCCACCCTGAATATTCAAGAGCCACCAGTTCACACTATTTTGTTCCGCTGAATGCCGCTGACAGCGCTAACCGACTTAATCGGCAGGTCACGTCTATGACACTTGAGGCGCTCGTTCTGGGACAAATAACAGACGTGAGAATGAATGGCCGCAAGAACGTTCTGGCGATAGACGTTACGCAACGTGCTGCTCTCGATGTATTGACCAAGGTGCATGTGCTGGGGAACATCAACGTACGTTCTTTCATACTAGATGGCAAAGACTCTTGGGCAGGCGTTATCTATGACGTCGACACTTCTATCAGCGATATTGATTTTTTCATTCTAATCAAACCAGTGACGGAAGCTACTATAATTTTGCAAGCCCGCCGTCTCGGGAACTCACGATGCATGAAACTAGTTTTCAAGGGTGACAGTCGCCCAACTCAAGTAAGAGTTGGCCATTTTCGACACACACTACGGCCGTTCGTGCCGAAACCTCTTAAGTGTCGGAAGTGCTGTAAAATAGGACACGTGAATGTTGTTTGCACAAATTCTTCTGTGTGCGCTCGATGCTCGGAGTCGCACAACACAGAAGCCTGCCGCAAATGCGGCAATCGCCAAGGTCCTCACGAGGCGTCATCAAAGCAGTGCCCAAATGTGAAGAAGTAGATGCAAGTGCTGAGACAGATGGCCAGAGACGGTTCCACCAACAGGGAGGCTACTGCCAAAGTGTGACGTCGACGCTCGGGCCATGGAAAAACTCCTAGGATATCCTTTGTCAAGGCCAGGGATGCACCGCTACCCCATATCACGCACTCACCACCACAAGCATCAACAAGTGCCAACAACAAGCATCCTCAGAAAGACGCAAGAAACATTGACCCTGACGCGTGGCCAGTGCTGCCGTCAGTGACACCGCCTGTAGAGCTGCAGCATCGCCTGGTGAAAGCTACTTCAGAGCGAGTAAGTTGTGACAGTCAAGATAACGAAATAATAGACGTGATTGTGACCCTCATGAAGACAATTCGAGTACTGCTGAATAATATTCAGACTCTGGCTGCCCACAGCGCTCTTCAAATATTGGACGCTTTGAATCCGGTGCTATCAAATCTAGAGAAGCACCATGGCTCTTTCTTTGCAGCCCTTCCATAAACAAGTGAAAGAGGCATCAATTTTCCTATGGAATGCCCGAGGTCTTAAACCGCGCATTTCAGATTTTCGACCATTTGTTTTCAAGAATCAGTTTCCAATTATCATAATTTGTGAACCACGTCTTCACAATGCTATACGAATTTCTAAATACGAGGCTTTCAGATCTGCAACCCGTAACGAAAACAGTAAGGTCATTGTTTACATCAGGTACGAACTCACATATATTGAGCATTCAGTAACACCGGACGACAGCAACCAATACGTGTGCTTGACAGTTAAACGTAAGAACGTGAACTTCACGCTAGTGGCAGTACGTATTTCGCCTTCAGGCTGCTTCGACCCAGCAAGATTAAGTGCCATTATATCAGCGACACCTTGGCCATGGATGATTACTGGTGATTTTAATGCTCATCACCCGCTGTGGGGAAGCCAGAAGATGGACCGTCGGGGAAGAAATGAGTCCTCCTTTGCATCTGACCACCAACGATATTGTTTAAATGACGGCACTCCCACTTTTCTACGGGGTCTAGGTGCAGTGGTTTGCGGACACTGAAACGCATAGCAGTGACCACATCCCCATCTATATAAAGATCAAGGGGCTAAGCAAGTCGCAGATCGCGTCCATTTCACGGATATACTGGTCAAAGTACAGATCATCCACAGAGAAGCAATGCTAGAGAAACCAAGAAGGTTCTCTTGAAAGCCTAGAAGGTATAATGAAGGCCGCTATCCAAGAGGCAACGTTTAATTGCGGACCTTTGCCAAATATGAGGTGGAGTTGGAGCGACTTCGAGAAATCCGTCGTCGCGCCGAACGATTTTATAGGCGCAAGAAATCCATCTACGACTTGAGGGAAGCGAGACGTCTACAAAAGAAGATTCAACGTCGAATCAATGCACTGCAGTCGCTACGATAGAAGTCACTATGCGAGTCGCTTGATCCCCACAAACCTCTTTCGCAAACATGGAGAATAACCCGCGGCCTACGAACATTGCCACAACAGCATCGCCCGTTCAAATGCCTTGCTTTCCACCAAAGCCGACGTGAAATCGATGTAGCAGAAGACTTCTGTGCCAGGGTTGCAAACAAGGGGTCTGGGATCAACATGAGTAACCTACGAAACGCGCCGGTGTCCAGAGACACTCGGATGGACAATATGTTTTTTCTAGAGGAGCTTCAGGCAGCATTGGTAGCATGCAAGCGCTCGTCATCTCCTAGACCCAATGGAGTCATTTACATGGCCCTTGCTAACCTAAGACAAACAGCTCGGCGTGCCCTTCTAGCTGTATACAACTCATGGAGCAACGGCTTGGTTCCTCCTTCGTGGAAGTGCAGCCGCCTTGTGCCCCTGCTCAAACCAGGCAAATCGCCTGTGGACATGGCCTCCTATCGCCCCATCGCGCTTGCCAGCTGTTTTGGAAAGGTAATGGAGAGAATGGTACTGACTCGCCTGGAGTGGTACCTGGAACATAACAATATATACCCCGATGCTTTGACCGGCTTTGACGTGGACGGTCTTCTATAGACGATGTTGTTGATCTTGTCACATTTGTACAACAGCAGAAAAGCCTAAAGAGATTATCAGCGGCACTTTTTTTGGATATTAAGGCTGCAGATAACAATGTACTACATGAAACCATCCTGGACGTCTTGGGCAGCATTGAATTGGGAGGCCGCGTTTATCAATGGATCTACAGCTATTTGAAGGACAGAACCTTCTTCGTTCAGACAGAAGATGGTGCAACAAGGCATCATCATACTTATCGCGGCGTACCTCAAGGTGGGGTCCTAAGCCCCATACTTTCCAACCTTGCGCTCATCGGCCTCATTGATGTGTTGCCACACTCCGTACATCTGTCGATATACGCGGACGACATCTGCATCTGGGCATCAGGGGTCACGCGTCTACACGTACAAGCCAGGCTTCAGACAGTGGCTACACTGACGTCAAACTACCTTCAAGGACGAGGACTGGAACTGTCATCTGAGAAATGCTCACTGGTTGCGTTTACACGCAAGACAATGACGCCATACCGCATCAGAATTAATGAACACATGATCAACTATCAAAAAACCCACCGTTTCCTGGGAGTATTAATAGATCGTGACTTGTCTTGGAGCCCTGATATCGCTCACATGAAAAAGAAACTGACCGTGATCACCCACGTCCTAAAGGTTTCTTGCGGGAAAATCATGGGGTGCATCGGTACGAGCCATGCTTCAACTGTGTGCTGCACTTTTTCTTGGCTTCACGCGCTACAGCCTACCTGTGCTTGGTAAGGCCCGCATAACAAACGTACGCGTCCTCCAGTCATTACAAGCTCAAGCACTGAGAATATGCCTCGGGCTTCCGAGATGCGGATCCTCACCAGCGACTGTCGCAATTGCTCATGAACACCCTTCACAACCTACATTCGTGTCAATGCTTTAAGAATGCACATAAGACATGTCACCCGAATTCAATCGCATCAGCTCGCCTTCCTTCCAACTTCGAGGCCACGCTCTGCGTTCTGCTCTATTATTGCCCCACATCGCACGGTGATTCCCACGAACTTCACGCACGCAGCAAGACCATCGTTATCATTGTGGTGTCTATATCCACTGGAAGCCCTGATAACCATCCCCGGAATGCAAAAGAAGAAAAATTTGTCAAATTTGGCCCTAAAACAAACAACATTACTGTTTCTGCATGAGAAACACAGTGAACGCATTCACATTTACACGCATGGGTCGGTCACTTCAACAAATTCAACAGGCGCAGTGGTAATTCCGGAATAATCCATCGCGATAAAGTTCAGGACCTCGCATCTGACATCATCCACGGGGCAGAACTTGCCGTCTTTCGTGCCGCTCTGGAGTTCCTAGTTGAAGAACCGCAGCAGACATGGTCAAGCTTCTCCGACTTCAAAGCAGCCCTCCAGGGCATTGCCTTGTCATATCGTCATGGACCAAACGAACAACTAATTGCTGAAATACGACTGCTTCATCACCGGGCTATAGAGAAACAACATGACATAGCGTATCAATGGATACCAGGCCACTGCAGCACTGATGTAAACGACCGTGCAGATGAAGCAGCCTGATCTGCTCATGATGATGCCCCTTGTGCAGCTATACCATTATCAAGAACGGACGCCGCTGCAAGGCTTCGATCGCTTGCACGATAACTGACACTCACTCAGTGGAATTCACCGGCATTCACCAACGTCCGCCTTCATAATTTGGACCCATACCTATTGCTCCGTCTTTCATCAGGAATAACCAGAGCTGAGGAGACACTTTTGTGCCGTCTGTGGATTTGGATGGCCTTTACGAATGCTTATTTGTTTCGAATCGGAATGGCCAGCAGCCCGACTTGTGACAACTGTGGCTGCGCAGAGACTATCTCCCATCTTCTCAGCGAGTGTCCTCGCTTCAGTGCGCCAAGAAAAGAACTATCGAAAGTTTTAGATAGACTAGACAATCGCCGATTGTCGGAAGAAAGGGTGTTAGGACACTGGCCAAGACCGTCCTCTGCACGCAAGGCATTGAGAGCGTTGTTGCGCTTTCTGCGGGCAAGTAGTTTTAGAGACAGACTGTAAGCAGCGTCGTGGGTTGTCTGATGACCTTCTTTTTTTTTCAACCTCTCTTTTCTCTCATCTTTTATCCCCCTTACCCCCTCCCCCAGTACAGGGTAGCCAGCTGGTCTGAGAACTTGCTAACCTCCCTGTCCTTCCTCTTTCAGTTCTCCTCCTCTTCACTAACCAGCTAGTAAATGCAGCTATTAAAATTAAACCTAGTGGAAGGCACTACCTCGTAGGGCTTGTAACAAACACTAGCCCAAGTACTAACAGGCTGGGTAAAAGCGTCGTTGGGTAATTAAAGTTACTACCTAGTTTGTAAGTGAAAGTGAGTATATAGTGCTGACTAGAGTGGTTAGTTCATTACTGAATTTTTAGTAACCCCCTCAAATTGAGGTTTACGCCCATTTTGTTAAATGTTTGTTTGCGTAGCCATATCAATATAATTTTATTACAAAAGTGTAGAATAAAAATCTAATTGACATGGCACTCTTAAATTATTATTGGCTTTTAATTACGTCATGTGACTATAACTTTTTTTTCTAAGTGTGTATAGGATCATCGACTGTGGAATGTCTGCGGAAGATAAAGTCGGGCACACCCTAAAAAGGATTGGCGAGGTTGTTTAGTTTCCTGAGGTTGAAAGAAACCCCGACTTTAGTCACTGGTGTGACTTGCTGCTGTTGCACTTTTGAGCCATTGAATAATAGGCAAATCTCGCTGAAATTTCGCACGCTGGCCAATGTGACGACAGTTGCAACCACAGAGAGCAACCATCCACTTGATCTTGCATCGATGTTACGGCAAATAGTCCGTAAAAAGAACTATAGGCCCGTACGCGCAAGTGCCACATCCAAGCACTAATCACTTCCACCTGCCACCAGAATTCGAGCGAAACGTTGCTCAATCTCTTCGCACCAGGCGGCGAAGGGAATTGCATGGGGATTATGGTTTCACGCCTCGACATAAGGCACGTTTCTATGACAGAGGCCCAACGTGTGACACTCAACCACGAGGGCAGCCGTGTCAAGACCCTGTGCCTGAAGAAACCCCGTGGCAGCAAGGACAAAACCGACCCTACTACCATGGTGCAACCTATGACCAATACAATGAATTACAGAGAGCGGCTCATATTTCGCATGATAATAAACTTGCTCATTGACAACAGCGGCCAAGAGATGTTCTGATGAATAGAGCATGAGCTGTGACCCTTCCGCGTGCTATATTTCACTGCACATATCACTCGTTTTTGCTCTCAACAACGCCACCCACCAAAAGGGCCCCAGCCATATTCTTTCCACCAGGAACTGGTTCGCCATATGACCCGCCGACAACAGACTTGTTTCCAAAGGATGCTTTCTCGTGTGTGACTATAGACGCACTGATTCTCCAGCATCTGAGCGGAGTTCCACACCATATTATAATCGTCTTCGTCACTCGCCATTCTATCTGCGTAATTCTTTCCCTCTGCCACCCGGAAACTATAGCATCCGCGGCCAATGAAGGCGAAATTGTGGAATGGTCTTTTGAAGAAATACCTCTGCCTGTTTTTATGCTCAAAAACAAAATGAACGTGTTGATTGACGGAATACTGACAATAGCATTAGTTGAAACTGAGCGACTGTATCTGTGATGAGCTTTGCCTTCAAAAACCGCCTAAGTCAAGTTATTTTTCTTGGAACGATATCATTACCTTTCAGGGTGTAGGCAGCAAGTGGCTTCATCATCTTTGTGTTTGTGCTGTGAGTGCTTTGTTGGCTGGAAAAGTGTGTCGGAATTCCGGGTTCTTGTTGTTTGCATGGTGTCATTCTTGGTATCGATTTTCTTGAGGAATGCGGTGCTTTCATAGGCTGTGGCAGTGGTGAAATGTCATTAAACAATTTCTTCGTACCATCACTTTCCGAACAAAGCTCTTCATTTTTTTCTTCTTTTGTGCGTTTTGCACGTCCGTTACATTATCCGATATAGTGTGTTAGAGCAAAATATTCGGCAGAACCCACGTGCCTTGGGAATCGATGTTATGCGAACCATGCGGCGGGAAGGTGACAGAGTTGTATTTTTCATTGAGTGAAACGTTACAAAATGATCCTGAAGATATATGTAAAAATACTGTACATGCGTTTAACAGTCACATATTTACTGTCGCGTGACGGGGCTAACAACAAGGGTATTAACAACACCAGAAGCGGTGGTAAGCTGATATGTGGCGCTCGTGCCAGGGATGGTGGCTCAGGACACTGCTAGATAAACTAGCTTCAGTGGATGGCGCTTCACTACAACTGTCGTTAACCCGAAGTGACAGCTGTGGAATAGGAGTACATGTGTGCTGTTTATAAGATTGAATAGCAGGCACTTTAACCACAATTGACGTTTCATTAACATTACGGTGTTCTAAGCAGTTCCGAGACCTGGCGAAGCTCTGTGGTAGAAAACTTCATTGTCACGCAGACTGATGCTGGGGTTAGATTCCTGCACGGATTATGATATTTATTTGATGCATTTGTTGGCTCATTGCTGCGATGCCAGCTTTTTAGGGACAAAGCTCCTTAGGGCCGACTAAGTTGGCGTCCATCACACCCCACAGAACCCAAACCGAAACTGAACACCTGTACAACAAAAAACAAATACATGTGCACACAACTGACTTTATGTGCAATCAATTATACTACTGCACAATGCATGATCACCTGTGCCGGTCCATTTGCCCGTCTATTCATGCATCTGTCCATCCATCTATCCATCCATCCATTCTTCGATCCATCTATCCGTTAGCCCACCTTTCTGTTCACCCATCTGGCCGTCCTTCTGTCCGTGCATACGTCCACCTGTTCATCCGTCTGTGCATATGTTCACTTGTCCGTCCGTGCAGCCCCATCGTGGTGGTATAGTAGCTAAGGTACTCGGCTACTGACGCGCAGGTCACGGAATCAAATCCCGGCTGCGGCGACTGCATTTTCGATGGAGGCAAAAATGCTGTAGGCCGGTGCGCTCAGATTTGAGTGCACTAAAGAACCCTAGGTGGTCAAAATTTCCGGAGCCCTCCACTACGGCGTCTCTCATAATCATATGACGGTTTCTGGACGTTCAAACCACGCATATCAATCAAATCCGCCCGTGCATGCGTTCGTCCATCCATCCGTCCGTTCTTTATACTAGTTGGCAACCTAAACGTAAATATTGTGGACCTTAGGACATTTGCCTCACCCACTCGTCGTCATTCACTTCATGGAGATGCGCCGAGTTTTTTTAACGCTCTCGAATTAAATTTACTATAGTCTATTTGTGCTGTTCTTTGGTAGATATAAACCCTTAATCACCATCAGTGCATTACGCTTAACTACAGTTGATCTTAACACAAGGTGACGGCTGTATCGTAGGAGTACATGTGAATTGTTTATAAAATATGAACACCACCACTGCATTACTAATTAATGCTTCATGAACATTAGGGTCTATTTCAAAAGCAGTTACAAGACCAGGCGTGGCTCCGCAGTAGAATACTTAGTTGCCACGCACAATACTGGAGTTCAATACTTGTTTTTTTCTTCACATTAGGCAGGTCAACGCAGCTGATGCCAGCTTTTTGTTAACGCTAATGCGTTAAAATTACCCATGTGTGGTTTCACCGTTTCTTGGATACGAAATGTCAATCACCTGCGGCTTATACCAGTGGCCCGCGGTTATGTGCCCCTGTCTGATGGTAAGTGTTTGGCGATGTATGCGACACGATTGTGACATTATTCATGTCATGACCAGTAAGTCGTATTCGTCAAACCATCATGTTCGCCAAAAAAAAATTTGGTTTACCCCAAGTTAATGGGGTCCTCAAATACTTTTTCAAGTAACCATGGACCGGATTTACTACAAGAACTTATTTCCTCACGAATGCAATGCTTCAAAAATTTTAACAATCCATCCAGCGCGAGCGGAGTTGCAAAGATTTGTTGTCCGCTGCAAATGCATTATCTCTTTTCTCGTCCCAATGAAAGCGCTGGAAGCTAAGCAGGGATAGATGGCAGGGGCAAAAAAATGGCTGTAGTTTCCCGAGTGGAAACACTGGTTAGCATGCGGAGTATATATGTTGAACTGCGATAAATGTGGTTTGTAGTTTGCGACATGGGTGTGTGTTATGAGTGAACACGAGTGAACACGTACGCACGTATACTGCGAAAGACTATGTTTATTGATGAAACGCTTGATGTGGACGTCGATGGGAGCGTCGTCTGGAATGTTGCGAGGCAGACACCTAATGATGGCTTGCACTTCGATGGGGACATTCACTACCTGGCTCTTGATTCTGTACTGTCCGTTGCCGTGAGTCAAGCGTCGTTTACTCATAAATGGGAGTCGATGAGCGATGAGTCGTTCTTCGACAGCGTTCAACTCGGGTAGATATTCTGGTCGGGGTGGGTAGCGGTAGCCGTAACTCACGCTGAGCGATAGAATTCTACCGGCAATTAACGACTGCTTGCACATGGTACACGCGACGTAGTCGGCAAATTCGTCGGTGTCGCTTCCAAACGCATCGCAAAAAACCGACAATGCTTTGGAACGATGCAGTTTATTCTGAATGTTGCCGATACGCGTCAAGTTGTTGTCGAACCAAAATTATCACACACCTTGCAGCTGTGGCCGAAGCTCTGGTCGAGGAAGTCGCGCTTGAAGCGAGCGTTGGGCGTGGCGTACTGCTTGGCTCGCCATGTCGCTATCGCGGCGCGCTCGCGCTCGCGGGCGGCACCGATATCAGCCTCGCGGCGTCGACGCTTGCACGTAGCATCACTGTCCGGATTCTCTTGCCGATGCCTACGCCTCGCAGTGGCTTCGCGTTCTCGAAGCTGGGAATCTTCCGCTCGACGTTGACGTATAGCAGCTGCTTTGCGTTGGGGATCCTCCGCTCGACGCTGACGTGTCGCAGCTGCTTCACGTTCACGGAGTTGGGGATTTTCCGCTCGACGCCGACGTTTGCGTTCCGCATCGCGAGCTTTTCTCAGCGCGGCCTTGTCCACGGACGAAGTGTCTTCGGAATCGCTTGCGGTTCCACCAACACATTGGCTGACGCTATAGGAAGGGACGTTAGTGTGTTTGCGGATTCGTTAGCATACATTTTCACAAGCGACATCGGACTTGGAGCGACCGCACAAATCAACCGACGAAGGGCGGCGGGCTCCGACACTCGGTTATTTATAGCGAGTGCAGGCCCCGGCCTGCGCATGCGTGCGTTAGCATACTGCTGGCGCACGTAAAACAAAAAATCGCGCGGCGCGTTGTGTTGAGAGGAGGAAGGGATGCACAGATGGCTGGCGGAGGCTGCGGACGGCGACGGCGCATGACTAGCCCCTAGTATAACATGCTCCGCATGTAAAAAATACGTCAGGCGCGCCTCATGACCTTGAGCACTGTTTTCTTTTTATTTCTTTGAACACGCGGCTTTTTCAGTGTGATCACGCGCGCACGCGTGGACAAGTCGTGGCCTCCCGCGGCGATACCTGTACCGGCTGAGCGCGCCATGTTCAAATCAATTAATGGCTGATAAATAGCCTGTACGAGTGATTTTAGTGTCTTCCGCCATTTGTCGAGCAAAGAGAAAGCAATCTTTAGCTTACTTTGAATATTTATTGCAAATTTTAGCCGCGTGCAGTGCTATAAAATTTAGCTCTCGTGTTCTCGGGAGTCCCTGCTATCGATCACCATCGTTTTTTTCTTACCATGCTCAAAAAGTGTTCCAGGGCCCCTTTAATGAAGTGTTTTCAAGAGGCCAAATGTAGGCGGCTAGATAAGATAGAAAAGAAAGATAAGATAGTTAAGGTAGATGCCAAAAGTACTTGCAGTATGCCAAGAAATACATTTAATAGCAACCAGGCGTCACACAGTGTGAAGTCTGTAACCAGTCTTCATAAAATACGTAATGAGTGAGTCGTTTAATGCTTCCGACCCAATGCAAAGGGCTCAGCCAAAATTCTTCGTCATGAGTCACTGAATCAACAAAATTCAGCATAATGTCTTGCAGATGTGTAGCGGGTACCTCTCTTCTCCGCAGAATGACTTATGACGTAGTAGGTGCTTTCCTGGTTCGCAAGGAGCTAACCATTGTTCGATGGAGAAGTGGTTTAAGAGCCGTAAATCAAAGGAAACGGTACTTTATGAAGTTGATCCACACAGAAAATTTTCCATAGCGACAGACCTCCCACAACACCTAGAGACATTGATTCACCGACTTAGATTGGAAGTAGCATACACAAACAGCTTCCTGCACAAGATACATCGATCCAACTCACCGGAATGCTATTGTGGTCATGCAGAAGTAAATGTTCCCCATATTCTTTTGGAGTGCGTTAAATACGGGAATGAAAGAGAAAAATTAAAGAACTAATGAGCAAGTTTGGACAGACGGCCCCTCACAATAAAGAAACTACTTGGACCATGGCCTGAGATGCATCTCCAGAAAAAGGCAATAATCTTCTTGACAGACTTTTTAGTGGAGACCGGACTGGACAAGCGCCTATGACTGACAGCCAGAGATGGGTATTATATAAAATGTGGTCATGTATATACTGACATTAGATTAGTAAGGTGTGCGTGTAAGTAGTTTATGACTGTGTGAACTGCGCGAAGAAAACTGTGTATTGGCATAATATTTGAACTGGTTTCAGTGTGCTATTATATTTTTTTTCTTTTTCGTATTGTTAATTTTTGGGTGCTATTTTGTATTATTATTTTATTTTTCACTGCAGAACTTTGTGATATGGAGTAGCCGAGGCAATAGGCACCTCAACCTCTCCATAGCAAAACAGTTAGAACAGAACAGAACAGGTGCTTCCCATATTAACAAAAATTGATTTATGATGTAGTGTGCAGCTTGCAAGCATATTTGTATTAGTAGCCACAAGGCAATTTACATGGGTTTTAGAAATGCCGCTCTTCCAGCTTTCGCTATGACTGTGCTGCGCTTTTCACACAGGCGTGGCATTTTTATTCATGCACACTCTTTAAAAGCAAAAGTTAAATTGACAAGCAGTATAAGATTAATGTTCCTGGAACAATGTTGCAGATGTATTTTGTCAAGTAAATGCCTAATATGAAAGGATTGCATGTAAAGGGTCTACATATGTGTAGTGCAATTCAAATCATGCGCATCGACTGGGAGAAATGCAACTTAAGTATTCAATAGCTATTCCTTGCTTACTCAACAGATCATGCTGTGGTTTCTTTCGTAAAATGTTCGTAGAATGCAAAAATGGGGGCAGAAATTGAGCCAACATAACATGAACCCAGCATTTGCTTTTGCTTGCAGTTACATTTGTGCCCCAAGGGCACGGTAAATGGCTGTACATTCCTAATGTCTTAAAGTTTAGTGCCATATATTTGGCACCTACAAGCAAAATGAATCCTTCATGGTTTGCATTAGGATGAATTGTCTTTAAATGTGTGAAATTTGCAATATTCGATGTCATGTTCTGGAGGCTGAATCTAAAGTAAGTGGACATGTAGGAATAAATTATATTGTATTTTATACTAATCTATGTACTTTCACTTGCCTTTCACATTGTGAAAAGTATAGGTTTGTTTTTTATTACCCCAAAAAATGCTCACTTCAAACTTTGCCGTCATCGACGTCAACGGTTCAAGTGCAAACATATTTAGATATGTGGCAGAATTGTGAAAATTGCGGCCTACGGTAATGTAAGGCCTCAACTACTTGGTGTGATTTTGTGTGCCCATTACGCACAATGCCAACTCTATGTTCAGGCAAAGGCAACGAACCACATTTTGACAAAATAAATTGTGGAACATAAGTGGCCGATTTTGACTACCTCTTTTGCCTAGATTACTCTCAAAAGATAATGCAGTGTTTTTAGCATCATGGCCATTACGTGTTTATGGCTTCTGCTATTAAGTTTAGTGCTCCAATTAGGTAAAAGCGTAGCCTTTGAGCATAGTAGTTGTTACTCTGAATAAAACATTGCAAAGCTTCAAGCTCTTGAGGGCGTGGTTGACGCAGGGTGTGTTTACAGTCGACTGAACTTTGAGAGTGCGACTAGCACTACGGCTGCAAAAAAAAAAGAGATGGTGGCAGCTAAATTGTGATCACGACATTGATCACATAAGCATATGCAATCGAATGAGCAACACCCACGATACAGACGACAACAGAGCACAAATAAACATGGACGGTGTTTACTTGCTGCGGTTGAGCAGCCTTCCTTTAGAAACTTCCGCCCAAGGCTATCATGTCTTGAAACCAGTCCTTATTCTAGTAAAATTTAAAATATTTCCGAACTTTAAGGAAGTTAATATTAATATAATATCTTACGCTTTGCGTCCCGAAGTCAACATGATTATAAGAAATGCTGTAGTGGAGGGCTCAAAAACTTTCAGCTGTATGGCGTTCTTTAACGTACACTGACATTGCAAATTGCACGGACCTTTAACATTTCGTTTCCACTGAGATTCGACTCCTGTAGCCGAGATGAAACCAGTGACCTTTCGGTCAGCAGCTGAGTGCCGTAACCACTATTTTACTGAGGTGGACAAATTACAATAGCCATCTTTCTGAAAAGTTTCTGTGGTCGAGGTTATGCATTTTGTCTAAAATTGAATATTTGCGAGTTTCAGGAGTTTGTGCCACAAAAAATGCCATTTTAATTGAATGACGTTAGTTTCCCGGTGTGACAGCCGACAAATTTTATTACAAATTATTGAAATCCACCGTAAATGACATTATATTTGCTGTGTGATAGGAGTACTATAAGCCCCATCATACCTTGGAACACGTGTTCGCAAACCGCAAATACTACGCACCTGCGAACGATTAGTGAGAGATCATCTACAAGCACGAAGGGGGGATTGCGAAGGGACATAACTACATTGGCGAAACAGCCAAGAAGAGATTAGGAAAAGACCAGGAAAGAAAACGTTGCTAAAGTAAACCATGCGACGCGTTTTTACGGAATTTGAACATTGCTGGACTGGACATAACTTCAATTCTAGGCACTATTGTTGCGGCCCAAACGGTATGATGACGCTAGCTCATGAACGAAGAAGGGAGGGGGAGGGGACTGTGGAAACGTGGTTTACCCAACACGCAGCATCAGCTTACAAATATAACCGTGATCTTATACTGCAAATACATGTATGAATAATGAATTCATCTACATCGCTTTTTTCTTTCTTTTCATGCCTGTGTATGCTAGCTGAGGATGCCACCTGCATTGGGCGTGAAAAGTAAGTATATCGTTAAGTCAGGTTGATAAGTCGGGGTATATTGTCGACGATGAGTTACACAGAAGTTTTGGCACTTCTGTCCAATGCTCCGAATAGCCCTTTGTGGTGAAGCCCTCACTCCCATATCGACACATCTTAAACTTGCGCACCAGACGCACCCTTGGTTCAGTAGAGAATGATCAAAGTGACACTTCCACCAACTCCAGGCACATACAATCCTGCATTTCATCTTTTTACACAATTCTTACACATACGGCAATACAGACTCTGGCTCTGGCAACTCATCATCATCATCAGTCTGATTACGCCTTCTGCCGGGCAAAGACATTTCCCATGATCCGCCAATCAACCTGGTCTTGTGATTTCTGCTGCCACGTTATACCTGTGAACCTAATTATCTCATCGGCCCATCTAGCTTTCTATCTCCCCCTCGTGGATTCGCCTTCTCTGGGAATTTGATTATTTACCCTTAATAGCCAGTGGTTCTCCTGCCTACGCGCTGTGGGCCCGGCCCATGTTCATTTCTTCTTTTTTTGATTTCAACTATGATATTTTTAACACCAGTTTGTGCCTGGCCCACTCTGCTCTTTTCTTGTCTCTTCGCTTGTCTCTACACCTATCATTTACTTTGTTTCTACACCTATTATTTTCCTTTCCATCGCTCGCTTTGTCGTCCTCAATTTAAGCTGAAGTCTCTTTGTAAGTCTCCAGGTTTTTGCTCCGTAGGTGAGAACCAGCAAGATGCATGTGTTATATACATTCTTTTTGAGGGTTAGAGGTAGATCAACTTTCATGATTATGAGAATGCTTGACGAATGTGAATCACCCCATTTTTATTCTTCTAGATTTCACTCATGGTTTGGCTCTACAATTACTACCTGTCCTTAATACAGACGTATTCCTTTACAACTTCCAGGGTCTCTGCATCAATCGCAAAGTGCTGTTTTCTGCCGAGACTGTTGCAAATTACCTTATTCTTATGCATATTAATTTTCAGACCTACTCTTTTGATCATGTCTAGTTGAATAATCATGAGCTGTAATTTATATTCTGAGTTACTCATCAAGTCATTGTCATTAGTGAATCGCAGGTTACATAGGTATTCACCATTAAGTCTTATACCTAACTATTCTCAATAAAGGGCGCTGAAAATCCCCTTTAAATACGAGGTGATTAGCATTGGAGAGATCATGTCTTTTCGCCTTACACCCATCCTTATTTGAAACCTGTCACTTTCTTCATGGAAAACCATGGTGGATGTGGGTTAGTTGCAGATTTATTCCACTATGTTTATGTAGGGTTCGTCGATGCCCTGATTCCGTGGTGCCTGCATCACTGCTGATGTCTTAACGTAGTCAAATATCTTCTCGTAATCTAAGAAGGCTATGTTTAGGGATTGGGTGTACTCTATGCATTTATATATCATCTAATTATCAGTATGAATCTCTCACCAACTGTTATTGATATCATGGTGGAACGTGCCGCAAAATTAGTCCCTCGCCTCCCAACAGTCTTGTACCTCCTGAGAGTCAAAGAGCTTTTGAAAGATGCCTCCGCCAGAGGCGACAGTTATAGGAGGTGGGGGGGGGGGGGAAGGTGTACTCAATCAAGGAGGTGTATTAAGGTTTCAGTTGTTTAGTGTCCACAATACTTGCTTGTCAATTATGCTTGCACTTTCTTATAGGTTGTTCCAAAGTAAAGTTGTCTTCAACAATAGTTGCACAAAGCATGGCAACATAAAATTTACTTTACTTCATAATTAATCCACCATACTTCGAGGTTCATACATTCAAATGTGAAAGGAACTAACTGCAGCAAATAATAAACAAGTGAAAATAAGTTTATATAAAACATACATATCATGGTATCATTACCCATAAAGTTTTGAGCCATCAATATTCAAAGCAAGCTGCTACAATAAACATAATGCTTAATACAGCGTGTTTGCAATCAGGAATGAGTTTATTGCCTTATATAGAAGAAGCGAAATCCTAATACTTGAATACATCTGTATGGTTAACTTGTGGGATTTATTTGAATAGTTGCGTTAATATGTTTAGTGGTGAAGTCATGCTCAGAGAGCTTGTACAAATGTGTCTATGTGCAATTGTCACACGCGGCTAAAGTCAGATCTCCAAGATTTCTGAGACAGGAATTGTACTAGCAGAATAAATTTAAACATTAAAACATTCATGCACTTTTCTCTTTTAATTCTTAGGCATGTTCAATACCATAAACTGATTTGTACTAGTGTAAAGAGACCATGAGGCCTCAGGGGACCTCCATCAAAACGGGAGGAACAGGTTGTCATGGACAGGGAAATAATAATATACATCGGCTTTGTGATAGTGCCATTTGCCACTTTCTTGTTCATACTTTAGACGAATGCTATCTCTTGTTTCATGAAGCGTTCGATGCCACTATAGCAATGGTTTTGAGGCCAATACTGCTTAGAATTGCACTACTGGTTTTAAGTTGGGCGATACAACTTGACTTTATCCACTTGCACAAGAGTGAATGAGAGGGTGGTGCATTGAATAGCATGCACAACCCCATCTTGTTGCAATGTCTGGCCACTTTACGCCAGCATCTGACATAATTACTGACTGCTCTGTAACTTTTTTTCGGAATTGTTGCTCAAAAGAATCTTAACGTGAGAGAGAAGGACCATTCAGCACATTTCCGCTCAACGAATGTTTAAGCAAAACATTTAAGAATAGTTGAAATAATAGAATTTGGCTTATTTTGCTGGTTCATTTAGCACAAACACTTGAACTCGGAGTGCTTTTGAACAATATTTCTTCACTCACTGTCTAACAAATAGGTAGATATATTGACCTTAGTACAGCTTATTAAGCAAGCTACATCATGGTACACTTAGTTGAATGCTACTAGTGCTTGATGGAATCTTTGATAGAATCTTTGCCAGAATATTCCTTGACAGCGACCACCTTGCTGTTAGGTTTGCGGTTCTTGTAGTAGCAATATTCTATGGCCAGGGTGATGCAGGCCATGACAACGCCGATGAAGATGACAATGAAGACTCCACCTGTTTAAAGAGAAGATTTTCACAACTTCTGCATGAAAAACCACACAGTACATGTTAAAATTTTGAGTTAAAAGAAGTCAACACACATGACTTTACCCTTCATGAATATCCATGCAACAATAAACTTTATTAGATTTTTTTGCAAGCTCTATATACAAGGATAGAAGAGGCCTCCAACACTTAACAACACAACAGCCTGCAATAGTCAAATTCATGTCGGGTGCAAACTTGGGCATGCTGGTAGGTGATAAATGTATGAACAGCACTAGAATCTAGAATAGAAACGAAAAGACAAATTTCTCAGGTGAACACAATAGGCATTTATGTCTATCATATTTGTTCTGCCTCATTTTGCAAATGTTTTGGGTATTTTTTGTTACATTATTCACTGCATCTGATTTTCTACTTTAGAATTTATGTCTACATCATGTTAACTTGAATGCTTACTACACCACCTGAAAGCCCGGTTTAAAAGGGTTTGTTAGGTAATGTAAGTGTGCTTATCTACAGCTAATATTAACAATTTCAATTAACTTAAATTTAAAATATCTGTTTGCTAAATGGTATATTGTTCTTCTCTTGTAAACTAATTTAACATTAACAAAAATACTAGTGCAGTCTATTCAAAAACCACACATGAGAGAGACGTTTCCTTCTAATACGTCAACATTGCTCACTAAAAATATCTTGTGTATAGAGAAAGACAGAAATTGTAATTAATTTACATTATTCAGCTGAATTATAATATACATGTACAACATAGCATATATGACTCTCTTCTTGTTTGAACAACCTCTGATAGCGGTAGTTTAGTTTGCGGTTTTCGTACAGTAATTGCATCTTTGCATCTAGTAATGCCAAAATTGCAGCATAAGTGCTCTATTGCATTGTATACCTAATGCTCTGCATCCGTCTTGATAACTCTGCATCCGTCTTGAATGCACACCTAAATACAATAAAGAACTAGCACCCCTGAGCGGGGTAGCGCCAGAGACTACGTATGTTAGAGGTTCGATGACGTGGAATGAGCCGTTTATATATATTGTGCGTCCTTTGGAGAACGACATGAAAACTCCTCAAAACTTTGGAGGCGTAAGTGGTGTGCTGAACACTGGCATGGTCATCGTAGTTTGCTTGTACACAGCTATTGGCTTCTTTGGGTACCTGATGTACGGTGATCAAGTCGCAGGGAGCATCACCCTCAACTTCCCACGTACACCGTAAGTATCCCTGTTGGGCTTCCGTAGCATTGTATGAATTCATGTTGAAACTTTCAGAACTTGTATGGGCAAAGTTAGATAAATGAATTCATATCCAACACAAGAATAGCTTCACTGTATTGAGTGCTTGTTGTAATCCCCTATTTGTGATATACTTGTATTAACTAACGAATAACTTTTAAATCTTTCTTTAAATCAAAAGCATTATAAATCTCAGTAATAGTGTCAATATAGACCCTTCACGTGCTTGTAAATGTAAAAGTGACTGTGCAATACCAGGTTACGAAACAGATATACAGCAGCAACAATGCTGGTAGTGCATTGTTGTGATGTGTAGCTTTAGCACAGAGCATAAGCTAATACGTACACAGGGGCGTCTGCGTAAGCAAGCGTTTGGTATGTAGTGACAACACAAACCCGAGCTAATCGGGTTTGTGCTGGCCACTACCTCCCAGATGCAAAGGTCAATTAACTCACGGCCCTCAGTTTGCAGCAGCTGCGAAGCAACTGACCACGGTCGCGGTCAGATCTGCAACGCAGCAGAGGGTACTAAGAATCTCTAAATCCGGACAGGCCGCCATTGGAACCTGAACCTGGCAATGTTTAACGCTATAACGTTATCTAGTGAGGCAAGTCTAGGTGTACTATTCGATGAGCTAGAGGGTGTTAAATGGGATATAATAAAGCTTGGGGAGGTTAGGAGGACAGATGAGGCCTATACGGTGCTACAAAATGGGCATGTCCTTTGCTATCGGGGCTTGGATGACAGAAGAGAACTGGTTCCTAATTCACAGAAACATAGCTGGCAACATAGAGGAATAGTACAGCATTAAAGAAAGGGTGGTAGGTATTGTAATTAAACTCAATAAGAGATACAAGATGAAGGTGGTACAGGCTAACGCGCCTACATCCAGCCATGATGACGCTGCAGTTAAAAGCTTCTATGAAGACGTGGAATCGGCAATGAGCAAGGTAAAAACACAGTATACTATATTGATGGGAGACATTAATGCAAAGGTAGGGAAGAAGCAGGCTGAAGACCAGGCAGTAGGAAAGTATGGCATCGGTACTAGAAATTCCAGAGGAGTGCTACTAGTAGAATTTGCAGAGCGCAATAATTTACGGATTTTGAATACCTTTTACCGAAAACAAGAAAACAGTAGGTGGACATAGAGGAGCTCTAATGGTGAAAATAGGAACGAAATAGCCAATAATTAGTGCACACCCAGGCATCGTGCAGGATGTGGAAGTGGTTGGCAAGATACAATGCAGTGACCATAGAATGATACGGTCTCGAATTCGCCTAGACTTGAAGAAGGAACGACAGAAACTGGTATGGAAGAAGCCAATCAATGAGCTACCACTGAGATGGAAACTACAGGAATTCACTGAAGAGTCTCGCTTCAGAACAGGTACTCGGCTCTTATTGAGGAAACAAACCTTCGCGTAAATACAATGAATGATAATCTGACGAGTATCATTACGGAGTGTGCAGTGAAAATCGGAGGTATGATAGTTAGACAGGACACTGCAAGCTTTCCCAGGAAACGAAAAATCTCACTAAGAAGCGTCAAAGCATGAAAGTCTGAAGTACAACATACAAAATAGAACTGTCAGAGCTTTCGAAGTTGAATAATTAGCATAAGGTATCCGATGGAAGAAGGTATAATATGGAGAGAATCGTACACGCTTTGAAAAACGGAGGAAGCATCAAAGCAGTGAAGAGGAAACTTAGGATAGGGAAAAATCGGATGTATTCACTAAGGGACAAAGACGGCAAAATAACTACCAATATGGATAGAATAGTTAAAATAGTGGAGGAGTTTTACAGAGATCTGTACAGTAGCCGGGACAACCACAACCCTAATGCTCTAAGAACTAGTAGTAACCCAAATGACACCTCACCAGTAATGACAGAAGAAGTCGGAAAAGCCTCAGAGAGCATGCAAAAAGGCAAAGCTGCTGGTGAGGATCAGGTAACATCAGATCTGCTGAAAGATGGAGGACAGATTGTGTTATAAAAACTAGCCACCCTGTTTACGAGATGTCTCCTGACGGGAAGAGTACCAGAGTCTTGGAAGAATACTAACATCATCTTAATACTTAAGAAAGGAGATGACAAGGACTTGAAGAATTACTGGCCGATCAGCTTGCTCTCCGTAGTATACAAGCTATTTACAAAAGTAATTGCTAACATAGTTAAGAAAACATTAAAATTCAATCAACCAAAGGAACAAGCAGGATTTCAAACAGGCTACTCAACAATCAACCACATTCATACTATCAATCAGGTAATAGAGAAATGCTCAGAATATAACCAACCACTATACATAGCCTTCATTGATTACGAGAAGGCGTTTGATTCAGTAGAAATATCAGCAGTCATGCAGACACTGTGGAATCAGGGTGTCGTAAAGCATATATAAACATCCTAGAAGAAATCTACAGGGGATCAACTGCTACCATAGTGCTTCACAAAGAAAGCAACAGAATACCAATAAAAAAGGGTGTAAGGCAGGGGGACACAGTCTCCCCAATGCTATTCACAGCGTGCTTACAGGAGGTTTTCAGAAGCCTAAAATGGGAACAGTTAGGGATAAGAGTTAATGGAAAGTACCTTAGTAGCCTGCGCTTCGCCGATGACATTGCATTGCTGAGTAACTCAGGGGACGAATTGCAACTCATGATTACGGAGTTAGACAAGGAGAGCAGAAAGGTGGGCTTAAAATTAATCTGCAGGAAACAAAAGTAATGTACAACAACCTCGGAAGAGAGCAGCGCTTTGAGATAGGTAATAGTCCACTTGAAGTTGTAAAAGAATATGTTTACTTAGGGCAGGTGATAACTGCGGAGCTGAATCACGAGATTGAAGTAACTAGAAAAATAAAAATGGGGTGGAGCACATTTGGCAAGTACTCTCAAATTATGACAGGTAGACTACCACTATCCCTCAAGAGGAAGGTATAGAACAGCTGTATCCTGCTGGTACTTAGCTACGGAGTAGAAACATGGAGACTTACAAAGAGGGTTGAGCTTAAATTGAGGACGACGCAGCGAGCAATGGAAAGAAAAATGGTAGGTGTAACCTTAAGAGACAAGAAGAGAGCAGAGTTGATTAGGGAACAAACGGGGTTAAGGATATAATAGTTGAAATCAAGAAGAGGAAATGGACATGGGCCAGGCATGTAGCGTGCGTAGACAGGACAATCGCTGGTCATTAAGGATAACTAACTGGATTCCCAGAGAAGGCAAGAGGGTTAGGGGGAGGCAGAAGGTTAGGTGGGCAGGTGAGATTAAGAAGTTTGCGGGTTTAAATTGGCAGCAGCAAGCACAGGACTGAGTTAACTGGCGGAACATGGGATAGGCCTTTGTCCTGCAGTGGACGTAATCAGGCTAATGATGATGATGACACACCAGTGAAAAATGAAGCGATGTGTGTGCTTGGAGCGTGCCCTCCTCAGAAATAAACTATGGATGATTTCCCCGTTTGAACCCATGATGGGATGCGAAGCAGCAGCAATACGCATGGTTTTGACCCGGTTGAAACGGACATCGACGCAGGTGCTGGAAGAAAGATTTGAAGCAAAACTCTGTGTAGTGTTTACTGGAGTAAACGTTTGCTTGAAACACAAAGACACGGGAGGCGGGACGCGTTGAAGACGCTTGCGATCGGCTTACTTGTCTCGCGTCTCCTCGGTGTTACCCGCGCACTGTCTGTATTTTCTAACGCGATCGATGTTCTTGACTCGCACCTCGTCGGTGTCGCTGGTCTCCCACTGCCGACGCTTGCGTTCGGCTTGCCTGGCTCGCGCGTCCTCGGTGTTGACGTTGCCAATCCCGAACGCGATCGGCTTCGGTAACCCTCGCAACGCCGGTGACAGCCAGGAAACGCAGGCGCACACTTGCGGGAAGCATGCCGCGACGGCGTCCCTTCTGTCGGCGAGCGCGCGGCAAGCAGCGGTGCGCTGTCCACATTGTCGACGCCGCGAGATTTGCAAGACGCTCGCCGGCTCGCGGCTTCTTCTCACCGTCAGATAGAGAGAGGTGGCGCAGGTGAGATGATGCCCACGTGAGGAGTGGGCTCGAGCGTTGCGAGGGGTAGGGAGGGTGAAGCAAGACAGAGCTGACACGTGGCGAGTGCGTGGCAGGTGAGGGATAGAGATGTCACAGCGCACTGCTGAGGGGGCGTGAGCTACTTGGCACTGCTCCAACACCTGTGGTGAGGGGAGCGGTGCAGGCGGAGGGACAGCGTTACACAGGCTAGTCAAAGAGCCGCTTTGCATCTAATACATTATAGGCAACGCTCGTCACTAATCGGTCAGAAGTGCTCTGCATGCAGGAATTTCAAACAATACAAGCATCTCGAGTTAGCAAACTTGGAGTCAGTATAATAAAAGAACTGGTCTCAAGGAAGTAGAGCAGGTACAACTTGGAGTATGAGAACAACTTGTTTTCCTAGGCGTAATGTGTTTTGCAGTGTTTTAAATGCAATCTGGTTAGGTAAATAATCTCTAAACTGGTTTTCTCATCTATTTATTTTTTTATTTTGCCATAAACCTTCAAACCCTACGCTGTAGGATAGTTCTGTAGTGGCAACGAGCTCTGAAAGCCAGAGCTTCATGAAGATGCTGCATGCTTTGCACTGCTATTCTGTTATTGAAACAGAAAGCAGGACTAAATCTCATTGAACATGCTTTAAAGTACATACCGATATTACGGATACTGATGCCATCGCTCTGACGCTCGCTGTCGTCACAAGTAACACGGGCTGGGTTCTTGTTCCACCAGGTTTCCTTCAGACCTTCCAGGCGACGTTGGTTGAGCAACTTAAGGATTCTGTTATTATCAAAAGTTAAAAAAAATATCACAGTTTCGCTGCACAGGCAAAACAAAGAATGCGATAGCAACAACTTGGAATGTAACGCTAAGAACGGCAAGCAGATCGAAACGTGCAGGCCGCTGCTCACGCACAAATGACGCACAAAAACAATATACACAGGACGAAAGCGAACTAACAACGTTTACCGCTCGACAATTAATGCACTGTTCAAACAAAAATGAGGCATCAAACGTAATCACAGGCACAGATATGAGTGCGAACAAATAAGTGCTCCAGTTGTTACCTCGCTGTGTTTGAAAAGCGATCTCTTTTAGCAAACAGCGCCTGTCCAGCGAGCGAAGTGATCTTTGAGCGCCCGGCAACTAAATGCAATTGTTCCGCTCAAAGTCGAAGGTTCACAATTTTGCCCGCTGGAGGATAAGCACGCACGCACGAACATCTAAACTGCCCCCCCCCCCCCCCCCATTCGCGGGACAAAGCAAGCATGTGAGATAAGCGTGGGTTGGCGCATTGTGACAAGCTTTTTCTTTCTTTACTTTTCATATACAGGGTGTCCCACATAAATTGAGCCAGGAATTTGAAAATGAAAGACACTTCAGTGGCGAATTGAATCAAACGCGTACTACCCACCTGTAGGTGCTCAGGCTATCTTTATTTCTGCCTATACTAATTAATAATAGTTCCTAATTACCTATTATTTAAATTATGGGTTGTTATTCTTTTCATGTTGTAAAAGCCCATAGCAGCACTATAGCAGTTTGCTCGTGGACAGTCACAAGGCTTCTTTTCACATTTCACGGGCTTTCTTTACAGTGGAAAAAATAACAGCGCGAGACGTATCGTACAGGAAACAATTTAGTCGGTGGGTTTTGAAAGTGCTGTACATCCAAGTGTTCATATTTGGGTTTCCAGCCCATAATTAAAATTACGTAATTAAGAATTACTAATTAGTTAGTATGGGGAGAAATAAAAAAAAGTAGCCTGAGTACCTACTGGCTAGTGTGAGTAGTATGCTTTTAGTTCGATTCACCTCCTAAGTGCCTTTCACTTTCATATTCTTGGCTCAAGTTATGTGGGACACCCTGTATAGAGATACGTATATATATACGAGGAATGACAGCGGCGCCAAAAAACCAGCTAAGGCTGTCCATATTATCGCTATCGCAATGAAAAGAAACGCCATGTCATGCTTGTAGCAAATGCGTCGCTTCTGTGCCATTCGTGTCAGACATTTTTAATAGTGCAGGTACATTGTGGATAGCTTCGCCTTGTGTAATGTAGCTGTGCACTAAGGAAATCATGTTGCAGCGCTTCAGTGAGAACTCAATGACTGCATGCTTACTTGACAACTCTCTAAATTTAGGCTCCTGCAAACTTTTGATCTTTCTTGTCGTCGTCTGTGCTGAAGAAACTATTTTTTGAGCACATGGGGCTTTCAGCAGAATAATTTTCAAATAGCATGTTAAAAAGCATTGAAGCTACTGACACAGGCTGTTTCTCTCTCCCGCTCTCTTTTCTATTTCTATTTTCAATTTTTGTGATCCCTTTGTATGCTCCATGCTATCCATGGAGCAATTATTGCAAAGAGGTGTGTAAATGTGCCTTTAATGCAAAAAGAGGCCTGATATATTCAGTTATCTTCTGCCACACTTTTTCAGTTATCTCTTGATAGTCATCATAAGTATTGTGACCTGCAACACCTTTCACAAAGCTATTTCCAGCCTATTATCACAACCCCAACTTTCAGTAAGTTTTTTCTGGGGGCGGGGGATTACTAAGCAACTAAACACAGCAGGGCAGACTTATTATAATGAGCTTCTGTTACATTGAGCAGTTTGTGATGTCGTAGGGCTAGTAATAATTAGTGGGCTCTACAATGTCATAATTACAGTCACTTTGTTTATAGATAAGGCTCGGTGTTTTCGGAGTTCATATTTCCTAAAAATCAGAGGGTGTTTTTTAGAGTTTATTTTTTGGAGGTCATTCGGCGTTTATTAGAGCTGAAATTTGGTGTTTACATTTGCATTTATAAGTTGTTGCAATGTCTTCCTATTAATTTTATTTCCAATGAAAATGCTTTGCAGTGTTGCTGATAATCATGTTTTTTTTTTCATCCTTTTATTTCTTTTCCCCACTTCTTGTTTATTTATCTTGTTAATAAGTCTGTTGATGTGTCCTGCTGTGAGCTCCCGAAAGTGTACCTCTAGGTTGAGCAGGCGCTATAGTCAAGCTGCTTCTCAGCTTTTTTCACCCAGCTTCTCTCATCTCCTTAATTAAAAATAAAGTGACCTATTATTGTTATTCCCAACACTCTAATATCTTCGATGATATGATACCTGAACACTAAAACATGTCAACACATGAAATGCACGTTAGATGTGGGGAAGCACCTACGTTTATTCGTGTTTACAACGTTAAAGCCTGTTGTAATAGGCGCAAGCATACTTTACGTGTTTGCTGCCGCTGATGTAAGTGTGATTCTTTCTATTGATGACTGTCAGCTTTGAAGATGCTCTTTCAATGTTGAAAATACCTTTTTAAAATCAAAGCTTATAGAATAAATCTGAGTTGTAAAAAATTTTACCAGTGAGTGTTTATAGGATTTGTTCGGATTTATCTGAAAACACGGAGCCCTATGGATATGTATGTACGTACGTATGTAGACATGTATGTGTGTATGCGTGTATACTGAATGTTTCAAGCAATGTGTCTAAAATTAAAAACGTCAAAGATGATATTTGCTCGATGCCTTTGTACTTCTTCTGTACCCACAAGTACGCCTTAAAATTGCTAGATATTGTTTGAGTCAGTAATTAAGAAAGTTAAATAATTAAAAATTTTAATCACTGGAGTTAAGTGGTTCTATATGGGCATGTAGTTATATAGTAGTATTATACTGTATGTATGGGCATGTGGTTTATGTCCTTAAGTGGTTATGTGTGGGCAAGGCGGCCGCAGCGACAGTCCAATGCTCACGCAGTGCTTCTTTATTGTGCATTTTCTGGTCAGCATCGTGCACCGCCGCGGTGCTCTAGTAGCTAAGGTACTCGGCTGCTGACCCGCAGGTCACGGGATCGAATTCTGGGCGGCGGCTGCATTTCCCATGGAGGTGGAAATGCTGTATGCCCGCGTCATTTGGGCACACGTTAAAGAATCCCAGGTGGTCAAAATTTCCGGAGCCCTCCACTACGGTGCCTCTCATAATTATATGGTGGTTTTGGGACATTAAACTCCACATATCAATCAACTAAATTATGGTCAGCACTGTGGATTCTCCAGTACATTGCCAGGACAGCGCGGCAGTTTGGAATGCGTCAACTGGCGCAAACCAACATACCGATCACCGCAGATGCATGCAGTCCGCCTTTCTGGTCCCTCTGCCAAATTACTACCCTGGTCCAATCATGGAGCCTGCGTTGTTCCCAAGTATCTATGATGAATATCAGTTGGGTCAGCAAACCTTCGCCAAGCCCAACTTTGTGACGTCATCAGCATCAGATATAAAAGGCTCCCAGCCACAGCCCAGCTTCAGTGGGCAAGGCGGCTGCAGCGACAGCACAATGCTCACGCGGTGCTTCTTTAATAAGGAGGTGTGTTATTTGGGCAATGCACGACGTATACGTTAATATAACTGTTTCTTGCTGCTGCTCTATTGCCCCCAAACTGTCGTTTCTGTATTTGTTTACATTTATGTTCAGCTTGCGTACTGTGCGAGTTGCTTAAACTTGAATGGAGATGCTGAGCTAAATCACAGGCCAAGGAGTGGTAAGAATACTTCTACTAATAATTCTGGTACTGGATCTGTGGTATCTATGGTGTCATCATCCGGCGTTTAGTGTGGTGCAGATAGTGTTGTGACACGTGCAGCCTTTAACAGTGAACCTTCCGTTTCTGCCATGTTTTTCACTCTGCTTGCTGGACAGAATATAATAAAACAGAACATTGCTGCACTCCATTCTTTCGTAAGTTCACCCTTCGAAGCTGTTGAGTGCATGAACCCCTAAGATTCATGCTGAGTGCTGTAGCTGCAAAAAGCAGTAGCGTGCTAATAAAGCCTTAGCAGTTGCATGTATTTCTCTTTTAGTTTGAACCAACTATATCAATAGTATCAATGCTTATTTGCTCTGATGACCACCATGTGACATAATGCCCTATAAACTGAATGAATGAATTAAGATCAAGACAAATAACCATCATGATGCAGTGACGGTGTTTTGCAGTAATGAATAAAATTAAAAGCAGTGGAATGACAGGTGTTGACTAACACACAAGCGACAACATGCATACGTACGCGCTGGAGAGTTGGTCCTTCAAGGGTGAGTTCTGTTGAACGGCCAGTGCCAACGGCTTTCTGCTGAATTCACTGCCCACAGACACGAGGTCACAGTTAGTCATTGTGGCGTACTTAACTCGGGTTGAATCCGCTGCAACACACGAGCACAGTCACGTGTGACTTTTGACTGCAGAATGTGCACGAGCGGTGCCTAACTTAATCATGCTATAAGTTAAAAACCACAAATGCCCGTGAATGCTGAAAGGGCAGAATTCATTTAAGGTTGCCTGAAAAGATGCCCTGCAAGTTTCTATAACAGCATTCAAAGCCAGCTTCCCAGGACCTACATTCAAGTAACGCTGGTCGTGGGATAAGAAACGCTGCAAGGTAGGCGCTGAACCAGGAAAGGTTAGTTTTTGCCAATCACTGACGCTGTGTGGAATTTCGAAAGTACCACAACTGAAATTTTGACAGTGAAATGAAAATAAACAGTACATAGAATGCATACACCATTGTTTGTTACATGGAAGATGAAAACACTGAAAGAAAAGGTGCCTGAAAGATACAAACACTGTACTTGTGCACAATGCTGTAGTACTACGTTTGTGCAAAAAAAAAAAGAGGCCACGTTTCTGTGCTAGAGAATGACAGGCAAACAATGAAAAACAAGCGCTTAAAACTAAAAGTGAAGGTACACTCACAACTGAACGAAACATTTCATGCCCAATATCACCCGCCGCAGTAGAACAGTGGCCCTTGCGCTGCTGAATTCTACGCGGAAAGCTGGATCTCAACCCCGATGGTGGCATTTCTATAGGAATAACATGCGAAAACAGCTATGTTTTTGAATGAAGGGTTCTTGAACGTGCACCTAAGCATGTTCAAGAACCCCAGATGGTTTGAGTCGACCTCAAGTTGCACACCATGGCGCACCTGATATAAACCCTGTAGTACTGTAATACGATATGCCGGATTTTTTTACTGATAATCATGTGCACAGTTGGCCAGTCTTGGTATCTTGAACACGGCGCAGCTATCGCAAGCGTGCTCCGTGCAGCGCCAGGATGTCTGGTGCGGCCACGCATCGGAACAAGAAGGGGTGCGTGAGTTCTCCAGAGCACGAGAGTGCATTGTCTGCTTTGCTGTGAACTACAGCTAAGCATCAGCATCTCAGTAGAGACTGAATGCACAGCAACGTCATTACAAGAAAGTTAGCTTTGCTTGCTGCAACTCGATGTGCAATTTTGCACTTACGACAACTGAGCGGTTCATCTTTTCATTGCCACAATCCGTGTTATTTGGGCACCTTTTTTTTTCATAGTGCTGAAGAATGCTTTAGTTGATCGTATTTTTACACAGGAGGAACAATATTAAGAGCTTCAAAGTGACTCTGCTTAAAAGATATGTGCGGTTGAGTTATTGGACAATTACGGTGCCCCCATCTTTATTGAAGGCTGGTTGACAATGCAAAATAATGTGTACAGACAGTGAAATGAAAATAGAACAATAAATAAATAAATAAATCCTGATACTGTGGCACAACGTTGGCTGACAAAAATACGCTGATTGAAAAAAAAGAGTCTGTTTGGGCTTGAGCGTTTACAAATAATCCAATCGTTTCTTCCCAGGACGAACTATTGCTGAAAACTAACATACTATAATGCCAAAAAAAATATAGAGGACACTGTTAGAAATGATTGTAATGTAAATGTAAAGAAAAAAAGCGGAAGAGAAAAAAATACCTTGCCACCAGCAGGAACCGAACCTGTGACCTTCGAATAACTTGTCCTATTCTTAATCACCGAGCTATGATGGCGGTCATTTCCCTATCCACTTCAAAGGGTATTTGTGGGAGCGTTAGTCAGCACCACTTGTTGTCACTACGGCAAGTATGTGAAACATTCTTTTTTTTGTAATTTTGTCAGTTAATTTCTGCTATTTATTTCTTTCTCGCTGTTCTCTCATTTCTTTTTTTCCCTCCTTTTCTCCTTCCCCTCTCTCTGTCCCCTTTCTTTTCCCCCAATTCGCTCTGTCTCACTCTGTCTTGCTCTCTCTTTCTTCTCTCATTCTTTTTTTCTGTCTCTTTTTTGTGTGGTTATTTCTATTCCTCTCTGTGTCTTTTTCCTGTCTTTATTTTCTTTATTTAACTATATCTTTTTCTCAATCTCTAAAAGCTGACCTCTCACCTGTCAAAGTTATTGCATCTAAAGGCGGACAAATTGGCGCATGCTGTCTGGGAGTGAAACGAAATCTGAAGAAAATAGAAAAAAAGAGCACGGTGCCAGTTCCTAATGATGTTAGTTTTATGTTGGCTCTGTACGGCTTAACTTACAAGCTTAACAGCTCAGCCGTGAAATAAAAACTGAGAAAACACAAGTCGGAGGAAAAGGAGATAAACGGTCAGAAAACGAACCTCGCTAGGGTGCTGGTTTTTTGTTTTCATTAGAGAAGTGCACGATAGTAGCTACCTTGAGCTTTGTTCTCTCCTCTTTGTGATGACTTCAGAATGGTGGCACTGTGACATGAAAAAGCTGCAAGATTTGTATTTTTTATAGTTGAGTTATCTCATAATTTTCAGTGACAGCAAAGTGCTCGTTTGAACTTCTACTGCTTCTTTTGTTATAATAGTTCATCATGACATGAAAGATAGTCTGAGGTTCGCACGAAAAAATTAACAAATAGTAAAGTCAGACGTTTCGGCCAAACTTTTCATTGCCACTACGCTATACCCCCTCAAGCTCGACTTGCTATGGGTTAAAACAATGCTCTGCCCCGTGCACATTTTTCTCGTCCTGTGTCAGCGCCTTTGAAAGCTTTGATGCTCGACGTTCATAATTAAGACATGAAAATACCAAGAAACGAGACAGAGACACAGTGTGTAAACGTATGTAATTTTTTCCTCTCAATTTTCAGTTGCCAACCTGGTCTAAAGAAAATTAAGTGTGCCATCTACAAACAAATGACTGTGCTGGTACAATTTCATAGGTTTTGAGCAGTGATAAAATGTGTAGACGCGCATCTTTTGATAGGTATAGCTCTCTATGCCAGTGTGACCTTCTATGCAAATCTACACCACAAAACCACAACATAATGAAGCGAAGGAAAGCACAGGGTTGTGAGGTTGGCTTCAATATCTTTTTTTCATATATCAGCTGTGTCAAACTGAGAAATGGGGTCCTTGGTCTATTACCATTCTTTTGTTCACGCTAAAGCTACACCTGGACAATAAGCAAAGCTGTTGTGGGGAAGAGGAATATTTGAAAAGTCCCACACCCTTTGAGCTTCCATTTAGTTCTCTGGGATGAACCACATTCATACTCTCTATCTATGAATCAGGTGATAGAGAAATGCTCAAAGTACACCCAACCACTCTACATAGCCTTCATAGATTACGAGAAGGCATTCGACTCTGTTGGGGTATCAGCAGTCATGCAGACACTGCCAAATCAGGGCACGAACGAAGCATACATAAATATCCTGGAAGAAATTTACAGCGGCCGGATCAACTGCCACCACAGTTTTCTATATAGAAAGTGACAAAATACGAATAAAGGGTGTATAATACAAGAGGATACTTTCTCCCCGATGCTATTTACCGCATGCTTACAGGATGTTTTCAGAGGAATAAGAAGAGTTGGGGATAAGAGTTAATGGAGAGTACGTTGATAACCTGTGCTTTGCCGATGACATTGCATCGCTTAGTAACTCAGAGGACAAATTGCAACTCATGATTACTGATTTAGACGGAGAGAACAGAAATGTAGGTCCTAAAATTAATCTGCACTTGAAGTTGTAAAAGACTACTTCTACTTGAAACTGGTAGTAACCGCAAAGCCAAACCACGAGACAAGAGTAACTAGAAGAATAAGGAGAGAGTGGTGTACATTCGGCATGCATTCTTAAATCATGACTGGTAGATCATCACTACACCCAAGAGGAAGGTGTATAACAGCTGCATCTTGCCGTTACTTACCTAAGAAGCAGAAACCTTCAGACTTACAAAGAAAGTTCAGTTTAAATTGAGGATGACGCAGCAAGTGATGGAAAGATAAACGATGGGGGTAACTTTAACAGACAAGAAGAGAGCAGAGTGGATTAGGGAACAAACCGGGGTTAAGGGTATCATAGTTGAAATCAAGAAGCAGAAATGAACGTGACCCGGGCACGTAGCGCGTAGGCAGGATAACCACTGTTCATTAAGGGTGACTGACTGAATTCCTAGAGAAGGTAAGCAGGTGAGGGGGAGAAGGGAAGTTAGATGAGCAGATGAGATCAGGAAGTCCGAAGGTATAAAGTAGTAGCAGTAAGCACAGGACCGAGATGATTGGTGGAACATGGGACAGACTTTTGTCCAGCAGTTTGCGTAGTCAGGTTAGTGATGATGACTGGCTGAACCAATGACTGACTGGACCGAACCTGTCTCTTGGCTAGTTTTTAACTACAGGTCTTCATATTTGTTTTGCTACACTAGCAAGCTGTACATCCATAAGAAAGACGATTGAAGCTCGCTAATCTGACTTAGTGGTGACTCACCGATGAAGGCGAATCCTTCCTGCGAGCCCTTAGACTCTTTTACCCTTCGCACACCTTCCTCAAATTCTATGGGCATGTTGGCTTCTTGCATGGTCCACCATATCTTGGTGTATTTGTCACTCACGGGGTAATCCCATACAGCTAGCTTTGCTCTCTCCTCGTCACTCAGGGTATCATCTAAGGACATGTTCTTCCAGATGCTGTAAAACCAAAACATAGAGTGAGAAGAAAAACAGATTAAGTGGTAACACTGATGTGGTGCAACATGCTTAACATGTTGCGCCACATAAAATCGGAACATGTCTCAAAGCAATATACAACAGAGCAGATGAAATTGGGGACACCAGTAGGAACAAGAAAAAATATACTATAATCATCAACATAAAACATTCGTTCATTCTTGACTACTGCCATTAATACATGAGGGCTCATCATGCACGCGAAAATCATACAGTAGTGTATTAAATATAAAACACAATACATTATCATATGAGCAAGTAATGGGCACGCTATTTTTACCAAAATTGACCAACACCTGTGAGAAAAATAAAACAAAGTTTTTTCTTAATGATAGCGCATGCAACAACATATGCTAGGCCATTAGTACCAGCGCCTTCAGTAATGGTGGCTTCGTTAGTGTACGTAACTTGTTTATGCAAGTGCTCCGATAGTGTGGCTAAAAGAGACCAAAACACATTCCTCAATAAAAGAATTGTACTTTCCACATGATTGGTATGCCATCACTTAACCTTAGTGAGCTATACAGGACTGTAGGTGATTGCTTTGAAGGCTCTATGATGTTAAATCATCTGACGTGTCACATTTCAGCATCAAGACCATAGTATTTCTTTTCTTGAAATGAATACAACCAAAATAGTGGTGTGATTGGTTAGAACGATTTAGACGCAGCTTTTGGAGCAGATAGAACCCCTTTTGAGCAGAAAATGAGTCTTCTGAAACACGTTACCAGGCCCACACTCGCAATCGTAAATATTTACGCTTATATTATCTAAAAGTTGTACCAAGTTCAAGAAAATGTATATTTTAACACATTAATGCATGTCTATTATAAAAAAACAAACCAGAAGATGAAATTACCTTGCTGCTCTTTGTTCGCACCTACCATGTGCTCAGATTCAGGTGCACATTAAAAGAACCCCAGGTGGTCGAAATCTTCGGAACCCTCCACTACGGCGTCTCTCATATTAATATGGTGTTTTTAGGACGTGAAACCCCACATATCAATTAATCAAATATTTAATCAATCAAATAGTCATTTGTTGACACCGAACCTTCAGTTTCTCCAGCCCCGTGATCATCGGTCGCATCACATTTTTTCGCAGTACAGTTCATGTTTGTCAATAAATGAGGCATTCTCGGCACATAATCGCAAGCTGCGTAAATCTTTCCCATAATATTTTCTTACTGTCATATAAAAAATGCTGATGAGTTTCTACTTTCAGTTTAAACAATGTATATGTTGTCAGGTAAAGTAAGTAAATGGTGTTGTGCCTCATGAAGAAAATTGTTGAGCTGCTGTTTCGTAGGAAGTTGATTGAATACAGCATTAATAATTAGTTGCTATCTTGTACACAAAATATTCACTGTGTTTAACGAAATGTGCGGTAATGAAAAACTTCGTATTTCATTTGACAAGCTCTTTAACCTGAACTTCTGCCGCTGTTGAGAAGCACGACAAAGACACCAGAATACTCATGCTGAGATCCTCTGTCTTCTCAAGAAGATTTTACAGGTCTTTTTTACAGTTGAATTTAATTTGCTGATAAATTCTCACCACAGCAATAAGTCTAAAAAATTGATCTTCGTGTCTTCTTGTTGAAGCAAGTTAAAGTGAATAGTGCTACCAATATTTATGAGAAAGAGAAAGACGTAGTGCAATTTTTAAGTACATTCATTAGCACACTAAATTAACACGAGTGCTTTGATGCGTGACTTTGAATACTTTGATGACAATGCCGCGAAGGGTTGGACGTTGTTGCCAAGATAATACCTCGGTATACTTGGTTGGTATGTTGGCTCGCATGAGTAACATCTCGGCAACAGAACCCAAAGCTGCGCGGCGCTAGCTCCAATAAACTGTTTCAGGACACGCTGCGGAGCACTCATTTTAAGCTTGCTGATGGCGATACATACACTTACTGCTCCTGGCAATAACTGCCAAGTATTACTTTCTTCTAACTTTAAAACAATTACGAACTATATTTAGTCGATTTATTATAATGCTACTGAATCAGTAGAAAATTTTATTTAGCAGTTGGTGTTGTTGGCAATGCTTGACAGGGGTTTCTTACAGCCACCCTGCCCCTATACCTCTCACTCGCGGCAGGAAACAGTAACATCTGGAATTATCACTGGATGCATAATAGGGTTTTGTGCAGCATCAGAAGGCAGCACTTTGTGAAAACCAGATTCACAGATGCCCGCACCATTGGGCATGCTCTACATTGACGTCATGAGCTTGGACTGACAATGAGCCCAACATCTGAGAGCACTACTGAAAACATGGGTGTGACTGTTTCGTTAGTTGTGGAGTCATTGAGCTACCACACGATAGTCAGATGGGCTGCGCCTGTATTGTTTCTTTAAGTTGTTAGGGAACATAAACAGGTAGTAGAAGGCTGCAAAATACTGTGCATATGAGCTCAAAATTTTAATTGATCAGATAGTTATGCTGAATTCCTCTAGTGTTGCCTTCTTCCCAAAGCCCCCCAAAATGACGTTCTGGTGCATAATCGGCGCTAATATGAAGTTTTTGCTGAAATGTCACAGTATGTAGCAGGTTTGATCTTTTTGGTGCAGTTTGGTGCTATGAGCGCAGCTATCACATAATTGCAAAAAATTGATTGTGCACACATTTTGAACGCGTGATTTCGTTCTTTTTATGCCAAAATAGAACTTGTCTGATTGTAGGTAGATTAAATATTTAATTACATGCTAACTACAATTACTTACTGACACACCTATAAAAGAACACATTACTGAATTTTCTTTCTTAGAGTGTGATATTGAGTGTCTTGGAATTATATTGCATGAATGTGGCACATTTGATGACAGGGCACCACAATTTGCCCCTAAAGGGACTAATTAATGCTTTGTGATCACGACAGTATATGGATCAAAGCCAATAGTATGCTGGACTTGGGTGAGCGGACTCCCTGTAATGACCACAACAGCAAAGCATATCTTATGTCAGGGCCAAAGGCACGTCCGTAAGACGAGCGAAGGACATAGGTGCTGTGTCCTTCGCTCGTCTTACGTACGTGCCTTCAGCGCTTACATATGTTATGGATCAGTACCAACTATACCGAACCTAGTGCCTTCTAAACAAAGCTTAGCAATGTATTTAATCAATGAAGACAATATAATCCCTTCATTCCACTCCCTCTCTTTCATCTGTCCTGGAAAGTTCTACCTTGACATTCAGCACTGGGTGTTGTTGCACTAAGTTGCATTAAAAGAATGTTGCTTACTCATAGAACTTGGACTCTATGTAGGCCATGCGCTCGAAGTACGTCATCGAAGACGTGTCTTTTTGAGGCGCATACTTGATCTTGTACTGCTTGGCGAGGTCATCAAGAGACTCAATGGGTGAGTCAAGTCGCGACACAGTCAGGAAGGCGGCCAGATTGGCCGTGTAGGATGCAATGATGATGAAGCCAAACAACCACCAAGTCGCTGCAACCAGACGTCCAGAAAGGTTGCGAGGTGCCTCGCCACCACCTGCGCAGTGAATTAATGTGGAACGTGAAGTAGACATGTTATGCCCCGGAATATGACTTGAAGCAGGCACCTGGAACTGAACCTGTATGGACCGTTTAAATGAAAACGGAAGACCTCCTCCTTTTGCAATGTTTTATAGGAGTACAAAACGCCAATGTCGCAGCCTCAGCAGGGCATTTCTGCAGAGTCACGCATATATCAACAACCCAGAGAAAATTATGGCAGTGCCCAGGAATCCTTAATTCGTTAACAAGGTGCATAGGGGACAAAATCAGTATGGTTCAAAATGACAGCGATTTTTTTCATAAGTGAAATTCACTTGGTTCAGCTATATCCAGGAATTTTCTACTGTTTAGTGCTCAAGGAAGGAGAACAAGTCCGGCACAAACTTTATCATGTTTTCACCACAGCAATGTTGATTATACGCTCCGCCCTGCAGACAATACTGCACTGTAACGTACTGGCAAACTTGTTTATATGCCAACACTGGTCAAGGCCTCACAGCCTCGAAAGAATCTTAAATATTTTAATAATGTTATCCGTAGTTAATAATTGTTAGTACTACAGCTATGCCAAAGCTGTAAGAATCGTTATGAATTTTAATGTTATGAAAATGATCGAAACTAAATGCCAAATGGACTCTGTGGTGTGTAAATTTAAGGAAATGAATTTGGTTGATTGTAACTTAGTTAAGGGAGATGTATGAGCAGCCAACATAGTGTATTTTATTTATTATTTATTTATTACATAACTGCTGGTCTGATCTTCAGACCTTAGGCAGAAGTGGGTACAAGTGAATACAAAAAAAAAAGGGTTACGATGAACACACATATGAAGCATTCGACAATAATACCAACAAAAGAAGAAGAGTACAACAAATTCGTACAAGCAAAGCAGCAAGATAATTAAATAAGCAGTGAAAACATGAATACGTAAACATATGAAAGAAAAAAAGCGTGAGGGTTCATGTAAAAGTATGTCAGAGCTATGTTTCATGGACTGAAGGGCCTGTAGATAAGATGATAGCGACGGGCGTTGCACCACAGCTGAGGGAAGGAAATTCCAATTGGTTGCAGTTCTCGGGAAAAAGAATACTGGAAAATGTTGGTGGGAGTAGAGAACTCGGTTATTATGAAGGGGTCGTGTAGGTCGCTGGTGGGAGTCTTTTAGATATGCATCTTTTTTGATACCTAAATGTCCATAATAAAGGAGGTAAAATAGTTTCATTTGTTCATGGTGTCGGCGATTTGCTCATTTTTCCAGCGCAGCCGTTTCTAGAAGAGATGTGACTCATGCCTCCCAGCTTTATTGATTAAAGATGAACCTAACTGATTTCCTCTGTATTTTTTACAATACTGAAATGTTTCTTTTTGTGTATGTATCCCAAACAGCGACACAATATCTCAGGAGTGGCCGAATAAATCTTTTATAGGGTAATATTTTACCTTCTGAAGAGGGCTTACTCAAGCGCCTCCTTAAGTATCCTAGTTTTTTCATCACCTTTCTATGTACTTAGTCAATGTGGTCATTCCGTTTAAGATCGTGAGAAATGATAACTCCCGGATACTTATCGTTAGTTGCTACTTCCAGAGGTTCATTGTAAAAACAGTAAGAAAACGTTATAGGGTGCTTTTTGCGACTAATTGTCATTGCGACAGTTTTCTTTTTATTGGTTGTCGTTTTCCAGTCTGTGCAACATGTTTGAGTTAGGTCCAAAGATTTATTTCATGTTATCTGGTCGTTAAGCGTGGTAATTTCACGGTATATAATACAATCATCAGTAAAGAGCCTTATTTTAACGGGTATGTTCTGGACCATGTCATTGCTGTATACAAAAAAAAAATAAAGGACCAAGAATAGAGCCTTGCGAGATTCCCGAAATGACTGGAATGGCACGCGAAGTTTCGTTATCAATGGCCACGACTTGTCGTCTACATGAAACGTAGGCTTCTATCCAAGCATACACTATGATGTTCCTGAGTATTAGTTCAATAAAAAATTCAATAATAATTTTCGGCGTGAGACTCGGCCGAATGTCTTTTCGAAGTCGAGAAATATAATTGTCGACCTGGTTATGTCTGTCTAGGGCCGCTTCTAAGTCGTGGACAGTTTCGATGAGCTGCGTCACTGTAGAGTAACCACGGCGAAAGCCATGCTGGAAGGAGCCAATTAAGCCTTTGTTTTCAAGAAAACTGGGTATATGTTTAAAAATTATGTGCTCTAGTTCCTTCGCGCATGTGCATAATAAAGAAATTGGTCTATACAATGACAGAGTTGATGGCGTGTTTGTTTTAGGAATTGGCGTCATTTTCGCGTAGTTCTAGTCGCATGGAAGATCCGCTGTTACTTGAACAACAGACAGATATTTAGAACACCATTGAACATGTCACTTTAAAAATGCATTTGGTATACCATCTATGCCTGACAATTTCTTGTCATTTAATTTTAGCAGTAGTGCTGGTATGCCTCCTTCAGATATAGACACATTATACACAGGTTCACTATAATCAAATTTGCTGAAATCCGGTGCGCCGCCATCGTCAATGACAAACGCAGAGCCGAAATAAGCATTAAGAGCTTCGGAAATTACTGCGTTATCTGTCACAGGGGCACCATCGATTGATACAGTAGGAGGATCTTTCTTCTTTGGCAAAATGTGCTGCCGAAAATTTCTGGCGAAGTTTTAAGAAAGTTTTTAAGACGAACGTGTTCGTAAAAATTTTTGGCCTTTTTAATGCTGTTCTTCAGTTGTTCGCGTAACTCCGATATTTTATCTGAGCCATTTGAGCATGGATACCGCCTGTACTGCCTTTTCGCCTTGTTCAACTTACATTGGTGATGTGCAATCTCTTTCGTCATCCATGGATTGTGTGTACGCTGCAAGTGTCGTTTGTGTGGGATAAACTTTTTCACACAAGTCAAAACCAGGTTTTTAAAAAGCACCACATATGTTCAACAGTACAGACATCTTATTCGTAAAACGAGTTGAACAAAAAAAAGAACTATTTAAAACATTCGAAATATCAACATCGCTAGCACGAAAAAACACTGGAACAATACACTATTTCTTTGCCAGCCTTGATAGGAATTTCACTTCGAGATTTAAGCACACGAGCATGTGGTCTGAGACACCTTTGAATATGTCCACTCTCGGGGCACGATCAAGAACACTGTCACTAATAATGAAGAGATCCGAAATCGATTGAATATCTTCTGGTATTCTTGTAGGCTCTTTTACTAGTTGTATTAGGCTATGTAATGAAACAATGTCTACGAGTGGTTCAGCGGAGGCACAGAGTGCTTCAGGAAAATCACCATCATATAAAAAGGTTTCGGAATAATGTGCTGAGAGAAAGAAAGAGATAGAGAAACCAAGTTGAAAAAGATACGAGGATATGGAAAAACACTTGGTTACCATGTAGTAGGATGGAGTGGGGCGGGCGAGAGTACTTTATCTGATTTGATTTATGCCAGGCAAATCGGTACTTATTGAGTAGGGGAACATGACTAAAGGCTTAGTAATCGCCGAAAAACAAACAGAACAGTAAGAAACCTCAAGGAGGCATATTTGCTTGCTGGGAGGCACACATACACTTCCAGGTGAAGCATAGGACAGCTTGGGGCTGAACATGCTTTTCATGCACTTACCCTGAGGTGTCAATGACGTCATGCAGAACCAGAGGCACTCCTTCAGGTTGAAGTCACGTTTCTCCTCATCGTCCTTGTATTTCTCCTTGTTGTTTCGGTAGCTGTATGGACTCAGCCGATCGAAAAGGTACATGAGGAAGCTGCGAAGAATAGGACACTTAAATAAGAAAAAAGATTCTGCCGATTTCGAAGCTGCATATTATGTTCACTGCTGTCAACAGATTTTCCAACTGGCCTATGTAAACATCTAGCATTGCAAAAACATGAATGAACTGTACCGCAAAAATCTACGAAATTCAGTGATGAACGGTGTGATATGACAAGCCACCAGCTTGTAGGGAATCTGTTACTATTAAAAGCAGGCAAAGTTGCGCTGTGTAATGAACCACAATACATATTTGAGTTGAAAGGTCAACAGGCATGTTAGGTGTTGTGGCTGTATTAAATGAGTCTGGTGAGTGTCAGCATTATGTAAATTTGTCCTTTTTGTATGGCTCTTTTATAGTTAAGAAAATGGTTTGTACATAGAATGTATGTGTGCTTGAGGTTTTTGTTTTACTATAGTTGCTGGTTCCAATTCATTGAATGAATTAGAAATAATACGAGAGTGCCAAGCAAAAAAAAATGCTTACAGTGTACAAACATCACCATGTATGTGCCCACCTTCTGTGCGGAGCTGATTCATGCTGTTTTTTACGATTTATGCCATGTTCAGCTTACAGCAAAGTTTCAGAAGATGAATTTAGCAAAAAACAAAAAAAAAATCTTTCCCTGTGCCTTCACGTCCGAGCTTGAAACTCAAGGAAACAATGCAGTCGTGGTTTGCAGAAATAATGGTTTGCAGAAATACATGTTTTGGCAGTCAAATGAAATGCAACAATTTGTTTTTTAGAATTCGGTGAATCGAAAGTTTTAGTGGTAAGAGTACGCATTAAATTTTTATTGAAAAACATCATGGTACAAAAAATTAAAAAAAAGATTTTAATAATTAATTTGTATATACTTGAATTTTATGGGTTGATTATTATTTATTCTTTATACAAGCATACTGTATAAGCAATTTTAAATGACATGAAAAACACCCGCTGACCAATTATGTGCTACCGTCATTTAACGCCAGACTCTCTACGCCAACAATAAAGAAGTGGTACTAAGGCTGTCTATTGTTCCCATTACTAAAGGAACACTTGATAACCCACTTATAAATTATTTACCCGATTTCTGAGTGAAGGCTTTTGTAAATGAAACTTTCACCAATCTTGTGCCTAAACAACTATAAAAATATTTTTATGTAAATATTAAAGGGCAAAAAAAAATTATTCCCCCTTATTACAATTCGATTGGAAACTCAGTAATGCAAGGCAACTGCAATAATACAATTGAGAAGATTTGTCACCTGCCACTGTCTTCAGAACCTGCTTGAACAACAATTGACTGCTACAAGCAGCAGTTACAACTACCAAACTTGTTCACCGTCTGTTGAAGAATCTCAAACTTACCTAAACACTTAAAAGTGTTTACGTCTTGAGAACATTCATCAAGCTATTGTCAAGCGTTCCCATCTTACAAATAATAAATGAATGCATACTGGATGCCCATAGAGACTTCTAATTTTAATGAGTCAAGATTTTAAGTTCCTTAGGTATAGTCACACCACACTGTGTGCCGTATATCTACCATATATGTTGTGAAAGTGAAAACATATGATTTGGGCAAAGAAGGAATATTTTAAAGGCCCACGTATTATAATGTGCTCAGACACACTTGATCATCATCAGCAGGAGAACTATCAACAAAGTGAACAACTGCGTAGGTTTGTGCATTGCTCCACAGACGCACAGTGGTCGCTTCACCAATTCGCAAAAGGATTAAATATGACGTAGTGGACACTAAACAACTGTGTTTCCAGTAGGCATTCAATCATATACTTTGAAACGGCCAATCTTACGCGCACATTCGTTCGTTTTTCCTGACGGCGTGGTTTAGGCATGCACCGAGAACTGAAGCAAGCTTGCATTTAAGAAGATGAGCGTGTGAGGCCCGAATATGCTATCATGGTCTGCTCTTGAAGGCGAAGCTCAAGCACACTTCATTTTCTTTTTTTTTTCAGTCATTGTATCCACATAAGGCTGTATTTTGTACAAATACTTTTTAAAAATTATCTAAAATGTTAGAAGGGGAAATTTTTGCAGTAAATTTTCATTTATATGAGGAAAACATGGGTTTTAAATAGTAAACAAGCGTATTAATAATAGATTTACAACTAGTACACCACTGTCTGTGTGCTGTGCATATCTGACGAAGATACCTTCTCTGTCGTGATGGGATTATTAGAATAAATAAGCATCATCACAGCTGCATAATCACTACTATATAAGCTGACATATGATAATGACATGCCTAAACCATCTTTGTCACTGTATATTCCAGTAGCAGCAGTTTATTGTAGCAGTTTTATTCGAAATGTCGAGAGTAGTGAAATGATACCTTGTGAAAAAGTAGGCAGCCAGGATGCATCCCCAGACGTTTCCTTCGAGCACAGTGAGGAACTTGAAAAGTGAAGACTTCACTTCGGGTTTCTTCATGAGAATGGAGATACCCACAAGATCGTAGTAGGGCACTGTGAAGTCCACCACTGTTTCTCGCTCAGCCATGACCGAAATTGGCCCCAGAGCGATGTCAGCGTTCTGCAATGCACAATATCAGCAACCAAACATTACAGCATTTTTCTGGATTCTTACCCCCCGCCCCTTTAATGTAACATATATAACTTACACATATTGTAAAGTGCCATGTTGTTAAGCTTGTAGGTATCAGGGTTCAATTCCTGGCCATAATGCTGCTATGATGAGGGCAAAGTGCAATAACATCTATGTACATAATTCACTTGGATGTTAAAGAACTCCAGGTGATCAAAAGTAATCCGTAGGCACCCTATACGGTATGCATTATAATATTATTGTGGTTTTGATGAAAAAAACAACAGAAATTACTATTCCTAGACCACGTACTTTATTTTTACTGGTAATCTGCTTTGAGTACACGCTAAAGGGTAACAACAATGCCTACAGTGGAAGAAAAAAAAATTTTTTACAGGTGACTAGGCCACTCTGCTTTATTTATTTACTGTCCCATACCTTTCTCTTCAAGGTGGTATGATAGCGTAAATTGTATATACTTGATTTAACGTGTTTAAGATATGGGCGTATGCATACCACTTATGGATGCCGAAAGTACTTTTGGTTACTTTGCTGGTGTATCTTTAACCATTATTAGCATTTTTTTCTTTGCCTTTTCTTGACCTTGTCATATGAATAATTCTGACCTGTCATCAGGCTTTTTGCCCATTCTGCTCAGTACAATATCACGACACATTCTTGGAACAATTCATGGAGTCTGAAATTAGCTGTCTGTGCAGAATTGTTGTAACTATTTTTTATAACCTTTAATCACTGAATTGGTGTTCTCTGCAATGCATCCCTTGTAAGCATACTGAAGGGACACTAAAGAGAAACGATGACTTCTTTAGATAGATGAATGCCACTCTGAGAAATTTATTGTCATTTGTTTCACTATTATAAGTTCATGATTAACAGAAAAAATGAAAGTGGTAGTGTCGTTTTTAAATTTTGTGCCGAAATTTCCGCACGTGATGTCCAAACTATCAATAGAAATTTTCAGTACCTTAGTAACATTGACTCGATGAAATTTTTTAAAACTTTGTATGCGAGGTCTATGGCAGCCACAGATGACCATGTTTTTTATTTTTATCAATTAGAAGCGACATAGGAACAAGTAGATGCCTTCAAAATCGGTGACGTCGTGGTGTCTCCACCCATATTCTCTTTTCACGCATTTTCTTCCTTACTAAGTGTTGTGTTGCTTGGTTTTGCTCTTTTGTTCCCTTTTAGTGCATTGCATTCGCTGCAGGTGTCAATAGCCTCTTCCAAAATTATTATGACCTTGTTACACTTTTTACAAACAGCAAAATTTTGCAAGAAGCTACGGAGAAGCCCAAAGTTTTCTAGATTGTAGCCAAACTTATGCCACATACACGGAACAATTACAGTACTATATATTGGTCCTCTAACCAACTTACATGAAACTCGCACTTTGTAATGCTGGTTTCTCATTGGTCTTTGGTAAACCAGTTATCGTTCTAAACCCTTGTCATAGCCAATTATCGTTCTAAATTCTTGTCATAGCCCGTTTGCTATATAATCATGACATCGTCTGAGCAAGTGAGACACTTGAAAAACAAAACAGGCCCCTGACTACAAAAATAGTTGGAGTGAGAACACCAGGTACAGGAACCCGACTGGCAGGCAGCACATCAATGATAACAAATTACATATTCAGCAATAATTAACGCTTCAGCACACATAACTTAGTACCTGCACACTTAATAAAAATATAGATAAATAAATAAATAAAACAGTGTCATAATAAAAAAACAGTGAAATATATTAAAAAAAACAGGGCATTTATCCCTCTCTATCACTCCACCATTTTTTTTTCAGCGCGTACAACAATTCGACGTGGTACTTAAACCAAATGATAAAGCATTTTGACTGTATTGGCGTGACATGATGTAGCTTTCAGTGCACAAAATGACACTGACACAGCTACATGTTGGACACACACATCACCCTGTGTTTTCGTCATTTCATACGTAAAGACCTAGAACATTTAGGACCGCTTTGAAAATGCTCTCGTGCTTGCATTTCCGCGGGTTTTTCTTTTCGCGCCAATAATTTTTTTGCATCCTAAATGAAAATTTCACTTTTAGTGAGAGTTACTCAACCATACCCCCTTTATCCCACATTTATGAATAAGCCACTAAGCAAAGTATGCTTCAGCACAGCATTTAGGTACTGTTGGTGGTGCACATTTATGAAAGCTATAGAGCGGGCATAATTACTTACAGCTGCTTGATTGGGTAATGCATGTCATAGATTCCTTCATACAAATAATTTGTACTTTTGGTGGCACAAATATTTTCTATGTGCTGACATCTCGGAACCCTTAAACATTTCGTCAAGGGGATGTTAGTTCTGGGATATATTTGTCATAGATTTGAGTATGTGTTTTTGTATAGGGTGTCATGATGTGTCATAATGTAGAAAATAATTTACTTGACCCTATATCAAGAGCCCTGATGTCGGCGATCAACTGTGAGCTGTAGATAGGGCCCTCAATGCAGCAATTGCGCTTGGCCTCACTGTCCCAACATGGGAGCGGCCCGCTGCACGTTGAGTCATTCACCTCAGGACTTACAGTAAAGTTTCACACCCATTCATCGCACATTGACGCTCCAGGGGCCAGTGGTTCGATGGAAAAAATGGTAAGAAAGTTCTCTGCAGGCATTTTTTCAGCAAAAAAGGGAAATCTTAAAAGGGGCACTTCTCTAGAAAAATCTGCCTAATTGTGAAAATGTTCTTTCAGAAGTGATTTCTTGTTTTAGAAGCTTTGATAATTCAAAATGTACATCTCCGTGTGCACATTGTCTTGCTTGGCTATTCTTATAATGTGAAAAAGTGTGACTTTTCAGGCTGCACAAAAACAGCCTACCGCCTCCCAGCTCGAAAGATGTACCCTTGTTTGTTGTACAGATTGAGCTATTATTACTCATTGATAAAGTAAATTGCAACTCTGGAAATTTTATGTCCCTTTACCTTCCTAAATTCAATCTTATACAGTTAAAACTCAATATAACGAAACACGATGTTTTAGATGTAAAGAAGAAATTTGCAGACCTTGAAAGGGACCTATAGAGTTCAATATTGTGATCAACCCGAAGGAACGAAGCTAACTTGACCATGAAACCCAACTTAACAAAGTTTTTTCTAAACTAGTGAAATGCAATGATTTCATTTTTATTTTGACATAGATGGGTTTTTCTTCGAGCATGTGCTCTAACGCTGTCGCGTGATACATGAATGCACCCGAGTCATGGTCCTAACTTTGTTTCGAGGCGGCTGATTGACGTGCTCATGCACAGAACAATAAATTAAGATATCAGTGACTTTCCCATTGAACAGCTAGCGCAAGAGATGGCACTGGTTGTTTTTATCATGCCATCGTTTATGCGGCAGGTGCTACCGATCGTGTCCTCGCAACTTTCTTGCTAGGTTTGTTCGCACAGTCACTGTATTCATTCTCCCCGTTTTTTACAGACCAGCACCCCAGGATGACGTGACGTGCTGGCCTGCATCGCCCAGACATGGGGCCTCACATGTGCGTGTAGCACCCTTATGCACATGTCACACGTACAAGTGTGACTTCAACACAGGCATCGTCATGGTAGCTTTCAAGCTTTGCCTAATTACCTTTGTGGATTTCGAACAAACGAAAATTTCTTTCTCGATTTTAGGAATTTCTTGATTTAACGAAATAGTTTGAGTGTGGTCATCACTTTGTTAAATTGAGTTTGAACCGCACCTTCCTGAAGAGCATCTGCCTGTCGTTCCACCTTAAAATTAAGAAATCATTGCGAAGCAACCCTAGCAAGCTGTTAAACTAGACTGTTCTGGTGAATGGCAGTCTAACAAATATACTCGCGTAATTTACCAATGAAGATGATCTCACTTAGTTATCCATCAGGAACTCTGGCAGTCTAGCTACAGGAGAGCATTAGAGAGAGTTTTTATAAAGTATAAACAACTAGACATTTGCATGATGGCCTGCAGTTTAGAAGAATCAGCCAGCTTACCTTGTCGACCAGCTCCCGGATCATTCCGTTCCATTGTTTAGTAGTGGTGTTGATGGAGCCAAACATCTTGTCCTGTACTTCGTAGATGGTGTACTCGAATTTCAGTATCTTCTTGATTTCGTCAATTAAGTCAATGCAGTAGCCCTCAAACTCGTCTTCTCCATTGCTGGTGTTCTTTTTGACAATGAATGGTGGTTGCTGGGTGCAGCAGAGATAATCAGCATCAATGGGTTTTAACTGTTCTGTTTAAATTGGAACTGTGCTCTTAAGCATTAGCTTAGTAGTCTTTAGCTGTCGTTTAAATAACTGGGACATTTAAACTCTCGGGAGCAGAGAAAACAATCGATAATCAAACCTGGCAAATCACATGTGTCTCATTTGGTGCTCATCAATTAACATGATTCTTGGATAAATGAACATAAGAAGAATAAACAATAAGTTTTTACATAGATTAACTATATTGGAATGTGAGGTGTGGTTTTGCTCCGAATTAGAAGATATTGACATTTCAATGCACTGCAGTATACACATGCTTCACTTAAAAAATATGATACCTAATTTGGCACTCAAAAGAAAGTGTAATGGTCACAGTAAAAAAAACTTGAAGTATTGGGACCATATCGAACAACTTGACTATACAAGTGTGCCTGTAGCACCTTAATGGGGCATGATGTTATGAGCAATGCATGCCAACTGTTGAAGGCAGCATTATCCTTTGCAACAACTTCTTATAATATGAAATAAATTTAAAATCTCTACTGTTGAGGGTTTTTCAGGAAAAAAGTGGGATCTGTGTATGTGTCCTACTACCTATGGAAAGTGAGCCGTTTCAGAAAAAAAAAACACTTTAGATCTTTTATTGCAAGCTTACGGCTGGCTTGTGATCAACCAGAGAGGCTAAACCCAAACTCCCTATTACAAAAAGGTCAACTAAATGTACATTGTACATCCACTTGATATAACGGCACTTGAGCAGCAAATGTAGTTACTGGTCGTGCACGCCTTCATCAGTCTAAATTTTTTTTCTGGGTGAAGCTCAAGTGCTTCCTCTACAGGAAGAGACATTCCTGCATGAAGCGAAATGAAGATTGGATACTGCAGTCAGCAGTACATAATGTCAGATTGGCTCCTCTTTCAAAAATATATCATTGAATGGTTGTCAATCTTGCATTACACAATTTTTTTTTAGAAAAATGTGGGAGCAAGAACGAAGGAAACCAGTATAATCGCACATATAGAAACTCATAAGTATGAAATTAGCTTTTCAAGCTTGCGTCTTATGCTGAATCGTGTGAAGAGTGCACAAAAATCTGATGAAAAAAAAATACAGCGCATAGAAGTGAAATGGTTCATTTGGAGCATGTGTGTGTTCTGCGACCTTGTGAATACCATCAAAACAACTACTAAAGACGCTTTCTAAAGAAACGAACTAGTTGCACCTATAGTTTACAGCAATCTATTCAATGGTTTTGGTTGAAAAAATTAGAACACGGTTAAGAAAAAATTAGGATATCTGAATGCCACTGCCCTGCAAAGGGTTAACGATATCTGGAAACGTCACGAACTGCAGAGAATTATTGAAAGCGCACAGTATCTTTTTGGCAAGTAACTATATTTCACAGAAGTGAATGTCATTGGGCGAGTGTAGTTGTTGCATAAGAAAATGAATAAACAGTGTTTATATTACGAGGAGAAAGAAGGGATGAAACAGGATGCTCTAACGACATTTTTGCAGAAAAGTGTAAATTTTAGCGCTCGTTTACTTTGTTAGACACAATATTCATGAGAAATAACAGACAACAATGCCAAGGAAAGTATAGAGAACGTTATTGGAAGTTTTTGTAATGAATGTGAAGAATGAAAAGCGGACGGAAAGATAACTTGCCGCTGGTAGGATCCGAAGCTGCGACCTTCGAACAATATGTCCGATGCTTTACCACTGAGCTATGGTGGCCGTCATCCCCCTGTCCGCTTATTAGGAGGAGCTAAGATATATATATATATATATATATATATATATATATATATATATATATATATATATATATATATAACCTGAACTTGGCAACGTTTAACGCTAGAACCTTATCTAGCGAGGGAAGTCTAGCTGTGCTATTCGAGAAGCTAGAGGGTGTTAAATGGGATATAACAGGGCTCAGTGAGGTTAGGAGGACAGATGAGGCTTATACGTTGCTACAGAATGGGCACATTCTTTGCTATAGGGGCTTGGCTGACAGAAGAGAACTGGGAGTGGGCTTCCCAATTCACAGAAACATAGCGGGCAACATAGAAGAATACTCTAGCATCAATGAAAGGGTGGTAGGTATCGTAATTAAACTGAATAAAAGATACAAGATGAAGGTGGTACAGGCTTACGCGCCTACATCCAGCCATGATGACGCTTCAGTTGAAAGCTTCTATGAAGGCGTGGAATCGGCAATGAGCAATGTAAAAACACAGTATACTATACTGATGGAAGACTTAAATGCAAAGATAGGGAAGAAGCAGGCTGGAGACCAGGCGGTAGGAGATTATGGCATTGGTACTAGAAACGCCAGAGGAGAGGTACTAGTAGAATTCGCAGAACGCAATAATTTACGGATTTTGAATACCTTCTACCATAAACAAGAAAACAGTAAGTGGACATAGAGGAGCTCTAATGGCGAAAATAGGAACGAAATAGACAATAATTAGTGCACACCCAGGTATCGTGCGGGATGTGGAAGTGGTTGGCAAGATACGATGCAGTGACCATAGAATGATAGGGTCTCGAATTCGCCTAGACTTGAAGAAGGAATGACAGAAACTGGTACGCAAGAAGCCAATCAATGAGCTAGCACTGAGATGGAAAGTACAGGAATTCAGAGTCTCGCTTCAGAACAGGTACTCGGCTCTTATTTAGGAAACAAACCTTAGCGTAGATACAATGAATGATAATCTGACGAGTATCATTACGGAGTGTGCAGTGAAAATCGGAGGTATGATAGTTAGAGAGGACACTGCAAGCTTTCCCAGGAAACGCAGAATCTCATTAAGAAGCGTCAAAGCATGAAAGTCTGAAGTACAACAGACAAAATAGAACTGGCAGAGCTTTCAAAGTTGATTAATAGGCGTAAGGTATGCGATGTAAGAAAGTATAACATGGAGAGAATTGAACACGCTCTGAAAAACGGAGGAAGCGTCAAAGCAGTGAAGGGGAAACTTGGGATAGGCAAAAATCGGATGTATGCACTAAGGGACGAAGAAGGCAAAATAACTACCAATATGGGTATGAGTGTTAAAACAGTGGAGGAGTTTTACAGGGATCTGTACAGTAGCCGAGGGAACCACGACTTTAATACTATAAGAACTAGCAGTAACCCAGATGACACCCCACCAGTAATGATAGAAGAAGCCAGGAAAGCTTTGGAGAGCATGCAAAGAGGCAAAGCTGCTGGTGAGGATCAGGTAACATCAGATCTGCTGAAAGATGGAGGACAGATTGTGTTATAAAAACTAGCCACGCTGTTTACGAGGTGTCTTGTGACGGGAAGAGTACCAGAGTCTTGGAAGAATACTAACATCATCTTAATACATAAGAAAGGAGATGACAAGGACTTGAAGAATTACTGGCCGATCAGCTTGCTCTCCGTAGAATACGAGCTATTTACAAAAGTAATTGCTAACAGAGTTAAGAAAACGTTAGAATTCAATCAACCAAAGGAACAAGCAGGATTTCAAACAGGCTGCTCAACAATCGACTACATTCATACTATCAATAAGGTAATAGTGAAATGCTCAGAATATAACCAACCACTATACATAGCCTTCATTGATTACGAGAAGGCATTTGATTCAGTAGAAATATCAGCAGTCATGCAGACACTGCGGAATGAGGGCGTCGATGAAGTATATATAAACATTCTGGAAGAAATATACAGGAGATCAACTGCTGCCATAGTGCTTCATAAAGAAAGCAACAGAATACCAATCAAAAAGGGTGTAAGGCAGGGGGACACAATCTCCCCAATGTTATTTACAGCATGCTTATATGAGGTTTTCAGAAGCCTAGAATGAGAACAGTTAGGGATAAGAATTAATGGAGAGTACCTTAGTAACCTGCGCTTCGCTTATGACATTGCAATGCTGAGTAACGCAGGGGACGAATTGCAACTCATGATTACGGAGTTAGACAAGGAGAGCAGAAAGGTGGGTCTTAAAATTAATCTGCAGAAAATGAAAGTAATGTACAACAACCTCAGAAAAGAGGAGCGCTTCGAGATAGGTAAGAGTGCACGTCAAGTTATAAAGACTATGTCTACTTAGGGCAGGTAATAACCGCGGAGCCAAACCACGAGATTGAAGTAACTAGAAGAATAAAAATGGGGTGGAGCACATTTGGCAAGCACTCTGAAATTATGACAGGTAGATTGCCACTATCTCTCAAGAGGAAGGTATATAACAGCTATATCTTGCCGGTAATTAGCTGCGGAGCAGAAACCTGGAGAGTTACAAATAGAGTTCAGAATAAATTGAGGACGACGCAGTCAGCAATGAAAGAAAAATGGTAGGTGTAACCTCAAGAGACAAGAAGAGAGCAAAGTGAATTAGGGAACAAACGGGGGTTAAGGATATCATAGCTGAAATCAAGAAGAGGAAATGGACATGGGCCGGGCATGTAGCGCGTAGACTGGATAACCGGTGGTCATTAAGGGTAACTGACTGGATTCCCAGAGAAGGCAAGCGGGTTCGGGGGAGACAGAAAATTAGGTGGGCAGAAGAGATTAAGAAGTTTGCGGGTATAAATTTGCAGCAGCAAGCACAGGACCTCGTTAACTGGCGGAACATGGGAGAGGCCTTTGTCCTGCAGTGGACGTAGTCAGGCTGCTGCTGCTGCTGATGATGATATATATATATTTAAACTGGGGGCGTAAGTTAGCGCCCCTTGTTGCCACGACGTCGAGTGTGGAACACTCTTGCCTGTTTGGCATCATGTAGTACGTGATCTTATTACGAGTTGGCGGCTGACCAATTATCCGTCGAATATCACCCCAATGCATCAAGTTTGCCAGAATGGGGCCCTCGCTAATAATGAGGGAAACTGTAAATTCAGGGGCCCGTTTTCTTTCTTAGACGCAAGGTAGTATATGAAAAACAAAGGTTGCTAGGACATACGCAATTCGCATTGCCATGCCAATGTGGGAATAAAGACGTAATAGAGCAGTTTAAAAAGCTAAAAAAAATAACTATTGCCAAGATTTCCTGCCGCTGGTTGTGGAAGTTCATGCAATTTTTAGGAAGCGAGACTGTGTCAGCACAGCATTACCCCTTAGCAGGAAAAAACTTCCGTAGTTTCTTAGATAATGTATCTCAAGGTCACGTGCAACTATCACTTTTATGTTTTTGCTAACAATATTCACAGCTGAGAAGAAATTTCTCTTCGTTCTAAACTTCTTATGTTTTCTTCACTCACACTGATGTAACATTATTAACTGTATGTGCTAGCAGGCATTCTTTTTGCATCTAAAATGTCTGCTGCAGTAAAAATGTTAGCACATAATGTGATTTTCCTTCTTTGTTCTTATCTTAAAGCACTTTTTATTCGTTTCATTATGAATTATATTAACAAGTGAAAATGTGTAACTACTTATGAACTGTGGCTACCTGGTCCCAGCCTGACACCAAATGCTGCCATCTAATTTCCAACTGCACCCAGTAGGAAACCATCAGAGACCAGGTGGCTCCTATCTAGCCCCAGTTGTAGGCAAGCTAAAAAGCTCACATCTATTTCCAGTAGGAGGCCAACTGAGGCCAATTGATCTCTACTGGGGGCTGGGGCCACTGGATGATAGGATGATCTCCCACCGGCACTATCTTGGAGGTCAAAAGCCAGTGGCTATGTATACGTTAAGCCCTTATACATCGGGTGGCAGTTGAAAGACTGTATGAGGATACCTTGGATCAATTCCAATCGAAATTGGACAGCATAACTGAACACACAAATAGTTCATGGTAAAATGTTTTGAAGGTGAAACAAATTGCTGTCTCTTGCTAAAGGAAACCATGCGTAGATGTGCAGCAGCGGGCGATAACGCTTACACTGGCAGCGACATTGAGCCTGGCACTTTTCTTGGCGATCTGCAGAAGAGAAACCTGGGGAGGCGCAAAGCACTCAGTGATGGACCACGGTGTTTTCTACTTGAACATGCCAATTGCTTATAACGGTCAATAAAGGACAGAAAACTGTGGTAGGACACAGTTACCGGCTGTCCGCTTTTACTTCACGTGCACGCTGCGAATTTTCATTTCTCAACAACACATATGAGAAATCTCCCACCGGCACTATCTTGGAGGTCAAAAGCCAGTGGCTATGTATACGTTAAGCCCCTATACATCGGGTGGCTGGTGAATGGGTGTGCTGCGCGAGCAGTCGGTTTTTTAAATCAAGAAGCTCGCTCGCATACGCTGCCTGCCTCGACGTTGCGAGGCGAGAGAGGGGAGCGCAGGAAAAAGAGAGAGAGGGAGGGGATGTGCATGCGCTATGGGGGTGTAAAGGCCACGAGGAGAAATGCCTAGAGGAGAGAGAAAGGGAGAGATCGTAGGTTAGCAGTCGTTCCCTGCGTTGGTGTTGCGAGGCCAGAGAGAGAGAGAGTGAACGCGCATCTGCAGCAAGGGCACGCCGCACACCGGATTCAGCTCAATATTAAGCTGCTTCGCATCTAATAAAATCTCTAGTTTAGCAAAAGTACTTCTTTCGTTCTACTTACGACGATTGTGGTAACTCGAAACACTGTGACCGCAGCATACTTTTTCATATCCTCTCCCGGGCTCTCCACCAGCACTCCGTCTGGGTCTTTGTACGTCCAGTTTGCAACCTAAAATATATAACTATGTATTAAGCGCAAATATGAAAAAATTCTAGAAGTACTTCAACGATTTGTACCACCGCCGGATTCACTTGTATTTGAAACAGTTCAATGCAGACTTGCAACTATGTTACATTTAGAAACTGTTTCCAAATCGGTCAAACTTTGCACGTATACATGTAACTACACGAAGTTGAAATTCTGGTAATGCCTTTTTTATTTTGCATCTGATTTCACACGACAACAGTACAGCTTGGCTATAATTATACTGTTCAGTAGTAGGCAGCTGTCTCTACGTTAATCTGCTGTTCTTGGAATGACATAATCGAAGGTTGAAGAAAAGGTGGGCTAGAATGCGCACTGCCACAAGTGAATGCAGACACCTGCAGCGTGTATCTGTGCCCTAAACAGTGGAACTCCTTGCTACTATCACATGTGTATAGTCACGCAACTCGTATGGAAGAATCACTTATGGTCACCTTACCAGTAAAAAGTAACCATGTTACAGTTACATAGGCCAAAAAAGTAACTCTGTTACACGGTACAGTTACCGTGAAAAAGTAACGTCGTACCTTTTATGTTACTGGACAAAGTAAAGCATGGCTTACGTTTCAAACAATTTATTTAGTTACGAAGAGGTATGTGAAGTGCGTAACGAGTCAAACGTCCATTGACGACGTTCCTTCCCTACGTTCCTCAAGGTGTAACAGACCTGTTCGAAGAGTTTTGCGTCCGCTATACCTACAAATCATTGGAACACATGTTCGCGAAATCAAATGGCACACCGGCACATGATCAGTGCTAGATCACCATTAAGTACGACGTGGTTACTGCGATGCAACATAACTGCATTGGCGAAACAAGCAGCAAAAGATCAGGAAAGGACGACAAAATAAAAGGTTGCTCATATCAACTAAATGCGAGGCGCTGTTACTTGGCAGGAGTGTAGCGAGAATGTTTTTTTTTATTGGGGGGGGGGGGGCAGAGGTGAGTTATATTTAATGTCTGTGCATGCACTTTCGTGTGTATGTATATATATATACGCTGTAATAAAGAGTGGCACAGCAGCTGTGGCGCATGGGCTGGACAACGTAGAAGAAGAGGCGGAGTAGAGCAGCTTGCTTGACGAACGGGTGGGTGTTGTATAAGTCTCACTCACTACAATGGTGCAGCCGCTCAACGAACCTTTGCGCAACTACCTGCATGCAGAAACCGTGCTACAAAGCAACACAATTTCAATAAAATTGAAATATTTCGTGGAAGGTTTGAACCCCCCTGCCCCTCTTGCTACGCCCATGTTAAACTGATTTCGTTCAACACTGCTGGACAGGGCATAGCTTCGAGCTATACAATGCCACGATGCTACCTCATGAAAGGAAGGAGTAGTGGAGGCAGGGGGAAGGAGGATTTCTGCAAATGTTTGCTAGGTCATGTTTGGCTGATGCTGATGGACTGATCGACTTCCGCTCCTATTCTTTTTTTTTTGTCTCTATACACGGAGCATTGCTTCGTGCCAGTTCATGGCATTTTGCGTTTCAGCTGTTTCGATATATATATATATATATATATATATATATATATATATATATATATATATGTATATATATATATATACTTTGACGGCATTTCGCATTACAGTTACTCTGTAAAAAATAGTGTTGCAGTTACAAGTTATTGAAAAAAGTAACTAGTTACTGCCCAAGACTGGTACGAATGTCATGTATGACGACACTGGAAGAAGGGCACATCGCTGTCAGCCTTGGTTCTGGCAAAATAGCGAGATCACGAAGCATCATAGAGTAGGTCAGTCTGGCTCCCCAGTGACAAAAACCAACTGTTGGCACTGCAAAAATATAAAGACACATGGCGCAACCTATATCTTTCGTTCAAATTTTGGTGTAGTTATGACGTTATACCTCACTAGCCGCATGAAACAGTGACCAAAAGTTCCTAGATAGATATGCGGGGTTTAACGTCCCAAAACCACTCTATGATTATGAAAGACGCCGTAGTGGAGGGCTCCGGAAATTTAGACCACCTGGGGTTCTTTAACGTGCACCCAAATCTGAGCACACGGGCCTACAACATTTCCGCCTCTATCGGAAATGCAGTGACCAAAAGTTCCTCTGCTGCGCTCTTTAGGGTAGAGAAACAAAGCAACAAATTAGAGAGTTATGCCATTCAGTGACTTTTAGGCCAGTACAAAGAAGCGCTCCATCTTTAAGATATCACACGCATCACGCCAGGTGAACCTCTGCAGAATGCAATAAGTTTGGTGTGACGACTGAACAGAAAAAATAGAAATAACCAGCTACTGTGCTGAGAGACATCACAAGATTAACTAACTCCGTCATTCTAATGTATTTAAACAATATAGATGATGGTGTAGTTCCATGGCAATGAAGTCTGTTACCGGCTCCTAAAACGGGGAATAAAATGAAGCCTACCGTGGTGAAAGTCGTCCTTTTTGGCCTCCGTGGGATATTGACCTTCTGTACGGACATCCTGATCTCTTGGTACCCGTTTTCCCTTTCTCGTATCACGACGGGCCCAAACGGTCCCACGTACTGCATCTGAAATATGGCAAATCACAGAAAATGTCTATTGGACTTGAATACTCAGATGAACACTCACTTTTTCCTTTAAAGGGAACCCTTCCACACTTTGTGAGCATGATCAGAAAACACTGCCGATCGCTAGTCGAGGCTCTCTAAAAAACGCGAGCAAAATATTATAGCGCAGCACGCGGCCTGAAATTCACAATAAATTCTCAAAGTTAGCTAAAAATTACTTTTTTCTTATCTCGACAAATCACGATACAAGCTCAACAAATAAATAAAAAAAGCTAAACCAGTGAAAGCTGAAACGTGCGGCCCTGGTGTTTTGCAGTGAGTTCAATTCGACGTGACACTGAAGCCTTTCACAATTATTGGCCCAATCTTTGTGCTTATTAATGAGGTTAGACACACGTTTGGCTTGGGTTTACCACAGCGTTTGTTTCACATGCCGCACGACGTGCTTCGCATGATCACGGTCACGTAGGAGTGTAATGAGCGGTTAAATGCGTTTCGCAAAGCGTTGGTCAGAGCGGTTGTTCTCGCACCACAGGCGGTCACAGACGTCGCAGCCGAAGTCAAAGTACTGCTACAGGAACTCACGGCGAACGCGCTCCGACAATCATCACGTTGACACCGCCAGGCCACTTGTTCGGTGTAGGCACTGCGCCGTGTCGCCTATAGGCAGGAAGAAATTAGGCGCCTTTTCCCCTTAAAGAACCACGTATTCATTTTGCAGCGTGACATTTTTGCAAGCATTTGATATTGTGAGCGAACTCGGTGGCGCGGTTTGCTGGATCCGCCCACCACCAGTGCTTGCATTCCCATGCGCGATTTAGTGCGGATTTGAAGGCTGCCGAATTATCGGTACGCAGAACTGCTGCCGGCACTCGGCCTCCCGGGCATGTTTTTGTGCCAGGACGGCACCATCAGCTGGGCGAATGCGAGCTCTCCCTCGTTTCCCCTGTCAGCGCTCTTCTAGAGTTGTCCGGGGCATACACATGTGGAAGGTTTCAGGAGAAACTGATGCGTGTGAGCTCGGCCGCACAGCTGCGATAAGATGGACGACGTCACTCACAATGCAGCCAATGGCGCGCGTGCTTGGGTACGACGCTGCGAATGACTAACTGATAGGACAGCCAATGGAGGCTACTCGTGACGCCGCTGCCGGACAGTTTTTTACGTTTTTCCTAGCCATGTATAGCTTTCAGTGTAAAATCACTTACCACAGGTATTGCATCCGACAATGGTTGATTTGAGCATGGCTCGGTTGATCGTTACTTCGCCGCTGCGAAAAGCCGTGGCTTGTCAACCCGCATGCGTGCGATCGCACAAAAAAAGCCTCGTATTCGAAAAAAAAAGAAAGAAAGAGAAAGAGCGCTCGTGGTAACGAAACGGACGTGACGTGTTTTCTTTCTCCGTGCCATCCCTCCCTGCTTAGCTTCCAGCACTTTCGTTGGGACGAGAGAAGAGAGAATGCAACTGCAGCGTGCGACAAATCTTTGTAAATCTGCTCGTACTAGACCAATTATTAAAATTTTTGCAGTGGTGAATTCGTGAAGCAATGAACTTCATTAGTAAATCCATGCTTACAAAAGTGTTGCAAGGCTCCTTAAAAATCAACGGAAATTATGTCATAGACAACGCTCATCGCTAATATTCGGACGAAAATGCTTCCCCCCCTCACACACATGCAGGATTCAACAAGCAACTTGAGTTTCCAAATTTGGTATCGGGAGCCTTTAATGGCACAGGGCCTATATTTCCCCTGCATTTAGAGGCTTCTTTTAATACCTATTTATTCTGAAACTACTCCGTGTAAAGCTTTCAAGTTGGTTTCACGTCATTCGTCGGCGTCTCCTCTTGCAGTGGAACTTGAAGTATAATTGTATTTCAAGTGTTAACATTTTGGTTATTATTTCAGCAAAGCTAGTAATATTAGTCATTATTTTTTACAAAAAAAACGGACAAAATAAATAAAGCCATTCCGCGTATGTGCATCCTTCTAGTTTAGTATCTTCATAAAAGACTGCCTCGTGTTTTTTTAGTTGTATTCATAATACGGCAATTGTAACAAAAATTGATTTTGAGATATGAGAATTTAAATAGGAAAAACAAATTTATTTCATGTTTAGTTCGACAAGACGTACCGAACAATTTATTCCATAGCAAGTTGCCTTATTGTTATCACACGAATCAGCTTTACGCCTGTTTCCTCGGCTTGTTTTGTCCTACCTTCCTTTTTCCTAATGGCGGAATACTGTCAGTGATGGTCCATCTGATAGAAACATACAGCAGTGTTGCGTATCACTGATGTGTCAAGCGGCTTTGACAACGTTTATTTGGGACACGCAGGTCGCCACCAAAGTTAAAAGAGTTAGAAAGGTGGCAGTTCTGAGGATTTCAATCCTAAAGAAAACAATCTACTGTGTTCTATACAAGTCTCACAGTTCCTCTGCATTTTGATCCGACACAGTTACTCGTAATCACGGTTCTTTAGAAGCACCACATTGATCAAACCATAGCCGTTGTAATTACAGGTAACATTTTGTTCTTTCGGCGACGCGTAATGAGGACATGGCTTACTTGCTGAAGTGTTCACATAAGTTCGTAGTTCTGCCGGTCTTGTTTCTGTTAGTAGGCGAAGCTTGTCGATTTACAGTTATACTGTGCTCCCGAGATAGTTTCTTTCATTTGTCAACACGATAACATCTACCGCCGTTGCCACAGAATCAACCTAGACGCAACTAAACTGAACATATAAGCACAGAACCACGTCTGCGAGCTTGTCTTATAAACACAAGGTAAGTGGACATGGTAAGCGCAACGGGTGTTCAAAAAAAAAAAAGGTCCATTATGTGATTTTAAGAAGCCTGAATGCAAAAAAAAGAAAAAAAGAAAACCTGCTAAGCTCGGGGGAACTACCAAATTTCATTGAAAAAAAAAATCACTTAAACAGAAAGGTCAGGTTGTGTATTTTTTCAGAAAAAAAAAAGGCTTCGCGTTTCATCAGTTTGTCTCGATAACTTGGTCTTTTTGCCACAATCAAAGCGCGAAAAGAAGTGTGGGCCACTGGGTATTGTAAAAAAAAAAATGCCTTATCTCTTCAAACAAGCAAAAAAAAAAAACTTTGAATTTTTGTTTAGGTTTAACTTTGCCCTGTTCCCTTTACTGACCGTGGAAATGGAATCTCACAAGAGACGCACTGCACGCACCTCCATCATCGTCGTCCTGAGTGTGATGTTCCGGCGAGCCATCAGCATGGAACTGGTAAGATTCATGTTGGTGCACGTTGGGTACTCCAGGTCGGGTGGAAGCCTTCTGCTCGCTCTCTCTTGGCTAGCTGCTCGGATGATCATCCTCGTGACGTCGATGTAGAAGGCCGCGTCAACCTGCATTATAAGCGCACACTGAGCTCGTGGTATCTCTACAACAAAATTGCGCGACCATCTCAGCTAGGTGGTAGAGCACAGTGACTGGTCTCGATAAAAAAAATTAATGTACTTGATAGTGGTGCCCTTTAGCTATAGGTGATACATGGTGATCACTGATCACACATTATATGAAAAGGGTTGCTCACTCAGAACAATCGCCAACCGGGGCTGCCAGGCTAACACCGACTGTGGCCACGTTATCACATCACCACCATACATCACCACCGCCATCATAGTTTTAACGTTTTTGGGTGTGAAAAGGCTGATGTTGTTGACTGCAGCTTGTTGTTGAGTGGTAGTCACAGCAGCTCACTTCCAGGAAGGACAAGAATGAGGCAATGGCTCAGTATGGCGACGCGAGTGAAGTGTTACGTTTTGTAGTCATGCATACAAAACCAGGAAATTCGCGTTTGGTGAACGGCAAATCAATGGGGACCTGACCTTTTCAAAGCTTATAACGAAAGAACCGTGTGTGCCGATTGTGGCGAAATGAGCGGCTACAGCTCTGCACAGGGCAGCGGCTGCACAGCTTGTCAGACAGCAGTACATCTCGAGGGAGTAAGCAGTCGAGGGAGTAAGATACCGAATATATACTTATACTTCCGTTCTTCATGCTGGAGCATATTGTTTTCTTTATTCAGCGTGCGAGTTCACGTTGCTACGCCGCTGTTTGTCTGCTGACATTGATTTAAATAGAAGCAGTAGGTTGACAATCTTCGTGCACTGTTCAGTATGCTGCACAATGTAGCACATGAGTGCAGTCACATGGTTTTATTTCATATTTCATGGTACTTTTTTTTAAAATGCTGTACAGAAATCACTGCGCAGAATTTGCATCGCAACAAAAAATTAGATCGATCATTTGAATGCCCTCTACAATGTAACGAAAGACGCTTGTTCTTAAATTCAATATGAAATAGTTTTGAAAACTGAACTTTGTTCATAAACTAATTAGTCAAATATCGAAATACCCTTAACGAGCACTGGACGATTCTAAACCAGATGTATGTGGTTGGGTCCTTTTAGTTGCGGTTTAATAGTTCTGTTTTTTAAACACTTGTTCTTGTTATGTGACACACCCCGTACATCCATTTGTCGAGCACAGTTTCATTAACTCTCTCCAAAAAGCAGGCCAGATGGAAAGCACGCTGCACACATCCGTGAATCACTGGTTGGAAGACAGTAAAGTTAAAACTCGTAAAGAACAAATACACAGCAAGTAGTCTTTTATAGATTACTAAATTAAAAGTTTGGTTGGTGATGCTTCGTTTTAGCGACACTTACTCTCTTTTAAAGCGAAACAAAAAATGAGAGAGCTGCTGCGATAATGTCTATAACGAAAAAATATTTGGTTCACACGAGGCTGAAAACTGATTGATATGTGGGGTTTAACGTCTCAAAACCGCTGTATGATTATAAGAGACGCCATAGTGGAGGGCTCCGGAAATTTCGACCACCTGAGGTTCCTTAACGTGCACCCAAATCTGAGCACATGGGCCTACAACATTTCCGCCTCCATCAGAAATGCAGCCGTCACAGCCGGGATCCGAACCCGTGACCTGCGGGTCAGCAGCCGAGTACCCTAGCCACTAGACCACCGCGGCGGGGCAAAAACCCACCATAGCGTAAATACTGTTAAAGAAGCCTTGCAACACTTTTACTCTTGAATGACTTCATGAAAGGGGCTTATTGCCTCACGCTACAAAAATTTTCAGAATCTGTCCCATACGAGCCGAGTTATAAATACTTGTCGCATGCTTTGATTGCACTTTTCTTTCTGTTCGTCATGGCGAAAGTGCTGGAAGCTAATCAGGGGGAGGATAGCATGGAATAAGAAATTAAGGCACGCCACGCGCGCCTCGTGACCTTGACAGTTTTTTTTTTTTTTTCAGCGAAGCTTCTTAGGCTCGCATCCCGATGTCGTCGCCGTGGAAGCTCCCCGCCGCTTGCTCTCCGAGATGGAAGCGATGGCCGACGCAATAACTAGGGACGCTGCAGTTACATCTTGTATCATGTCTCGCGTGTTCGCAAATCCCGCACAGCGCGCGAAGAAAGGGAGCACGGAGAAAAGCATCCCAAGCGGCCATTCCTCGCGCGTTTCAGCTTGCTGCAGCATGCAAGTTCGCGCGTCAGCCCCGTGTACCGCAGCTCGCGAGCGGAGCTACGAAACTGTTCTAGTTCTCAAAAAACGCTCCCCTCATTACCGCCTTTATGAAATACAGTGGCGGGATCAGCCGCCTAGTCCTTTGCGTTCCATTTCTAAGCTTCGCTCATCGGTTGTACTAATACACAGAACAACTGCCAGTTTTCTTCGAACGCGCCGATTTTCAGTGTGATTTCGGTGCGTAAAAAGGGATTTTAGTTGACTAGGATTTTAATTAGAATTTCAGGCCGTGTGCTGCGCTATAACATACGGCTCACGTTTTCTCGCTAGCCTGAACTACCGACCAGCAGTGTTTTCTGGCCATGCTCTAAGAGTGTGGCAGGTCCTTTTGATTTGTGTGTCCTCGTTTTTTTTGCACTCTCTCACAAGACCTTTCGCAAAATCGAATTATACCTTTCTTAATGACTTTAGATCGCAAGACCATTCAGTTTAAGAAAACTTTTGGGCCCACGACCAACAAGAGGTTTACTGAAGTGCGCCGTAAAACAATTGAATTTTTTTTTCTTGAAGACAGTGGCCTTCTTGACCAATACTAGTATATTTATGCTTTTTTTAACGTCACAGTGTATACTTATGTGTCTATTCACTATTATGTTGACTATTAGGCTGACATAAGACTATTGACTGTAACTAACGGAGGCTCTTGAATTTGTATAACATCACCGTATGTGGACATATATGTGATTGTTAAATACGTTGTTTGGCAATCTCATGTCCTAAATGTTATGCTAAAATGTATATTGTATGCGCTGTGCAGTTGCTACGCTGGAAGACTTGGACCTTACGTGATCTATGTTATAGACACCTCTAAAGGAATAAGGCATAGTCGGCACCCTGTTTGTGCACCAACATCTCCTTACATCACTAGAATAAAAGAAAAAAAAAGCCATACCAAGATGTTCAGTCCTGTGTACTATCGATGTTAACTTGTTCTTACAGGGTCCAACTTCTTTGTTTACTTAGTTTCACGATCTCAATAAATCGGAAGAATTCAAACAAATTAAAGGCTACCACACTCTAGATACAGGCCAATTCTGCTGCATCAAGGTGGCATTAAATAAGTGGTGCAAAAGGAATTTGAGGCAATGAAAGGATTGGGTGGGGGAGACACAGGCTTTGGGGGACATGTTGATCCCTGACGCCCCCGCACAGATCCGCCGTTGCCTAAAGGATGGCGGCGATCAACCCGAATCAGTTCTGAATGCATGCAACAGCTGTGAATACCACCTGTATTGTAAGAACTGACTCGGTAAATATTTCTTTAGAGTGATTGTTCAAGATAGTGTCATAGCCGCACAGGGTATTCAAAGAAAAAAAAAAAGAGCTGAGCTTTTTTCTCAATAACAGATGTGGCCGTCTTGCCTACGGCCTATGCTTGACGACCTTGGTTGACGGTGAAAAACCTGGAGGCACTGCGCCGACCAAAGTAAAAGTTTGAGAAGAAAATGAACGACAGGTTGGCCGTACGCCTGACGAAGGTTGATGAAGCTTAAAGTTTGATGGAAGCCCGTCTGGTAGGGATGATACATGGTTGAAGGTGAAAAACCTGGAGGCACTGCGCCGACCAAAGTAAAAGTTTGAAAAGAAAAAAAAAACTACCTTTATTTTTTTTTTGCCCACTGTGGCAACGATTCTACTCACCAAGCGAATAATTTATGCGCACGCAGGGTGCTTGAAGTACAAAAAAGAAAAAAATCAAGACGCGTGACGAGTTTTTTAGTTCATCATGTCATCTTTCTCATCTGATTTATGCTGAAGAAATGACGTTGATTGAAAGGAATAAGTGGGCACGGCGAAGAATAAGACAGCAAGTGTTCCTACCTGTTCTCTTTGAACGTCGAAGTCCTTGTCTTTCTTGGCTTCTGCCAGTAGGTCATCGTTGGTCGGCTCCGGCGTAGCTGTGATGAAGGTGACGTTGTTGCACTCAGTACATCTTGGTCGGTAGTTCTCCTAACGGTGGGAGACAAACGTCAACACGCAACGTCTGGCACTCGATGCGCCGAATTGATTGTAATAATTAAGCTCTCTCTTGGGAACCAGGTATATTCAAAGGGGTATTAAAGGAAAATGACAATAAAGACGAGTATACTGCCAACTTGCCATCGCATATAAATTATTTTCAAACGGCATATCAAATAAATGCTATAGTGACACGATCGCGTTCAAGAGCCAGTGTCGCAAAAATTTTGGTGTCGGCGTTGGGGGCGTTGGCTGTGAAAATTTGCAATGTGTGCAAACAATCAAAATGATCAGTTTCGAGCAGAGTGCAAATCCAGGTTTCTGCATGACATTCAGGTCTTCCACCACAAGGTCATGCCAGCGCTTAAAACTGCTTTGAAAATAAATACTACAGTGCACGTAATCTCGATAACTCGTAATATTGCCTAGCAGAAGCGTAGATTCGCACCTGACGTCACACCATGTGAATTGCGCGTTGAGTTGATAGTTGAAAGGTCCACTCATTACGAAGGACTCGAGCATAGTTCATCATCACCTTCGGCAACGATATCAACAAGTTGCGGAGCTGTATGTGTAAGTACACGACTACATGTATTGCCTTACGGTACTTGAAGTACGTATATACTCCGCTGTGCCACGAAATCGTGAAATATGGCATGGTGGGCACTTCACGACTGCCCTTGCAGAATGGGCATGCATTCCGGGAGAGTCAACGCGCGTGGGCGTTCCTCACCTCACGACACAGTGGGGGTCGATCGAGAAGCGATGGCCGGCAAGGGAACGGGAAGGTGACGCGTAACGCGTTCTACTCTTGAAAACAAAGCCAAAGCGTCCTCCAGATTTTATCTTTTGGCGAGATAGCTTTATCTCTTTCTAAATACATAACACGTGGCTTGTTCTTGTCTACAGGCAATCCTACGATTAACAGGCAATTTTTTAGCTTCTGCCCCGCCGCGGTGATCTAGTGGCTAAGGTACTCGGCTGCTGACGCGCAGGTCGCGGGATTGAATCCCGGCTGCGGCGGCTGCATTTCCGATGGAAGCGGAAATGTTGTAGGCCCGTGTGCTCAGATTTGAGTGCACGTTAAACAACCCCAGATGGTCGACATTTCCGGAGTCCTACACTATACGGCGTCTTTCATAATTATATGGTGGTTTGGGGACGTTAAACCCACATAATAATTAATCTTTGAGCTTCAATATTCTGATATAGCTTTCACATGTTATCTCGCTGTTATTTCTGAAGTCATCGCTGTCTCAAAATGAGGTAAAGACGAAATGTGAACGCCTCAATAAATAACGAATTCTGAGAAAAATAGCGGATGAGAAGATCGTGGAGTGGATTAGGAGGGGGGGTGGTGCAGGGGTGCAAGTGCCTCTTTTTGCACCCTCTACCCCTGCCGACGCCCACGCAACAGGGTTTCACGTGCCAAAATTACTATATTATTATGAGGCAGGTCGTATACCGGGTGTTCAAAGCTAAGCTTCATGGTTTTCTAAACATTCAGCTTTGGGAAGTACATGAAAACTACCTTGCAGAAAACTTTACTATAGAAGGGGGCGCAAAGGGAGAAAATAATTATGGCTTTTAGTGGTAAAATTAACAAAGATTTATTAATTACCTTTTAAGCAACTGCAGCAAGTAGACATATTTGTATTGAAAAGTTGGAGGCAGTCGCGTTTCTACAGGGTTCCTCTTGGAAGGATTCTTCTACCATGTCTGTGCTCAGAGATATTCCGCGGCAAATTTTAACTGTGCTTTGCACGATTACGCATGCAGTATACAGTCAGCGCTGGCGCGATGCTCCTCTCCGGTGGGCTGCGGCAGTGGCGTACGTCGTTTACTCTGACAACGGGTCGAAGGCATTGGTAACGATGATAACCATTGCCCTTTTACTACCGGCTGGCGATGGCAAGCTATGACTGTCCGTCACATCGGGAGGAACATTGCGCCGATGGTCACCGCCTTGCATGCGTAATCATGCACTGCACAATGAAATTTTGCCGCAGCATATCTCGGAGCTCAGGCATGGTAGGAGAATTCTTCCAAGTGTAACTGTGGAGAAACGTTAGTGCCTCCAGCTTTTTTATACAAGTATGCCAGCTTGGTACAGTCTCTGAAAAGTTAATTATTAAATCTTAGTAATTTGGGCCTTTGACAGCCAAAATTATTGTCTCACTTTGTGTCCTTCTGGATACATGAGTTATCCGCAAATGTTGTTTTCATGTTCTTCCCTCAGTTGAATAAAAAAAAACATAACACTTAACTTTCAACACCCGATATAGGGATAAGCTGCGGAAATTTAGACCACCTGGTGTTCTTTCACGTGAACTGACATGGAACAGTACATGGGCTTCTAGCATTTCTCCTCTTTCAAAATATGACCGCAGGGTTCGAACCCGCGACCTTCGGGTCAGTAGCCGAGTACCATAACCACTGTGAACCACCGCGCCTCACAAATAGTGAATTGTGGCGTCCCAAAACGGGCATGGTGCCCCGTAGGCTCCGGGGTACTACTGCTGCCAGATGGTGCTCACGGGCTCGGTGAGCGTGGACAAGAAGCCGCCGTAACGCAGCCGCCTCTCGGCGAATGAAACCACCAGAAAGGGCTGACCCACATAGAGGTGTGTGGTACGCTTCGTGTTATACGCCTCTGACTTTTTAAAGACGAGAGTCTTTCTTGGGGACCTTCGACGCAAAAATTTTGATCTGTCTGTCTGTCTGTCTGTCTGTCTGTCTGTCTGTCTGTCTGTCTGTCTGTCTGTCTGTCTGTCTGTCTGTCTGTCTGTCTGTACATTTGTCTGTTTGTCCACTCTTAACGACACTAGGTATTTAAAACGGTTGACCCCATCCGCAGCACCCACCAATGTTGCTCAAGGTTTAGCACTCATACTTCTGCAATTGTCAATTAAAAACAGTTATTGCACATGTCTGGGGCACCAAACAACACTTATATATTGTGTATGTGCGTCTTTTACTAGAAAAGGCATACATCAGTAATTTTAAGGACCATAGCGCTTATCACGCTGCGCTGACGATGCGACGCTTGTACAAAAGGGCAAGTGTTTCCAACTCTTTGCTAACATGACATGGTGGTGGACCTGCCCGTCACCTTGCGTTCTACACCTTATCACCTCCGAGACTAGCGCGCATCTTTCTCCGCGGGCTGCACGCCTTCGTTTTCCCAGAAAACTGCCTGATGGCGCTCATGTCTCACGTGTGGCGTGACTTGATGTGCTCGTTCGCCTCCGCTGCACGCTCGAGGCACTCTAACGCAGCGCCTCCGGAATATTATTCACCGGTTTTCTTGTGCAGAGCATCAAAAAAATGTTTTGTTCACTCTCTCCACACGCAAGACTATCGTTTTTTGATGACATTTGCAGATTAACATGCAGATACGGGGCCAATTTTTTCCCTCGAAGCAGCTGTCTGTGTGCATTTTCAGAGCAACGACTAAAAATCCCATATGTCCAATTACTCGCTTCGTTAACTAGGCTAGTATATTTTCCAGTGCAGCTTCGCATATGCATGCCACGTACGGTATGTCATTGGTTTCTTCTTTCCCTAATACCATGCATTAAGTGATGTGGCGAATAAATAATAGGGCCGCACACTTACCCTTGAGATAAGGAACCAAGCAAACTGCCAGTTGTTCCACTTGTTTCTGTTAGCCTGGTGGAAACAAACACAAGAATGAGCTGCACATAAGTTGAACCTCGATATGTCACAATTCTGTGGAGCACACACCACTTTGTTAAAAGTATCATAAAATGTTTCTGCCATATCTTCAACTTGATGACAGAAATAAATGATGCAGTGATAAAACTTCCTTTAGGAGGCCTTTCTCTCATCACAGTGTTGCAGTGTTACGTGACATCATAAGGTCAGAGCGAACATATAACACTTTGCTATATCAACAACGCCTTTACGTGTTAACGACTCAAATGATGCCGTATTTTGGGACAGTTTGAGCCCTTGTATATTAATTGAAGGATTTTGCCTTTTTTAGAACAGTTCTGGCCTTTACTTTGTTATGCAAGAGCTTTAAGAACTTGTATTGAGTATTTAGGTTACGATGTACAGCCGTCAAAAAGCTCAACTCGAACGTGCCGCAGTGTGCTTTGAAACAGTTTGATTGACGCCAGCACCGTGTAACTTCGGGGTTGTGTTGCCGAAATGTGACCCATGCAGGCCGTATTGTCTCGGCAACGGCTCCCAGGGCTTCGCGGCTCGCAATAATCAAAGTAGACCAGGTGGCGTGTCGGAGCCTTCGGGTTATGCTAGCTGACGACTGTACATGCAGCCGAAAAGTTAGCAATAATAATAAAAAATTTCAAGTCATGTTTGTGTGCTTGTACAGATGCTTTAAATAAGAGACAATATTTCAGAGCTTATGGAATAACTTTCACCTCGATTTACGGAACCATTCTGAACACATTTCTTCCATTAGCACACGCGAAGCGGACAATAAATTACACGAATAATTAAAATTAAGTGGAATTCCGCAAATGTGTTTTCTCCGCCCTCTGTATTAGTAGCTTCGTGTATTAGCCCTGGCTTCCTAAAGACGAAGGTATGCCGACGCCGTAATGTATTTCTACTAGATATAGAGCTAGTGATATTCTGTAACGCATTGGGGGGATTATTAACTATTGCGTTACCACCGAACATCCTAGCATGCAGCAAATGTTTATTACATTTACGTGTTACGTTAACAGCATTAAACAGGAATTTAAGAACGAGGTATCTCAATATACGTAACTAAATCGAGCAACACGAATACTAACCTGCTTACGTAGGCATCTTAAAGCATGTAATCGCAGAGCAGTATTCTGAATAATATAAGTAACGTATAATACTGGGCGAGTTGGTATATATTCCTGTCATTTTATATTATAAGCATAATTTTGGTGCTTTATCTTTTTGTACATTCACAGTTTTGACATCTCACCTTGGTTATATACGTAAACAGAACGGTAAATCTTAGAATATCGTGCAAAATAAAACATACTATATCATACTAATAATCGCATCGTAAATAACTATAGTATTGATCTCTAGGATTTTTGTCAGCCAATTCAGCCAAAAGCAAGATATGATTATGATGAACGCTGCAGCCAGGGGCTCGGGATTCTTTTGATCACCTGCACGGTTTCTTTATTGTGAAACTGATTCTAAGCACACCCATTTTTTTTCGCATACTGCTTTTGTTTGTACGCAAAGCTTTAGTTACGAACTAACTAGACCAGCAACATGCGTTGTACAGAAGAGTAAGTTTTCCACTGTGGTGCTGTGCGTTGGGTCACGGGGTTTGTTTTTGATACGTATACAGTACGACTTTTTGGTTAACGGCGACACTGATAAACTTGACCGAGAATTTCGGTGCAATTCAGATCAACCTTAAAGAAAGTAACTTTCATTCATATTAGTGCGAAGGCCGAGAAGCAATACATATATGGTCTCTACGAAGCACATGAGAGCTGATGCTAAGCCCGAGCTGAGGACCTTCCGCAGGGACATCCAGAGTGTTGGCGTTCTACAAAAGAAAAAAAAATATCTTCGCTCATTTTCACAATGCCCTGTCAATACGCCCAGATGTTTCATTAGCACTTTCGGAACAGCGGAAGAACAGAAGAGCATTAGCAGTTGCAGAGGAGCACTTGCGAAAGAGCTTTGTACACGCGTTTCCATTGTGCGGCGCGAAGGCTCTCACCAGCTCCAAGGCTTGGTTCATCGTGTCGGCGCGGCCAAGAATGAAGAAGTTCGCCACGTCCGTGGAGTGAATGAGCTCCGCTTTTCTCTTGAAGTCCTCCTTGGTGCCGTCCACCTCCCTCATGATGTGTCGTGTCGGTATGTTCTCCAGCAGTCGGGCGTACTTGTGGTCGATGACTGGAGTGGCAGTATAGAACTGTATTATTGATTCATAGTGAATAAAAAATACGTGGTGCAGTGTGAAGTTTTCTTTTTATTTCGCGCAACAGAACGGGTGGTGCGAAAAGCGCATGCCTGGTTGAAAGACACCTGTGCTCATATCGAACTCTATAGTCCACCACTATACTTCCGTGACATAACCATGTTATCATAGAGTGTGGAATTGCATGGGCGTCCGAACTACATTATGATATTGCGTGCAGTATAGTTGAAACTCTCAATGCCAGGGCAACGGCACAACTCGAGGCACATTTAGCCGCCTTTCAAATAAGTTGACTTTAATCGTTACAGTCGACTAATAACGTCGAAGTTGTGAGAATATAGATTGATATGTGGGGTTCATTGTCCCAAAACCACCATATGATAGTGAGAGACGCCGTAGAGGAGGGCTCTGGAAATTCCGACCACCTGGGGTTCTTTAACGTGCACCCAAATCTGAGCACACGGGCCTACAACATTTCCACCTCCATCGGAAATGCAGTTGTGAAAATATAGGCTTTCGCCAGTTTTCTCTTTATTCTCTTGCCTAGAGGACCGCTAAATTATTTTACGTCTGCTAAACGCAAGACTAAATGTCGATTGTTTCCGAGTTGCTGGAGAGGAACAATTTATCGAAACTGCTAACTCCTTTTGCTGGCATGACTGTCACGCGATGCTGCTTCCCACTTGCCCAGGCGGAGCGCCAAGACCGAGCACGTTTTCACTAAATTGATTTCCGTAGGAATTTATTACGTTGCGGGAGCCACTTCTACGCGGCGCTTTTTAATAGTATATATCTCCTCAAAGTGTACAGCCACTCACTGACGCTACTGTCGTAGATGATGCCAGCGGTGGCGAGGTCCATCTGCTTACAGAGGTCGCGAATCACTTGCGTGTAGATGTCTCCTGGAGGTGTTATGTGAACGAGGTATTCTCGCTCGAGTGCCGTGAGTCGATCCCAGCCGCTGAGTGTGTAGTCGTTGTGCACGCCATATGTGAGGCTCAGCGTGGGCAGCCCCATGCGACGTGCCGTGTCGCGCACCGCCGTCGACAGCTTCTCCACTGTGCTGCCCGGGGTGCGCACGGCGTCAATGAGCACGTCCGGCCTCGGATCGGCGAAGATGGCGTTGCACACTGCATGGACGGACTCCGGTTAAAACCCTGCGGCGTTTATCATGGTATTGCCGACTCGGAGTGTCACTAAAGCTGCAAAATGATGCATCGTGATTTCCGTACAAGATAATCATAATTGAAAATCATGTGCTCTTTTTTAAGTTTGGGTATTCCAGAACACTTAGTTTACAAAAAAATCATGAGGCCTAAATGCTTGAGAACTTCGTTTGTGATAGTCATCTTGAATATACCGAATTAAACTCGTTTACAGGGTTTCTAAACGACATAACAGTTACTTTCTAGTTTCTACAAAAACATGGACAGTTGTTGTGCACTTGCACAAGCAAGCATTCGCCTTTAGATTTCTCCGGGTCAATCCCTTGAACCTGCATTTTAGTTCGAATTGCTCTACGACAGAGATGAGCCACAAATGACTGCAGGATGAAAATACTGCGCATAAATTTAGTGCTTTTATATGTTTCAGAACTTCTGTTGCTATACAGTTGTCGACTTATGTAATAAGAAACTGGAAGTCTTGCAATTGCTGGCAGAGTAAAGGGGTGAAAACGGGGAATCGCTTAGCATAGGCTTCAAGCGAGAACAGTTATTAATAATCAGTACAATGTAATCAAATAACAGTTTTTCTTTTCGGCTGGGCATTACGCTAACAGCAACGAATATTATTAAATGCCTAGCGAAAAGTAATATTGACGTAGTTCCCAAAGCTGTCACCACATAGCGCTACTTGAAGCTGAAATTACGCGTGCGTAGTCCGAACCAGTGGCAAAAAGGACTCATTGAGCCATTGAAGCACTTTTTTCGCAGGGGCGGATGCAGCCACTCATTTTAAGGGGTGGGGGGCGGTCACTTGAAGTATCACCGGAGAGTGGGGCATGGTCATTTCATTTTTGTTTTTATTAGCACAAAAACTCTATCATAGCATAAATACTGTTAATGTGTGCTCAAAAGAGTGCCACTCATTTGTCCTAAATGGTGATAGCAGGTGGACGGCAAGCACTGAAAAGGGGGAGAGGGGATGCTTACAGGCGTGGCTGGGGGGGGGGGCATAGCCCTTACTTCTCCCCTCTCTGGATCCGCCACTGTTTCTTCGTCTCTCTCTACCGCACACGTTCCCGAACATTGTATTTAAAAAAACTTTGTGAGCCCCACCAGCTGTTTCGACACACCAGAATAGAACGTAGAAGCGTATGTAGGCTTTGAAAACAAAAAAAGGGTCGACATAAACGGCCGAAGAAGTTACATGGTTTTAGTTACACAATAAAGTGGCATACCAATTGAAAGTGTGCTTCTCCACTAACCTAAAATCCGACGTCATTTTTTATTTCCCCCCCCCCCTCTCGGAACATTACAACAGAAATGGAAAGGCACCAAACTGAATCGGCATTGAGGCAGCTCTCATATAGGCTGTGTAGTAATATTGTTGCGGGAAGAAAACAGACACACGATTGCAGAGTTGGTGTATTGACAGTGAGCGCAGAGGTTGCCCAGGCGGTGATAAGCCCCATCGTCTTCCTCCAATCTGAGCGAGCTTTTTTAGATCTTGTTACCGCAACAATATAATCAAGTGGTCTGTAAGGATAGGCGCTTCGGGGCTCGTTTGTGGAATTGTTCCGAAAAAGTACTAGTGGTTCCCTAGCATCTGAAACCTCGAGTCGGTTTCAATATCATATCTCATTCTCGAGGTATTAACTTTTTGTGTACGCTTCCCATTCAGTTACAAAGGGGCACCTGGCTGCGGCCAAGAAATATCGCGAAATATGCTATTAACAGCAGAAGTTTGTGGGAGGCGATATGTTCGGTAAAGCTAAATTTCCGCTTTGTCTCAGAATGTACTTTCAAAATAGATGTTCCATACTGCTCTTGGCATCCCGACCTATACAGTCACCAGCTTGATTAAAAGCATTAAGCATTGATATCGCAGAAATTCGCATTTGTTGTGGTTGCACGTTCCGCAAACATTTGCTATTAAGGTACATGTCACGGAAATACTGGGGATATTAGCGCAGTCAACTGTGTCGAATAACTTCATAACTTATTGCTCAAGAGCGCTCGTTGTAAGTCGGGAATTGAAGATGGTCGGTGCCGAGCATATACACACATGAGAATTCTTGCGTCTATAGCAACAGCTTCGATTTCATCCAACTCTCCCGCATTGGTGTGCCATACGATATTGTCCCTTGTTGTAAGAGTGAGAATGAAGGCTCAGGAACTCAACTTTTATCAGTTCTAGCCACATGCGGGCAGCATACAACAAAGCAAACTATAGAGAAATATACTTCGGCTTTTTAACTGAAGTGTTGCGACCTGGTAGGATAGCATGAACATGCGCGAAAAAGAAAACAAAGCAGGATTGATTCTTCCATCAAAGCAATCGGTGTAAGACAAAAATGAAACGTGCCTTCAAAGAAGTAGTGCTTATTGTGTAGTGATATCTGAGAGCTTGTGCCGTGCCTATTGGTGTTTGGCACCTATAGCACAGTTTGACGTGAATGCACCCACTTTGATGCATAACGGCACTTTCCCATCGCTGCCACCAACGCTCATGATCATGATTTAAACTTTGTGGTAGTGTTATGTGAATCCCGCTCAAACATGACATCAACAATCACATTAGAAACACTGGTACTAGATATGCACTTCTTCAAAGCGTCGTTAAGGAGATAAACGGCATGGCGTACGCTCACAAGTAATTGGTAACTCACGCCTGTGCTCGTGCATAAACTACCACACTGCGCTTCAGCAACACGGGAGGCAGGGGTTTATAGCTTGACTCGAGAACGCACGCGGGTGTTCAACGTGTATCTGTCCTGCTCTATTCGGGCACGACATTCACCTGTCGACATCGCAGCCTTTCTGCGGCGTATTTGGAGCAGTTTTATGAGTCAGTGCTATCGCACTCAAAGCAGTCGGCGGCGAAGAAACACCGCTGTTGCTTGTACAAGCTGCTCTACTCCGACAACGGGCCGTCACACGTTAACACGAAGCGAAAGGCAATAAATGTAACTACGTCTAGGGCAATTTTCCTGATGTAGCCAGTGCTCTTCGCTGGTATCGAGACGTTTTAGCCATGACCTCTGAGATTGCACTCAGGCACGTTTCATGCCCGCGTGCAATCTCGGAGGCTATGCTTTAACTGTAACGTCGCCGAATTGTTCCCTATACTCGCTAGCAATTGTCATGACACATTACTTCACTTCACCGCTCACGGACTGCGGCAGCGCGCCGTCCCGTCTAGTGCCGCCTACAGACAGATGGGTACGAGAGGGGATTTGTGGAGTGTGATGCATGTGTCTTCGTAGCTTAGTCGATAGAGCGTGGGCGCTTATCGTCGCGGACCCAGAAGTAGGTTTGATTTGTGGCAGTGAACTTTTTTATTTTTTATCATATGTTCAGCTTTATTAACGTCGCATACATGACAAAAATACGTCACTGTAGTCGTGGTGAACCGTGGCTAAAAAAACCCTTTGAGGTAAAAAGAAAAAAATACAAAAATGCACCTGTCATCAAAAGGAAGTTTCACATTCGCTGCCATAACCGTGAGTTAAACTAGCAAGCACTCCCAGGGATACATCTACCACAAGTGAACAATTACTCAGAAAAGTATCTCACAAAACAGCCTCAGTGGTAGCTAGGTGGATACAGTTTCCCTTGTGATTCATTTAGCTTTGTTATTTTGATTGCAGGAATACACAAAAAGTCTCAACAGCCTGTTCCTGCCCTGTTTCAGTTGGCAGAGTTACACTTATTTGGAAGACTTGGAGATTACCTTAAACTATTTACGGGCACATTTGGCAGCGACGGCCAAGACATTTCTGCTGCTTTATTTCGCCATTGAAGTGGCATCGGATCAGTGCTTCGAAAAACTCATCCACTCTCATCTACAGATGCAGAAGGGCAGGCAGCAACCGACCTTGCTCTGAATAATGATAGTATCTAGAGTAACGTCCCAAAGCCATGATATAGTATAAGAAACACCGTATGTTGTGCTGGGCTCCGAAAAACTTCGACGATTTGGGGTTTATTAACGTATACTCTGACATCACACAGTACACTGGCCTCTCCATCGAAACTCGCAACCTTCGGGCCTGCAGCCAACCATGGCAACCGGTACACCCCCTCGGCGGACTAAACCTTACTCTGAAGTCTCTGCACGAAGAATGAAGAGCATCGAAGGTTCTCATCCTAGTAAACTCCCATACTGTTCTTACAATACTCTTAATAAAAGATACCAATAGCACAGTTTCATGTCATATAATAGAATTTGTCAGGAAAATTTTGTATCGTGGGGTATCCCTCATGTCCCGAATGATATACATCACACGTTGGTATCACTGACAATGGAGTTGTCGATAGCCTCGCTTTAACTTATACCCGCAACGAGAGTGAGTGCCAAAAATATTTTGTGTGTTTGACAACGCCCGTCCGCTGATCTGCTAATACCACTTCGAGCAGCACCCATACCAGTAAGTCGCAAAACGCATCGCTGCCTCCCCGTGTTCGCTGTCGTGTCTCTGTGTTAGTCTGTCTGCCCCGACGTTGCACTATAAGCCGGGTGTGCGACATCGTCGCAAATGAACATTCCTTCCTTCACCCAATGAACATTCCTTCCTTCATTTATTCATTTATTCGTGTACGTCTTGTGACTCTTGTAGGACACTTGGGCACCTTAGACTAGGCTGTCCCGTATTTGTTACGCAGCAGGAGTAGGCAATTAGGGAACATAAACCCAATTCATATATTTACCTGCGTGACCCTTAACGATTTTCCCTTTCCAAAAGGGTCGACATGACCAGAACTCCCAAGCTTTGCCTTCTTGAATGAAGGGGATCAGGCTGCTCGTTATTGGCGTTTTTTCTGCGTTATAGCTCATTTCATTATATGTCGTTGTCATTTTTTTTAGTCCTCTATTTTTCTTTCTTACTTTCTATCGTAACCTACACATTTCTTCTCTACTCCCGAAAGAGTCGGCAGACGATGCACCCTTATAAGTGACTGTTTTCACCCTGTTCCTTCTCTATCTTCACTGTCTCCTTGTAGCATATATGCAAGAATACAACAACAACACCAAGCAATAATAATAATAATAATAATAATAATAATAATAATAATAATAATAATAATAATAATAATAATAATAATAATAATAATAATATATTTGCTTTAAGCGTGACCGCTCGAAAGAAGTGTTTGATGGAGAAGCCTTGAGCGCCAGTGCATTTATTCACAAGTTAAATGAAGGATACCTCAGAAATAGTACAAGCAAGTCTCAGTTTTTTAAATGCGCATATATAATAAGATTGAGCACTTTCTATTCAGCAAGAACAGAACATGTTCATATAATTATTATGAACACATCGAGTTACGGAATTTCTCCTAATTTAATATTAAAGATATTATTATGTTAGTAAACTCATCTGCATCCCTGTTATGTTCATTTTGGTGTCTGAAAATTTGGTTGCCTTCTTCCATTTACAGCAAGTAGAACAGTGTTAACTTGTCTTACTTTTACTTCGTTAGCTGGACAGTAACCAGTCTTGTGGGTGTCACATTTCTGCATATTCTTCAGAGACATCCTTTACTGCCCATCTTCTGTAACCTTAAGCTATAAATTAGAAAAAAAAAGACCCCAAGAGGAGTTTGTAGCCTACTTCAGGACTCCAACACGTCTTTTGTGATCATAAATTCCTCCTTGATAAATGATCATACATGAAGCTACGAACAGAGGCCACAGAAATTACAGATTAACAGTAGCTCACTTAATCTGTAATAATTTTGCCTCCTGTGTATCGGCCATGTTTGTAGTTCTACACTATAATGCGATACCGAGAGAGCCGCAAAAAATGCTTACCATCAGCGACGTTCACTTCTTCCGGGTCTAGTTCAACAAGAGAGTAGGTCAGGACTGCGTCGGTGGTCTTTTTGAGCGTCTCCGTTATCATGAGCTTTGCCACATCGTTGCCCTTCTCCACCACAACGACTGCAAGTGGGTCAAAGAAACAAGAGTCGTTCTCGAGAGTATCTTTGCGCTTTTTTTCTGGTTTCACGCTGGAACGTTAAGGCACTTATGGATCGGCCTGCACCTACTGGCACGAATATGCCAGATCCGATAATTACTGCATGTATAGTATACACGCTACATTGTATTTACCATGATTCTCGAAAATACTGACCGATGAACACACGCGCGCCATTATTACTTTAAAGCTGTTATTTCAAATACTGTAAAAGCTGTTAGTAATCTTCGGGTAGTGCCTTACATGCTACACAATAGCACCACTGATATTGAAGAAGCGGCCACAGCATTCCTCGAGACAGGTAGCGGTAAAATATAGTTTCTAGGTTGCGAATGACGAGTGCAGTGATTGCACTTTTGCGTAGAGCGAATCGTTCACAAGCTGTTTGGTTGGAGAGAATCGACGTGGCCTCATGCACGTAATACGTCAAGATAGAGCACTAAAAAGGAGAGTACGAATCAGGATTAACAATTGCCAGACGCTAATTGTAGATACGCCTATAGTCCTAGTCCCCTTTAGTGCTCTTCTTTATGTTCACAGTATATACTTGAGATCCATTGAAACCAACGAGAGTTGCTATGTGGGCTTGTTGGTGATGCATTTAAAAGAATTTTTTGTAGCGCGAGGCGAAATACGGAAACTGTCCATCTATTTCTTCCTGATTTCGTTTTTCGCCTCGCACGACGAAAAATTCTTTCATTGCAACCATTGGGTACATATTAGACCGCCTGATGCCCTTTGATGCGCTGTTTCTAAAGCTCACTGACGGCACCCAGTTATCTTTGAATGTTCTTAATGGTGGGGAGTGATGGAACTCAATAGCGCAATATGAATAATCTGCATGTTGCGGCAAAACATGACAGCTTTGCATTTGCAAACACCTCTTTGTGTGGTAACATGGAAGCATATTACGCAGTCCTTTGGCAGTGTTGTACCCCATTGGATACTTCTGATGGTGTAGTGAGTAGCAAATATTACACAAGTACTATCAAACGTTCATTCATCAGTACTAACCCCTTATTTGTATATTAATCAAGGTAATCTAAATAACAATGCAATATTACTTTTTGCATGAGAAAATCTTCATCTCCAAAAGAACATCAGTAATAAGTATGGCTATAGTCGACATCAAGTATCAAACCAATATTCACTCTAAATTCACAAACTGTATATCTATACAACTGTGCTAAAGTATGTCCCAAGAAGTTTATAATTTTGAGAAACGAAATGTTCATTCCAGGAACAAGAGCAATACGCTCTTCATTACCACTGGTTATTTTATCATGATTTCATCAGATATTACATGCAATTGTAAATTTAGGGCATTGGACAATAACTAGGCTTTAATTGTTATTTTAAACGATTCTTCTTGAAGTATTTATCTTCTCACAAAATGTTGATGAGCGAGTTTCCCTACCGGACAGTCAACATCGCGCACTCTTTTACACTGAAAGTTGTTATGAGATGACAACACGGTAGACGTGCGCGCCGTAGTTGTCCACCACCTACGCCACCGGTGTCCGTAGCCACTAACAAAAGACACCAAGGACACAGTGGGTCCCCTGCGTACCCGCTTAGTATTCTACCACTGAGCCATGCCAGTATTTGGAACTTCTTTGCAAACTGGCCTTAGGCATGCTCGATGTCGGGAAAGGAATCGCACTGATATGAGTAATAAGGCGTTTGATACCAGATAAAGAACAGTCAGGTGTCATATAATGCGAATTTCGCAAAAAGTGCCATTGAAAGCTCCAACCGTTCACTAAAGCTCGATATTGTTCACATATTAACTGTGACACATACCTACGGTCGGGGATGTGGAGATTACAAAGGCTTCTGCCATAATTCTTCATGGTGATCAAACACAGCGCACAAAAATTGCACAATGTTCTTTTCATGTGTGCAGGAGGTACCACGCTTCTCGGACGAATGACGAAGGATAGCATAGTCAATACCTGCCTACGACACAATGATTAATGGCGTAGTGGGTGCCCTGCAAGTGTGTTCCGAAAGCGCGGAAAATTTAGAAGTAGTCCGATTTGGCACGCCAGCAGAGGCCAGCTGTGGTCCAAAGAACGAGTCAGAGCCGAGAGTTGATAAAGAAAACAAAATTATATTCTCCAATATGGCAGATCAAACTGCGGATCAAGTCATTGCAAACCCTGCAAAGAGTGTTTTAAAAAGGCTCTGAAAGCACGCTCTTTCAGCTTTCGCTGTGACAGTGCTGTGCGTTCCACGCAGGCCTGATGGTTTTTTAGCAAAGAGAGGGACGTGTGGTGTTATTTCGTAGGATGTTCTGCATGTGGTGCAACAGAGAGGGAGAGGAAGAGAAAGTGCAGGAAAGGTGGGGATTCTAACTACACCATGTCCAGTTTGGTGCACGAAGAGCACGCTTGCACAGGAAGACCACGGCACATGACACGTTGTGTCATGTGTCATAGCCACCTTCTTTCCGTGCGCTCTTTGCGTTGAACTTGTAGTGCTACGCGTAATAATGGAATGAAAACCCGACTTTTTATATTCCAGCGAGACTGAATGGACAGACTGAAGAAGTTATAGAAGCTTCTTGTCAAAGTGTAACCCAAAAGCAGAGAAGGACGTAAGGTTGTAATGAGGCATACCATGTAAAAAATGAACAAAAACCGTGCAAGGTTTGGCAGCAAGATTTCTTTAAAGCTTACTTGTTTGTTTTAGCATTATTGACGAGAGTGTGTGCGAGTGTTTACGTAACACTTTTGATCACATTTAGAGAAAAGAACTGTTTGTCGTGGCAGAAAAGCTGAGAGGTCAGCCAGAATTAATTTTTGGCTTGCTACTTAGTGTTGCCAGCGTTAGGAAAGGAGAAAGGGGAGGGGGTGTAAAAGAAAGCAGGGAGAAGGTGTTGATGATGACGTTGGAGGTGGCGATGAAGCAAAGCCTTAGATCAATTTAGTCTCTTGTCGAGCTCTGTCTTTCGCAAGAACTTGGTCTGCGCTTTCATAATAACGCGCTGATGACGAGGTGGTGTTCCCAACATGACGTTTTCAGCAACTTTCTGCCCCGAACCAATCATCAAGATGGGGGACATCGAATTTATTTGCGCGATATATCGTCGGCAGTCGCGCAAGATATGTTCGTGATCACATTTAAAATCGCGTATGGTTTAGTGCTCCAATTTCAACATGTTTTTCAGGAATAATCTTTTTGCTGCTATTCACCACTTCTCCCGTACACTCTGAGTGCTCGCCAAACGTTGTTTATTCTCGAGCAGAGTTTTAGGGGCGTGGGTGAAGTCTATAGTGAAGCCAGAGAAGCAAGGCTTACCAAAACGCAATGAGTCCTGGGCCGTCGCGATCGCCATGATCACCGTAAAGAATGCTGCAGCGCTGGTGCCGCTCTTGCCAGCGGCCACGGTCATTATCGAGGCAGGGTTGTGAGCCTTGCACTCGTTCCGCTTTTCTCAGTTAAAGTGTGCCTGCGCCAGATTCACAACTGGTTAGAGTGAACAAGGGAAAAAAAGTTTTGCTATTACCCGATCTATTCATTATCGCGTCTCACCGTGTGTCCAGTTTTACAGCTGAAGTGTCCTTGCTAACTTCGTAGAAGCGTGCAAAAAAAGAAATAAAGGAAAAAAAAGCGTGCTTATTTATGGCTGGCCACATGCAGCGGTTGTTGTACGCACAAATGGTCCTACCTGCGTCGATTGTGGTAATACTTCCCATATTCATAGATTCTGACTACTTACACATCCTACACTTCGTGCACATCTAACGATAATGAAGACAGACAGCTGCCTGTTTGTGCGCACTACATTCCAAGCTGCTTGTGGTGCGTACGACACTATGCGCTTAACATAAATGGGAAGTTCATCGCCAGAGGAGCCTACTGGGCCAACAGCCAGGCCGACCGACTGATCTGCAATTGTAGATGGCTCCTGCTTCTCATAAACTGCACGTGGAAAAGTAGCCGCAATTTTCAAGTGAAGTTTATGCCGAAAGGCCGTAGTGCATATTAAACTACATGTTAGCCTGTTCAGGTAGCAAGATTCTAATTTTAAAAATTGAAATCAGGAGGGGGTAGGAGCAGCACGCACACGAAAGGCTTTGAGGTCGAAGCCTTACTGTGAGTACGAGAAATGACCAAGATAAACTAAGTTTTTCATTTAAGTTACAAGAAAGGCCCGTAAGATTGTTAGCGGAGGAATGTAGCCCCTTGATAACCCTTTTCAAACATTTCAGGCACAGGAATCTTTATATTTGTTCAAAACCTTTAAAACAAACACAAAAATTTTCTGCCTGAATGCGTGTGTGCAGTCTCTGATTGATATGTGGGGTTTAACGTCCCAAAACCACCATATGATTATGAGAGACGCCGTAGTGGAGGGCTCCGGAAATTTCGACCACCTGGGGTTCTTTAACGTGCACCCAAATCTGAGTACACGGGCCTACAACATTTCCGTCTCCATCGGAAATGCAGCCGCCGCAGCCGGGATTTGAACCCGCGACCTGCGAGTCAGCAGCCGAGTACCTTAGCCACTAGACCACCGCGGCGGGGCGTGTGCAGTCTCTGTTGTGCAAGTAAATTGTATCAGACATTTCAATGGAAACTACATAAAGCTTCACATTTAGTGTACTTCCCTTTCCGTTGTACACTATGCGTCAACCTGGGAGGTCCCATTAGCGTACACTCAGAGGTTTCTTGGCTCTAAATGTTTAAACTTGTTCATTAGGAACCTCGATGAATTTCAGTTCAGTTTTGAGAAAGGGTCCGTAAGAATGAAAAAAAAAACGTTCACGGAAGGCAGCGTAAGCAATATGCCTCTTCGACATGGTTGAGTGTGATAATGAGAGAAAAGTTTAGACGCTTAACACCACAGGAAGAACGAATGAGCCCAAAGAAATGGCGTTTTAATCGTCTAAAGTTTTTCCTCGTTATGAAGTACCAACTAGCCCAGCAAAAAGTACAGTAAAGAGGAAGTACTCCAGCGCAGAGGCAGTAGTATCGAGCGTGAAGCGGAGGTTCGACCCTCTGCTGATGTCGCCAGTTGGCTCGCCGCTTTACCTCCGATGACCAGAACCACCAAAAAGCAATTTACAATGCCCAAAGCTCAACTCCCGTTTTTCTTCCTTGCGTAGCTGTCACTGCCGCATCGCACACCTGGACTCTCTTTCAAAGTGCAGCTAAAGTACGATGGGCCGTATCGTATTATCGAACAGAGCTCTTCAGTAAATTACCTTATGGAGCCTCTTACGCCACCGTCAGACCTGCGACGCCGTAACCGCGACGTTGTACACGTCCAGAGACTCAAGTCGTGTCATGGTTATACGGTGCCAGCAGACGACTAAGTCGCCAGGACAACTCCTTTTTTTCCACGGGGCCATTGTAAGGAAGAGGTAGTACTCCAGCACAGAGGCAGCAGCATCGAGCGTGCAGCATTTGCTCGAGCTCATAAACTGTGGCCGGTGCATTGCCTAACTAGCAACGAGCTCAATGCTCAAAAAATCTTCTTTATAGCACTTCTAAGTGGAGTGTGATGACCTAAGCTGTGAGTGAATAATAACTAGCTATTTTTATTACCACTATACAACACTGATTTAGAAAGTACTTTTTCTTTATAATGGATCACTTACAGTTTACCATTCGTCAGTGTATTTTGTATATACAGCTTCGTGAAGTTACTGCTTCGCAAGACAACTTTCACCGAAAGTTCTCGTACTGATTCCGCCATTTTTTCCCTACAAGCATTTCCTTCATATTATACCACACTTTTCCTCACCTGACGTCCTGTAGGGCGACGCTTTTGCTGCAGCGTCTTGCACGCTGCTGGCCCCACCTGATTGAAGACGTGTGCGTGGTCCGTTTGCGCGGGCGGTTCGCCGGACAGCCAATCAGCGTGAAGAGACAAAACGCGCTTTGTGTGCTGCGTGAATCGATGCTTGGGACACAAGTGCACCGTTCTTCCTCTCCCATCTTCAACTCTCTCTTTCCCCGCGTACCTTCGCCCGGCGGCTCGCTTTTTGAAAGTCGCAGGCCTTTCTGCGCAACACTTGAAAGTCAATCAATCGCTGGCCGTTTTATTTTATTCGTGGTGCGCTCTCCAGATGGCGTCCCTGGGCAGACAGGGAAGCCAACATTGCCATTTTGTAAGGAACCAAGGTTAAGGTCACAGTAGGGAAACATTTGTCTTACCTTAGCCAGTTAGCAAAGACCATCGTTTTTTTCAGTTGAAGAAGGCCATGTAGCGGAAACTTAAGTTTTTTGGTCTTGCTATCACCGTACTTCTGCTAGGAAGTTTCATTTTTTTCACTGAGCAAAACAGCTGAACACGGTCTTACGTGCTCGTGCTTGTGCCAGCAAACTTCAATTCACAATATACTCAACAAGTCTTTTTCGATTAAGTGCGCGAACTAAAAGATGGCAGTGTGGATGATACAATCAGTATTATTCCGAGAGTTCTGATCAGTTCACAATTAGAAATGCAACCGCGTGTGAGCAACAAAGCTTTAGGTCATATATATTTTTTCATCTTTCTTTCAGCTGCTTCATTAATTTGCTCTGCAGCTACAACAAAATACTACTAGAGTCATGCGCTTCATGAGAGAAGTGCGAATGCTAGACTGAGTATTTAATGGAAGAAAGTTGACGTGAATACACAGAAAACAACTGGATGAACCAAGCTTATTGGTCATCTGAAGCAACGTTATGCTGCGGTCGCAAGGTGGCATCTAAAAAGAAACCGCATCTAATAATAATAATAATAATAATAATAATAATAATAATAATAATAATAATAATAATAATAATAATAATAATAATAATAATAATAATAATAATAATAATAATAATAATAATAATAATAATAATAATAATAATAATAAATTTGAGGTAAATAAAATTTCACGTCCCAAAACCATGTTATAATTACGAGAGACGCCGTAGTGGAAGGCTCTGGAAATTTCCACCACCTAAGGTTCTTTAACGTGCACCCAAAACTGAGTACATAGGCCTATAGCATTTTCTCCTCCATCGAAAATGCAGCCGCCGAAGCCGAGATTCGATCCCGCGACCTGCGGGTCAGCAGCCTACTCATCATCATCATCATCATCATCATCATCATCATCATCATCATCATCATCATCAGCCTGACTACGTCCACTGCAGGACAAAGGCCTCTCCCATGTTCCGCCAGTTAACCCGGTCCTGTGCTTGCTGCTGCCAATTTATACCCACAAACTTCTTAATCTCATCTGCTCACCTAACCTTCTGTCTCCCGCTAACCCGCTTCCCTTCTCTGGGAATCCAGTCAGTTACCCTTAATGACCAGCGGTTATCCTGTCTACGCGCTACATGCCCTGCCCATGTCCATTTCTTCTTCTTGATTTCAGCTAGGATATCCTTAACCCCCGTTTGTTCCCCAATCCACTCTGCTCTCTTCTTGTCTCTTAAGGTTACACCTACCATTTTTCTTTCCATTGCTCGCTGCGTCGTCCTCAATTTAAGCTGAACCCTCTTTGTAAGTCTCCAGGTTTCTGCTCCGTAGCTAAGTACCGACAAGATACAGCTGTTATATACCTTCCTCTTGAGGGATAGTGGCAATCTACCTGTCATAATTTGAGAGTGCTTGCCGAATGTGCTCCACCCCATTCTTAGTCTTCTAGCTACTTCAATCTCGTGGTTCGGCTCACCGGTTATTACCTGCCCTAAGTAGACATAGTCTTTTACAAATTCAAGTGCACTATTACCTATCTCGAAGCGCTGCTCCTTGCCGAGGTTGTTGTACATTACTTTCGTTTTCTGCAGATTAATTTTAAGACCCACCTTTCTGCTCTCCTTGTCTAACTCCGTAATCATGAGTTGCAATTCGTCCCCCGAGTTACTCAGCAATGCAATGTCATCGGCGAAGCGCAGGTTGCTAAGGTATTCTCCATTGACTCTTATCCCTAACTGTTCCCATTCTAGGCTTCTGAAAACCTCCTGTAAGCATGCGGTAAATAGCATTGGGGAAATTGTGTCCCCCTGCCTTACACCCTTCTTGATTTGTATTCTGTTGCTTTCTTTATGAAGCACTATGGTAGCAGTTGATCCCCTGTAGATTTCTTCCAGAATGTCTATATACACTTCATCTACGCCCTGATTCCGCAGTGTTTGCATGACGGCTGATATTTCTACTGAATCAAACGCCTTCTCGTAATCTATGAAGGCTATGTATAGTGGTTGGTTATGCTCTGAGCATTTCTCTATTACCTGATTGATAATATGAATGTGGTCAATTGTTGAGTAGCCTGTTCGAAATCCTGCTTGTTCCTTTGGTTGATTGAATTCTAATGTTTTCTTTACTCTGTTAGCAATTACCTTTGTAAATAGCTTGTATACTACAGAGAGCAAGCTGATCGGCCTACAGAGAGCAGCCTACTCCTTAGCCACTAAATCTCTGCTGCGGGGCCACCATAATGGAGAGCTCCAGAAATTGGGAACCATCTGGTGTTCTTTAAAGTGAACGGACAACGCACAGTACACGAATTTCAACCATTTTGCCTACATCGAAAAGCGACCGCTACGGCTGGGATCGAACCCGCGACCTACAAGCCAGCATCCGAGCACCTTAGGCACCGCAGCAGAGGCAGCTCACAACAAATTTCACCTTGTAGAGTTTTTGATTTCCCTTCGAGCTGTTTCTTGGAACAGATGATTAGCTATTTCTTGTAACCTTTCATATGCAAAAGATTGCAAGTTTTGTGAGCGTAAAACAACGTAGTGCAGCTGAGGGCCTGAACTGAAGAGCAGGTGGCACGAAATTTTAACGATACATTTAGGTGTTTCTTGATATTTATTGAAGGTGCTGCGAAAAGATTGCGCGAAGCAAATCACACCGAAACATGAACAGATTTTAAGCAGCACCTCTTTATCCTGAGTTATTTGGGGTGTTAAACCTAATAAGCGAACCAATATCTGTCCAGGTAACACCTGAATATATGCGCAACAAGCTCTCGAACTTACCGATGCGATATTGTCACCGTCTATTTTTTTCCCTCATCAGAGCTATCCAAGGTGTCCTAGAAGAGGTTTCTTTAGGGAGCAGCCATAATGGCGTAAGTATTGATTACAGGATTTAGTCTATGACTGCTGGACGTGGCCATGATTTCCATTCGGTTGAACATTGATTTGAATCCGTATATCGTGAACAGCGCAACGAATGCCCTGACGCTCGCAGCAAAGCAGAGTTGTATCTGAGTTTGCGCAGTTTGTCAGTAAGTGTTTACATCCTATGAAACCTATTAAGCGTTCGTATTTGTTACTATCCTCCGGTCTCATTGAATGTCCACTTAATTAGTGTTGTGGTGTGGGCTCATTAGCGTGATATATTTTGACCACATAGTGTGTGTTTGTGTGTATGTGTGTCATCAAGACGCGCGCTGCAATATTATTAAGAGACGGCTGTACTACTTCCTGCATATTTATTTTATTTGATCCTTCTCTTCCTTCCTTATTTCCAGCCCTGGTTTACTCAGCAGACATTTAGGTCATCAAAGGGGAAGTTTGCTCTTTAGCCTCGTGGCCTCTCCTCGCATCTCTCTCACGTTCCGATCGTTTTTGACTGTTCCTTAAAAGCGTGCTCTTCCACTGAGTATGTTTTAATGCAGTGAAGCACCGAAGCAATTGCTGAGACAGCAGTAAGAATATGGAATTGAAAGTAGTGTTTCGTGCGAATGGAAAACATGCGTGGTATCCGCAAACCTATTTTCTAGAAATTGATAGCATTCGAAAAAAAATGACATCTCTAAGCAGTCAGTGAAGGGAACGGTGGTGTGCGAGAGGTTGACTTCCACGAAAATCTCGGAGAAGATCTGTCTACTCAGATAATATGAGTAAGCTATACACCAACAGGAACATCGTTCGATGACTCAATTCGTAGGGCCGCTTTGAAAAAAGAATGTCATTGTGCACAGTTTTACTTAACTCTGGTCGGCAAAATTATTTCTACGAGACCACTGTTTTGTTATGTTTACGTTTTGCTGCGCATATCGAACAAAGAATATAATCGTCAGAATTCAGTTGTTTTTTATTCTATGGATCATTACTTTATTTAATTTTCATTTATTTAAATGTTGTATTGGGTATTAAACGAAGAAAACATACGGGAGAATCTCGATTATGTTGCTGCATGAGTTGTTGGTCTGACTAGCCTTACATTTCACCAATCTTGCTCTCCCACGCGTAGTAAATTTATTAACGCTGTCTACGTCAGGCCCATAACCTTGAATTTTCATTACACAGCCATTAAATGATCTTCTACTGGATTTTCCCATTGGTTGAACATAAACGCCAACATTGTTGATGCCTCTGACTTATCAAGGTTTGGCAGTTTAATGACACTGCAAGGACATATATTGTATACACACTAATGACTTTTTCTCTGCTTGGTTTATCTGCGTGTTATCTCATTGCGTGCATTATCTAGCATGTTTTCTCAGCGATCAGAAGCAGCACGCTAGATAATGCGCACCATGATAAAGTTTTGGGGTTCCATAGGTAAGCAAAGGTGGACTGTTTTTCACAAAATATAATTCAATGGTGGCATTGCTATAGGTTAAACGCAACTCCGAAAAATGTCTGTGTGGCCTTCTCAGTGTCTCTACATCTGGCGACCATGACTACAATGGTTTTTCCTGTGGCTTGCACAGATGAGTGAAAATGATAACCAAGCCATTTCGCACACTGAAAAACTCAAATGTCATGTGCCTGTAGGGGTAGCTTAACACGTAGAGTGTCGCGTTAGCTCGAGGGTGCGGGTTTGATTCCTGGCCACGGGGGTCGCACTTTTATGGGGTTGAAATGAAAAAAAACGTATTTAGATTTAGGTGCACGGTAAAGAACCTCAGCTGGTGGAAACTGATCAAGAGCACTCCGCTACGGCATAGTTTGAGAACTGGCTAACCTCCGTGTCCTTCCTCCTTCAATCCTCCTCCTCTTATATCGTGGTTCTGGCACGTAAAACCACAGAAATTATAATTTAAAACATTAGGCAGAAAAGTCAGTTCATCTCTTGTGACCCTGCTTTGAGAAACGGCGCGTGTTAATCGTTTGGTTGCAAGCACTTCACTTGAAGAGACTCCAAAGAGGAACGATGACTTGGTTTTAAATTGACAAGCTGCACTCTGAGAATCTGATTCCGTATGTGTTTCACTATCGTAAGTTCATTATTAGAGGAGAAAATTAAGGTTGAAGATGTATTTTTAAATTTCGTGCCAAAACCTCTGTGCATGACGTCAGATATTTTAAAATATATTTTTAATAGTTTCGTGGCATTCGCGGCATGATCATCAGATTGCTTGGCAGTCTGATGATCTTTTGTATTGTATGATTTAACAAATGAAAAAACTTCGAATGCTAAGTCTATGGCACTCACAGATGACAATGTACTTCATTTTTAACTAATAGAAGCTACTATGAAAGACACAGGAGACACATTTAGCATTTATTACGTCACGGTGTTTGGTGCGGGAATTTCGAGGTGGCGTCACCACCCGTAGTTTCTTTTTGCGCATTTTCTAGATTATCATGCATCGTGCCACAGTGAGAGTGGTGTTTTTTGGGATTGTGTAATTGTTCTTTACTAATACGCGAAAAATTGTTTTGCTTTTTAGTGTCTCTTCACGCGGCTAACTGTGGTATGCGCTTGGCGTCAGATTCTTTTTCAACATGAAAAAATGACGTGCCATGAATACTGACCACGTGACAATCCTGTGGCTCCGGACAACTGTTGCCAACCAATTTTCGGATAATTACCTACATCATGGTAAAAATGACCTTACTTTTCTCTACACAACTTTTTTATTGCCCTACATTGTATGCTACGTCTAAAAACAGCGGAGTGTAACATTAATAGAGCACAGGCTCCATTTTACTGTGCAATTTGCAGACGTGAGGTTGGCAAATCAGTTTCAAAGAAGGACCAACGAACATAAAATACAGCAGATGGAAACAGAAAGCGTTCTACTGTTAGTATAGTGTGAGACAACGTCAGGTACGAAGGAGCGACCGTTGTATTTTCAACACAGACTCACAAGCCAGCAACCCAACACACCGCGAGAGACTGAGATGATGATGATCACGATGATTAGTATGCGCAGGAGATGATGATGAACTACACAGTCAGCGCTCACACTATTTCCCTCCTACACAAAAGCGGTCAGCAAGACGTCCATTTAGTGAGGGTACGAGCACCGGATATTTCGCTTCAGGCGAGACACATGGACGATCTCGGTCCCGCGACGACGGTGATGAGAAGCCGAAGTAATCGCAGCGACGCGATAATTCACAGCCGATGTTCATTAAAGTACAGTGTAAGGACCCAGTTATCTGTGAACAAATTTTCACAGAGGCCGGGTGTTCGAACAGGTATCCAGAGGAGCATTTCTTCGCCTGGGTAGAATGGCAAAACTCTACGTGTCGCATCGCAACGAACTTTTCGCTGGTTCTGAATGGTGGAGGTGTTGGCGTGGGCGATTGTGCAGCTGTGGTTTACACGGGCAGCGAACTCTTCCGAAAGGAACGCAGATGGGACAGAGGGTGTGGACAAGAAGCTAGTGTCTAAAACAAAAGATGGTGCATGGCCATACCCAAGGAAAAACGGGCTATAACTTGTAGCGCGTTAAATGACAATGTTATAGGCAAACGTGACGAAAGGTAGTTTTGTGTCCCAGTTCTTGTAATTGGGCTAGACATACATAAAGATCATGTTCGAGAAAGTTCTATGGAAACACTCAGTCAGACCATTTGTTTGCTGACGATATGCCGAGGTGGTCTTATGAATTGTGTCAGAGGTCTGTAGGACTTCAGCGAGCACATGAGAAAGAAATGTCTTGCCACGGTCACTCAAGAGAACACGAGGGGTGCCGTGGCGCAAGATAACGGCACGCAGAACAAAGTCGGCTTCTTCAAAGGCAGCGCCATAAGGAAGAGCTGCCGTCTCAGCGTAGCGAGTAAGATGGTCTACGGCAATTACGACCAAGCGGTGACCGGCGGGAGTAAGTGAAAGGGGCCCGTATAAGGCTCTACCGACTAACTCGGAGGGAGCGGACGGGCACAGGAGAGGTTGTAGAGGGCTGACATGGCGAACAGAAAGTGACGTACTTGGAAACACTAGTAGAAAGGCCAGACCAGAAGCATCGAGTCTTGATGCGATCGTAGGTTTTATTAAAACCCAAGTAGCCAGCCGTCGGGTCGTCATGAAAGGCTTCTAAAACTTGGAGTCGAAGTGAACGAGGTATGACTGGGACCCGTCGGCTATCGAGAGGATGCTAAATTTGCCGAAGTAGCACCCCATCATGAAGTTTGAAACGCGTGAGTTGTCGTCGTAAGCGGCTGTTGGGAGCACGGGACAAGCTGGTGAGCCGATCAATGATTGTATGGCAGTGTGTGTCTGCACGTTGGAACGAGGCGAGGTCTGCGTACTGAAGGAGGTCATCCAGTGCAGTGAATTCGATAGGACTAAGAGTGGTAGTCTGCGTGGTCTCTTGGCTGGGAAGTGCTGCGCAGCAGGTAGATGCGTCATGATTTTACAATAGCGGACAGCCTGACAAAGCGTCGGAATCTTGGTGTTTTCGACCCGACCGGTATGTGACATTGTAGTCATGCTCCTGCAATTGGAGCACCCAACTACTGAGGCATCCTGACAAACTCTTTAAGGAGGGCAACCAACAGAGAACATGATAATCCATGATGATCGTGAAGCGGTGGCCATACAAATAGGGGCGAAATTTTTGCATGAACCACACGATAGCCAGACATTCTTGTTCAATGATGCTGTAATTTCGTTCCGCTGGAGAGAGAGTATGGCTCACGTAAGCCACGACTTTCTCTTGCGAAGCCTGGTCACGCTGCAGTAGGACAGCGCCGATTCCATGCCCACTTGCGTCAGTGTGTAGTATAGTATAGGGGCTGTAGGATCAAAATGGCGAAGAACTGGTCCTGACGTGAGGCATGGCTTCAGGGTCTAAAAAGCAGCTTCACAGTCATCTGTTCAAATAAATGATGCACTTGTGGTCAGGAGTTTGTGAAGAGGAGCCGCGATAGGGGCGAAATCGCGGACAAACTGGCGGAAATAAGAGGCTAAGCCGAGGAAGCTTCGAAGGTCTTTTAGTGTGGTGGGCTTAGAAAAGTGCAACACAGCGGCCTCCTTGACAGGTCATGTTCGATGCCTAGCTTTCTGACATCGTGACCTATCACTTTGATGTTGCGGCTCGCAAACCGACACTTCATGTTATTTAGTTGGAGACCGGCTTTGACTAGACATGTGAGCACCTCGTCTTAGACGTTCTAGGTGTTTCGAGGAGCTGGATGGAAAGATGACAATGTCGTCCAGGTAACAAAGACTAGTCTTCCATTTTAGGCCCCGCCGCACCGTATTGACCATTCGCTCAAATGTGGCGGAGGCATTGCAGTGGCCAAAATGCATCACATTGAATTCGAAGAGGCCATCAGGAGTAGCCAATGCTGTCTGCTCTTTATCGAACTCGTGCATCGGGATCTTCCAATAGCCAGATTGTAGGTCGAGGCTTGAAAAGTATTCTGCACCCTGTAAGGTGTCAAGGGCATCATCAATCTGAGGCATAGGATATACATCCTCCCGGGTAATTCCGCCCAGTTCAGGGCAGGGAGCAAGGCACGTGCGAATATCGTCATCGACACCAATTCATCCTTGATAATTTCCCGAAAGTTAGGAGGGGGCGAGTGGACAGATAAAGTAGGGGCACTGGTAGGAACAAGGCTATGAAGTTCCACTCACACTATGGTGCGAATGAGAGCCCACAGCTCATGCTCGCCAGTAAGACGAATGTCCCAGGAGGCGTGTGGAAAGCGCATTGAGTAGAGTGCGTCCAGGCGCTGGCAGGTGGTAATGATGTCCTGAATTGTTGTCGAGCTCTGCATGGCAAGAACATTAAAGGCGACGGAGTTGGTGCCTTTCAGTACATGACAAATACGTTCGGCCTCGGCATGTCACTTTGGAAGCGGCGGCAGAGGGCCAGAATGCCTTCAATGTACGACGTGTTCGATTCGTCGGGCCCCTGGATGCGGGTATCGAGCTTCTGTTTCGCTACATCAGAGCGTCCTGCAGAAGTGCCGAATATCTGACGCAGCTGCACCGTGAATGCTGACCAATCAGGAAAGTCGCATTCATAGTTATAGTACACCGTCTTAGCAGCCTCATTCAAATAAAAGGGAACATAGCACAGCTTGTGTGCCTCATCCCAGTAATTGCAAGCACTGGTGCGATCGCAACTGTCCAGCCATTCTTCTACGTCCTCACCGTGAAGGCCAGAAAACACTGGAAGGTCTCGCTGCGAGGTACTCACGGTGTGGTGAGGCCCAGCTGGCTGAGCGGGTGTGACGAAGGCAGCAGAGGGTGGTGCGTCGTTTTGCGCCATCACTATTGGCAAGCGCAAGCGTCGACCAGACTAGAGCTCCAGGGGTGACCGGAAGAGCACGAGGACGTTAGAATCACAGCGCCTCCACCATTTGTGAGACGACGTCAGGTATACAAAGGAGCTACCGTTGTGCTCTTTACACAGACGCGCGATCCAGCAACCCAACACGCGGCGAGAGACTACGATGATGATGATCACAATTATTTGTATGCACAGGAGAAGACGGTGAACTACATAATCAGCGCTCACAATAGAAGATAGTTGACTCACAGCTACAAAAAAAAAAGAACTAGGGAACCCTTCAGTAAGTACACGGCTACTTGTATAAGCTATACGGCAATAAAGGGCGTTATGCAAAACGTCATAGACGTGGAAAAGATGTATTGGATAGCGGCGATGGGGGAAAAACTGGCTCTATGTAACTACTGAATGGGTGAAGACGAAATAAGCAAAGATACATTTTACGATGATTCAAGAGTAACAGTATAGTTATAGGTCCAGATTCAGTAAAGGAGAGAAATGCACGTGCGTGTTGAAAGACAATAAAAAAAACGACGAAACAGTTTTAACTGGATATGGAAATGAACATTCAGGTGTATACTAGGGGGCTCTATAGCCTACATGAAAGCCCAAATTCTTAGGACATTGCTGGCTAGCAAGCAGACCAGCAATAGAATTAAGTAAAGTAGGGCGGAAGGATTAGTTGTGGACAAGCAGAGAGAAAGCAAAAACAAGGGGTGGGGGGAGGGACCGATGTTGAATCTACGAAAAAGTGTGGAAGGCTGCGCATGAATTTTTCAGTATTTTTGTTTATATGAAAAGAAGCTTACTTCAACTGGGCAAAATTAGGCCGTAATGTAATAATAAGAACAACAAGCTATTGAGATTGGTGAAGCAGGGTTAACCATGCCGTTATGAGAGGGGCGCTTTTTCATCCATCCATCCACTGTCATCAAAAAAGCACGTATGGTCCCTTATACATTCGCCTAAAATGACTGAATAGCGAGGACCAGCTTCTTTTTTTTCTTTGTATTCATTCCCCTATCCTGGAAAGAATACTGCCCCCCGCGTGGCTCGCATTGCCTCTGTGATTGAAGCCATTGCCAGCCATCTGCATTCCACGTGCCTCCGCGATCGGCTCACCCATTACCAAGTCATGATGCAACGTAGTGACTACATCATTTGACTTCACATCATAATATCACAGTGACGTCACTACGACTTCACGACGACGTCACAAATTCTAGCGATCTTGGTTGTAACGCCGTTAGATGACGATGATTGTTGCATGAATCGCGCTAAAGCCGATGTTCAAATCTAGCGTTCGATGAGGGATCTAATTTTTTCGCCTTAGTAACTGGAACTGACGGCCATCGCGAAGTTTAGGTGTCCCTTCACGCAATTATTGGCAGATGACGGAGAGAAACGCTCATGAGAAGAACAACAATACTAGCACAGATGTGCGGTGTGTTATCTTTTGCCTCTGTCCTGTGCTGGGGACATCTGAAATAAGACAGTTGAAACTTTATTCAAAGAAAAAATTAGTTTTCGGATATTTTTAGGAATGTAATCCTTGCGTGGACGGAATACATTTTATACTGAATAATGAAAAGCAACATGTTTAAATTACTTTATGTCTTATAAGAAAATTACAGTACTGCATTATTACGCTACGCTGACTGAAAATATCCGAAATTACCATACAAGTAGGGTAATTATTTGGCGGTTAGCAACACTTCTCCGAACAGCCCGCAAAAACACTTGTCATTAATAATTGTTGAGGTTTAACGTCCAAAAACCACGATGTGATTATGATAGACGCCACAGAGGGGCTCCGAAAACTTTGACCACCTGCAAGTGGTCGAAATGGCACGTTAAAGAACCTCATGGATTTCTGTGACATGCACCTAAATCTAAGTACCCGGGCCTCAGGTATTTTTGCACCTATATAAAAAAGGCAGAAAAAGGTCGAAGAATCACCTTTAATTGTGGAGAAAGCATCTTTCTTTCGCAGTGTGATTGCGCCTCAGAGCCATAGTAAGGTCCGTGCTTTATCAGACCCTTTTTGTTTTTCTCAGCTCATTGCATAGTACGACTACTTTGTCACTGCATAATAATATCAAAAAAAATAAAGGAAGAGGCCAAACTCATAAGGAAACAATAAAAGGAAAGACATTTCTGGTATTTCTTCGACGAGTGAGCCAGAACGTTGTGAGAATGAAACAGGGGAAACAATACGAGAGATGGAGAAAAAAGCGATAAAAATTTGAATTATTGTTCGCTACTCGCGAACATGACCGGACGCTCACGAGAAAAAGAGCCGTTTTTTTAAAAGAAACAAACAAATCATTCCGAATGGCGTTATTTAGCATGGATGAACATTGTGATAAATGTTAATGCTAAAATTGATAAATGTTGGTGGCGTTGGCGGTTGCACTCGGGTTCGCGCATGAGCATTGCTGGGTGTTGACCAGCTTAATGCATGCGGTCGCTAACAACACTAAACGGAAATTATTCAGATATGCATCGCATGACGTTCATTCACCTCGTTCTCGTTCTTACGACTGTTCAGTAAAATGCCTGTTGTGGGAGGTGTAATACTTGCGCGCGCTGATGGGATTACAGACAACTAGTACAGATATACCATGTATTTCAAGAAGTGTGTCCCGTATCCTCGAAAAATTGGGAAAATGCAATAATTGTTCGATGCCTTCAAACTACTTCTTTTGTAACCGTACGCACACTAAGCTGGTTCTAGGCATCCAGTTAGACAATATAATTTTTAAAAGTTAGCTTAATAACCTTTTATTTATATTCAGTGAGGCGCCTATTTCCAATAACAGAATTGTTGTCAGTCCTGCCATTGCAGCGTCCATATTTTTTCGAAAAAGCGGCCACTAGTGATAAGTGACAAGTAATGAAATCCACCAAGTTTTAGCGACGAAACCGAAACGCAAGAGAGCGTGGCTGGCCTATTTTTCGGACACGTCCAGAATGAATAAGCGTCGTTATAAATGAACCATGAACTGACTGCGCTTGCAGTTATTTCACGCATGGCGCCAAACATTAACGCACGTGGAAGAACTATAAACCTCAATAATCATTGTCTTGGACAGTGACGTCATCCTAGTCGTTTGTTTGCTGTGCTCATCAGTGCTTCGGTTTCAGTGTCACCGTTGAATTCAGTTAAACTTCATTGCGTCATAATAATTACCAGAGGTCACTTTTTGGATATCTCAAAGCTGCGATGGGTTTCTCTTATGAAGAACTTTAGTTCTCCCATTTCACAGAACCACCTAGCCCAGCCGTGTTAGTCTAGTGGCTAAGGTACTCGGCTGCTAGCCCGAAGGTCGTGGGATCGAATCCTCTCTGCGGCGGCTGCATTTCAAATGGAGGCGGAAATGCTGTAGGCCCGTGTACTCTGATTTGGGTGCACGTTAAAGAACCCCAGGTGGTCGAAATTTCCGGAGCCCTCCACTACGGCGTTTCTCATAATCATATGGTGGTTTAGGGACATTAAACCCCACATATCAATCAAATCAATCATCAATCAAAACTACTTAAAGGTTGGGATTTAGGGCAAGATATGATTTTAACGTCTTCAACACGCTCTTACGAAGCATACTGGACTGAATGAAAGTTGTGCCACACCAACTAACTACACCGTTCGCGCCTAAAAAATTTGGGCTGCAAGAGTTGCCACAATAAGAATAACCATATGATTTAGTCGGTGGGAATAGAGAGCACAGTCGTAGAAGTGAGCGTACAATGTGCGAGAGAATACCTCCTTTCTCGAGATTTGTGAGCAGTGGGGACCACTGTTCTCATACACGGTATTTACTAGTTAATTACCAAGAAACGCTAGTTAACACTAGGTATAATGTTGATCAACGTTGGTTAATATGTTCCAAATGATGGAGAAAAGGCAGAACAGTACAGCTGCCGCAGCATGTAACTGGACCATACAGTTGGAGCAGAAAGAAAGTACGCCGCTATACGACTCTGTAGATCTCTTAAGTAATGTCTAATAATGCATACGCACTGTATGTAAAATACTGTGCGAGTTTCCCTGGCAGAGGCTGAGACTGTTTTCACGTGTAAGCATATATTGGATACTGTAGGGCAAAAGCGTGTCTGTTCGCGTGCATACTGGCGTGTTATATGCAGGAGAGTGAAGTCAGAACGACAAGTAATATATCATACAGTCGGCTCGAAAAGTAACCGTCTTACACAGCCCATAAGACATGAGGGCCAGTAAGGTGTAAACCATATCATGCAGGCTATTTCTACATTGCGATCGTCAAGTGATGAGGTGTAATCACAAATAGCGAACATTGGTAACTCAGCTATCGGGATTTTCACTGCTATTGTTTTCTTTTCTTTTCCGAAGGAACTATAGTTATTAGACCACTTTAGCTAAACCGGAACAAAATTGAAGAAAAACCAAGTGGCTTGGCTGTCAACTTTGGCTTTTTTTATTTCTTTGTTCTGCTCATCATAATGACACCGAAATGTGTTGCTGTGTCTTCCGCTCGGTCAGCACTGGCATACTTTATCATATAGCGGAGAGTCGACAAATACCAGCAAAGTCGGCGCACCCGCGTTAAGCGAAGAGTGCCGAACTGTGTATTACGAGGCAGCAATGAGGATTGACCTCAACTCTGCGGTAACTCTCATTTGGAAGCAGAAGAGTGAAAAGAAACGAAGAAATCCTATGCTTAGCAAAATATTGACAGTATTCCCCACGCAACGGCAAAACTAAGGAACCTGTTGATGAGCGTTTTTTTTTCTTCTGTCTCTCTCTCTCTTTTGATCGACACGTATTCTCTCAGGAATGGACGCGAGGTGGCACTTGTTCCGTGCCAGTCGTCAGCGTTGTCAATGCCCAACCCCGCCCCCATCCCGGGCGTTGTCAATCGAAGGGCACCTAGCACCTCCGAGACGGTCATTACGGTAATGTGCGGTTTGGCAAGGAGCCTTGTTGTGCACGCCGTTCTTGTCACGCACCGAGGCAAGAAAGCGCGCGGCTTCTGCATGCACCACTACTCGCATCGATCGCCATCCCGTGCGTGGCGGTCGCGGCGTGTGAAGCCGCAAGCAGTACACACCTTCTCCGTGTCGCCGGCGGCTCATTAGTTAGCAAACACTCCGTCACTGCTCACAGGAACCTACTCCGAAGAGCTTCACTGCGTGCGGACAGCTTTTTAATTACTGGTCATATACTGACGGAAAGGCGCCAGATTTGTAATCAAGACTGACTGCCGTGGCTATCACGATGCAAATTATTTGTTTCAAATGCGAAATATTTGAAAGTGGCATGCTGATGAAATGAGTCTGGCTCATTAAGGAGAACGTGGGCAGTGACTCTGACCTACCCTGGTTGTCCTTAGCAGCGATGAAACAAGACAGGCAGAGGCACTGGCTTCATGTTTGGCTGGACGTCGGATAAGCATGCGTATACAAAGCAGCGTAGAAGGAGGGATGAACAAACTTAGTTTTGCGCTTACTTTTTATAAGCTTGATGAAAAAAAATTGCAACAGGAAAATAAATGGGGCCATGGTACATTGAGGGCAAGGTAGCGTAAGACACAATGAAAAAAGTCGGCCAACTGCTATCGTGTGTGGGCTTGCAAGTGGCGCACATGTTCTATGCGAAAATTATAAAGAAAATAAAAGTGCGCGCATGAACGGCGTGCTGCAGCTAGGCAGGTCCTGTCCGGTTGAAATTATTTGCTATGCCTTGCTCTGCGTGGTAATGGCTCATATATATATATATATATATATATATATATATATATATATATATATATATATATATATTGCCCCGCCGCGGTGGTCTAGTGGCTAAGGTGCTCGGCTGCTGACCCGCAGGTCGCGGCTTCGATTCCCGGCTGCAACGGCTGCATTTCCGATGGAGGCGGAAATGTTGTAGGCCCGTGTACTCAGATTTGGGTGCACGTTAAAGAGCCCCAGGTGGTCAAAATTTCCGGGGCCCTCCACTACGGCGTCTCTCATAATCAAATGGTGGTTTTGGGACGTTAAACCCCACAAATCAATATATATATATATATATATATATATATATATATATATATATATATATATATGCAAGCTATCCCCACTCACCCCCCCCCCTTTTTGTTCAAGCAACAAACTCTAAAAGAGAGGCTAGACAAACCCGATTACGAGGATTAGCCATGGCTGCTTGCGAGTGCCAAGGCTCAAGGCATATAAGAATAATAACACCTCTCTAATGCATTCTTAGGGAAGCAAAGATGTTGTCTACGCTTTTTTTATGTTTATTACCGCGTGTGTGACAACGCACACCTCGCGAGCGTGAGAGCACACGCGAGCGCACCAGCTTCCTTTGCGCCAAAAACCGTCGAACAAAATAATCAAGTATCAGCGATCCTTGCAGAGGGGGCAAGCGCTAAAAAGGACAATGTGACAAGGGTGAACAAATGACAGGTGCTGGCTTGCAACCGAGGTTTACGGCGAAAACGAACACAGAATGCTTGTATGATGGGAACGGTGTACTGAAAGCCAAAATCAACAGGTGCAATGACTGGCAGTGACAACATACCAAAACCTAAAAACAAAAATACAGAGATTAAGAGATCAGACATAATAGACAGATCATGGCGGCCACCGCATGCGTGGAGCAGTGTCTACCAAAAACTCCCTTTTGCGTTGAGGTCACAAATGGCTTGTGCACGCAAGAAACTTGCTCCTGTTTAATTAATGCACACAGCTTCCACGTTGACGCGTGTGCGATTCTCCCTGTGTTGCGTGATAACAGAGGTCTCGTGAAGTGTTCGCTGGCAACCTGACGTGCTACAAAACCCTTTTTTTTTGTTTCAAACGCTGTTGACGCGCTACCTAAGGTTTTCATCGAAGCACCTGTTTTTCTGACCGGCATAGCAGGTACAGCAAGAAAGGGGAATTCTGCACGACGACTTGCGCGCAATTCACATGATGGCTTTGGGACTTCAACCTGCACCCCTTTTGAGATTTTCCTGCAGAAGTACTCCTTTTTTTTAGAAAGACGCCAGCATCGTGTGTATATATTCCTTGTGTGTTCTCGCAATGAATCTCAGCTGCAACTGAGCGCCTGTGGTGTGTTCACCCTTGTCCAAGTAGTTTTTTATCGCTTCGTCCCCCTTGGTAGTAATGCTACAACAACTAGCGCGAGCTACCACCCTACTAATTTATCGCTGTCACCCTCATCGTCATTGTGACAGCGTTGGAAAAACGCCGTCATATGCTTCAAAACAGAGGGGTGCCAGCGAGATTTACAATAATACAAGTTTCAGGACGACATAAATCAGTGGTCTTTGCGCCATAAAACACCGTATGTTATCCCGAGGTGGTGCACAGGACGCGTTCATCGCTGAAATTGGCTGAGCGTCTTTCATCGTACCGTACTTCTGTGAGTTGTTGCTATAGCGTTGAACACATGGTGTTTTGTGACTCAACACGTTCTAATGCTAAAGAAGCGTCCATTTGATCAAAAAAAAAAGTTTACGAACGTGACCTAAGGACAAGTTGGCCATTTAAATTAGCATAGTTTTTTGTTGTAGCGGGTCATTCATTCTTGCAGGGCCGTGAAAGCTTCGCGTACACTGATTTCTACCATGCGATGAATGAAAGTAAATATTGGGTATATAAACAGTAAACAATAACACCTTAAAAATGCACTTCGAATGAATGCAACATATTGATTTCGACACAATGTGACTAGAAGTTACGCTTGCTAGCTGATAATTGTGCCCTCCGAATGGTTTGCTGCCCGCGATACCCAGCTGCGCACGACCTGTGCTATACATAAAAAGAACATAGAAGAAAAAAGAAGCGAGTTCTCAGAACTGCTAGGATATTTTCGTTCTAGCTGTTTTTTTTATTCTCGGGCACAAGTTCACCCTACCTACGTTGGTTTATTAAAATGTTTTTTACAACAAAGTGCGTTACAACATAGTACATACAACATTACACTGGACAATCTTTACGAGAATCTTTCCAGGATGACAGCGAATGCTGAACTATCGAGCCAGGAAATATATCATTCTCAATGGAAGCAGTTTGTCACTGTGATAAATTTGTGCAACAACTGATGTATGGCTTCAACATGACAGAATTATAAATGGTTGGGCAGGGACCGGCCGTCTACAGCAGAGTGTGCGCCCTGAACTTGCGCGGTCAAATGAAAAAAAAAAATATGTGAATAAAACGTAAAAACCGATGAAACGTTCGCTCATCACTCCGTTTTGCGTATGCAAACTGTTATACTAGAGGTTGGATGCTCTGCAATGTACCACACTCTGTGCCAAATACAGAAGGCAAATACTCCACGTTCCTGCGATGACATTGTAATGCATTCGATTTTACTGGCTGCTGCATAGCATGCCAGAATTATGTGTACCACATGGTCTATATTAACTTCTTCGAGAAAATAGAGGAAAACGCCAATTTCGCTCATGGCATTACGCAAAGCAACACGTCGCGCGACTTGAAACAGCAGGTATTTGACCTTTATTACTCGAGTTCTAGCCATGGAGGTGAGTGCGGCACACTCTTTCTGAGCCTGTTTAACGTCACGTAGAACGTGAACTTATTACGAGCTGGCAGCTGACCAATAGTCCCTCGTATACAACCTAACGGCACCAAGTCTGCCAGTATGAGACCCTCGTTAATGAATTAGGGAAAGAAGTGTGTACTTAAGGGATCGTTTTTTTTCGTGTTTTGACACAATAATGAGATACAGACAATAATTCCACGGAATGTATAGGGGAAGTTGTTAGACAAACTGTGATGTAAATATGAAGAAAGAAAAGTGGATGAAAGATAACTTGCCGTGAGCAGGAACTGAACCTGCGACCTTCGAATATATATATATATATATATATATATATATATATATATATATATATATATATATATATATATATATATATATATATATATATATATATATATATATATATATATATATTACTGGAGCATAGTGGCGCCAGCTCTTTGCCAGCGTGAAAGACGTTGACGTCCGTGTGGCTCGTGCTTGCCGGGTTCCTGCCTGAACCAGCTTGTTGCGGCTAACCCTTCATTTATAATAACAAATGTTTACAGGTGAACTCATTCGTTGCATTTGATGAAAACGTGTTGGGTAATGTCCTGCAGCTCCGCAGCCATAAGCTACCTTCTGATTCCACAATGACCGAGCGCGTCGATCCCCCACAAGCCTCTTCCACGCTGCCGCCTGTTATGTGCCCTGGTGTACATCGTCTGCGTGACCACCAGTCTACAACGGCACTGAAGATCATGATGTCGAGGACTGGCTGGCAGAGTACGAGCGTGCCAGCGCGATTAACAAGTGGGATGACCCTGAGAAGCTGACTCACGTCATCTTCTACCTGACAGATATGGCCAACCTATGGTTCACCAACCATCAAGCCGACATCCCCACCTGGTCGGTTTTCAAAGAGACCGTCACCTTGTTTTTCGGTCGTCCAGCCATGCGCAAGCTTCGCGCTGAACTTAGCCTGCGGGGACGATTTCAGCAAAATGGTGAGAGCTTCACGAGCTACATTGAGGATGCGATCAGCCTCTGTAGGCGAGTTGATGCGAGGATGACGGAGCCTGACAGAATAAAGCATATACTGAAAGGCATTGATGACGACGCTTTTCATATGCTTGTGGCCAAAGACCCACAGACCATCACCGCCGTGATTCAGCTCTGTGAAAGTTTTGATGAGCTGCGCAAACAGCGATTTTTTACACGTCGCGCTAATGCGAAAACAGCGGATATTTCGCTTTGGGGTGTAAAAGCAGTGGCCCCGACTACAGCGTATTGATGCCTTAAATTCAACAGTACATCCAGGAGGAAGTTGCTCGACAGATCTCTCTTGTGGCCACCATCAACGAGACACCCACAGCACTAGAACACTCACTTCGCCGTGCTATTCAGACGCAAGTTGCCGAAACTCTCCCTTCACCCGCGTCCCCAATGTCAGTTACTGCATGCACCACTGACTTATGCAGAAGCCGTCCGCCGACCTCCTGCCCAACGGCCGCTCCATTCATAAAGTACAGCCACCAACTACTACAGGTCACCAGTTTCGGTTTATCCGGTAAATCAGCCCTTCCCGCCACCTCGAGCACCTGTAAAATCTTGGCGTACTCCGGATAACCGGCCCGTCTGCTACAACTGCGGTATTCCAGGACATGCCGCACGCTACTGTCATCGCCGTGGATTCTATGTTAATGATGCTCAGCAAACCGGCAACATTCCTCGGCAATCAGAATCGCATGTGACACCTGATGCGCCTCACCCCCGCTCACGTCGACCAGACTTCAGCCTACGTCGATCTCCTTCACCCCGTCTTCGGTCTCCTTCCCTCATGCTTCACCGTTCCAATCACGCCCAGGAGGAAAACTAACAGTCGCAGTTCCTGAGGCAAGAACTGCGCCACCGACGAAATTTCTAAGGCCTCATCGTTCGCCCCCTAACCAGATTGCTATGTTTGTGGACGGTTTCACCACAACTGCTCTTGTCGACACAGGTGCCGCTATTTGTGTGATCTGTGAAGTGTTATGTCGCAAACTGAACAAAGTGACGACTCCACTGGTTGACATTTCTTTACGCACAGCGTAAAGAAATGTCAACCTTCTGCCACATGCACTGCTCATATTGTGATTCAAGGAGTGCTTTACATCGTTGAATTTGTCGTCCTTCCGTATGCGTCTCATGAAATCATCATGGGATGGAGCTTTCTGTCCGCTAATAATGTGGTTGTCGACTGCGCTCGTGCTCAACTCGTTTTGTTTCCATTCAGCACGACATTCATGGATCTCCCTTGCTCACCCAAAAAGGCGATCATCGCCGCTGACGTCGTCATCTCTGCTTTTTCGGTTGCCGTGGTCTCTATTTTGTGCAACTCCGTCCCTGATTCAACTGCCCTCTTTACGCCGTCGCAAGAATGCACTCGTCACCGGAACCTTGTCGTCCCGTTTGCCGTCATAACACTTGCCGATGGTTCCAGTGCCGTGTACGTGTGCGGTTCGTTCCCTTGTTCCGCTACCTTATTTCATGGCGAATGTATTGGGAGTCTTGACACTTATGATGACAGCATCCCTTTCGATGCCCCTTCTGATACGACGCCTATGTCCGTGGATGCTGTCACAGCTACCACCGCGTCCTCACTACCTGACGAAGATGTTCTATTGCACAGCGTGGACACCGGGCTTACGAAAGACCAGAGCAATCAGCTCGTTCAACTACTTGACCGTTTCCGCGCCTCCTTCGACTACGGACAACCTCCCTTGGGACGCACGTCAGTTGTTGCTTACCATATCGACACTGGTCATCATAATCCGCTTCGTCAGCGCCCCGCCCCTACCGCGTCTCGCAGGCTGAGCGTGATGTCATCATACAACACGTCGACGAGATGCTGCAACGGGGTGTTATTCAACACTCACACAGTCCTTGGGCTTCGCCAGTGGTCCTCGTGCGAAAAAAAGATGGCTCTACTAGGTTCTGCGTGGATTACCGTCGACTAAGCAAAATCACATGCAAGGATGTTTATCCCCTGCCACGCATTGATGATGCCTTGGATTGCCTTCAAGGTGCAAAGTTTTTTTCTTCACTGAATCAGCGCTCTGGATATTGGCAAGTGCCAACGGCCGAACCAGACCATCCAAAAAACAGTGTTTGTGACCCCTGACGGCTTATATGAATTTAATGTAATGCCCTTCGGTCTTTGCAATGCGCCTGCGACTTTTGAAAGGATGATGGACAGTGTCCTCAGGGGACTCAAATGGCACATCTGACTATGCTATTTAGATGAAATAGTTGTATTCTCTGCAAATTTTAAAAGTCATCTTTCTCGTCCGGAACAAGTTCTCCAGTGCCTTACAACAGCCGGATTGCAACTGAACTTCAAAAAATGTCACTTTAGCACCCGCCAACTCGCAATTACTGACCACGTCGTCTCGAAGGAAGGAATATCGCCAGACCCTGCCAAACTGCGTGCCGTTTCCGATTACCCCAAGCCTACTACCCTAAAGGGGCTCCGTAGCTTCGTAGGCTTGTGCTCGTATTTTCAGCGTTTCATTCGCATTTTTGCCTCTATAATCGCCCCCTGACTCAGCTTCTTTCCAGCAGCGCGGACTTCTCTGGCTGGAATTCCCACTGCGATGACGCATTCACGGTGCTGCGCCAGCTACTCACGTCTCCGCCAGTTCTCCGCCACTTCGATCCCAATGCACCTACTAAAATTCACACGGATGCTAGCGGTGTCGGCCTCGGTGCCATTCTCGCTCAACGCAAGGGTGGCTGCGACGAGTACATTGTCGCCTATGACAGCCGTACCCTAACGAAGGCAGAGTCCAACTATTCCGTCACAGAAAAGTAGTGCTTGGCTATTATTTGGGCTATAAAATAATTTCGCACTTGCCTTTATGGACGCCAGTTTGATGTCACAGATCCCCATGCCTTATGCTGGCTAGAGTCCATGAAATACCCCACTGGCCGCCTTGCTCGTTGGGCTTTACGCCTTCAGGAATACGACATCCATGTTATCGCTCAGGACACAGACATTTGGGCGCCGATGCTCTATCCCGTTCTCCGCTGCCTCCTGACCTTGCCTGCTTACCAACTGCCACCTGTGATTCGTCGTCGTTAAGCATCACCGACATGCCATCCGAGCAGCGCAAGGATCCCTGGATCAATTATCTGCTCGACGTCCTCTCTCACAGTTCGTCAGAATCGGCTTCGCGCTTCCTCTCTCGTCAAGCAAGACACTTGGCTTTCCGTGAAGGCTTGTTGTATCGCCGCAATTACGTAACGGATGGCCGTGGGTGGCTCCTTGTCCTCCCTCGTCCTTTCCGCTCGGACATCTGCGCTGCCTTTCACGATGACCCCCAGGGTGGCCACGCTGGAGTATTCAAGACTTACTCTCGCCTTCGTCTAAGATACTACTGGCGCGGCATGTATCAGCACATTCCTCAGTACGTTCGGTCATGCACCACGTGTTAACGCCACACGACGCCTTCTCATAGCACTGCTGGCCCTTTGCAACCCTTAACCTGTCCAGCGAGACCATTCGACCGCGTCGGAATTGATATTTATGGTCCTCTACCCAACACTCTTCGAGGCAACCGGTGGATTATCGTCGCCGTCGATCAGTTTACACGTCACGCTGAAACATCTGCGCTGCCTGCTACCACTGCGAACGACGTTGCTTCCTTTCTTCTTCACCATCTGATTTTGCGACACGGTGCGCCTCGTGAATTACTCAGTGACCGTGGACGCGTGTTTCTCTCGAACGCCGTTGACGAGCTACTCAAGGAATGTCGCATTGTCCGTCGGAAAACCTCGGCATACCATCCTCAAACCAATGGCATGACAGAGCGCTTTAATCGTACCTTTGGAGATATGCTTGCCATGTACGCGTCTGACAACCACACTAATTGGGGCCAAGTGCTCCCTTTTGTCACGTACGAGTACAACTCTGCGCCACAAACAACCACCGGCTTTTCTCCTTTCTTCCTCCTGCACGGACGTGAACCATCATGCTCCATGGGCACCATTCTCTCTTACAGACCTGATGTTTCCGAAGCGACGCCTGTTTTCGAAGAGTGTCGTCAACTCGATCGCTCGTTTACCGCACAAGACCAATGGTGCCAAAAACTGACCACGATGCCTCTGCGTCTAGTGTCCACTATAACCCAGGAATGTTGGTTGGGCTCTGGGTCCCGTCTACCCCTCCCGGTCTTTCCCCGAAGCTTTCGTCAAAATGCCATGGCCCCTACCGCCTGCTGCGTCAAAGATTTCCTGTCAACTATTAAGTTGAGCCTATTGATTCACTTTCGGACCAACGCTGCCGGGCGCGTGAAACAGTACGCGTATCACGCCTAGAACCGTGCTATGATCCTCCTGTCGTCTCATTTGCCTAGGTCGCCAGGTTGGCTCCTTTCTGTGCGGGGATTACTTGTACAAGAGCATAGTGGCGCCAGTTCTGTGCCATCGTGAAAAAAGACGTTGACGTCCGTGTGGCTCGTGCTTACCGAGTTGCTGCCTGAACCAGTTTGTTACGGCTAACGCTTCTTGAATAATAACAAGTATTTACACGTGAACTCGCTCGTTGCAATATGTATAATTGAAGGAAGTACATACTTTGTTGCTGGTTTTTTTTCTTGTTAGACACAGTAGCAATGAGATCTAACAGACAATAATGCAAGGAAAGTATAGGGGAAGCTATTAGCCTTAATTGTAATGTATATGTCAATAAAGAAAAGGATGAAAAGATAACTTACCGTGGGCAGAAACCAAGCCTGCAACTTTCGAACAAAGCGTTCGATGCTCTACCAAGTGAGCTACCACTGCGGCCATCCCCTCATCTTTCGCATGATCACGCATGCAAGAGGGTGAGAGGCCGCGAAAAGTTCCTCCCTAAAGTGACGCATCTGTTGCGCGTGGTGTTTAGTGTCTGAAGAGGGTGGAAGCGTAGGCATACGGGATACCCTTGCCCTCTCGGCCAGTGAAATCAAAATGTGACTGCGTGGTGCGCCATGAGCGTTACGCGTGATCCTGATGAACGCGATAACAGGAGACCATTTTTTCGCGACGTTTTTTTTGTGACTTTAGATCACACGAAGACATCTTGCGAACGCGTTAGCTTGACCGTCCTGAACGGGTGTCTCCGGTAGCTCAGCACTTCTGCATTGAAGGTCTACAAAGGAAATCCACGTGTAGTCCTTTCGAGTTAATATGGCTGCTTCTAGCGTGAGATATTCTACCAAAGAAAAAGTAGACGTGATGCTTGCAATGGCTGAAATGAATGACAACACTTCGTTAGTAATACAGCTTCATGCGTATCGCCGCCCACACCGTCCGCTTCCAACAATTCCCACTTTCATAAACCTGTTTCGTCGCTTTTGCACAACAGGCTCAGTCCACCTTCCAAGACGGACCACGAAGGCAATCGTGAAGACTTTCGAATCGACGTTGTCGCGTGTGTAACCTTGATGCCAGAGCTCAGCATCCGACGGATTGCCGATCAGTGCGGTCGCAGCGTCGGAACAGTCACAAATGGTTTAAGAAAGCACATGTTCCATCCATATTACGTTTACCTTCAACAGTACTTAAATAAGGCGGACTTTGAAAGGTGAGCTGAGTTCTCAGATTGACGCCTCATCAAAACTGATCAAGAAAATGACTTTTCGCACAAAATAATTTGGACTGATGAAGCTCGGTTATGCCTGAAATGGAAGCGTTAATCTTCACAACGCCCATCATTGGGCACAAGAAAACGCACACTGGCTGAGGCAGCACAGGCATCAAGTTTGCTGGAGTGTGAATGTGTGGTGTGGCGTACTCAGGGACAGTATCATCGGACCCCGCTTTTTTAGGACAACTTGAACGGAAAGATGTGCACAGAAGAAATATTAGCTAGGTGTTGTCATTGATGACCTAGTCGGCAATCTTTCCCCGAATGACCTGCGTCATGTATGGTTTCAGCACGATGGAGTACCACCACATTTTTCTACCAGGGTGATAAACTGGTAGGACAGACGTTTTCCACAACAGTGGAATTGGTGCGCAGGAGCAATTTTTTGGCCACCAAGATCTCCTGACGTTTATCCGCTCGAAGTTTTTCCTTGGGGCTACGTTAAAGATCGAGTTTACCTAACAGAGCCTAGCGATGTTAATGGCATGAAGGACAGAATAACATTTGCCTGTGTGACTATTCCTGCAGAAGTAGTGCACCGAGTCATCGAGTCGACGCGAAAATGGTACATGCTTGGCGTTGCTGCCGAAGGCAGACATTTTTAACACTTTTCGGGGCAGAGTTTTGATGAGATTTGTGCATGACCGAAACAAGCTTATGTAGAGGCAGTAAACATGCGTTAGCAAGGATAGAACTGTTGCAGTTAATATTGGTGGAGTTGTGGCTCTTGATTTCAATAAAAGTTAGAGTACTCGGACATCAGCAGTCACGCTATTCGCGTAGTCCAGGCAACGACCACGCACGTTTCTATAGTCATTATTACGCACGCGCACTGGCATCCAGATTCTCCGCTCGCACTTGCCACTATCGTTAGAGGCTCTGCAGTTGCGTGTTACGACACTGGTTGCAAGGGTTCTTCAATTTTTTATTTCGACGGCTGAGAGGGCAAGGCTGACTGCTATTCACCTATCCTACACTTCCACCCTTTTCACACACAAAACAGCGTCACTTTAGGAAGGAGCTTTGCGCTGATCCTTACCCTTTTGCAGGTGTAATCATGCGAACGACAATTAAACTTTGGAGCCGGATATCTCGGAGCACAGGCGTGCTAAAAAATTCTTCCTACTGAAACTGTGTACAAACACCACTGCATGCCTACATTTTCTTCATTATAAACATGCCAACTTACCACAGCCCGTAAAAAGTTAATTATTAAATTTTAGTCAATTGGGCGGCTGACACTGATAATTATCATCTAAATTTCTGTCTCCGTGGTCACTTAACTTATATGCACAAGTGGTTCTCACGTGCCTTCCAGCGCCTAATTTAAAAAAAATTATAAAGCTTAACCTTGAACACCGGGTATGTGAATTAAGGTGGGACGGTCAGTCAGTGCCTTAAGCAGCCTCAGCGGTGAGTGTAGAACACTCTTTATGAGCCTGTTTGGCGTCACGTAGCACGTGAACTTATTGCGAGCTAGCAGCTGACCTTTAATCCCTCGTATACTACCCAAAGGCACCAAGCCTGTCAGAACGAGACCCTCGTTATATTTTCATATATTTATACATTATACTGCAGTCACAAAGAACCAGCAGGTGGAGAAATATACTGTTGCAGGTTAACAAACACAGGTGTAGCCGAATGGCACACAAGTTCACAGAAGAGTGACCAAAGCAAATCTATCGAAATATCTGCAAGTATTACAAAAAACAGCTTAGCCTAACTAGACAACCAGATATTACAGTTCTCAGTAGAGTGACGCCTATATAGGATTAAAACAAAAACACATCCTCACCCTTCCGCTTTAAAGTCTCCTCGTTCACGCGCTACGTGACGCCAAACAGGCTGATAAAGAGTGTTCCACACTCGCCACTCAGTTGGTAGAGCATCTAACGCGTTGTGCGAAGGTCACGGGTGCGGTTCCCTCTTACGGCAAGTTATCTTTTCATCCACTTTTCCTTCTTCACATTTAAACCTACAAAAAGGTCTCATAACTTCCCTAGGATACCCGGCTGCGGCGGCTGCATTTTCGATGTAGGCGAAAATGCTGTAGGCCCATGTGCTCGGTTTTGGGTGCACGTTAAAGAATTGAAATTTCCAGAGCCCTCCACAACGGGGTCTCTCATATTCATAGGGTGGTTTTGGAACGTAAAACCCCACATATCAGCCAATCAACCGTTTTCTTGTCTTGACTTGATTATCTATTATTTTGTATGCTTTTGATTAACCAAAAGCGGAAGTGCCGCCGATTGTTTGAATACTTTTGCTAACTCCTCAATATTAGACGTGTAGAGAGTGCTGAATGTAGCCTGTGGTACATTAGAAATCAAAAGACAAGGTCCTTATCCACCTAGAAAACGGTCAACGCACAGTCAATGCACAGAGTAAAGCTGCGATGCGACATGTTTGGTGAGACAAGCCCTGGCAAGAGTGTCCCGCCGTTACTTTTTGTTCCAGGCCACGCGAATAATCTCACGTACACAAGTATATTTCTCTACCAAGAAATAGAATACAGACCTAGATCTTCGCAAGGCCGTGGTGATCTAGTGGTAAAGGCACACGGCTGCTGACCCGCAGGTCGCGGGATCGAATCCCGGCTGCGGCGGCTGCATTTCTGATGGAGGCGAAAATGTTGTAGGCCCGTGTGCTCAGATTTGGGTGCACGTTAAAGAACCCCAGGTGGTCGAAATTTCCGGAGCCCTCCACTACGGCATCTCTCATAATCATATGGTAGTTTTGGGACGTTAAACCTCACATGTCAATGAATCAATGAATCAATCAGACCTCGCGATCTTCGACAGTATGTAGCACACGAGAACGAACAGCCCGAACCTTCAAACGAGCACTCACACCGTAAGAATCCGAGGACCACTCTGCTGTGTCCGAACCTGCTGAACAGTGTTGGACGGAATATGGCTCTCGAAGTATGACATCTACCTTCCGTGTCTCTGAAGTCTCTCGGCAGGGAGTGAACGAGACAGATGAGAGATCCTGCAGGGTGCACAGAGCGACGGCGGTGGCGGTGAGTGTTGTATCACAGAATAATGCTATATATATATATATATATATATATATATATATATATATATATATATATATATATATATATATATATATATATATATATATATATATATATATATATATATATTATGTCCGGTGTTGTCGTCGGCCCATAGACGTACGCGTTGGTCGCGGTAGTCCAAAAAGCTCAGACAGCCTCGAACGGTTAAAAACAAGTTTATTCCTATTCGGATGGAGGCGGCGGCCGAACTGCCGGGGGAAACGACGGTGGCTCGTTTTCGCCGAGCGGGGGAAGGGGAGGAATCAACAACTGGAAGTAGTTTCAGCAACCGGTCCTTTGCGGGTTCGGAGCTCGCTCGTGACACAGGGGTGCTTGGAACACAACAATATATATTGCTACATGCATGTGTATTGACATTATAGGGGGCGACGCGCGTGTGTGCCTGACGAGGAAGACGAAGGGTTGTCTCGGCTCGATCGCTGGTGAACCGGGCACGCCATTACCGCTGGTTTGGAATATATTTCATCCCCAGCCTCGTCGTTACGGCGTCTCTTCTTTTCCGTAACATATTTGGTGGAGGTGGAACGTTCCCCGTCTTCGCCACGAAGCTTCGCAGTGGCCGCACCATTCAGTCTCCGGCCATGGCTACCAATGACAACAGCCTGCCAGCGTCTCCATCTGTAGCTCCAGCCACCACATACCTGACGATGCCCACACCCCGTGATCCAGGTACATTCTCCGCACAACCTGGGCTCGACGTCGACTACTGGCTCCGTATGTACGAGCGTGTTAGCCACACACACCGATGGGACCCTACCATGATGCTCGCCAACGTAATATTTTACTTGGACGGCACCCCACGGGTCTGGTTCGACGCCCATGAGACCGAGCTCACCAGCTGGGATACCTTCAAAGAGCGACTACGTGACATCTTTGGGGACCCGTCCGGTCGCCAAATGGAAGCGCGAAAAGAACTCGCCACTCGTGTGCAGTCGTCAACAGAGTCGTATGTCTCGTACATACAGGATGTGCTCGCGTTGTGCCGAAAAGTCGACGAGCAAATGACAGAGAGTGACAAGGTGGGCCACATACTTAAGGGCATAGCGGACGACGCCTTCAATTTGCTCGTCTACAATAATGTCACGACCGTAGATATGACCATCAAGGAATGCCGTCGCTTCGAAATGACCAAAAGCCGCCGTGTTCTGCCTCAATTTACGCGGCTACCAAACACGGCTGTTACATCCACTTGCACCGATCTCGGTGCCGCACCATCCATGCAGGACAGCGTGACACGAATAGTTCGACGGGAGCTTGAGGCGTCAAGTCCGGCACCATTTCCTTCACATCCGCTCGACCATGGCGCCGCAGAAACGCCTCCGCCGGTCTCCGTTATTCAAGCCGTCGTGAGGCAGGAAATTGCAAAGCTTGGTTTTCCTGTGGCCTGCTCTGTCTCCCGACCCGTCTCCAGACCAATGACAACAAATGCACCACGCCATGACTTACACTTTATTCCGCGATCCCGCAATCCGGCGGAATGGAGAACTGCAGACGACAAGCCGATCTGCTTCCGCTGCCACTGAGTTGGCCATATCTCCCGCTACTGCCGCAGCACTTGGACGCCCTCAAACTGGAGCCAATTTTCCTCTAATCGACCATACGAGGACTCCTGTCGGTATTCGCCCAGTCGTGTTTACCCTTCTTCCGACATCCCCAACAGCCGCTCCACTGCTCGTTCACCGCCACCTCACCGTCGCCGTTCCCCATCGCCCCAACCACGCCGCTATCCGTCGCCGGTCAACTGTGGATCCTCTCGGACGGAAAACTAGATCATGCAGCTCCGGGAGGTAGTGCTGCATCGCTTGCGAATGATCCAAATCCTCCATTGACGCTCCCCACTGATACGAACTTGATTAAGGTGTATGTGGACTGTATTTCTTTGACGGCGTTAGTCGATACCGGAGCTCAAGTGTCTATAATGAGTGCTCATCTGTGTCGCCTGCTCAAAAAAGTCCTCACGCCTGCAGCAACTAAAGCCCTCCGTGTCGCTGATGGTGGAACTGTGGCCATCACTGGAATGTGTACCGCTCGTGTTAGTATTGCCGGCCGCCATGTTCCCGTTTTATTTACGGTGCTTGAAAATTGCCCCCACGACCTAATCTTCGGCATGGACATCCGCATCCGCATATCGACGCATTCTGCCCTCATCGATTGTGCCGCCGGTACTCTCTGCCTAGAACTTCCTCTTCTCCCGGATTCTCACCCTGAACTCCCAAACAGCTTGTGCACCACTGACTTCTTCCGGATACCGCCTAAAGCTCTCACATTCATCGAATTGGCAACACCCTCTCCCGTGCTCGACGGTGATTATATCGTGACGCCGATTCCTGATGTTCTCCTGGCGCGTGACATTACTGTCCCACACTCTGTCGTAAGCATGACCTCTAACCGAACATATTTACCTGTTATCAATTTCGGTTTCATAAAACAAGTGCTACCCCAAGGAATTTCGGTCGCCACACTAAGGCCCTTAATTGACGACCACGTCACCTGTTTTACGGCAGACGTATGTCCCGAGCACCCACATCACTCGCAGGATGTCACGTGCCTCGATTCGACCTTACGCTCCATGATCGCCCCGGACCTCAAACCTGAGAAGTCAACCGCGCTATGCCGCCTTCTGGCTTCATACCGCGACATATTCGACGTCGACCACCGTCCACTCGGCCAGACTTCACTCGTCAAGCACCGCATTAACACAGGTGATTCCCATCCCATTCATCGGCGACCATACCGGGTGTCTGCCACCGAGCGTAAAATAATTCACCAAGAAGTCACCAAGATGTTAGCCAAAGGAATTATTGAACCCTCTTCGAGCCCATGGGCGTCCCCCGTTGTGCTCGTTAAAAAGAAAGATGGCACGCGGCGCTTCTGCGTGGATTACCGTCATCTGAATAGAATCACGAAAAAGGACGTTTACCCTTTACCCCGCATCGATGACGCTCTCGATTGTCTCCACGGCGCCCGATACTTTTCCACAATAGACCTACGTTCTGGGTACTGGCAGATTGCTGTCGACGAAAAAGACCAAGAGAAGACCGCATTTGTAACTCCAGACGGCTTATATCAGTTCAAGGTTATGCCATTTGGGCTATGCAACGCCCCAGCCACGTTCGAGCGCATGATGGACTCTCTGCTACAAGGGTTCAAATGGTCAACATGTCTTTGTTATCTTGACGATGTCGTTGTATATTCCCCAACATTTGAGACCCACCTTCAGCGTTTGTCAGCTATTCTCGACATATTCCGCACTGCAGGCCTCCAATTGAACTCGTCGAAGTGCCCCTTCGGACGCCGGCAAATTACAGTGTTGGGCCACCTTGTCGACGCCTCTGGTGTGCAGCCGGACCCCGAGAAAATTCGTGCAGTTACCAGTTTTCCTGTACCCCAGTCAGCCAAAGACGTCCGGAGTTTTGTAGGACTTTGCTCCTATTTTAGAAGGTTTGTGAAAGATTTCGCAACCATCGCTCGACCCCTCACGGAGCTTCTAAAGAAAGACGTCACATTTACGTGGGGTACCGACCAAGCTGCTGCTTTCTCTCACCTAATCACGCTACTGACGACTCCACCCATATTGGCTCACTTTGACCCATTCGCTCCGACGGAAGTTCGAACCGATGCTAGTGGTCACGGAATCGGAGCCGTGTTAGCCCAGCGCCAACGGGGACACGACCGAGTTGTCGCCTACGCTAGCCGCCTCCTCACAGCTGCTGAGCGCAACTATTCTATTACGGAGCGTGAATGTCTTGCTCTTGTTTGGGCAGTCTCAAAGTTTCGCCCATATTTATATGGCACTAATTTCTCTGTGATAACTGACCATCATGCGCTATGTTGGCTTACGTCACTGAAGGATCCTACTGGCCGGCTCGGGCGCTGGGCTCTGAGACTCCAAGAGTATACCTTTACGGTGACGTACAAGTCCGGACGCCTACATCAGGACGCAGACTGCCTGTCACGCTACCCGGTCGCTGAGTCGAGCACTATGCATGACACCGACACCGAGCCTTGCGTCTTTTCCCTTTCACAAATGACATGCATCGGTGACGAGCAGCGCTATGATGCGTCCTTGCGTGCTATCATTGAGCGCCTCGAATCACCATCTTCCAGTCAGTCCTATCGCTCGTTCGTGCTCCACGATGGGGTATTATACCGCCAAAGTTTTGAGCCGGATGGACCGGCTCTGCTGCTTGTCATTCCGAAACACCTTCGCTCGGAAGTTCTACATGAACTTCATGACCTTCCGACTGCTGGTCACCTTGGTGTGTCACGCACTTACGACCGAATACGCCGACGCTTCTACTGGCCAGGGCTTGCACGCTCAGTCAGAAGGTACGTTGCGGCTTGTGAGAAATGTCAGCGCCGTAAAACGCCATCGACACTTCCCGCCGGACACCTTCAACCACTTGATATTCCATCAGAACCTTTCCTCCGCGTTGGCTTGGACCTACTTGGCCCCTTTCCCTTGTCTTCCTCGGGTAACAAGTGGATAGCCGTGGCCACCGACTACGCCACGCGTTATGCCATCACACGAGCTCTCCCAACAAGCTGCGCCACAGATGTCGCCGACTTCCTCCTCAAGGACGTTATTTTGCAACACGGAGCCCCACGGCAGCTGCTTACAGACCGTGGCCGCACCTTTTTGTCGAAGGTCATAGCCGACATCTTGCAGTCCTGTAAAACGAGACACAAGCTGACTACGTCATACCACCCGCAAACCAATGGACTAACGGAGCGCCTCAATCGAACTCTTACAGACATGCTCGCTAAGTATGTTTCTACCAACCACACCGACTGGGATCTCGCGTTGCCGTACGTCACATTTGCCTACAATTCTTCGCGCCACGACACTGCCGGCTACTCTCCATTTTTTCTGCTGTTTGGCCGAGAACCAACATTGCCTCTAGACACCGTCATACCGTCCCCTGGAGTACCGACCAGTGAATATGCCATGGACGCTATCACTCGGGCCGCTCACGCACGCGAAATCACCCGTACTCGCCTTCTGACCTCTCAAGAGAAGCAACGGCGCTTGTATGACCAACGACACCGCGACGTACACTTTCCACCTGGTTCTTTGGTACTGCTCTGGTCTCCAACCCGTCAAGTTGGCTTGTCAGAGAAGCTGCTTACTCGCTACACAGGCCCATACCGAGTCCTTCGTGTGGTTACGCCTGTAACATATGAAATTGGTCCTGCCACCCCGTTGCCTTCATGTGCCCAACAGGCTACCGATATTGTACATGTTGCGCGCTTGAAGCCCTACAACTCTCCTAGTGACGTTGACATCTAAATGCGCCGAGACGGCGCTTGCGCCGCCGGGGGTTATGCTACATGCATGTGTATTGACATTATAGGGGGCGACGCGCGTGTGTGCCTGACGAGGAAGACGAAGGGTTGTCTCGGCTCGATCGCTGGTGAACCGGGCACGCCATTACCGCTGGTTTGGAATATATTTAATCCCCAGCCTCGTCGTTACGGCGTCTCTTCTTTTCCGTAACAATATATATATATATATATATATATATATATATATGGCATGCTCGCTCGCACTGTTTTACGGCCTCTTAGATGCCGCGGCTGATGGGTGGCGTCCTGTCAAAGCTATTGAAAATAAAAATAAAATCATGAACGTTACAGTTCAACTTTCATGGCGTAGGCACGCAGCATGATATACGGAATCTTGTGCGAGACACACGCCTATCTTCGGATGCAGTACGCCTATTTTCTGAAGTGTGCCATTACGCCCCATTTTTCGAGTCAGGTAGTTTGATCTCACGCACTGCTTCAAATAAAGCAATAGTTTGGTCATTTAACGAACGGCGTACAGCCGAGTTCCTTTTAATGTCACGACAAAGACTGTCGAAAAACTTTAGCGATACATGATTTTTTTTTCTATGGTGGCTACTGTGTATGTGTACCTGTGCTGCTTCAATCGCATGTAGTACGCGCATGTGCTTGCGTGTGTCGACATACTGTAGCGAAAACACAAACTTCATGATCACTAGAATACTGCATGCAACGTGGGCTACCATTTATACTTTTCAGTAAACTTGTCATGTTGTAGACTTGTTAGCTGCGCTATTCAGTGTATTTTGACGTTCAGCGTATAGTGAGCGAAATTATCTATCGCATTTGTGCATTTGGACGCTCGACATTATTTGTTATGTATGAATGTAGTTGCACAAACTGCTGTATTTTTTTCTAAAATAAGGTCGTCAGACCTAATGCTATCAGAGTTTACTGAAAATTGATTACATGCTTCCTGCCCAGTATACACAAAAATCGATCGATCATATCTACCAAGTATTCATCCTTCAATGCTGTGCTCAGCTGGGTCAGCAGTGGTAGATTAGCAAGGCTTTTTTTTTTTGGCAAGAACTGTTTCTTGATGACAGGTAAACGTCACTAACCTTTTCACTATATATCTTCACTAAAGTCATTTTCGCTCTCTCCGAAACAAGTTATTCTCTAAAGCATAGGAGGTGTTTTATGCAGTTTCGTTTTTGAGAGATGACGCCTTACAGCGCGGAGCGTAATGTGCGTAAAATATTTGAGCTCTAATCCTAGCCTAGCCCAAAGCATTCTGCCATGTTTTACCGGGGTCTGCAGACCGGTCGTCTGTACTCCGAGCATGTATTTATTCAAATGCACGCCGTATAAATAGACGTTTGATTCACAGCATACTGGAGGAAATCGCTAATCTACTACCGCTGACACAACTAAGCAATGAAGGCTGAATTCCTGGTAGATGTGATTGATTGATTTAGATGTATATTTTGCGGCCAGCCAATCAATTATTTTCAATAAAATAAGATATCATTTGGTCTAATGACCACATTTTAGCAAAAACAATAGTTTACGCAGCTATATCTATGCATAATGTATAATTTGCGAAAGTACTTCATTTAATCTCTAGAAGACACCGTGTTCTACATGTATGCCTTTCGCCCCCCCCCTCCCCAAACTTTGTGCAAATTCAGGTTGTTCGTCAACAACTTTAATTTCGCGCTTTGTGGACATTTCTTTCCCATAAACAATTTGTCGTTCTGTGTAGAGAGCTCCCGTTTAGAGTACATCCATTAGAACTTCACGCCGTACAGGTTGAGCAAGGTACACGTGATTACGGGAGTCATTTTCAACGCACAGTTTACTGTGACAATGACGACCGAAAGAAAAAAGTTAGCTATCTGCAATGAATTATTTCTACATGTTCTTACATACGTGTACATTTTGCGAGAATCCCGACTGAAGGCAACGTTCAAGGACTATCGATTCACTCAGTCGATGATGCCACTGCGCTCCTTATCTCATATTCTGCGCTCCTTATCTCAAAAATATGCAATGCTGAATAAACGGAGATAAGCACATGAAGTTACCACTTGTCCTTTTTTTGGGTAAAAGGGTATAGAATGTGAGAGTCACGTATTATATTATTCGATACAATATGAATACTTTGTGAAGGTACTTAATTTACTCTAAAAGCTCCATGTCGTTTACACATATAGCCCCCCTTCCCCCAACTTTCTTTATACATACATTCGCCCCATTACACATATATCTTTTCACATATATTTCCCACACCCAACTTTCTTTATAGCTAAATATTCGAAAATAGATTGACACAGGCCATAAAGTGCACACATGTAATGAAACGTTATCACAGTGTTTCTTAATACGTAATAACCTAGTGCCGTATAGTACGCATTTGCATATGCCGGCTAAGTGTTCACCTAGCTCGCAAATGAAAGTTTGACACTGTGTGAGAAACAACTTGCCAATATCCATTATTCAGTATTCCATACGGACAGAATAAGTGCCACAGGAAAACAATGTCATGGTTGGTCAGTCCGTCAGTTGTTAGTAGCGATATGTGACACGGATAAAGACGGGGGACACATTTGGGTTACTTAATTATATACGTTTTTTTTCCATCCCCGACATTCGTTTTTGCGAGTTATCATGTATTATACATTTTAATTAAGGCCCCAAGCAATAAAAGCAAAGCAAGTACAACAAAAGAAACAAAAAAACTTCGATGCACTACCACTGTGCGTAATGCAAGTTATGGCCCACAAAAATGAAGTCCGTCGTGTGCCACAGTAAGACTAATTAGCCGATTTTTTTTCTTGTATTCTGCAATTCAATGCAGTATTTTAAAGAAGGAATACCACAACCAGCTCGCCTCTCACTATCCGCCAGGTGAAAAGCAGTGAAGCCTTTACGCTGGGCTCCAAGAAATGTCGTTAGTCGCCACGGCAACAGCAACCGTCAATGTCGCAGCGCCGCTAAAGCGGCGACTTCCGTCCGCTTTGGTTTCCGATAGCGATCACGAGTCGATACACTGCGAAACGAAGCGGGCAAAAGTCGCTTTTGCTTCGCAGCAACCGCTCTGAAACGCTTAGCGAGACGACGTGCTTTAATGCTATTATTTATCATTATTTCTCTCTGAAGAGAGAGTCGCGGGGAGTCGTCTATCACGAGGCAGATTTATGTGGGTCAGTCCGATTGTATCTCGCACCCCGTTGGCTTTGCATCGGGTGGCGCTTTTTTCATATGTCGGTGTTCCCATTCCTCCCCCTCTCCTTCTTTTCGTGCTTTTGCCGCACACGAGTTGCTTGGTCGATGAACGGTTTATTTAGATGAGCCGCCCAACGGAGGAGAAAACAATGTCACGGTGCCTCCGCGACGTCGCTGTGTGTGACGTGTCCGCGAGGGGCTCAGACTGGCTCGTTCGGCCTGAAACAAACCGGCCCCCGACGGTGCCCGAACAAAGGCCTTCGACATTCTCGTGCTGAGCGACTCGGTGCTGTCGCCTTTTGTTTGAGTCGGCACGCGCTCTTGGTGGCTTTCCACGCGTAGTACGCATTTTAGGTGGTCACAGAAATAAAGAATACGTTTCAGTGTTATATGCCCAGTATGAAGACACTGCTGAACTACACTAATGTTCTCCGATTCCGTAAGAAAAAAAAAACTCACACCACAGGCCCTCGAACCTTGGGATTGTAATAAAAAGGCGACTTTCCGCCGTTGTCGCATCTCGCCCTATTGGAAACGACCTTGTACCTTGGGGTGCTCAAAAGTAATAATGTTACACTACATAGACAATGTAGATGAGTCAGTACACTCAAACAGCGCAAAACAGGGGGAAATAGTTCGCCGCCGAGATCGTTTTGGGTGGGTCCTATAGCCTACTGTTTCTTTCTATGTGTATTATGACGGCGTTAGTGGGCGTAGTGCATGCAGGGTTCACGGGGAAACACTGCTAGATCACTTGAAACTGTGAAGACGTGCGGCCTGGTTGCATGGCGTCACTTCATAAGGTGCTAAATGTGTGTGCATTATAAAAAAGTACAACACGTACAGAAGGTTCGATATCGGTGGATTAGGTAACGCGCAAAATCTGCGAATACATGAAAACAAAGTTATCCTAAGGCACAGTATATCGCAAGTGATGTCGACAGGAAAAGAAAGCAACGAAAAAAACTAAACGATAAAATACATTAACTTTCTTCGGGTTCGCTTGCAATAAACAATGAATTAGTGATGCTGGGAAGAGTTATTCTATGCATAAATTGCGAAAAAATACTGCATGTCTTCAAAAAGTTAAGGTGGCGAGGTGTCGCAGTCACTTCCCAGGTGCTTCATGTCGCCAATGCATTTCCTTTTAAGTGACTTTCTCATTTTTTGATATGCTATAGTGCCCAGCACAAGTCGCAAACTAATACAAAGGCGGTGCATGCTTTCAGGTGGCGGTGCATGCTATGACGTGCGTAAAGTGTATCGAATGGCTAAAATATTAACTTCAAAGCTTTGTGCTTACGACGTTAGCCAAAGCCTAGTGTGCGGGACGTTTATACGATGCACGTGCAAGTAAATGGGAAATTCAGCCTTGTCGTTTAACTAAGTCTAAATGGGTGATAACGTGCCGCCAGGAAACGGAGTGAGTGCGATAACTTTGAGACGTTCGCAGTGTTACCAAAAGGGGAAACAAAATAGGAAAGAAAATTGGCGCTTGCTTGACTCGTATACCTCGTCTTTGCAAAAGCCTGAAACCGAGGCGATAAGAAAAATCCAAAGTTGGCGATATCCTAGCGCAGCAGATATAGAAGGTTTCCGTGGAACTTCGCCGGCCACTTGGAGACTCAAAAATTAATAAATAAAAAGGGGCTTACTTAGGCTTCTTCTTTAAGAGTTGAGCGCGAAGAGGGTGTTTTTTAGACTTGCGGTTGTTTTATACAGGGCGTTTCTTTAAGACCTACAGATTTTGTTTCTTTAAGAAACTCTAATAATTATGGATTTTCTGTCTTCGCAGGCAATTTCTAGGTCAGAGTGGAGAGATTTCGCTACTAATTAGGTCACTCAGAAATGATTATTTGACAAGAATATTTCAATTACCGTTTTTGTTTTAAATTTTCTAGTGGTTGTTTATATGGGAAAATTTTTCCATGTCACAAGTTACGGTGAACCTAATTGCCTGAAATTGAATATGTCGCTCGTAGTTTGAAAGATCAATCGTCGAATTTCTAGGCTTCAGTGCCGGGAAAACCGAAACTAGCGCACTTGGTGGACCGTACGGGCGATCCTTGTGTTGCTCCACGCTGCGTCCATGTGAGTGTGCTTTCTTTCTTCATTTGTACCGCGAATAGCCGAATTCCACAAGACTGATTTGCCTCCGTTTCGCATGCGTTCGTGACCTCCCGCCTTTCGCATCATGCAGATGCCATCTACATTCCTCCCGCGTGAGGGGGAGACGCTACAACTGAGAAGTCGTTTCTCGCCTGGCACGCAATCATTCGAATTACTTGAAGGGGCGTTCCAGCGCGACGCAAATCAGGGACTGCCCTTCTGGCACGCCCCGTGTTCTCAGTTTCTGTTTTTCCTCCATCGTGGTCCACCATTTCGGTGATACATCACTAAAAATACGCGCGCTTTTTTATTTTAAAAGACTGGGCTGGCCGTAATTTTGGACGTTAGAAAATTTCCCCATATAAACAGGCAACCTAAAACGAAGAATAAAAAAAGTTATTTGAAATAAGTATGTTACTAAGTGATGTAAATTTAGTGTCAAATTATTTCCGTCTCTACCTAGAAATCTTTGTGGAGACGGCAAAAGATTAAGTAAAATAGCTTTCGAGGAAATGATCTGTATTGCTTAAAAAAGCACCCTGCATCCCTGGATCATTAAATAAATATTTTCGTACTTTACCCGGTATTCACGAAACCAACTTAACGGCCTATTATTTAACAAGTCTCACCAAATCTACATTCGTTTAAAACAATTCGGATTGATCATAACATGCAACAATTTTTCTATGGTGTCGATATAACGTTATATTTCTCTCTTTCTAGCATTCTGTATACTTACGTAATTGTTTCAAATAACATTGTATGCCATTTCAATGAAGATGGTAAAACTTACAATGTTATTTTACAAATAACAAATTTTATTACAGTGGTGGCATAACGCTCGATTTACGCAGTGAAATCCACCAATGTACAGACTTTTTTACCTAAGAGATCTGGGCGCCACTATCTTGGACTGCTAAGTTGATGTTCTGTTCTTTTTACAGCATAAGATCACCCCACCACGGTGGTCTAGTGGATAAGGTACTCGGCTGCCTAGGTCGCGGGATCGAATCCCAGCTGTGGCGGCAGCATTTTCAATGGAGGCGAAAACACTGTAGGCCCGTGTGCTCAGATTCGGGTGCACGTTAAAAAACCCCAGGTGGTCAAAATTCCCGGAACCCTCCACTACGGCGTCTCTCATATTCGTATAGTGGTTTTGGGACGTTAAACCCCACAAATCAATCAATCAATGTTATGAGATCACAACAAAGGTCACATGTGGAACCACAGTTGTCCACCACCGCCACTGGTGACCGTAAGCACGCAAGCACCATCACATCAGGTCACGTGAGAAAGTCACGTGACTTCATGCAGCTTCCCTCAATAAAGGGTAAATTTCAACCCAATCGTATTGGGTTTCAAAAGAAGCTAGATCGCGAGTGCCCTGCATTGGGACGTGTATCACGACCATGAGGTCACGTGAAAAAGCCACGTGACTTTGTTTATCTTCCACCAGTACAAGCGTACTTCTATATCCTATCGACAAAGATATCAAAAGAAAAGAGATCACGAGTACTCTGCGATAGCGCGTGTGTCGCAAACATGAGGTCAGGTGATGAAGCCATGTGATTTCATGGAACATCCACCAGTCCTACAGTAATCACGAACTGTATCGCTATATGTGTCAAAAGAAAGGAGATCATGAGTTATCTACGATAGCCCCTGCTACGTGAACGTCAGGTCACACGAGAAGGGAACGTGCCTTCACACAATTCCCACGGATTTTATAGGGTAACTCTCAATCCTATCCACATGTGTATCAAACGATAAAAAGCAACGAGTGCTCCGTTATAGCACGTATTTCACGACTCGGTCACGTGAGAAACTCACGTAACTCCGTCTAATTTACACTACTATAAGAGAAATTCTAAACACTATATCAACATAGGTATCAAATGAAAGGTCACGAGTGCTCTGCATTAGCAGGCGTTTCCCGAACATCAGGCCACGTGAGAAAGTCCCGTGACTTCAATTACCTTCCCTTACTACAAAAATCATTATCATTCTATCTACATGGGTATAAAACGAAAGATATTTTGAGTGACGGCAATGGCGATCTCAAGGTGGCTGACTTTGGCTTTTCTCGTGCATTCACGCCACCCGTGCGCATCTTCACACACAAAGTGGGCACCCTCAGATACCGAGCACCGGAGATTCTCATGGGTGCTAGTCATTACTCGACACCGGTGGACGTGTGGAGCATCGGGTGCATTTGTTTCGAGCTACTCACCGGTAAAACTCTCTTCCGCGGGGATTCGGAGATCGACCAGCTGTTCCGAATTTTTCGCGTCCTAGGTACACCTACAGAGGAAACATGGCCCGAAGTTCAAGAGCTACCGAACTACAAGTCGACATTTCCGATATAGAAAACTAACATCGTGGCCGAGCTGCTTCCTGGGGTGGACTGCGAGGCTGTAGATCTGCTCCTGAAGATGCTTATCTACAGCCCTGGCGAGAGGATCTCGGCCAAAGACGCCACCGCTCACCCCTATCTGGCCGGATCGAGTGATAGCAAGCGGGTGGCACCCACCGCCGATAAAGAAGGGCAATAAGACATCGCCTTGGCTTTGTGACAAGGACCCTTCACACTTCCTGTTACAAACAAAACAAGTCAGCGAAAGTGATGCTGTGTATAGTATGCTTTATTAAGGCTGTCCTGAAAATGATGTCACGCGCTTGCAGATCGGAAAAAGGCCTCTGTTAAACCAGGAAAAGTTGAATTATTTATTGAGAGAACTGTTGACATTCTTCGAAAATGTAATCCTAGAAGACAAGGAAAAACACTGAATGGAAGTTTGAAGGTTGACAGAATTATTTAAAAACACACAGGTGGAATCGATGCCCGTTATTTTTGTTTAACTTTATATCGAGCGAGAAACAAGGCTAAGCTGCCTCCATTTCGTTTGCGTTGGTGTTGTTGCCGTTCTCGCATCGTGTCGGTGCCAGTATTCACAACGTTTGGCGTGTTTTTGGTGCATCGTTTCTTAGAGATGTTGCAGCGGTGCGATGCTGTGTGTCGTGGTAAGGATGCGTGATCCATGCCAGCCTCTCAACGTGCGCGCATAGAGGGCTCCATCCCACAGAAACAGGCAGCACAGAGGACGTCGAAACGACAGAACACCGCTTGCGTGCAAGGCCTGGCATGGGCATGTATACGAATGTACCGTGCGCGCCAATGACGTGCTGATGCGTCCGCGTCGTGTGATCCTCCAGCTCCTGTTTGCTCCGATACCAAATGGGGCAGAGAAGGAATTGGGGTTGCGAAGTCTACATCGAGTGAGTGGCGAAGGTTTCAAGCTCACCTCCTCATGTCATGCTTCCGAAGCTCGTAATAAACATATTTAAAAAACCTAGTGATACGAAAATTTTCATCGGGCACGCATCAACTTCCTCTAAGTAAAATTTTTCTTGTGACTTAGTGGAGCGCCATTGAAGAAGCAAATGGTAAATGAAACAAAAACTACATCCATATCGTTTTTTTTCATCTACACTTTACTTTCCTTTGATGAAACTCCACGGTTTCGCTTTCGTTCTTCATCGTCCTGCCGCTGCGCCGAAGCACCTACTGCTCCCTACACTAGCCAGACGCCGTGGAGATACCGAGCGGACGACGCGACATGGGTGAATAGATGTGTAGAGGCTATTCGACCTTCCTGTTGGCTAAAAGGCCTTGTAGGCTTGACAGTCCTGAAAGTGACTTATGAGATGGAGTTTAGGTTGCACCCCACGAGAGCTCTATTTTGCGGAGTAACATGAATACCAGGCTGCAGCAGTACTTCAAAGCAATAATTGTGGCTAAATTGCGCTTATATTGGCACCGATTTTGAAAACAGGAATTTATAAGAATTTGAGCACATACGTCAAATATAACCAACTAAAGGTGCTATAAAAACACAGTGAAACCTCCTCTTACCCTCTAATTTGTGCCCATATGTAAAAATGGCACGATCGAAATTCACGAAACAAAAGAGGCATTTTCCTATATTCAGGTCTCTCATGATATTCGTGAGATGCGTGTGTTATAACAACATGACGACGGGCCACGCTCATGATGTGCTCTGGGTCATTTCGCTAGCTTCACATATACTAAATTTGTTATTACGTGACGCGAACGGATGACGATGCTAAATGACACGCCCAAACATTATATACATGGCATGCGTGTCATGTTTTTGTAACCAAGAAAATATAATAACAAAACAGCAGTACGGTTTTCAGAAGAAAAAAAAGTGCAGAGGGGGCTTTGCTGTCTATCAAGGACAAAATTATAGATAATTTTGAGCAGAGATCTTATACGCTTGGAATATTCTTTGATTTCAAAAAGGCTTTCGATTCGATTAAACATGAGATATTCTTGGTGAAATTAAACCATTACGTCATAAGGGGTGTTTCACTCAAATTATTAGGCAGTTACTTAACAAATCAATTTCAGTATTGTGATACGCATCATGCAGTATCTAAAATGGATAAAATTAAGTACGGCGTCCCTCAAGGATCTATATTAGGCCCGCTCCTGTTCCTCTTATATATCAATAATATTGTTAATATACCACTAACCCCGGATATGGTTCTATACGCATGTCACAGAACGAGCGCTAAAAATGAGCGCGCCGCCAAATTCTTGCGACAACGGGCGGAAGAAACGCCGCGAGGTCAAAAGAAAAAAAAAGAAAACAAACATCCAAGGCTCCCCGGGCGCGCGCTCTCCCCGCAGAAGCATGGCTTCGCAGACGAACCTCCTCACCCCACATCGGCGGCCCAGCAAGCCCGCGACTTTTCTAGAACGAAGGGGGCGGGGCCACGCCGAGTTGAGTCATGCGACGCGGAGGGACTTCCAACCGTCTCGCCCTCTTCCCAGCCTTCGCTGCGTATCGCGCCGACGAAATGACGAGAAACATCTGGAATGTCGCGCGCAAGGTATTTAACCGAGCAGCCGAGATGAGAGATCAGGAGGAGACGGAAGTGAGCGCCAGAGTGCGTAGGGATTCCGCCGTGTAGTCGGCGAAGGTTTTGGTCCGTAGGGACGAAGCCGGAGATGAAGAGGATTTCCACCTGAGGGGTGACGACTCGAGCTACAGGCAAGAGTGTGTGTTTACCGCTATCGAGCGAAGACACGTGGCGACAGCTGCGTGTGTGAAGCCGACGTGTTCCGGCGAAGAAGTTTGAAGCTTGGAGAGTGGCCTATTGAAGACGGGAGGTTTCCTGGAAGAGAAACTCTGGCGAGGTTTCCTGGAAGAGAAACTTCGAGGGCTGCGGAACGACAACAACGCGGGACTTTGAGTGAGTGATTCTCGGAAGAGTATCATCTAGGCTTTGGTTCCAAGAACTTTGGACTGAATAGGTTTTCTATCTCTTTAGTCTTTAAGTGTCTTGGTTGTTCAATGCATGCGACTGCATTGTAGTGCGTATTGTTGTCCGTGTCCGTTGTTTCAAGTGTGGCTGATTGTATTGTGTAGTACGTTGATTGATTGGGTTGATTGGTGACATATTGTATGCAACTATTGTGGAGTGTGCATTTTTGTGTATTGTTTTCGATCTGCCATTATTGAGAATATAATTTGTTTGTTTATCAACTCTCGGCTCTGACTTGTTCTTTGGGCCACAGCCGGCGTCCGCTGGCGCGCCAAAAAAGACCACTTCTAAATTGTCCACGCTTTCGTGGTGCGGTTCGGGGGGCCGATACTTCGGCTCTTGGAATTAGCCCGGCGATCGCCTCCCTAATTAACGGGACCGGTGTGACAACGCAGATGACACGAACGTTTTTTTCTCTGGAAAAGACATCAACAGCTTAGAGGAGAAAGCAAACAAATGGCTTAAGCACTTATCAATATGGTTGATAGCAAATAAGATTGAGCTAAACACCAAAAAAAACAAAATATGTTATTTTTCGCCCAAAAAGTAAAACTATACCCCATGACATCCAAGTGAAGTTCCGAGGGGAATCGATTGAGCGGGTCACATCCCAAAAATTTCGCGGTATCATTTTTCATAAAACACTCGACTGGACATATCACATAAACAAAGTTTGCACCGATCTGAAAGATCGGTGCAAACTCAGATGTGTAAAATCAGATGTGTTTTGCCAATTTGGATAACGAAGCAACTGTACTATTCCTTAGTTTACTCGTGTACAAATTACTGTTTTTTATTATGGGGTAACACTACAAACACAAAGGATGTGTTTATAAACTACAGAAAAGAATAGTTCGGATAATTGAAGGGGTTCAACCTAAAACACATTGCACTCCACTTTTCAACAAACACGACATACTAAAGTTTGAAAACATCCTAAATAAAAAAATGGCCATGATCGAAAGGATAAATTGAAATCTGACCCAGTCGCTTTTCATGATGCATATTCGCAAAGACAGCATGCATACAGCTTTAGACGCATATCTTACTGCAGCGAAAGAATAAGGACTAACTACGACTCGCAATAGCTAGCGCATGTGATCACTAAACTATAAAATGCACATTCCGCAATTACCACCATAGTGCAAGAGAGAGCCGCTCAATAATTGCATTTAAAAAAAAGATACACACATATCTAGCAGGGCTCCAAGAATAATTTTTTTTTCCTTCTGCGGTATCACAGAGGTTGTATTTATAATTGAAGTGTATACACTCATGACATTTTCAGGAATGAGTTCTAATAAACTGGTTTGTTAATCAATAAATTTGGGTTTCTTCACATATTCTTTGCTTTGTTTGCTTTAAACTCAGTCTTGCAGATAGCTAGGTCTGTACTTAATAAAATGTTCATCTAACGTTTTTTATAGGTTCTTATAAAAGTTTGTAAAATGTGGCTGTTTCTTCGTTAAAGCATTTAAGTTATGTGTACATTACTGCTTTTTTGCGTTTTATAGTCTGTTGCGGGTTACGGCACCTTGTAAGGCATTAAATTGCCTTTGTGCCAACCCTGCCCCTTACTTGTGTGTACTGTACTTTGTGTACTGTACTTTGTATAATAATAATATTAATAAAAAATGTAACAACATCAACACATGTCATGCTCATGATGCGCTCGCGGCTTCACATATACCAAAGTTGTCATTACGTGACGCGAGCGTTCCACGAAGCTAAATAACACGTCCAAACATGATAATGAAGACATGGAGGTCATGTACGGCATAATTAACGTCCACCTCGTAACGTTGTGCTGATTTCAAAGTGGCATAGCACCTTCCTCATTCGTGCTTCACATATCATCGATTAACACGGTACATACGATTTGCCAATTTGTTTTATGGCGAGAGATGTTAATGAGAAAACAACTGAGGTCACGCGCAGTCGCATGTTGTCCGCTGCCGCCGGTGTCCGTAAGCACATCGCACGAAATTAAAAAAAAAATCTTTCCACCCATGTCACAGTGGGGTTTGAACCTGGGTCCTCCGGGGGCCAGCCAAATATTTTACCACTGAGTTACGCCGGTACTTGTAACTTGTGTTCAAACTTGCCTCAGGCAGGCATGACTTAGCACCAATGGTACATTAGGGCTCGAACCCGAGTCCGCAGGGTGTCAGCACAATATTCCACCCCTGAGCTACTCCGGTGCTTGTGACTTCTCGTCTAACTTGCCTTAGGCAGGCTTGATGTCGCTAAAGCAATCGTGTTAATGCGACTTATAGAGCGTTTTACAACAGCGAAAGAACAAGCAGTCATCGCACAATGTCGTTACCATAACAAGTGGGCCGTTCAATGATCAAACCCATTACAAAAGCTTGTTCTTGTTTTCCTATTAACTGTGGCGCATACCCACTTCAGCCATAATTCCTCGTCGTCGTCAGCCACTGCATGGACAATTGGCACGGAATTCCTATCAAGTGTTTAGCGGATACCACGCTTCTCAGAAGACTGACGAAAAATAGCATAGCGAATGCCGGCCTACTACCAAAAAGTTCATTATTCAAGCCCCAGTGGGCACCAAGCAAGAGTGCTTGGAGCAGTTACCTAATGCGTGTTTTGAAAACCCACTTTTTTACGGACAGACAGATAGACGAACGGATGGATGGACGCTTCGCCTCACTCATCATTATCCAGTCTGTGGATACGCTGGGATTTTTTTGGTCTCGTAATAACTTGGTATAACCTCACAGGCTCACTTTTTTTTCGTCCTGTGATCCCCTTGAAGAGCCCTTACGATGGTTTGAAAATTTCGAGAAGCTAAGAGGAATGCATGCATAGGGCGCTCACAATCTCATCTGCACAGACTTTCAATGCTACGCGCACCATAAAGAGGTGAAAATCCAGACTGAGTACCGCTTGACTTTCATCTCATGGGCGTGCTCCCCAACATGGCGGAGGTGATGGAGTGGTCCTGCGCACGTCGAAGTAGTACGTGAAACAGCGAGAACTATTTGAGACGACGTGCGCAATTTGTGCAATCTTTTGCATACTGATATACTAAAACAACTGTTAAAAAAGAGTACTGATATACTCAAAAATAATAACTCCCGAGTCTTCGCAATTTACTCGGTTTCATTTTTTTGTTCACAGTATTGGTTCCCGGGTATTTATAGGTCTGGTATTCTGGACTCTTGGAACGCAAAGATTGCAAGAATGTCTGAGAAGAATAATTGCTCGTAGTATGCGTTGCCTGCAACTTCAGCCGCAAGTGCAGCAAGGTACGTTCATAAGTCCTGAGGCAGGATACTTCTCAAAGTAGTCATTTTGGGAGTCGGGCCAGCTTATCTTACACATCATCGTCCTTGAATGTTAATGTTATATACCATCAAGAGACACTGACACCACACAACAAGGTGGTTCTTATGGAAAACTTTGGATACCAAGATTAAACGCTAAATACCAAAAAAACCAATAAAAAACATTGGATACGGAGATCGTATGCAAATACATTCTAAAAACGTGGCCTTGTAAAAATTACTGACGTATAATCTTATAACTTATCAGCACGCCCTTTATACTGCTTGTTTCTTTAAGACCTACAGATTTTGTTTCTTAAGAAACTCAAATAATTAGGCATTTTCTGTCTTCGCAGGTAATTTCTAGGTCGGAGTGTAAAGATTTCGCCACTAATTAGGTCTCTCAGAAATGAATATTTGACAAAAATATTTCAATTACCGGTTTTATTTTCAATTCTCTAGTGGTTGTTTATATGAAGAAATTTTTCCATGTCAGAGGTTAGGGCGAACCTGGTTGCCTAAAATAAAATATGTCGCGGGTAGTTTGAAAGATCAATCGTCGAATTTCCTGGCCACAGTGCCGGGAAAACCGAAACTAACGCACTTGGTGCGCCGTACGGGCGATCCTTGTGTTGCGCCACGCTGCGTCAATGTGAGTGTGCTTTCTTCCTTCATTTGTACCGCGAATAGCCGAAACCCACAAGACTGATTTGCCTCCGTTTCGCATGCGTTCGTGATCTCCCGCCTTTCGCATCATGCAGACGCCATCTACGTTCCTCCCGCGTGAGGGGGAGACGCTACAACTGAGAAGTCGTTTCTCGCCTGGCACGCAATCATTCGAATTACTTGAAGGGGCGTTCCAGCGCGACGCAAATCAGGGACTGCCCTTCCGGCGCAAACCGTGTGCTAAGTTTCGGTTTTTTCTTCATCCTTAATTGACTTTATGTAACTGTAAGAAAGTCACGTCACTTCTTGTAACTGTCATCAGTTTAAGTGTAATCCCCAACCCTATCGAGATGGGTATCAAACGAAAGGAGGTGGCGACTTCTCTGCTATAGTACATGTGTAGTGAACATCAGGACATGTAAGAAAGTCACGCTACTTCATGTACCTTCCACCTGTTCAAGGGTAATCCGCAACCCTGTCGACAATGGGTATCAAACGAAAAGTGATCGCGAGTGACCTGCAATAGCACATGTGTCGCGAACATTAGGTCAGGTGAGCAAGTCATGAGACTTCACGTTACTTACACCTTTCAAGTGTAATTCTCAACCGCATCGAGAAAGGTATAAAAGAAAGGGTGGTTGCGAATATGCTGCGATAGCACGTGTATAGTGAACATTACGCCGTGTTAGGAAGCCACGTGACTTCATGTAACACTCACCACACACGGTTTCGGTTCACATGGGAAAACTGTCTGTACCTAAAACAACTAAGATATGTTACACTTAACAGTCAATTCTTTTAAACTGCCACAAAAATTGTTACAGCGTAGAAAACGCTAGTGTGGCTGAAACCAATTGTAATTGTGCAAATTATCTCGATCTGTGGTTTCGCCATCTTCTTTTTTGTCATTTGTTTCTTCTTGCTTTCATGTCAAGTCCACCTTACCCAAGTTGTTATTGTTGGAGTCCGTACTAGAATCTTGTTTATGGAAAACTAGACCCGAATTCATCCATGTATTACGACATACACGCGGAAGGAAGTCTGACAAAAGAAAGAAAAAAAACGTGCGCCGGTTTAATGGCCGATCTCCCATAGTGGATACGAGCCAAACATAAGCATAAGCAAGAAAGCAAGCAAGCAAACGTGCTCTTCACGAGCAGGCAAAGCGCGTGGACAGCTTTCGCGAGCTGCCACCGTACCGGCCTTCTCCGAGCAGTTCTCGGCGGCCGCTCCACCGTGCGAGCTATCGTCACCGGATCAAGATTCTGCCCGCACCAGTGGCAACGGAGCAAATCGTGAAAGCATGGATAAGTACGTCATCATACGAAAAATTGGTGAAGGTGCGTACGGCGTTGTCTACAAGGCAAGGTGCAAGACTACGAACAAGATCGTCGCCATCAAGAAGATCCGCGTAGAGGGCGAAGACGAAGGCATCCCTGCTACTACGATACGAGAAGTGACCTTCCTCCGAGAGTTGAGGCACGAGAACATTGTGCATCTCATCGATGTTGTCATGTCGCCACTCAAGCCCTTATGCTTGGTCTTCGAGTACATGACAAGTGACCTCAAGACGCTCTTGGATTCTCTGCCGAAGAACAAGACTTTAGAGAGCAACGTCGTTAAGAAATACCTCGGCCAGATTGTAGAGGCTATACACTTCTGCCACCGAAGGCGAGTTTTGCACCGCGACATCAAGCCAGCCAACGTGCTCGTCGACGGCAATGGCGATCTCAAGGTGGCTGATTTTGGCTTTTCTCGTGCATTCACGCCACCCGTGCACCTCTTCACGCACAAAGCGGGCACCCTATGGTATCGAGCGCCGGAGATTCTCATGGGTGCTAGTCATTACTCGACACCGGTGGACGTGTGGAGCATCGGGTGCATTTTCTTCGAGCTACTCACCGGGAAAACTCTCTTCCGCGGTTCTTCGGAGATTGACCAGCTGTTCCAAATTTTTCGCGTCCTAGGTACACCTACGGAAGAAACATGGCCAAAACTTCAAGAGCTACCAAACTACAAGTCGACCTTTCCGATCTGGAAAACTAACATCGTGGCCGAGCTGCTTCCTGGGGTGGACAGCGAGGCTGTAGATCTGCTACTGAAGATGCTTATCTACAGCCCTGGTGAGAGGATCTCGGCCAAAGACGCCACCGCTCACCCCTATCTGGCCGGATCGAGTGATAGCAAGCGGGTGGCACCCACCGCCGATAAAGGAGGGCAATAAGACATCGGCTTGGCTTTGTGACAAGGACCCTTCACATTTCCTGTTGCAAATAAAACAAGTCAGCGAAATTGATGCTGTGTATGGTATGCTTTATTAAGGCTGTCCTGAAAATAATGTCACGCGCTTGCAGATCGGAAAAAGGCCTCTGTTAAACCAGGAAAAGTTGAATTATTTATTGGGAGAACTGTTGACATTCTTCGAAAATGTAATCCTAGAAGACAAGAAAAAACACTGAATGTAAGTTTGAAGGTTGACAGAATTATTTAAAAACACACAGGTGGAATCGATGCCCGTTATTTTTGTTTAACTTTATATCGAGCGAGAAACAAGGCTAAGCTGCCTCCATTTCGTTTGCGTTGGTGTTGTTGCCGTTCTCGCATCGTGTCGGTGCTAACATTCACAACGTTTGGCGTGTTTTTGGTGCATCGTTTCTCAGAGATGTTGCAGCGGTGCGATGCTGTGTGTCGTGGTAAGGATGCGTGATCCATGCCAGCCTCTCAACGTGCGCGCATAGAGGGCTCCATCGCACAGAAACAGGCAGCACAGAGGACGTAGAAACGACAGAACACCGCTTGCGTGCAAGGCCTGGCATGGGCATGTATACGAATGTACCGTGCGCGCCAATGACGTGCTGATGCGTCCGCGTCGTGTGCTACTCCAGCTCCTGTTTGCTCCGATACCAAATGGGGCAGAGAAGGAATTGGGGTTGCGAAGTCTACATCGAGTGAGTGGCGAAGGTTTCAAGCTCACCTCCTCATGTCATGCTTTCGAAGCTCGTATTGAACGTATTGTCGCGAGAGCAAGGTTTCGCGAAGAATCTTGTTCTTTTACGGCTTACAAACGGAGCAGTCAAGGTCGCCCCCGTTCGGGATTAGAAGGGGAAAGCTTACCCGGAAAAGCGTCTAGCAAGAGGCAGGTCCGGCGCCACCGTCTGAGTCTAAGCCATTGTTAACAGGCACGCGTGTCATTGAGAATGACATGGGGACGCGACCACTTAGTCTGACCGAGACATAAGCCCCGTGTACATGGACGCGACGGGGGCGGGCTGAGTTGAGTGGCGGGTTCAGCTTACCTCGACGCGCCCGAGGTAGGACATGAACGGTGGCATTTGGGCAGGAGGAGAGTTGTGAATGCCTTGAAGACCGCTTAGAAGGTTAACCTGATGGGCAAGAAACTGTCCCATAAGGGCTTTTGTTCCCTGCAAGAAGTTTGTGACTCCTGCCAGGAGCTCCTTCATATTTTCATGCTCTCTTTGGAGAAGCTGATTTTCCATTTCGAAGCGAATGGTATTAAGCTTCTCTTGCTGCTCAATGTTCTTTACATACATCTTATCCAACACCTTTTCAAACGTGGTTGTCTTGCGGCGCTTCGGGGGGGGGGGGAAGGGGGTTGCATCAGGGGTGAGGTTTCTACATTGTGTTCCTGATGTGCTTGGCTCTCCTTGCGATGGCGTAGATGTTGCAGCTGAAAATAGAATTACCACGAGAGAGCCTTTTTCACGTTTATCACAGCCTCTTTAGATTTTTTTTCTTCAGTCTTATGTAGTTTTGTCTCATTCATTTCAGAGGGGGATGTAATTGACCTTGATGTTTTATGTATGCTCCCTTTTATGACATATGTAGGAATACGTGGTCTGTCTGCATGTTGGCTATAGGGCGAGTATGTGAAAAAGGCTTAACCTTTTCAATTTGCAAGTGCTACAAGTGGTATTTAATACTTTGTATTTTCCCACAGATATTATGGTCTGAGGCGTTACTGTGTATGGAGGGAGTCTAAGAATAGAGAAAAGTAATTAATATCTCGAAGAATTCTTGTACATAGAAAAACTGAGGAACTGTGGAGTAAGTCTTTTAAAAAGTGACTTGTGCCTTAGGGAAAACATGAGTCGCATATGTCTTGGAACACCTGACCACACTTGTTTTGCTGGCAATTTCGTTTGAAGAGTGGACATGACCTACTATGAACTCATGTATATGCAGTAAATAAAGCTTGCACGCATGTTCTCTGCATCGTTTTTTTTTTCAGTCATATTGAACACTGAAGTAGAAAACATGACTGCTGTGGCATTACAGCGCAGAAAAAAAGAACTTACAGGTTTCTAGATCGTCGGACGCATCTCCTTTCTCTTCGCTGCCATCTGAAATTATAAGCATTGGATTAGTGCATTTGCCATAGGTCTTCATTGTAATCAGGGACGGGAATATTGACAGTACAACCATGTGCATGGTCAATTCATGATCTACATTTATCCTGCGTAGCATTTCTTGCCGAGTACTCCAGAACCTTAGACTCGGAATGCCCTGCCTACAAACAAAAATGCGTGACGGGCGGAGTAACACATTTAATTGTTATAACCGAAATGGAGATAATTGGTCAAACAGAACTTTATCGCCATAAGAGCGCAAATTCCCTTAATTGGTCATACGTCATTATCAATAAAAAACAAGAATAACCAAAATTTAAAATTATCACAAGAACGAAGTTACGAAATAAATACATGGCTCATTCCACGCTAAACGTTCCAGGCAGTACGCTCGACCATCTCCGATAAGAATATAAAATTTCATGGTCGATCGTTTGACTACACTAATCGCTTCCATTTTTGTTTTGAGACCAGTTTTCGGAGGAAATTTTTTCTAACCCTCAGAGCAATTTAAATATCGTGGCAGCGCCTAATAACAAGGTTGTGAAACAAACTCGTGGGTAGGAAGAACACAGCGTTTCCTTGGCACAACGCGTTCACAGCTACTAGGTTGTCTCAAGATGTTCTTTGAGGGGAAGCAATGCGTTGTTCTTGGGCGTTATTTAAACATTTTTTACAGCTATTACAACTTTTTATGAGATAATGCAGCTGCATAATTTGTTTCTATTACTGGCGGTAAGCGCAGGAAAATGGAGCGCGAATCAACAAGCCGGCTTTGGTGCATTTAGGAGGCTGCCGAGGAACCCTCGGTGCAGTGAAGTGCGCTTACGGTCCGCCGTTGACAGCCTAGGGGGTAGCTCAATATAAATAATATTTTCTCGCGTAAAACAAAGATTCGTATTAAACTTACAGAAATAAATATCGTTTCTGCACCCTTTGAAATGATCGAAAGTGTATATTTTTATATGGAGCGCCACACAGACCGATAAGTGCCTGAACATGAGCAATATTGCAAATTTTTCAAAGTTCATGTGCCAGCGCTTCCAAACTACTGTCTTCGCGACTCGTGTTTTTCCCCCACTTACGGTCAACAATGCAAGCAAGCTATGCAGCTGCGTTGTCTCTGGAAAAGCTGAAAAGCTGTAAAAACTTCTGACTTTGGTCAAGAACACTGCATTGCTTCCTCGCAAAGCAAATTAACATACACTAGTGGTGAATGCGTTTTAACAAGGAAATGCGGTTCTTTTCCTACGGACTGGAATCGTTTTACCGTGCTGCGTATAATATTTCACTTTTTCGAAGTTTCGTCGCAACCTAACTGCCACCATAATTAAGTAATAAAATTTTCTTTACAAAATTGGTTCCAAAAATGAATAGTGTAGTAAAGTGACCAACCATTACGTTTTATAGTGTAATCGTAGATGGTCTAGCGTACTGTCTGGGATATTTGGCGTGGAACGACCCTCATCTCCTCCGAAACAACGTTCGAAATGCCTAAGTTCATTCAGGGATTCATGAAACACGAATTAAAAAGAGCGAAACCAACCCTGGACAACGCTTTTCCTCTGGGGAAATTACATGTATTGGTAAAGGTACTTAATTTTTGTGATAAAGTCAATTTACACCACTTGCACAAAAACCAAAAACAAAACTTACAAAGAATAAAATACCAGAAAGTATTTGCCTTTTCATAGTCGAACCTGGCTGTGAAGAACGCAAAATAAATGCAAGCGGAGTTGGAATGCTGCGCATTAGTAGACAATTTTGTGAAATTACGCAAATGTATTCTGATGGCGAAATGACCAGAAACTTTATTAAAGCGTTCATGTGCACGTATTTGAGCTTTCTGGCGCACAAGCCGATTTCCTGCTACGGGCAGAGCAAATTAGCCGGTCGTGAGAACGATAACCAACAAGCTCTCGTAGGACGTGCCAAGCAAGATTTAAACGTAAAAGTGATCTGCATTTACCGCATAACAGAACGATGTCCTCGTCTTCGGCGGCGGTGTCAACGCCGTAATCTCTTGCTTGCACCATCGGGCGGTCGCCAAGCAGAAGGGTAATTTTGTCAAACCACTTCCACTTTGACGGCTCCCCGCCACTTTTGCATAGGAGCAGGCGTTCCTGCGAATGCCGAAAAAGTCATTAGAATTTAAAGCGCCTGAAAACTTTTCGAATCAAAGCGAACAGGGAGGTACTTACAGCCGTGAAGCGTTTCTTCAAATTCTTCCAACAGGTCCTTATTTGCTCCCACGTCCACGCCAGGCCCTGTTCCTTCAAACATCTTTCCAGGTCCATGAATATGTCCTTATTTTTTTGCCGCTTGCTATCGAGCAAATCACTCAGTTTTTTCTCGTTGACTAAAGCTAGCAACGTCGTCATTCCATCATCTGTCCACATGGTGCGTGGAGCCCGCGAGGATGTCATCGTGCCTAGCGCGCGCGTACCGGCCGACAGAGAAAGAGCAACGTCGGAGTGACGGGGACAGAGGAAGCGGAGACCGCGACGGGCGGGAGAGGTCACGAGCCGTCAACTCAGCGCGACCGGTTATACATGCCCTTTCTGAGCACGGCGAGTTCGGTGAACCTACCCCCTGTCTCGGAGTCGACGGGACTCGCCGCGATGACTCTCCGCCCCGACGCGTCCGCTTATACATGTGGAGGGCGAGTCCAGAAAACCTGTTTATTTCGACTCAACGCGCCCTCGTCAGGTCAATGTAAACGGGCCTATAGTGGCGGCCGGTGAACGACCATATTCCCCCGCGCTCTTGTTGGGATGTCGGGGCGCCTCGCTGTCGCATGCACACCTGGTAAGCAATAATGTACCCATCGCTCTTAAGGACGCTTCTAGGAGGCAACAATTAACGAAAGAACTGACGGGGCCCGAGCGTGGGAACGGCCGCCGACGGTAGTCGGCTGAAGGAGGCAGCACGAGTAACGTTGGGCAGCTCGGCCTGGCATGGGAGAGAGTGTCACGTGCGGAGGACCTTTCCCTTTGCGTGTTTCATTTTGGTAAGGAGGTTTTCACAAATGTAGTGCCTTTTATGAAAGTGGTTCTGTGATTGGTTGTGATGCTGCGAGTCCCAACATGTGATTGGTTTTTGTGAAGACTCTTTGTTCGACCAAGGGTTAAAAAGAGGATGTTTGAACTTGAAAAGTGAGCGGAGTCGGGGTAAACCGCGGATCTCACCACGGGAGACCAGGCCATGCAGGCCGAGGGGTATGTCACCATTTTCTATGTTTTGTCTTTGTGACCCAGTGCATTTTGTAAATTGAAGTTGTGTTAGCTAAATAAACCCCCAATGAGTGCTCCCCGAAATCATCGTGTTGACGTCTCATCGATTGCTTCCGCGGAGTTTCACCCACACTTATTCGTCTCCTTGGTCGTCCGATGCGCCTAACTTTGAACAACCCCGACGTTTCGCTACAAAGTGGTGGAGGTTGCTCGGTAACGATAGTCCCGCTCTGAAATTATGCCCCGAGTCAACAACAAATATCAGGAACCTACCTCTGACTGCTCCACTATGACGGAACCCCATACCTTCTTCTCTGCCATGTCTACCCCCCAAGCTAAACCATTCGTTGGACCACCAGTCTTTAGAGGCGCGCCGGAGGAATCTATTTCCGAGTGGCTACTTTGCTACGAACATGTAGCATCGCTTAATAATTGGGACCAAGCCACGAAGGTGAAATTTCTATATCTGGCCTTAGACGGAGATGCGAAATAGTGGCACAATACTGAAATTCTAACCGGTGCCCCTAATACATGGGAAGAATGGGCGACGCTACTAAAAACGTCCTTTACGAGTCGCCACTCAGTCGAGATCGCCTATTTGAGGCTACAAAACCGCACTCAATTGCCGTCCGAAACCCCCGAGCAGTACTACTATGACGTCGTACAGCTGTGTGCAAGAGTGAACCCGTCTATGACGGAAGATGATCGGTTGCGGCACCTTATACGCGGTTTACGTCCGGATGTTCTGGAGAAAATGATAATCGCAAACCCGGAGAGCTGCACCGCATTCCTCCAAATTTTGCAACGCATAAATCTGGCAGCTTTGATGAGCCGTGCGTCGGCGCCACAACCGATTGGCATCCAGTATTCTACCGGATTGCAGTCGTGGATGCAAAACATCGCGCATCCCGTAGGGTTCGCACCCGCCGCAGCGACAGGGCACTCTCCTCCTACGTGTGTCGCCACCTGCGCCGCGGCCGAATTGCGTTGCCCGCGGGAGGCTCCCGACCGCGAGAGAGACCTGAAAACGATTGCGGACTCGGTTGCCTTGCTGCCTGACCGGTTAAAAGGCATCGAAGACGAGGTGCGTCGCCCCCCAATGCCTTGGCCTCAGAGAACTTCCCGTGCCAACGACGGGCGTCCCCGATGCCGGATTTGCCGCCGCATAGGTCACATAGCACAACAGTGCTGGCAGCGGTTCCGAGATGACAGGAACGATGAGGCTGAGCTCCAAGGCAATCAGAATGTGCAGCCTAATCCTTCGGGAAACGAGAACGGCCGGGCCTAGGGGGCCAGCCCGGCCGCCCCATCGGCACATTGTCGGAAAGTCAGCTTCTCACAGTCCCCACACGAGCCAACGGTACAGAAACAAAACTTGTAATTGACACCGGCTCGGCCGTAAATGTCATCTCAGAAGAATTAGCTAACAAAATATGTGCTTCATTCAAATCGAAAAAAGACATATTCATCCGAGGAATTGGCGGAAGCTTGCTCACCCCCAATGGTGAAGCTGAAATAAAACTTGAATTTGGCACCACCAAAGTTCACGAGACGTTTTTAGTGGTCAAGGATTGCCCGTACGAGCTACTCGGTGGTCTTCCTTTTTGTCGAGCAGCCCGGCTTCTCATTGACTTCTCCAAAAAAGAGCTGCAACTAAACGGTGAAATTTTCCGGCTACGTATAGACTCAAGTGCCCCCGAACATAGTGATGTACTTACAGTGCGGTGCCACGAGCAAATTCGCATTGAACCTCGCACAGAAGTCGCTATTGAAGTAAAGGTCGCAAGGGACGGAATTCACCTCGTCGAACCGAACAGCACGCTCAAAAACGGACTTCAGGTTGCACGCACAATAACGAGGATCGTGCATGGGAGAGGCCTCATTCGCATAGCTAATCCTACCATGTCGCCAGTAAACCTGCTCAGCGGAACAAAGCTTGGATGGGCTTCATCTATTCATGACGCACAGCTGGCAATCACGGCCCCCGAGAACGATCAAGTGCCTCAAAAGTTTGACATAGAGACTGGGGATCACCTACAGCCATCTGAGCGGGATGAACTGCTGTCGCTCATTGAGAAATACCGCCATCTATTTACGAGCAGTGACAAACCCATCCGGCAGACTCATGTCGCTGAACATGTGATCAACACAGGTGATTCTCGACCAATTCAGCAGCACCCATATCGTCATCCCCCTTTTGAAAGACAACAGATTGAGCAACAAGTAGAAGAAATGCTCCGCGATGGGATAATTAGAGAGTCCCACAGTCCTTGGTCATCACCTGTCGTCCTCGTGAAGAAGCCAAATGGGACTTGGCGTTTCTGCGTCGATTTCCGCAGAGTAAATGAGGTCACTAAAAAAGATGTGCACCCACTGCCACGAATTGATGACATTCTCGACGTGCTACAGGGATCAAAATACTTCACCACACTTGATCTAACATCAGGCTACTGGCAAGTGGACATCAAGGAGGAAGATAAGCAAAAGACCGCATTTGCCTCTGGACCCGGCCTGTACGAATTCAATGTTGTCCCTTTCGGCCTGTGCAACGCCCCTGCCACATTCCAGAGAATGATTAACAAAGTCCTCAGTGGTCTTCTCTGGAGAGTTTGTTTGGCCTACTTGGACGACATCGTTATTTTCTCGAAGACTATGGCAACTCATTTGCAAGATTTGGAAAGTGTGTTTTCGGCTTTGGACGTGGCAAACTTACGACTGAAGTCCGAGAAATGCAGCTTCGCTCGCCAGGAGATCAAATATCTTGGACACATTCTCACAGGTGAAAGCATCCGGCCGGACCCAGACAAAGTAGCAGCGATCGAAAAATTCCCAAAGCCACGAAACAAGAAAGGTGTACAGAGCTTTCTCGGAATCTGTAACTACTATCGGCGATTCATCAAAGGTTTCTCTCGCATTTCTCGACCTCTGACCAACTTAACCAAAAAGGATGTTCCTTTCGTCTGGGATGCGGCATGCGAAGTGGCCATGCAAACCCTCAAAAAGAAGCTGATCACAGCCCCAATTCTGCGTCAATTTGAGCCGGGAAAGCCGATAGAAGTGCACACTGATGCCTGTGATTATGGCATTGGCGCCGTGCTTGTACAGAAAATTGGAACTCAAGAGAGAGTCGTCGCCTATGCCAGCCGCCACCTTAACAAGACTGAAATGAACTACAGTACCACTGAGAAAGAATGCCTCGCCGTTGTGTACGCCTGCGGACAGTTTCGGCCATACGTCTTTGGTTCTAAGTTCACGGTCGTGACTGACCAAGCCAGCCGGGCTTGGCTAATGAAAGTAAGGAATCCGAACGGTCGTCTTATGCGATGGTCCCTGTTGCTTCAGGAATTCGACATAACGTTGCGACACCGCCCTGGCCTCAAGAATGGAAATGCCGACACGCTTTCCCGCCTTCCTCATGATCCCGCGCCTGTAAGCGAAGAAAACCCCTTACCGTTGCTGGTTCTGGATCAGGTGGATGTTGGAAAAAAGCAGAGGGCAGACCCATGGATGAAAGAAATTATGCAGCACCTCGAGCACCCGGATGCGCCCGTTGTCAGGAAAACTAAAAGAACGGCACGAAGCTTTCGGTTGATCGACGGTGTACTGTATCGAAGGGCGAAAGGGTTTCAGGAGGATCGTGCTGCGCTCGTTGTCCCCAAGTGCTTGAGATCTGAGATTTTAAGGTACTGCCATGACGCCACCACGGCAGGCCACTTAGGTGTCAAGCGCACATGGGAGAAAGTTCGTTGCCGATATTTCTGGCCGAAGATGTTCTCGTACGTAAGCAAGTACGTTCTCTCCTGCCCCGACTGCCAGACACGAAAGCAACCACCGGGGAGGCCGGTCGGTTTTCTCCAACCGATCCCACCTGCAGGTCGACCTTTTCAGCAGGTGGGCATGGACTTCATTGGGCCTTTCACTAAATCCAAAGCAGGGAACCGCTACATCGTCGTGATTACCGACTACCATACGAAATGGGTCGAGGCTGTCGCGTGTCCAGCTGCCACCGCCGCAGAAGCAGCCAGAGCTTTCGTCGAACAAATCGTCCTACGTCATGGTGCCCCGGAGAAAGTAATAAGCGATCGTGGGCAGCACTTTGTCGCCAACTTGACCGAAGAAGTATTCCGGCTTGTGGGTAGCGAGCATGCCACCACAACAGCATACCACCCACAGGCCAACGGCTTGTGCGAGCGTTTTAACCGCACGTTGGCTGACATGCTCAGCATGTACGTTTCCTCACACCACCGCGACTGGGATGAATTCCTACCGTACGTTCTTTTTGCATACAATTCTTCCACCCACGAGACGACTGGATTCACTCCCTTCTTTCTTCTTCACGGACATGAACCGACACTACCGGTGGATGTAGGGTTGGGCGCGCAACGCGGATTCGACTACACCCTGGATGCAATGAAAGTGGCCCGCAGGCTGCGGCAGGCTCGAAAAATAGTAAATGAACGGGAGAAGCGTCAGCAGGAGAAGAACAAGCGCAGCTATGATGCTAGGCGACGAAGTGTTGTTTATCATCAGGGCGACTTGGTGTACTTGTGGACTCTCTCCCGGGCGAAAGGGAAGACGACGAAGCTTCTTCACAAATATCACGGACCTTTCCGTCTTGTGCGCCAGGTAGCCGAGAACAACTGGGAGGTGGTAGACCAAACTGGGAAAAACGTGACGTTGTGAATGTGGCGCGTTTAAAGCCCTGCCACGTTCGATTGGGCTCCGATGCCGACGACGCGGACGATGAGTCTGATGATAATCATGAGGTGCGCGATCTCGGTGGTGATGTGCGCGAGGGAAGTGCCAGGAGAGATGACCACGGATTGCATCGAAGTGTTGTGCGCGAGTGCAGTGCAAGGAGGGATGACCACGGATTGCATCGAAGTGTTGTGCGCTAGTGCGGCTCCAATGGTGATGTGCGCGAGTGCGGTTCGCGAGTGGGTCAGGAACTCCGTTTGCAACATTGTGTGCGCGGGACACAGACCAGTGTTCCAGTACAGCAGTGCGAAAGCTACGACACGGACACTGAACTTTACTCGGACTGGAAGACATTTTCAAGTAATAACAAAGCACAACAGAATGTCAGTGCTTACGAAACGGACACTGAATTGTATTGCAGTACCGACGAGTGAACCTATATATTTCTGTGCCCAATGATTTTGTTTTTTTTTCATCTGTTGTTTTTATGTAATTTTTTTTAAAAAAGCCTCTCACCTTTTATACACATGCATAAGTGTCTTTAAATAAGCATCTCACACACTTGTTGAATGCAAAACCTTTTTGTATAATTAGTCTATTTCTTGTCGTGTTTTGCAGATAAAACGAGTGGGGACACTCTTTTTCGTAGGGGGGAGGTGCCGCGAGAGCAAGGTTTCGCGAAGAATCTTGTTCTTTTACGGCTTACAAACGGAGCAGTCAAGGTCGGCCCCATTCGGGATTAGAAGGGGAAAGCTTACCCGGAAAAGCGTCTAGCAAGAGGCAGGTCCGGCGCCACCGTCTGAGTCTAAGCCATTGTTAACAGACACGCGTGTCATTGAGAATGACATGGGGACGCGACCACTTAGCCTGACCGAGACATAGTGGCGGCCGGTAAACGACCATATTCCCCCGCGCTCTTGTTGGGATGTCGGGGCGCCTCGCTGTTGCATGTACACCTGGTAAGCAATAATGTACCCATCGCTCTTAAGGACGCTTCTAGGAAGCAACAATTAACGAAAGAACTGACGGGGCCCGAGCGTGGGAACGGCCGCCGACGGTAGTCGGCTGAAGGAGGCAGCACGAGTAACGTTGGGCAGCTCGGCCTGGCATGGGAGAGAGTGTCACGTGCGGAGGACCTTTCCCTTTGCGTGTTTCATTTTGGTAAGGAGGTTTTTACAAATGTAGTGCCTGTTATGAAAGTGTTTGTGTGATTGGTTGTGATGCTGCGAGTCCCAACATGTGATTGGTTTTTGTGAAGACTCTTTGTTCGACCAAGGGTTAAAAAGAGGATGTTTGAACTTGAAAAGTGAACGGAGTCGGGGTAAATCGCGGATCTCACCACGGGAGACCAGACCATGCAGGCCGAGGGGTATGTCACCATTTTCTATGTTTTGTCTTTGTGACCCAGTGCATTTTGTAAATTGAAGTTGTGTTAGCTAAATAAACCCCCAATGAGTGCTCCCCGAAATCATCGTGTTGACGTCTCATCGATTGCTTCCGCGGAGTTTCACCCACACTTATTCGTCTCCTTGGTCGTCCGATGCGCCTAACTTTGAACAACCCCGACGTTTCGCTACAATATTTAAAAAATCTAGTGATACGAAAATTTTCATCGAGCACGCATCAACTTCCTCTAAGTAAAATTTTTCATGTGACTTAGTGGAGCGCCATTGAAGAAGCAAATGGTAAATGAAACAAAAAATACATCTATATCGTTTTTTTTTTCATCTACACTTTACTTTCCTTTGATGAAACTCCACGGTTTCGCTTTCGTTCTTCATCGTCCTGCCGCTGCGCCGAAGCACCTACTGCTCCCTACACTTGCCAGACGCCGTGGAGATACCGAGCGGACGACGCGACATGGGTGAATAGATGTGTAGAGGCTGTTCGACCTTCCTGTTAGCTAAAAGGCCTTGTAGGCTTGACAGTCCTGAAAGTAACTTATGAGATGGAGTTTAGGTTGCACCCCACGACAGCTCTATTTTGCTGGGTAACATGAATACCATACTGCAGCGCTACTTGAAAGCAATATTTGAGGCTAAATAGCATTTATATTGGCACCGATTTCGAAAACAGGTATTTATAGGCATTTATAGGAATTTGAGCACCAACGTCAAATATAACCATTTAAAGGTGCTATAAAAACACAGTAAAAGCTCTTCTCACCCTTAAGTTTGTGCCCATATCTCAAAACGGCACAATCCGAATGCACGAAATAAAATGGCTTTTCCTATATTCAGGTCTCTCATGATAATCGTGAGATGCGTGCGTTATAACAACATGACTACGGGCCACGCTTATGATGCGCTCTGGGTCATTTCGCTAGCTTCACATATACTAAATTTGTTATTACGTGACGCGAACGGACGACGATGCCAAATGACACGTCCAAACAATATAATAATGGCATGCGTGTCATATAACATCACAATATACCATGCTCATGATGCGCTCGCGGCTGTTTCGCTAGCTTCACATATACCAAAATTGTCATTACGTGACGCGAACGTGCCACGAAGCTAAATTACACGTGTAAACACGACATTGAAGACTTAAAGGTCATGTACGGCATACTTCACGTCCACCTCATAAAGGTGTGCTGATTTCAAACTGGCATATCAACGTTCCTCATTCGTGCTTCACACATCGATTAACACGGTGCGTAGGATTTGACATTTTTTTACAGCGAGAGATGTTATGAGATAACACGGGTCACGAGCAGTTGCATGTTGTCTGCCGCCACTGCTGCCGGTGTCCGTAGGGACATCGCACGAAACTGAAAAAAAAGGATCTTTCCACCAATGCCACAGTGGGGCTTGAACCTATGTCCGCTGGGTGCTGGCCCGATATTCTATCACATAGCTATGCCGGTACTTGTAACTTTTTGTCACACTTGCCTCAGGCAGGCATGACTTAGCACAATTGGAAGAGTGGGGCTCGAAGCCGAGTCCGCAGTGCACCAGCACAGTATCCCACCACCGAGCTACTCGGGTGCTTGTGACTGTTTGTCTAACTTGCCTTAGGCAGGCATGATGTTGCTAAAACAATCGTGTAAATGCGACTAATAAAGCGATGATTGATTGATTTGTGGGGTTTAACGTCTCAAAACCACTATATGATTATGACAGATGCCGTAGTTGAGGGCTCCGGAAATTTCGACCACCTGGGGCTTTAACGTGCACCCCAATTTGAGTACACGGGCCTACAACATTTCCGCCTCTATCGAAAACGCAGCCGCCACAGCCGGGATTTGATCCCGCGACCCGCGGGTCAGCAGCCGAGTACCTTAGCCACTAGACCACCGTGGCGGAGCGACTAATAAAGCGTTTTACAACAGCGAAAGAACAACCAGTCGTCGCACAATGCGATTATCATAACGAGTGTGCCATCCAATGATCCAACCCATTACAAAAGCTTGTTCTTGTTTCTATATTAACTGTGACGCATACCCACCTCAGCCATATCTCCCCATTGTCATAAGCCACTGCATGGACAATTGGCCAAAACTTCCTATGAAATGTTTAGCGGATACCACGCTTCTCAAAAGATCAACGAAAAATAGCATAGCAAATGCCGGCCTAATACCCAAACGTTCATTATTAATGCCCTAGTGGGTACCAAGCAAGAGTGCTTGCAGTAGTAACCTAATACTTGATTTGAAAAGGCTCTGGGAGGCCGCTTTTCTTTCTAGCTTTCGCTGGGACTGTGCTGCACCTATCACGCAGGCCTGGCGTTTTTTTTTTTTATTTTGCTGGCCTCGATATGATAACCTTTTCTAAGATAATTAGAAAAAGCGTGTTGCTAGCCAGCCAGCCAGCCAGATAACGGTTCAAATTCGAGCATCTTTTTTAAACCAAAACGTTTAATAATGTGACTGGGTAAACATGTTAACAGTGCACTCGACACCCTTAAAAAAAGCAGTGCGAATTCTCGGGCACATAAAGCTGAACTTGGTGTTCTTTTCGCGCCCGGCACAAAGAGGAGGAGGAGTCGCGTCTGCGCTCGCGGCGTGAGCACGCACGTGGGAGGGGTCGCCTTGAATTTCCCGGAACCGTTAGCCACCGAAGGCACCCCCGCTTTTCAAGAACGAACCTGCGCACAGCACTATAAAGACACATTCACGCACACACTTGCGCGCAGAACAACTATATAGACATCGACATCAACTTGATCCTTCAGTAAAGTTCAAACTACCATCACGAATTTCCAACTTCAATGAAACGTTGTATGTTAATGGGTGTTTCACTCATGAAGTTGTGCTCATTTCGCCTTGAAAGCATCCTACAGGCACTTGCTCTCGTTATGGCACCCGGCGACCGCCGCACTGGATGGTGGTACTAAATCAGCTAGACTTGATCAGACCATTTCCGGTAGCCAAGTTTCTTCGACCTTGACCATAGGGGCGCGCACAGGGGGAGCGATGGGGGGGAGGGGTGGCAGGACGGTAGCTACCCCTCTACTAGTCATGTAAGAGTGCGGGTGGGCTACGTTATAGTCACCACTTCACGTTATCATGCGAATGCACGCGCTTTTCTCCGTTATCTTTTCAACTGTGTCTCCATTGTCGCGAGTGTTTGTTTCTTGACAAGCGTTTTTGAGAAGTGTTTGGTAATGTGCCACTTGAAATTTATATTCAGAGAAAGAGACGCGACAAGAGCTCATTCAGATATATTTTATTTATTATCAACAGTATTATAACGCTTTTGTCATTCAGTGCACGTTGGACATAGTAAAACTTTAAATCTCCAGCACACCGAAACATGCAACACGGCGTAACAGAAACAATGGCATGCGATGTACCTCAGCCGTTTTGTAACAAGTAAAAAGCGCTTAAGTGCGTAGGCATTTATGCGGTCACGTCAGGCTGAACGTTGTGGCCTGACACGACCACATGACCGGTTATATGAGCAAGCAAGCGCAACAAATGCCGACAAAGCCGATCAGCAGCGTTTTCTTTGCGGATATACTTTATAAAAGATTTTAACCGTGCGTTAACTTCTCGTTGTGAGGGATCTGTGTTGTCACGCGTCTATACCAAAGTGTCAAGGGCTCAGTGATTTCCAAGCCCTTAAACACTATACCTTCTCAAGAAATCTGACCACGACACGTTTCAACAATCGACATCCTCGCAATTTTCAAGGAAATAACAATATGCCATCTGAGCGTTTCTCGGGCCTACAAATAAACCTCCATACATCCACCTGAGCAGGAAAACGTTCTTTATCTTTGGTGCGTCTCTCACTCTATATAACATTTAGGTGCTTCGGCATGATTGTCTTTTGCACTGTTGTGTCGGTGGTCAGCTTCTTGGTAAAACTGCTGAGATTAATCTCGTAGGTGCCCCAAACCACGTGAACAAAAAAAGGTGCTACCTTTTAATGATTTCACTCACTGTTGATTTGCGTTTCTGGATAGATGTGAGCAGTCAAATCTGGATTCTCCCACAACCTCCAACTCAGTACAAAACATTTGGTGTCGCTATGTTCACTTCGTATTTTAGTGCGTCTAGAAGTGATATGAAACACTACATTCTATATACTTCATTAGGAAGTGACTGACCAGGTGGCCTTAACAGAGTCTACCCCTGGACTTCACTTTTATCACAGCTCTATCTTTGCGACTGAATTAAATATTGGTCTCCTCTTTGAAAGCGAAGCGATATATATATATATATATATATATATATATATATATATATATATGAGATGTTCAATGTCGTCTTAAATAGTTAAGTCGCTTTTAGCTTAGTTCGAAATGGTTCGAGTGAATGTTAAATACTTCGCTCCATGCTCCTGTGCCTTTCGATATGAAAACAAAAAAAAAAAACGTGGTTCATGCAATTACACGTGCGAAGTTGTCTACACTGACTTAGTCAGTGTAGACAACTGCTATAGCAGCTATAGACTACAGCTGCTATAGTGCTATAGTGTGCTGTAGTGCAAGTTGAGACGCATGCGCAATAGCTAAATGGGGCGTAAGGGCACGAGGATCCGTAGCTCAAGTACCGTGTCAATGTTATTACTGAATCAGTGCGTATTTGTGGTAGTTCACCTTGAACAAATCTATATAGTTATGTATTCAGTGTTTCATTTTTATGTCAACATGCACTCTGCTGTTATGACCGAAACCACAGAAAAGTTCACGCACACGTGACCCTCTGTCGTTGAGTGACAGGTCCACGTCGTTTCATTACAAAACTCCACTCTTTCGAAAGGGATGAAGTTATGTGATTCCTTGTGACAAATCATACCTCGCTTCGCAGCAGTAGGCTGAATTTGAGGAAGGCAGTTTTAAGCTTTGTGTCTTGTGGCTATTCAATACCACCTGCTTCTCACTGTAAACCAGGGTCGCAACATACTGAAATAGATTTTCTTTTTGCGTGCAAATTCAATTTGATGTCTTCTAGAATGCCAGTGTGCAACTAAAACGTGCACTTTCTTAGTTGAACAGACGTCTTGTTAGAGTACATTGGATGGTACAGCCCATGCAACCTAAGGTGAGTGAATTATCCAGAGCAGTATGTGCTCTATAGCTTAGGGACCAATCATGGTACTGCGGTGTGAGTTATGCAGCCCGCACCTGATCCTCAACGCTAACAGTGGCAAATATTACGCCGGCGCTATCATACTCTACCATCTTCACTGTTTGTTATATATTAAGAGTTGTATTTTTTCTTGTATTTTTTTAAATAGAATATATATTCCATTTATTCTGTCTGATGGAACAGAGCAGTCTTCGGGACACAGCGTTTAGTAGCGCCTTGCCGGGTAGTTGTACGGGATGAGGTCGCTGCGGTTGTTCGGGTAGCCATTGTATCGGAACGGGCTGTTGGGCGGACTGAAGGCGAACCCGGCGTTGTCGCGTATGCCACGGCCGCCGTAGTCGGTGGCGAACCGGTCTCCCAGGCTGTCCTTGCCGCTGTACTCGGTGCGCGTGAAGAACGGGCTCTTGGTGTGTATCACCGTGGGCGGCTTGTGGCCCGGCGGTGCGGTCAGCTCGCGTTTGCGTCGCACGAACTCTATGAAGAGCGCCGTGAAGGAGGAGGCGAAGCCGACGCCCAGCACCCAGAAGGAGCCCGTCATGTGGCTGAGTGTGATCTTACGGATGTCGCCAGCTTGAGGCTTGGACTCCACGGTGCACTCGTTGTCCCGAGGCCAGTGCTTTCGCTTCCAGTGCATCACCAGACCGGACTCGACCAGACGCCGCAGCCTGCGTGCCGTAAATTGGGGGTCGTGCTCAATGAGACAGCACGAGGCAGGCGGATGACAGGCATCTCGTGATATGAAAACTGAACATTGAAGTGTTACGCGACACTGTCTAGAATGAACGTGACATTAACAGCTCGGAATACGACTTCATCACGAGGCACCCGTATGACTCCAGATTATTTATGCGCACCTTTGGCCCTTCATGGTGCTTTAAGAAATAACTTTACAGGTCATTTAGCATTCCGCCTCATCGAAATGTGGCAAATGAGGAAAAGGGTAGTAGACTGCAATTTTAGAAAGTTCTTTTTCCTACAGCAGAAGCCGCCGCACGAACAGCAGTAGAAAGAAATGGCAGGCAACAAAGTAGCTCAAAGTATATAGCAATATGCTTACTCGCTGTTGAGACGATCGAGAAACGGGAAGCCGACGCGCACAGCCAGAGATTTGACGTCTCGAATGACCTCTCCGCGGGCCACGGCGAAGTCACATCGGGCAGTGCGATTGAGTTCACGGCCTAAGTAGTGGAACATGGTGACCTCGCTGCCGATCAATGCCATGTATCCCATGCGCACTTGATCCAGCACCCACATTTCGTGATTTGGCTCAAATGTCATCATCCGATCGGACAGAACTTTCAGTGACCCGCGCTCTTGTGTCTGTGCAAAAAAAGAGGGGTAGGGGAAGGTCAGTTGCTTGTAATGCTTGATACAATAATTGAAGCGTAAAAGAAAAACTTCAACGAAAAAAAGAAGGAAGAGTGCAAAATCTTGCATACATTAGAAACACTCTCGTAATTACTGACGTTCCAATACAGGCAACAACCAAGAAGTCTGATCTGGAACTAACCCCAGCGTCGAAGACTCAGTGATTACAAAAGGCATGCGAGAAGGCCTGGTCTCTTAAACACACTCGTGAATAAGCAGATCTTGGGTAGTTGCGGTCACAGCTGAGGCCTTACCTGGTGCACACAATAATTCCCACAGACCTTCAATCACGTGAAGAAAATAAAAACAATTTCGAAGTCAGTGCGAATGTTTCTTCGTTTAAGTCATTATGTAAGTGAAGACACCTGTTCTCGAACCAAGCGAGACCACTGGGCCAACCTTTCATGTGTTCTGCCTGTCACAAAAGATCATCGGCCTTATACGTCAAGCCTAAGGGCACTACGCTCGGTTAGGAGAAGCGTGAAGAAGCAATACATGCAGTTTAAGAGAAGTGCTACGCCGTTGTTTTTTATTATGTTGGCGGTAATCTGAGGTATTTGGGATGGTATTTATGCAACATTGCCGCCACAATAAGCGTTATGAAACCAATATGCGCAGATACGCCAACCACTGCACCGAGCAACATCTTTTTTTTTTCATTAGTTTGTTGAATAGTAATCATATTCATGTTTACACCTAGGAAACTTAAAAATGCCGATAAGGCCAATTGTGTAGTATTTGACAAATTTTATATGATGCTTGCGTTTTGGTAGATGGAGCCCACATAGCATTACACACTTACTTCTACTTTGTACACAGCCTCAACTTATCGAGAAATGTCAAACCCGTTGGGAATAACAGGACAAAAGCATCGTAACGAATGACGAATAACGATACAAATGGCACCTACAGCCCCCCCATAATCTGCGACCTGGCTCAATACTAAAGACACTGGTTTTCTGAACAGTGACGTTACCATGGAGACAGTACAACTGTCGCCACGTGGCCTGCTTACCTTGAGCAGGTCGAAGACGGCCTGTCCCTTGAAGGCACCCCATCGCATGTACCCTCGGTGTGCAACCAGGTTGTCCACATTGTCTACGGGGTTCCGGATTTTCGGGAAAGTGAGGTCTGCCACTAAGTTGCCGCTGTACGTGGTGAGGGTGACGATGACGAAGAGCCACCAGAAGCCGACCAGAATGCGGCCCGAGATAGCGTCCGGCAGGTGAATGCCACCTGCAAGTGCCCGGCAGTCCACGCAGTGATTCTAGAGCCAAAGGTGCTTCCGGCTGGTTCCTTCAAAAGCAGTGCTTTCTCTGCAACGTCATCGGTGATTTGCCGAAAACTGAAGCCCCCCCCCCCCCCCCCACACACACATCTGGATGAGTAACGTGCGCCATGTTTCTGCACCAATGTGAACTGTCAATAGGACTCTTGCACCGATTTTCAACTGCCGTTACTTGAATGTTAATTGCATGATATAAAGTCAGCCATGCGGGAGTTTAGGAAGGCCGCGGGTCGAAAATACTGAGGCAGTTTTGGCCTGGATCGCTCGGGACCAACGACTCAGACTGTCTGGCGAAGCCTTCAGACTTGAAAAATACGAGCTTACTGTGCTAAACAAAAAGTTCACCCATGCTATATGCGCCACGGCATGCGTAGTCTGGAAGCATACCTTGTTGGATGATTGCTCCGAAGCAGTACCACTCGCAGTTTTGCAGAAGAAAAAGTCCCTTGTCATTTCGAAGGCCATAATAGTCATAATAAGGGCTGGCACAGTGGATTCCCCACAGGACGGGTACCAATCAGAAGCAGCGAGAAAAGAACGGCCACCCATGTCTGCAGACACCACAACGCAAACGTGGTTAAGTCTGGGAGATCGCTTTCGCTGCGAGTGGCTTAACCGTTAAGCGTAACGTCTTCAGACTATCGTTTTAGACTGTAAATGTAAAAAAAATGAAAGTGGACCAAAAGACAACTTGCCGCGCCTTCGAATAACACGCCCAAAGGTTCTAGAGCATCACAAAACAAACTTCAATATTTGATCAAATAAGAACGCAGACAGCATCCGTCACTGATTTTATTTGTGTGCGAGGTTTCACGACTACAAACAGTCAGTTGAAAATCAGTGTCTGTATCTGTATCTTTCAAAGACGATAGTCTTTCTTGGCGACCTTCGACGCAAAAATTTTCGTCTGTCTGTCTGTCTGTCTGTCTGTCTGTCTGTCTGTCTGTCTGTCTGTCTGTCTGTTCATTTGTTTGTTTGTCCCCTTTAACGGTACCGGTCCCTTTAAACGGCACCAGAGGATTTCCCAAACGGCCGACTCCCTCCGTAGCGCCCACCAATGTTGCTCAAGCTTTAGCGTTCATACTTGTGTGATTGTCAAATAAAAAGCAATTATCGCGCATATCTTAGGCACTATAACAACACGTATATATTCTGTATGCGCATCTTTTACTTGTAAAGGCATACATAAGTTATTCTTAGGACCGTATATAGCGTTTATCACGCGGCGCTGGCCATGCAACGCTTGCACGAAAAGGGAAGTTTTTGCAACGCTTTGCTAAGACGACATGGTGGTGGCACCTACCCATCGCCTTGCGTTCTACACCTTATCGCCTCTGAGACGGGCGCGCACACCCGTCTCAGGGGCACGCGTTTCGTTTTCCAAGATAACCGCCAGATAGCGCTCATGTCTCACGTGTGACGTGACTTGGTGCGCTTGTTCGCCTCCGCTGCACGCTCCAGGCACTCTAACGCAGTGCCTCGAGAATACCATTCACCGATTTTCTTGCGCAGAACATCAAACAAACGTTTTGTTCAATCTCTCCAGATGCAAGACTATCGTCTTTTGACGACATTTGGAGATTAACATGCAGATACGGGGCCAATTTTTTTTCATTCCTTCACCTGTGTTGTATATATGAAGTCACGCGACAGCTGTAATTTACCGTATAAACCAATAAAGACCTCACGCGCTGATTTGACGTTTGGCACATGTATTTTTTTTTTCAAAGCTTAAAAAACAAAAAAAGAAACACTTTGGTGTTCAAATGCGAAGATGTTCTTTTGTGTATCTGTTTTTAACTGAATTGAGGATAATTAATAGCACCAATATTTGCAGAAAAGTTCAACTTACGTCCCAGGTGAAGGGATCAAGAAAAAGGTACTTGTAGTTTGCCCTTGGTTTTGGCACTAGAATCTTGTATGGAGATTCGTCGTACGCTGACGTAAAGTTCACGACTTCAGACCGCTCTTTTGTTACCGAAAAGCCGTAAGCTCCGAGGTCTGCTTCCTGAAAAAGAAAAATATCGACTACATTTTTTTTACCACGACAACACACTTTGGTAGACAACTGCTGAGCAGGTCGAAAATATCATGCCAAGCAGCCGGACTTGCTGAAAAGCTTACACAAACAAAAAAAAACAAGAAAACTGACAGATACAGTATCGATTTGACACACAGCAGCAAACAAATGCCGGGACAAAGTAACAATAACTTCCAATCATTTATTTTTCTTTTAGAGCTTTGTAATTCAGTCGATGGCACTCTGTTGTTATCACTTTCATCGACCAGTCGTGAAAAGCGGATAATAGTGAATTTCTTGAGCGAAATAATTTTTAATGAGCGGTGATAGCTCACGCTTCGCTTAGCGCTTAGTTCTCTTATTAGCTGAGCGCCAATGCTTTATAATCTGCGATGTTCTAGGCTTGTACGAGTGGTACAATGACCACACACAAGCTTCTGAAGTATTGCCATTCGGTAGTACTACACATCCTGTAGTGCGATTGATTGGCCGCGGCGAGTCCACAAATTGACTTGAAGACGTGCCACCTGACGTAAAAAAAAGGCTGTGGAACTTGCAGCGTTCTGTTTTCAGCCGAGAGGTCAAGTTAATTAATTGGTTTGAATTACGTAATGTAGTTTTTACTACCAGCTCCTCGGCTATACTCAAAAGAACATCTGGTATCTGTAATCCGGGAACTCATTCATATTGCCTTGGATTAGACGCCACTGGGCGTCTCCAATGCAATATGGATGACGAGTTCATTCATGAGTCCGCTGATAACACGGCTGGTTCAGCTGTTGTAAACCGTATTTAAGGATATATGCACCTAGAATACCACGAACATTGCTACTAAACATAACATTTTGTGTGCGAAGCGTAATATGTTTTCAAATGTGCAGCTAGCTGGGACATCGCTTTGCCCTTGCATCTAACCAGATGCGGCCTTTGCGAAACAAACAGACTCTCGTCTGAAGTAGTAAGCGATGGTGCCTGCAATGATGAGCATCGATGAGGGGGCACTTTAACACATTTTGCGCCACTATCTACGCCACATAATGAAGAGAGATGGTAAATAGTTGTCTAAATAGGCTATGTTCAAGTAAAGACCTCGCAAGCCATTACAGCAGAGCGCTAGAGATACGCTGTTACAATTAGTAGAGACACCAAACTTTCTAGACCTCACTGGCTCACCCCAAAATGTAGTATAACAAACCGGATTACAGCTCTCACTAACGCCCGTGCCTCTCCCGTTATAATAAACAAAATGCAAATCAAACACTGTATATATTGTCACGCATTCCGGAATAAACTTCCTGACATGTAGCAGTGAATCCCAGTACATGCATTGCAGTGCATGCATGAAGCTTCGTCTTATCAGTGAATAACTCGAGGCTTTGCGCAGCCCTATTCGTACCTTTCTGTGGAGCATCCCTATCAAACCAGTCCACTGGCCGTTTTCGAATGACCCGGCAACTGCTTCTCGTGGCACCCGCCACTCGTACCTAAAATAAAAACAGCGTATATATAGCTTTTTTCGTAATAAATAAGTATTACAAGGAGAGTTGTGCTTTTAATTGAGTCTCGTTATATGTGACTTGTATCTCTCGCGAATCAGTGAGCCTGTAGTCCCCTGGCTGAACTATGTGATATCGTAAAGAAAGATCTGATGAGGCGTGTCCTCTTCTTATTCTCCTGCACTGATGAGTCAAGGAGAAAAAGTGGCGTCATAACAAGTTTGGGTGCAGAGTCCTGATTGCTTAAATGAAAAGATGTACACATCACGAAACCAAAGAGAGTAAAAGGCGTGCCAATGTACAGGAAATTTTAATAGACAAAAAGTCAAGGTTAAATGCTCTCTCACTCAATTACGTGCTTCCTCGATGACGCAGTCATTTAAGCCTCTTGAAGTACAGAAGTGTTGCAGCTTGGGCGAGGTAGTTATCTATGGACTTAGCTTGCGTTAGCGTGGCAACTATTAAAAATGAAAAGACAACACAGACATTCCTTGACGTCTCTGTTGTCGTTTCCTTTTTTTTTCATGTGAGCCGCGTTAATACAAGCTAGGCCATGCGGATTCCGTAAACAGTATGCATAAAGAGAATGGCAGGTCCTATCGCATAATAATGGTGAGTGTCAACTAATCGTCACTCACGTAAAGTTGAGTCCTTTGGCCAGTGACTCAACCATTTCCGCCATCGTGCCAGTGACATTTTTCACTGTTTTGCCGTCTGCGGACATTTCAACCACAGACATGGGAGGGTCCTGTAAGGAGAAGATATCGTAAGCTTTGAGAAAGCTCTCGTGTTCAGTACAAGTTCAAGTGTGCGAGTGGTGACTGCTGCGTAAATTTGGTTGACCTCTTGAAGCGCAAAGCATTCCGCTTTATCTCTAGCACTCACATATGTGCCTCCCCCTTCCTTTCCACATAAAGGCACGCATCAGCAAGTCACAGACCTCACGCTTAGAGATTATTTCCTCCTGCGGAAACGTGCGTACACACTCACTCATGCTGGATGGAAACATGGGAAATCTGTGACGCAAGAGTGACGTACGTTGATGACAGCGATGATGAGCCTGATGCCTCCAAGATCCCCGATGATGCCAGGAAAGAATTCCTTGCGCTCCATTCGAATGCCAGCCACAAGCGTCCACTGGCCAACGTCTAACAGCACCTGCTCTCCACGCAGCTTCGCTACCGTCTTCAGTGCGAAGCGGGAGCACTGGCCACACTGCCCGCTGTCCAACAGCAGTGACTGCATTTGTTGTAAATTTCTTTACACACCAGCTCATCACGGTGGAGAAAAAACAAAGACTGTCGATGCATAGCTCGTATGGCTCACGTGGAGCAGCCAACTAAGTAAACCATGAAACGCATAGCACTGTGGAATCCTATTATCTAAACACGAGTCATGACGACCCTTCAATTGGACTGCATGCAAATGCGTCAAACACTGTCATAGGACTATTGTTCTTTCAATGTAAAGCATTTCATTACATACTACACGCATTTTGGCCTCTATCTATCTATCTATCTATCTATCTATCTATCTATCTATCTATCTATCTATCTATCTATCTATGTATCTATCTATCCGCCTACGACTGGGTTCTCTTGTGACCCCCCCTCTCGTATGGGGTAAACCAAAATTAGTATGGAACAGTATGATGTTAGTATGGGAGGGTAAGATGGTTTGACGAGTGCGACTCGCTCGTCATAACATAAATATTGTCACAATCCTGTCTGATACGTCGTCAAACACTTTCCGCCGGACAGTGGCCCACACCGCAGGCGGGTATGTGCCAATGGTATACGGGTATGTGCCACATGATATTTACACTTCATATCGACTCATGAACGGCAAGAACAAACATGGACCTTTGCGATTCCACTCGCAATTGACAAATTCTTAGAATTTTGGTGGCGTTTAATTCGTGAGACAATAAGCTCTTTTAATGAATTCATTCCATGGTTACTTGAAAAAGTGTTTCAAGGCCCCCTTAACGCATTTTGTTCGACAGGTGTCATGACGAAAAAGAGCCTATTCGGCAATATTTAAGCGCATTTGGGAGGCCTCAAACTACGTCAAAAAAGGCCAGGACAGTGCAGCCATCGCCACTAAAAACACACATGAACTTTCAAACAGCTCTAAAATTAGACAACTATGTCGATCTAGTGGAAAACATATAGTGCCTTTCCAGAGGCATTGATCAAGCAAACAGCAAACGCTAGATAATGTGCTGCCATCTGTAAGGCGTTGTGAGACTCTTTATGGCCTCCGAGATGGCGAGCGTGCGGCGGGTACCTTGTAGGCCATATGACTCTTGCTTTAGAGCAAAAACCTGTATGTATCGTTCCCGCGCCTGCGCTGGTACAATCTATTGTGTGCGTGTGTGCGTGCGTGTGTGTGTATGTAACAAAACATATTAATAAGTACGCACTTAGGGGTTGAAGGACGCACTAGGAGCCGGGTTTCGCTATTGCATTTAACTCTTAAAGGCAAAGCTTAACAGTCCTCCAATTTTTTTTTAACAGGGGAGTGTTTGATGCCGGGTTTCACCAAGGGTTCACTGACGTATTTCCGTCCCGTACATGATAATGTAAAATATCTACTAAGAGAAAGCAAAGAAAAACTAGACGAAAAAGTTCCGTCCCCGGTAGTCGAACTTGCAACCCCTCGCTCCACAGCGCGTGGCGCGAACTAACCCGGCTACAAAGCGTAGATTCTTCAGCTTGCTGACGGTGAGCTGTTTATATACACCATTTACCGTTGAAGGTACTTGGAGGCCGGTAACGTCAGCGTGTTCTTGTTATGAAAGGTGATAGGGAGCGAAGGGTGCGAAGGGCGCGCTTTAAAGGTCGTCGGCCCACGCCTTGCGATGCGCGCGCGCCTCGACAGGGCGTAGTCGCTCATGCGCGTGCGCTTATCTCGTGATCGGGGTGGCTTGTACGTTTTGGATTTTCCCCGCAAGTATGCGTTGAAGTTACAGAAAGCACGATAGTCACTTCGCTCGCTGCAGTGGCCGCTGTTATGCCTGAAAGTCCAGACCAAACGTCATTGCTTCGGCAAAGGCAACCAGTGTCAAGGCCACCGAACTAGCTCGTCTGACGCCATCACCTCAACGACGTCTTTCAGCCCGGCGGCACCGGTCTCTCTTACGCAACGCATGGCAAGCTCCATCCACGCACCAGCCCCATGGCAGCCCGATGATGCAATCGCCGCCATCCAGTCTGGCGAGTCTTACGCAATGCATGGCAATATCACTCGTCCATGAGTGCAACCCAGTGGCGGTTCCGGATTGGAGGATTGTGACGCCACCACCAGCGGCGGTTCTTATTGAACGTTGCTGACGTGATGGGATCGCTCGGGGCCTATTACGAACCAAGCGGCGCGACGCCAAGCAGCCGACCTATGCTCCAGAGAGAAGACGACAGCGTTAGAGTGTCCGAAGACATCTCGGCGTTTCGAGTCCCTAAGCTGTCGGCCCCGGTGCCGAATTTGTAACGGCTCTATTTCTATGCGGTACATAAACCTTGCCTTAACTCACCATCGTCTTGTCCGCTCATCTATCAGCTCTGCGTAGAAGCAGCCGTGAGCTGAGAAACGTGCTACCGAACAACCTTGGCGGCCCGCAACCTCGGCGCACTACACAACAGTGGCGGCGGAGGTGAGAGTCATAACACCGCGCTTGCGAAAGGAGCGCGCTGCTTACACACAAAAGTAACAGTTGTGACAATTGTTGGTTCGCACTCGTCATGTGTATTCTTGTCCGTTCTTGGAGTGCGTCCTTTGTGTTTGAGCAGATTGCTTCAAGTGTCGAGCTGTGACAGTCGTTAGTTTGCACTCGTCCTCTGTATGTTCTTTTCGTGCGTCGCACTGCAATTTTCTAGCGGCGTGCCGTTCTTCGCGTGACATTACAATATGCTGCTGTAGCATTCATTCCTTCGCTCATGTGGCGAAACCATGCATCGTAAACGCTCAGCTACCTCTATGAAGGCCCGTTTAACTTTCAAGTTATACCAATAGCCGACAGATATCTCAGTCATGCTTCTTTTTTTTTTAAGGTGAACATATTCGACAGGGATCTGCTTGGCTGGGTGAAAATTCATACGAAGAAAAAAAACTGCCCAGCAGCTCATAGTCTAACGTTTTTACAGGTAAAGTTTAAAAACAATAAACTGAACTGACATTTTGGGACCAATTAGGGTTCTTCTTCCAGGGGTGACTGTTCAGCCGGCTGCAATCCGAGTCTCAGTCTCTTTCGGGATCCAAGAAATTGGAACCAATATCGCTTGTACACTTTGCATGATTTAAGGGATGTGATTGTGATGAATAATACAGTGCGGTTGACGTTGTGCTGCAATGCGAGCATTAAAAGAATGTTATACCTACATAAAAGAAAGGGCAAGCGAGAAATAACCGAACAGTTCAAACAATGTCGTGCCTAACGGGTGCCTTTCAAAAGTCAGCGCATAATACTCCAACATACAAGTACACCTCTTACGTTTCAGGTTTTAGCTGTTTTTTTTTGTAACCCTGGCTATTCGATTATATTAGGAAGAAAATTGCACACAAACAGCCATGCTGTAACCCACCTTTGACGTGTTGGCGAAAATGTATTTCGTCATACCAAAATCTTGTGGTGTTTGCTTGTACGACCCCTTCGCAAGCTTATCTCCGATGGTTTTCGCAACCGTTTCGACTGCTACTGGCAGCTGACAATTTTCCTCGACCTGCAGTGCAGTTTTTACAGAACATGACCTAAAAACCCCATAGTGCTAGCCAAAACATTGTATATTTTGAAAAGTAAAAATGACACGTACTTTTAAACAAGTCTGGCAGTTTTAAAAGAATCGTTTCCTAAGCCTCAGAAACTTACGGGGCAGTCTGTTTCTGCGACTTCTGCGTAAGCTATAAGAACGTTGGCACCGTCTGGGAAACTTGTAGCGAACTTTTCAAACTCTTCATTGATTGCTTCAGTGACAATACACACAAAGTCACGATGAAAGGTCATCATGTTTCTATCTCTTATCTGCAAGGAGGAAAATAACGTTTATTGAGCTTTTGATTGCGATAAGGCTTGCGAATTCACAGTTCTGAATGAGTGAAACACTTTCTACCTTGGTGAGAGCTCCCTGAACAAGGCTCATGTTTCCCACAATGATGTAATGGCGAACATGCACCAACTCGCTAAAAGTCTCGACGATGTTGTCAATCGACGTGGTTCCACGTTGGCAAGAAGTCGTCAGACAGACCCGGAAGGTTGTGACCGCCGCCGCCTTTACATTGGAGGACAAGCCTCGCACAGCCTTTACCATATCCTCCACATACACTGGGTCTGCAAAACCACATTGCCGCCTCGTAAACAATAACTCATGCCACCTCGGCATTAACGTTTCGAAAAGGTTCGCGTAAGCTTCATAACAAAAACTGTAGTTGTTATAGGCAATCATAACAGCCATTTCCGATGGAGGCGGAAATGTTGTAGGCCCGTGTGCTCAGATTTGGGTGCACGTTAAAGAACCCCAGGTGGTCGAAATTTCCGGAGCCCTCCACTACGGCGTCTCTCATAATCATATGGTGGTTTTGGAACGTTAAACCCCACATATCAATCATAACAGGGTAACATTACGAGAAACGTTAAAGCATAAACTGACTAGTGTCACTGGTCATTTTTCATTGTGGATACTAAGAGCATAACGGTCACTCGACGGGAAACAATGCGTCGTGAAAATGCACCAAGCGTTTGAACGCGTTTTTTTTTCCACACGGGGCATGCTGAAAGGCATTCTGTACCGCCAGATGAGGCATACGTTTGTGAAGTTGTGGTTCAAGAACCAAGCTTCGACGGTCACATTTTTGTGAAGGCGTAATGGTTTAGGCCCGTGTGCTGTGCAATGTCAGTGCATGTTAAAGACCTCCAGATGGTCAGAATTTACGGAGCTCTCCACTACAGTATCTCCCCGAATAATCCCGTGGTCTTGGGAAGGTAAAACCCCAGATATCATGAATAATTGGGCTTCGGTACCAGAGGCCAGATTTAAAATTTCACAGTTGGGACAATGAAACATCTTCATGTTTATGTCGTGCGTACATATACGCTGCTCAGGCGTCCTTAGCGTGTGGGTGCGACGTCGCTAGGCAGACGGATTATCCACGTGAAATTCGGGGCTCTAGCTAAATAAATGTTATTTGCGCTTAAGAAGCGAACTCATAGGTGGCTGCGTATTGTCATGAAACAGGAGGGCAAACGCTTGGAAGCACGGGCTATCTTAAAGACCCATCCAAATGGTTAATACCACGGGGCGTCGTGTTAATGTTTTTGCGTTTGTCGGCGTTGCAGGGACATTTCAATTTTACACGAAACATTTTTTTTACTTACTGTAGTCGGGGTCATGCAGCATGACAATACTCTTCCAGTAACGCAGGTCGCGGGTGTTGCGAATATCAGACAGCAGCGGAACGATGTCGAGCGGCCCCGTAGTGACGGGAAATCCTAGAGCGAACGTTTCTTCCAGCCGTGGGCAGTAGCGATCCATAATCGACACAAGGAACGTTTGGGGCATGCGCTGTTTGACCACATTGTAAGCGTGCTGCGTCTTTTGGCAGTCGACAACGGTGAACGCAGCGTCGAGGAGACTCTCTGCAAGTGAATGGCGAAATGATTGAATCAATCTACCAATTCTTTTTAACTTTTCTTTACTACAAGGTATCATGGTGCAAATCGTTAATATATGACCGCGTGTTCTTCATTGCTGAAATACACATTATTCATGGCGTATTCATTGCACAATTAACTCACTGATAGACGATCATTGACAGGCGTACGTGGCAGCTGACCAGATGGTCGTATGCACGATCCTGGCCTCGGCGGTTGCATTTCGATGGCGGAGAAATGCGAGAGGCAGGTGTACTGCGCTATGTAAGTGTACGTTAAACAACACAAGAAGGTCGAAATTCAGAGCCTTCCACTAAAGTGTGCCTCACTCGCATCGTGGTTTGGGCACGTATAACCCCAAATATTGTAATCATTGAGACGTATAAGCATAAATAAATAACATACAAGTACTCGATTGAACTTGCAACCTTGAAGGGGACAAGTCCGCTAGTCGAAACGTCGGCTCTGTAGCAACACTCCGTGTTCACAATTTTTTCGGCAACTTCACGAGTACGACATGAAATCTTCTGTAACATTTCGTTTGAGATGAAGGTCGGATCCAGAGTGTACAAGATCAGATCCTCATCAAAGCATTAAGAGAATGGGGGCAGGGTGGATGAGATCACAATACGCCATTAGAGGAACCAGAGGTCCTTTTCTTGGGGAGGGGGAGTAACACCACTTCACGTGTGCAGAGTAAGCAAAAGAAATGCACTCGAGGGTGGGCGCAGTTTCATTCGAACGGAAACTCCCCGATCATACTTACTGCCCATGATAGCCGGTAGTTGTTCAGCGTCCTCCGCATGGTCGGCTAGCACGCGGAACCGGTGGCCTCTACCAAGCAGCTCGCTGTAGTTGGCCTGCAGCTCGAGGAAGCGGTCCTTTGAGCCTTCGCCGACCAGTTGGATGTTGGGCATGCTCACAATGGCTGCGCAGGTGAAAACGAGATGTTGGCAGAGTCACTTTCAAGCAGACGTTTGCCTAAACATGCAAGGTGGTTCGCGTATGGGTTTTTTTTTTTTTGCGGTACTCCAAACGCTATCTCGCCTCGTGCTTTAAAACGCGCTCAACACACAATGCTTACAAAGCACGGTCGTTATTAACGCTTGCTCACCCATGAAAGTAAATTATTGTCACAACAGAAACGCTTCGTACTGTGGTAGCGGCAAGCCTCAGACTTGATGCAACTGCCACGGCATGCACCGATAAATAAAAAAAAATGAAAGAAGGTTACACAGCATAGACAATGCCACGTTTATTTGACATAAAGAACTTTTTTTCTTCACAACCATGTTTAAGATAGCAAATCGGAAAGCTTCTATTTGGCCCGAGAACGAACACTGGCGGCGCGGCAGTCGGGGCGAAGTGACGTCACTGCAAGGATTCGCTTGCTCTGCGGTCGAGTGACGCCTTTTTCAGCGCCCGCCTTGTGCCCGCTCTTACGCGACACGGTGGTGATAACTGCTCATTATTGCAATGCGAATCTAGCAAGGCAGACGGCGGCTGTTCACACTGCAAGCGACGGGTAAGTGAGCTGCAGAAAACTGCTGCGATAATCTAATGGGAAAGCTCCCGTCTTAACAGGAGTTGTTTCACTGTGAAAATGTTCGTGCATTATTACAGCAAGGCATTCGTTGTTGTCACCGCTTACGCTAATAAATCAGCTCTAAATGCTTTTACGCTGATGATTCGAACTTCATTACAACTTAATGTACACTTCGGTGTTAGAACACGTGTCCCGAAGAATTACAAGTAAATTCAGAATGTTTTCCAACTTACTGAATACATAGCGGTTTTTATGCAGATGGTTCGGGGACATGAAAAAATTGCGCTATTTCCTAAAGGAGGCGTTAGATGAATCTACCATAACAATATTTTAATAGATCCAGAATATGCTGAACCAAATTACACGGTCCCACATGAAACGTTCACAGAAATGCTGAGCTGTTAGTGTACTTGAATTCTGTAAGATATCTTTTAAACAGCTAGCCACCTTGAATTCTGTGGCCGTGTACTCCAATTCGCGTGAGCTGCTGATTCGATCAAACGCCGCGTCACAGGCGGCAATGTTTAATTCACGTGGGAGCATTCATGATAGCAAATCGTTTGCAAAGCAAACGATTGAAAGTCTAAATGAGCGTTGTGAACTGTTTCCATGGCTCTCTCGGTGAAATGGCCCACGTAATAAATAAACGGTCTTCACCTCAATTATTCAGTGTCTGACTTGACACGTCATATCCACATACCAGGTAATGAAGCTCGGTTGTGATCAAATAAAAGTAAAATGAATTTACTTGTGATCTATCTAAACGGGCACTTGCGAGTGTAAATGTGGCGTTGCAACAATGCTGCATGAAGTGTCTGCAATTGACCTCAACTCGTTTTTTAGTGAGATGAAGCTCCTAAATTACTGGGAGGAAAGCGTGACACTATATGACGTGTGAGCAAGTACGTAAGAAAAACAAATACAACAGCTGCGGGGATATTCTCGGGCAAGCGTTTTGGAGATGCTTTGCGAGCTTCGAAACTGCGTGGGTTTTTGCAACTGTGCGTAGAACTTAATACGCTGACCCCCCCCCCCCCCCCAAAAAAAAAATAATAGTGCATGTGTCCGATAGAAATAAAACTTTCGGAAGTGAGAGCATCATACTTCTGAAAGGAACCACTGGTGAATAAAGCAACCTATTCATACAAATATGCTGTCTTACGAGTAAAAACCACGACTTGAATACGGAACACGCTGTGTAATCACTTTGTATCCCAGCACAAATATGTTGTTGCTCTTCGCTTACGTCGGAATGCGGCTGCCGCGGCCGAGAATCAAACCCATCTTCCAGTTAAGCGGCGCGGACAACACAAATCTGATCATAGTGTGCAGTGGAGCGCGGTAATCGTTGGTGATTGTGCTGAGCAAGTTTTTCGTTCCTTTACTAGGATAATTATCAATGTTGTTTTCGTCGTTCATCCGAAGCTTGAGTTAAGCGAAAAGCGATCGCACAGAGCGGAACAGTGTAGTATGCGAGGCATTGCGAGCACATGTTATGCGCGCCACGGCAGGCGTCGAAGTATTCTTGCCGTGACGTCATCCAGGCATCCCGCCAAGTGGCGCCAACCCAACTTAATGACGATAGTTATAGGGCGAGAACAAAACGACGGCACAGAGACAAGGACACAAAATACACGTCTTGTCTTCTTGTCTCTGTGTCGTCGTTTTGTTTTCGCGCTATAACTATCGTCATGCCATACCAACTAGCCCAAGCTGCCAAACTCCCAACTTAATGTTGCGATGAATCACAGTACCGCATGCGGCCCGCCGCGGTAGTCTCGTGGCTAATACTCGGCTGCTGACCCGCAGGTCACGGGATCAAATCCCGGCTGCGGCGGCTGCTATTCCGATAGAAGCGAAAATGCTGTACGCCCGTGTGCTCAGATTTGGGTGGACGTTAAAGAAAACGACCCCATAATTTACGCTTCTTTTCTTCATTCCTAGGCATAGTGACGCAATTCGTGACAATGTTTTGTGTCTTCATCTTCTCTGCGATATTTTGTTTTACGCATTGTGCCTGTCTGTCGGCCTGCACGTCATTATGAATTAACTCCTAAAAAGGACTGATGTCTGTCTGTTAGTTCACTTTGCTGGATTACACTTTCTCTCAGTGTCGAATATATGCATGGCTGAACATCGCATTTTCACGGCCTTATAATACTACACCAAATAAAAAACCACTTTACTTTCTGATGTCCCAGTCGTGCCACAAAATAAATCTATATTGCCAGCCTGTGCCCGCTGATTTTGTTATGAGTACCAAATTCAATCTTTATCATGAATGGAGTAATGCACCTCTAGATGCGGTAGTCTAATGGAATACTGGAAGGGCTGGAATTATAAAAAAACGGACATTCAAAAACAGGACATTCACGGATATTTGAAACGTCTTACGGTTCAAAGACAGTCCGTAATCATTGAGAAAGGAAAGCTAAAAAGCCATTTCGTGGCTGGTTTGGATGAGTGTGTGTGAGAAACAAAAAAAAGTTTGAAGTTTTCAAAGCTCTCGAGCCAAGAGGAACCTGAAGAACAGCAGTTACTTGAAATGTTCATTGTGGCAATGAGCCGTTTCGCCAGGGCAGGTAGGTTAGTTCAAAGTGGGACATAGTGAACCTATTAGTTTAAAGATTAAGCTTGATCATGTACTGCTGTCGGAATATGAAAGAGAATGTGGGTGAGTTCAGACTTCGTACAGGACCGTTTTCATTAGCAACGGTGGTCTTGCTTATTCGTATAAGCTATATGCTTGCCCTACATGTGAACGTAATCCTGCGCGAGTTTACAACCGGTCCCTTTTTTTTTGTACTTGTCAATGAACGGGAGGCACTTTAGAAAGTGAATCGCGGCAATGAAAAACCATGACGCTCGCCTAGGGGGCATCGATTGGAAATCCTTCCGGTGCCTGACTCGCGCCAGTACCGAAAGACGAGGTCCGGGATCGAAGACGGCGGACCCCCTCTTTGTGTCTCGTGGCTTTTGAAAGCGTCTCCACGTCGATGACGTGATGGGGTGGGAAAACAATTTCTACCCTCTTTTTTCTCCCCGCATTCATTTTTTTGTTCTCGTTTTGTGTCTTCTGAATCTCCATTTACTTATTTTCTTCTTCTTTTGTCTAGCGCCATTCCGTCGACCGTTGTTCTGGCTTTCAGCAAGTGTGTCATTTCTTGCCGCCCACAGCTCAAAGAGGAAATGACACACAAACATCTGCGCATGCGTCTTGTGATTGTGGTATAGACCTGGAAAGAGCAGCGTGCGTGCGACGACCGCTGACACCTGTGCCCGAGATGGACAACAGGAAAGAAAGCGGAACAGTGTGACCTGTATTGTGTGTCCCGAACAATGGAAGTAAGAAAAACAAACAAGAAATTGTGATGAATTCTGGTGTAGTGTTATTGTTTCTTTGAACGATCAACTTAAAAATATTGTTAGTGTTATCTTGGCAACGTTTGAAGAAACCCTTACGTCCGAAGTGAGTGATACATGTCTGACATCGAAAATGTCTGACAGCGGCGTAGCCATGAATATTTTAGGGCGAGAGCCTTAGATGTATCATCGAACACGGACATTGACCGTCGGTGTCTACACGACTGATGAAAAAAAATCATGCGATGAAGTCACAAATCACCAAGTTTTGTTACGTCATCATGACGTCATCACATGACAACTTCGCTTGCTCAAAAGTGGGCCGATCTTCGAAGCCGTGCAAAGCAAAGTTGGGTGCACAAATCTTGCAGTGCCTCCAATCCTGGAGGAACTGCAAAATAACGTTATGCGCAGAAAACTTTCGGAGGGGGCAAGAGAGAATCAATACCTCGACTGAGTAGATAAAAAAAAAGAACAGAGATTTCGCCTCTGTGTCGTCCTTAGGCGAATACGTAAAGGACCCAATTGTGGGTTTCTCTGGGGTGCTATATGTCGCCACTTAAAAAATTGACTGTCAGGAGCCTGCGCCCAATTATTATCTTGGTAATTTATCTGCTATAAAAAATGGAGGGTTAGTAATCTGTTTCGTTCACTGTAACACCCACATAAAGTAGCGGTGACAAGAAATGGGAAAGGGGCTTATGCAGTTCTGAGAAAATAATTCGTAGGGGGAGGGGGGCGTTATGACAAAGAACCACCCTCCTCCTTATGCTCCTGATGTCCAACAAAGCTGTTCTTACCACACTTTGTACCCTCTCTTGATTATTCCACTTACATTCACTGTGGCAGAGATAGTTTTCCATGACGTCATCAACTCAGCTAATCATCATGCTCGTGGCCAAACACGGCGGCCACGATGACGTCAGTGTACCATATCACGCGTACATTGTTTTCTGACAGTGACCGCTTTTCCGCTGGGTTTATAGCTCTTAGCAATTTGTCACTCGTTGTACCGCTTGCCCTGCCACGTTCCTTTTCTCAGTTATACCGGCGCGCTAGTACTCCAAGATAACGACCACAATGACGTCGACATGAGCTCTCCATATGCCTATGGAACGACTGGCGGGTGCGTCATACCGCAAAGAAACAATTTCCTTTAAAAGAAGCTATTCGCATTTTAGGTCAGTTACAACATATATAGAGCAGCAACACGTGTGGCTACCTAAGACACTTCAGGTCAGTTCAAATATCACTCCTGAACGCTGAAGAAGAAAGCTTGTTTTTCAAGTTGTGCCAGAGTAAGTAAAATCCTTTTTCCGCTTTCGGATAAAATAAAGGCGCTTGAAGTTAAGCACTCACTCTTGCTATGTTGTTTGTAGCTTAAAAGAAAGTATGTTTTACATGTTTTGCCAAGAAGAGGGATCAGACTGTTGTAAATGAGCGGGCTACTCGATAAGGCTTTCGTTCTCCGCCAATGCTAATACAGCTATGCGAGTGCCCAAAATCGGAAGCCGTTTAGGAACTGTGTGTGTTTGTAAACAGCGAGATGGTCTATACAGCACGTGCGCCCGAGCCAGGGGTGCAGAAACGAAAGGCTCGAAAAGCCTTCAGGCTGATCCCGGCTTCGGCGGCTGCATTTCCGATGGAGGCGGAAATGTTGTAGGCCCGTGTACTCAAATTTGGGTGCACGTTAGACAACTACAGGTGGTCAAAATTTCCGGAGCCCTCCACTACGGCGTCTCTCATAATCATATGGTGGTTTCGGGACGTCAAACCCCACCAATCAAAGAGGAGTCGCGGCATTGTTCAGCAGCTATGTTGGTGAAGGCTGTAATTGAGAAAACGAGGGCTTCTTGTCCACCTTCCATAATTTCAGGGGGATCGACTGGGTAACGAAACAAGCAGTCGGCATCCTTGTGAAGTTGTCCGGATTTATAGGATATGGAAAAAATGTGCCCTTGTAAGCGCAACACCCAGCGACCAAGGCGTTCCGTAGGGTCCTCGAGCGAGGAGAGCCAGCAAAGTGCATGGTGGTTCGTAATAACTAATAATTGTCTGCCATACAGGTACGGTCGGAATTTCGCAATGGCCCCGATGAGAGCTAAGCACTCGCGTTCTGTGATCGAATAATTTCGTTCCGAGCGCGACAACAGTCAACATGCGTACGCGACGACGCGGTGTTGCCTTGTTGCCGCTGCGCCAGCACTGCGCCTATGCTGTGGCCACTGGCATTGGTACGAAGCTCCGCGGCGGCAGATAGGTCGAAGTTTGCTAGGACTGGTGGATTGGTGAGAATGTCAACGAGCGACGAGAAGGTGCTCGCTTGCTGTTCGCCCCAGGTGAATGTGACATCCGTTTTGAGGACGCAGGTTAGAGGACGGGCTACTTCAGCGAAATTCAGCGAAATACGACGGAAGTAGAAGCACAGTCCCAGAAAACTTCGGACGTCCTTGGCTGAGTGGGGTGGGGGAAAGTCACGAACTGTTCGGGCTTTCACAGGGTCTGGTTGTACGCCCGCAGCGCCAACAAGATGGCCGAGTACGCAGATTTGGCGTTGCCCAAAGCGACATATGGACGAGTTAGGTTGCAGGTTGGCACGTCAAAAAACATCAAACACTGTGGACAGACGGGTGAGATGGTTTTCGAAAGAAGTCGAAAAAACAATAACATCGTCAAGATAACAGAGGCAGATGGTCCACTTCATGCCTCGAAGGAGGGAGTCCATCATGCGCTCAAAAGTCGTGGGGCACTACATAATCCAAAATGCATCTTTTTGAACAAAGTCTATCAGGAGTCACGAAGGCCGTCTTTTCTATGTCTTTGTCGTCCTCAGGGATCTGCCAGTAGTGTGAGCGAAGGTATATTCAAGAGAAATATCTGGCACCATGTAAGCAATTGAGTGCATCATCTATGAGCAGTAGAGGATAGACATCTTTCTTGGTAATATGGTTGAGATGGCGGTAGTTAGCACAGAATCCCCAGCTATTGTCCTTCTTTCAACAAGTACAATGGGTGAGAGCCAGCGACTAGATGAGGGCTCTATTATGCCCTTATGAAGCATTTTATCCACTCCCCACTGTGTAGTAGCACGCTCCGGGGCTGACACACGATAGGGCCGTCGGCGAATGGGTCGAGCGTCACCGGTATCGATGCGATGGGTTACCACGGATGTCTGGCTCAAACTACGGTCGCCGAAGTCAAATTGCCCTGATAAGAAGCGAGGACGCGGCAGAGAGCATAGACTTGTTCAGAGGTGATCTTGTCGGATATCATTGGCGTGAAAAGGTCGGAACAGTAACGTGACGAAAGTGACGTTGATGAAAAATTGGGTGGTGAATCAGGCGCTAGGGCGGAAACTGTGTGGTCGACCAGTGGTGTCAAATGCGCAAGTGACATGCCGCGAGGAATAACTTGTGCCGAAAAGCCAAAATTGAGGACGGGATATGCAATTCGGTTGTCCTTAACGGCAACCACCGTGCTAGGGAGTGCGACATTACTTGTCATGGCCACGTCAGAAATTGGGGCAGGAACATAATCACCATCGGGTAATGGAGGGGATGGCGAGAGTTGGACATGGACTGCGGCTTGCGGTGGAAGTCGGAGGGAATCGACAAAGCGTAAATGAGGTGGGTTGGTAGAGACGGTCCCTGCGAAGGATGGGGGTTCGAACAGAAGAAGTCCTTCAGAACAGTCAGTGAGCGCTGCGTGCGAAGTCAGGAAGTCCAAGGATGAGGTCATGAGGGCAATTGTCGAGTACAGCAAACAGAACTGATGTTTAATGCTCAGAAATAGTTAATCGCGCAGTGCACATTCCAAGCACAGCAGGAGTGCTCCCAACCGCTGTACGAACGGTAGGCGCAATCGCAGGCTTCAGAACTTTTTGGAGGCGGCGGCGGAGGTATGAGCTCACAGATATTTGTGCACCGGTATCAATTAGAGCACTTACAGGTAAACCATCAACTAGAATTTCAAGAAGGTCGCACCGCTGGTCGGGAGTAATCAGGGGATTTGCAGTCCGAGTCGTGTATGCAGCATCACCTCCGGGGGCTGCACCGGCTAGTTTTCAGAGCGACGGTCGTAGGGAGACCGAGAGCGGCGAGGTTGGGGTGAGCAGGACTGATGACGCACGGGCGATGGCGAGCGGCTGGTCCGACGTTCTGGAATATGCTCTGCACTTTTCTCAGTACGGTAGGACGGGGCATAGGGCGCACGTTCGGAGCGAGGTCCCCAACCATAGAAGCTTGGTCGCGGTGATGAGCTCCAACGACTGCAGCGGCAACGGCGAACAATGTGTCCTATTCGATGGCACATGAAACATATGAGCCGATCATCAAGAGTGTGCCATTCGGCGGGGTTTCGTCGTGACGCGAAGGTGTGGTTCAGAGTAGCAGCCGCAACGACTGGAGGAGCCGAGCTGGAAGTAGCAGGGGCATTTTGATGAGGTTCTAAAATGCCCATATTCGCAATCTCTTGGCAAACCACGGCCTGTATTATTGAAACAGCAGCGAGGTTGTGTCCTGGAGCACTAACGCTAGACATAGCAGGTGCCATAGCCTCGAGTTTCCGACGGACTATTCTGGTGACGTTTCCCGGCGCTGGTGGTTGATGTAATGTGGGCAAATCTACGCAGGAGGACGTAGCCACCATGTTTGGAAGGCGGTTGAATTGGTGAACGATGCGCCTACTTTTCGCCTGTTCGAAGCGGTGACATACTTCGATGACCGACTCCATGGTCGAGCAGTTCTTGCACAGCAGGAAATTGAAGGCACCGTCGGCAATTCCTTTCAGGATGTGTCCGACTTTGTTCTCCTCAAGCGTGTCCTTGTCGACCTTGTGGCGCAAAGCCAACACGTCTTGGATGTACGCGATGTATGGCTCTGTGGATGTCTGGGCACGACTCGCAAGCTCTTCTTTTGTGGCCACTTATCGTCCGAAGGGTTTCCCAAATAGATAGCGTAACTTCTGCTTACAGGCGTCCCAGCTGGTTAACTCTTCTTGATGCGTCTCGCACCAGAGTTTTGCCGTGCCATGCAAGTTGAATATGATGTTCACCAACATAAGCGTCGGATCCCAATAGTTGCTGCTGCTGACACGCTCATGCAGAACCAGCCAGTCTTTGACGTCTATGCCACTTGTGCTGTTAAATGGGCCTGGGTCACGAGGTTGCACCACAATGATTGGCTGTGGGATTGAGGGATCTTGTGGACATTAAGTAGCCTGGTCAGTCATCGTGGTAGCTGCAATGCGCCATCCGCTGCGAAGATCTAGCTCCTGGAGCTGTATAGCGAGTTGTGCCCCGCACCTTCCACCAATAGTGTTAGGGAATAAAGTATACGCGATGAATATATTGGCGAGCAAATGCGTACAGCGCTGCTGCAGTCCGTGCACGTTCGCCTCAGCACTTCGTCGTCGACATTCTCAGGTATCCACTCAGCCCGTGACAAGTGTGCGCTCTGTCCTATCTCTCGGCTCTATCTTCCTTCGAAAAAGGTTCCCTGTACACCAAGGAAGTATATTTCTTTCAAAAATGCAATACCAAGCAGCCCAAGTAGCCACTCTTTTGCACGCTTTGATAACGCGACAAATACTTGTTGCTCACCATTTCAAGCAATTAAGCTATTTATTATGTTTTGCTTGATTGGTTATTAAGCAAGAATAATAACCAATTTTTTAAGCAACGAAGCTGGGCAATAGATTCCAATGAGCAAGTTGTAGATTGGTTCACAAAGTGTCCAATTAGGCAGTTTTCTAACGTTCTATTTATTATGTACTCGTGTTTTCTGCTTCCAGCAGATGCCAACTAAACACACACGCAAATGGCAGATTCCACGTACAATGGGAGTCCATGATATGCGAAGCACGAAGGTTGATATGTTACGTTAAAATGAGCACAACGTTACGACACGGACGTAAGTTATGCCGTACATGACTTCTATCTCATAATAATTATATTTAGACGTGTCATTTACCTTCGTCGTCTATTTACGTCACATGATACCAAATTTGGTATATGTGGAGCTAGCGAAACGGGCACGAGCGCATCATGAGCGTCGTAAGTTGTTATGTTCTTACATGACACGCATCTTATAATTATCATGTATGAACATGTCATTTATTTTTGTCGTCCATTCACGTCGCGTGATAACGAATTCGGTATATGTGCAGCCAGCTAAACGGGCGCGCGAACGCGCTATGAGCGTAGCATGCAGTCATGGTGCAGATAACCGAGGCACAAGAAACATGTTGTGAAACGGGAAGAGCAGAAGAAAAGAAATAAGGTCACGTGATACCAAAGCACGTGACATTCTTTCTTCTCTTCTGCTCTTCCCGTTTCACTAAATGTTTTTTGCGCCACAGTCATCTGCACCAAGTAAGCACCAACTCACCTAAAAACAAGTCCTTTTGTCATGGTTTACATGACATGCATGTCATGATTATCATGTTTGGACCTACCATTTTGCGTCAAGTAATACCAAATTTGGTATATGTTAAAATAGCGAAACTGCCACGAGCGCATTATGAGCGTGGCATGTAACCATGTTTTTACATGACACGCATCTCATGATTATTATGTTTGCACCAATCATATACCTCCGTCATCCATTCACGACCTATAATGCCAAAATTTATATATGTGAAGCCAGGAAAACGACCACGAGTGCACCATGAGCGTAGCGTGTAGTCATGACTTACATGACAAGCATATCGTGATTCCCACGTTAGGGTCTGTCACTTATATTCGTCATGCAAGCATGTCATACCATACCAGTTTTGCAATATGTCATATCAACGAAACCACCGCAAGAGCAGCAAGACTATGAAATGTAAATCATGACACTCATGACATACATTTCATGATTTTCATGTTACGACTAGTCATTTACACTCGTCATACAGTCATATTATGCTATAAAAATTTTGGTACAGATCTCATAATCGAAACGGCCAGGAGAGCTGAAAGTCGTAGGCGGATAGATAGATAGATAGATAGATAGATAGATAGATAGATAGATAGATGGATAGATAGATAGATAGATTCAAAATCGCCGAAGTTCGCTAAGAGCCCCGCCGCGGTGGTCTAGTGGATAAGGTACTCGGCTGCTGACCCGCAGGTCGCGGGTTCGAATCCCGGCCGCGGCGGCTGCATTTCTGATGGAGGCGGAAATGTTGTAGGTCCGTGTGCCCAGATTTGGGTGCACGTTAAAGAACCTCAGATGGTCGAAATCTCCGGAGCCCTCCACTACGCTGTCTCTCATAATCATGTGGTGGTTTTGGGGCGTTAAACCCCACATATCAATCAATCATCGAAGTTCGCTAAGAAATGATTCGCATCTAAAAAGAAACACCACGTGACATGGTCACTTGCGCGCCGTAATTTCAATGCTCATAACGTTCCGTGCACTAACGATATGCTTCCCTCTATGCGGTTCATAACAGCGGCAAGAAGACGCAGAGGCTATCGCTAATGCTGCCGCTAGCAACAGGTGAGTCATCTCACAAGAAGGGGGCACGAACCACAGTGCTGACTCGCAAGTAAATTTTTATTGTAAAACATGAATGGAAAAGGAACACTTGAGCCATCACACGCATGTGACCACACTAAGACAAGAAAACGACAAATGAGCTGACATTTTGACCAATGAAAACATTGAAATATCAGCGTGCCTTTTATAGCCCTACATGATAGCGAGGTTAGGCTCTTAGATAGGACGATATCTTAACTTTTATGCTGTTAAAGAGTACACGTGAGATGTGTCAAAGTTTTTTTTTTCGTGGTTCGAAATGTCAGTTTATCTGCCGTTTTCTGTCCTTAGTGTGGTTACATGGGTGTGATGGTTCAAGTGTTCTTTGTCATTCATGTTTCCCAATACAAACTCAGTTGCGAGTCAGCGCTGCGATTTGCCCCCCTTCTTCTTTTGTGTTTGCGTAGTCGTGCGCTGTGTTAATATATGTTGAAGTACTGTCACCATCTGGCCCAGCTTTCAGTCCTCCGGCGAGCTGGCAGTCGGCACTGTTTACCGCAAAGTGAATGATAATTATGAGTTGGAAAGCATGAGACAGAACCATCCCATATACTAAAGGATTAGCACACAGTCACTGATTCGGCCTCGGCGCTACCAAAAGTTAAATTGCAGCGCCGAAGCCACCTGTTGCGAAACGACTTTTTAAATCGACTGGCATAATTATATTGGCACTTCTGATTATGCCCACGTTAGCGAAGTCCGTGTGATCAAACTTAATACGATGCTCTGCAGTGGCTACGGCGCGCCTTGTATAGTTGGCATTTCAGCTTCGGTACGTTAATTACAAACAGCTGCCTTGGTGAGACAGGGGTGTCACTTACCCAGGTTCACGTCAACAGCGCTCACTGGCCACACGAGGCCCAGTAAAAAGAGAGGCAGCGCAAACGCCGCCATCCTCGGCGTGGATCCCGGCTCGGGAATGATAGCGACCACGAGCGTGACTATTGACACCCGTTGCTCTTTGTCTCGTCACTTCCTCCCTTCTTTCGCACCCACATTTCTCTCGCCACCAGTCGTGAGTGGGTGAACTTGAAAAAGTAAAAGCAGGACAAAAAAACTTGGTCATTAAAAGTGGGGCAAAACTGGTCGATGAGTGTGCGCGGAACGAGGGCTGCCGGGTGAGAGAAAAGTGGGGCGTCCGTCCGCGCCTGTCCTTTCAGGGACGATCTCCGAGGAGTGACGTCAGGTGAACCAACGCCAATTGACCAATCGCCGCGGGACAGCCTCGTAGCTGACGAGAAATGGGCGCCTGCATTGGGCCAATCAATGGAAAACATTCATTCGCTCTTGTTCCTCCCAAGTATCCATTTCCTTTCTTCCTTTACTTTCTTTCATTGCCCAGCACACGACGAACATGTTGTGGGCTGAACGAAGGTGCATGTACGTCGACCTATCTTCTATTCATGGGCTAAATGTTGTTTTGTCGCCTCTCACTCCTCCGCGTGGTCCTTTATTTCTCTCTCCTACGCGTAATGCCGAGATCACTCTTATTTTGTTTCGCTCGTCTTGTCTTTCCTGAGAAGCGTGCTTCACCGAAAATTGGCAGTGCTAGAGAAAAAGCCTAACATTTGAGTAAGGCCGTGAGGAAGGACATCGAGCGTTGTATCAAATCGCTATCACCATCCCGGATCACATGAGGACCTGGGGCAAATAAGCCCAGATCGTGTACGTGTACTACACGTGATGTATATTACTTTCCTGGGGATCATGTTTGAAAAGATTTGCCGACAGGTGCGTCTCGGAACGATAGCTGAAGAACGCTATTTCTTTTTTTTTTTTAAGCTTTCGCTCAGGCCGATATTGCTGCTAGGACGTCGTGCCGCACCGTTTCTACCGTCTTCGCGACGGGAGGCGGTAGTTCTAATTTTCATCTCATTGAGACGACCTCATCGGACTAGAAAAGCAAGCTGTATGCAGAACTTGGGTAATCAAGCCATGTGATAACGTCATCGGCAAAAAAAAAAAAAAGAACTTGCTTGCTACGGCTGAAAGCAGTCAAACGAGGCAAGCAGAAAGTGAAAGTCTTTTATATGATCCGTATTTTAAGCACGCTTATTGGGTATTTATATTTGGAGGTGTATCGACCGGCGGCCGCACTCAAAGCTTATTTATTATTGTACGGGTTCTGCCACATTTTTTTTAAATTAGGCGTCACTGGCGCACTGGCTGACCAGATTTCGGCCGCACGGCAAGACGACGATGCCTCCCGGGTCCAAGGACTTCGAGCGGTCACCTGAGGCACAGCCATCATCATCGACGGAGAGGGAAGGAACAGGGGTTGACCCCCTCTTCCTCCACCTCGCCCGAAGGAAACTGCTGGACAAGGTTATTCATTCATTCAATTAGGCGTCATACAAAGAAGGCTCTTTTTTCATTTGATCAAAGAAGCATAATACTATGCATCAGCCGGCGCATCTGTTGCATTTCGTGACTTTGGAATTAATTGACGTTTATTTATTTAAGGTATGTGGCTTTATGTGCCAAAATAACATAATGAAAGGACACGCCATAGTAGGAGACTCGATTTATTTCAGCCCCTCGGAGTTCTTGAATTCGCACTGAAGTCTAAATATTAAAAGTGAAAACTTCAGCGCAAACGAAGACGGACCTCAAGGAATAGAAGAGGCAAGTACTGGCGCTGAATAATAACTGCTTTATTTCTCTTCAAATTACGCATACAAATTCTGCAGCCACGAAGCTTTACATGCGCACATTTAATGTGCGCATTTAATGTGCACATTTAATGTGCGCATTTAACTGTGCACATTTAATGTTACATGTGCGCACATGCGCACATGTAACACCTTTCTTTGCTCGGACTAATACCTTTGAATACAGTTTTTTTCCGCGTGCAATAGAACTGTGGAATGCTCTGCCTGGTAGCATTCGCTCCTTACCGCTAACTGACTTCATAGTTGCTGTCGATGAATATCTTACTGACGCGTAATTAACTTCATTTTTACTTTTGCTTTGTTACGAGTGTACTTGCTTCACAATTTGTACTATTTGTATTTTTTCTCGGTTGCCTAGTATTATATAACGTTCCATTCCTGCGATAGCCCTGAATAGGGCTGCAGTATGTATAAATAAATAAATAAAAATAAATAAATTTATAACGAAGGTCAGCACGCCTGATTTTATATTTAAAAAGGTACAAAGATATAGAACTATTACTGAAACAATCACTGCCCCCCCCCCCTTTTTTATGTGGTATGCTTCCATGGCAATCCGCGCATGTTCAATCATGCTTCCGCCGAGAACCAATGTTGATAAATGGGCCCATCTTGTCGCTCATCTTAACTCCTGCTTCAGATATGCTCATCTATTTCGTGAGACGTTGATTTTCGGCAGCAGTATGAATGAAGCACATGCCTCTTACCTCGGAAGCGTACCGCGTGAAGAAAAACGGGGCCGATTCTATCAGTGATACTTCTGTGTTTTTTCACCCCTCTGAATATGAATGGATTCGTGCATGCGCGTCTTTGTTAGAAATTTGTTATTAGGTATGCAATAAATCTTCTTTTACGGGGGGGGGCGCAAACAAAGTTTTGTGGTTGTGACGTTTATATGCGTTAGTTTGAGAACAATAAAGTAGTTATTAGTCAGCGTGAAAAGGTCGGCGAAATTGCGGAGCTCACTGAGAGATTCTCATAAAATATATTTTGCGCTTAGGACTCACTCGAACTCCAACTTGCCGCGGAAATTTTTCTGAGTCGGACTCACTCGTAGTCACGCTCACGAAAATTCTCTCCAATCGGATTCACTCAGACTCAGACTAATCAAAATATTGCTCACAGGGACTCACTTCGACTCACCGCCTCATCTGAGTCGTGAATGAGTCCGAGGTGAGTTGACTAACGAGTCTAATACTCTAGAGTTTACTTTGTCGACCGTAGTGTCAACGCTCTTTAACACCAATATCTCACAATAATCGGTGCTCTTTTGGTACACTTTCATAGGAAACTTTCGAATACGAGTTATGAGAGGTTACAAACCAGCAAAAAGATTTTTTAAAGTATTTTTCACAAACTTCCGTGGAAGTGTTGGGAGGGGGGGGGGTGAGTTTAAGGCACCCTCCTACATATTTCCAGCCTTTGATTTATAAACATTGAAATGGTGTTAATAATACTGCTTTGTAATACGTGTGAGTGGACGTGAGAATAAACGTCCATCCAAATAAGGCTTATAGTAATGCTGCACATAAGTAGATAGGAGAGTCCTATAGGTCGGGAAAGGTAAGTGGAACTCACTCAGACTCACTCAAAATCTGGACTTTGCGCTTTGGACACACATTCGCGAAAATTTTCTTCCACCAGACACACTCAGACTCCGACTCACGGCTCGATCCGAGTCTGAGTGAGTCCATTGATGAGGGAGTTTGGCGACCTATCGGGGCTTGCCTCTCCTATACTTTCAACTGTTTTTTTTTTACATTTCATGCTATGTAGACAAATCAGGACCAACAAACGTATTACTCAAATCTAAGTAGACGGCATGTTTGCATTTTATGCGCAGTGCCGTAGTTCGTAAGTCGGTTTCCACCACAGTGGAAATCAACCAATCAATCAATCGATCAATCAATCAGTCAATGGTCTGTCATTTATTTATTTATTATTTAGACATTGGCCCAATTCAATAGCAATATAAGAGTGGCAGACAGCACGTATGTAACTATAGAACTCTTTTCATTGCTACGAACGCAATCAATATCTAGTTATACAACAAAGGCATTTCATAAAAGGAAAGTCACGATAAGAAAGAATAGCAAAGTGGGCGACTTGGTAATTTAGCGATAATTGTGGGTGAGCTTTTTTGGTGCGTATTCAGGAAAAGGAGCACAAACTGGGTCCCGTACAAAGCGATGGGACGGGACGAGCGGTGGTAGTTCGCGGAATCAGGGTTAGCGCTAAACCGACGCGGAACACAAGACGCAAAACGACAGACTGAACGGTGACTTTCAGCTGACAAGTTTGATTGGAGAAACCATTTGTACGCACCACATTCTAAAAGCACGCACACGCCATCGTAACTGGAAGGTATAACAGCTGAAAAGGAAAGTAACGAATAGGTACAGCTGGAAAGCCTGCACTATGATAGACGCGAAGCGACGAACCAATAAGCAACGGCACTCTTTTGCAGTCATCAGGAATAAGAAAAGTGTAAAATTTAAATTTTGGAATCTCACTTGCCGTAAACAAGGTATGAGAAAGCTCGTCGTAATGAGGGGCTCTGGAATAATTTCGATGTCCTGTGGTTTTTGTAACATGCGCCAACATCTAAGCAAACAGGTGTCCTTACGTTTTTGTCTTCTTTCTTTCTTACTTTATTTACTTATTTATTTACTCCTCATTGCTCCCTTCTAACTTTTTCTTTCATGCATGCCGGGATTTTGATCGTCGTCTACGACCTTAGTGGCGGCACACTTCAGTTGCTACATGCTACAACGGCGGCCAAGCGTTCATAGCACGTTAAAGAACCCCAGGTGGTCGAAATTTCCGGAGCCCTCCACTACGGCGTCTCTCACAATCATATGGTGGTTTTGGGACGTTAAACCCCACATATCAAGCGTTCATACGCAGGCAACAGTGAAAAGTGTCAACGTGAGAGGGCAAACACACCTCGATAACAGATCAGATTGCCGTTTCAGAAAAGGCTCATCGTCCACACCCGCGCACCTTCGAGGAACTCGTTGCGTACACCCACATTTCTGTGAATTCGAGGGTGCCCCCTTTTTTGTGCGTGTTTCATTTTAATATTCACACCTACAACGCCAACGTCATTTGTGAGGAAATACAAGCTTCGCTTGCAAACTGCTCATAACGTTTCTTCTCTGGCTTGACACGGGGAGAAGTCACGCATTTTCTACATGGAGTATGCTTCTGCAACCCTGCATTTCGTTCCTTACTTGGATTTCACGTATACGGTAACGCTCGCATCACTTTGGTCACCTTCATGATGCTAGCATACCACATTTTGCGATGATGCATGCTCGCTGTCATTTGCTCCCAGTGTTGTGTTGAACTGAATTTTTAACGGCCTGCGTAAGGAACAAAACTGATTCAAGTTCTTCCAAATTTTTGTCTCAAGGCTGCTGCAAAAAGAAAAAAAAGCAAAGATGTTGCGCAATAAGAAGTGCATTGGTGCATAAGGCATTTATAATCTAGGGATACAATAAACTGTAAATAAATAATTTCACAAGGCCAGTGTGTAGACGCAACAGCGTGGAGGGGACGGGAGCTTTTGGTACACAACTGTGCATGTGTTTGGGATTGTTTTGTTAATAAAAAATTCTATCATTTCAAAGCCGGCGCTCAGTACGTCACTTTCCATTTTTCTTTCAATATCAGTTTAGCGTTACCCCTAATACGATAAAAATGTACACATCACCCGAATTCGTCATGACAAAAATCACTATAGGGAGCGACATGTCAGCGACAGTTGCTCACTTGGCCGCTACGAACCCACTCAATATTCACTGACACAATAATCAAGACTTCGTAAACGTGTTTTAGCCGATCAAGGACAAAGCAGAAAAACTCTTCCCCTTTCTTTTCGAATTCGACAAAATGCTCCGGAAGTTTGTTCCTGTCATATATGTTGTTCCAAGAAATCATACAAATGGGCAAGAAACTACGTGCATTTACGAGCTGTCTTAGAAAAGTAATGAGACTGGCAACACTGTGGGCGATCTGGCAACGTTGTGTCTAACGGCTTGTGCTAGACCACCACTACACTCTACCACCACGTGTAGCCACGTTTTTTGTAACACCTTTGTAATTTCAATATTATTCTGTTACACCGTCACAAACTTTTCAGAAAGACGGGCAATGAAATTGGTCTCTCCAGGCTGATTATGTTCAATCTTTTTTGCCTCTTAAAATAGACACCAAGCCCCACCGCAGTGGTCTAGTGGCTATACCCGGCTGCTGACCCTCAGGTCGTGGGAACGAATCTCGGCTGCGGCGGCTGCATTTTCGATGGAGGCGAAAATCCATTGAAAATGCTGTAGGCCGGTGTGCTCAGATCATGTGGTGGTTTTGGACCATTAAACTTCCACACAGCAATCAAATCAATCATTAAATTAGACACCAAGAAAACTAAGTTCTTTTTGGGATACTGCGTAGTATGTGCATAATATAAAATACCCAATTAAAATATCCATTTAAAGATCCGTGTCGATCTCACATGGAGTCACCCGTTTGCGATAACCACAGTTGGGAAACTAACTGCTGTTATTAATGAAGACTGACAGAAAATTATGCTAAGGAAAATATAGGGGCAGTTATTAAAAGTAATTGTAATGTAATCGTGCAGAAAGAAAAGTAGATGAAAAGATCACTTGTCGTGGGCAAGGACCGAGCATGCGACCTTCGGATACACGTGCGATGGTCTACCAACTGAGCTACTACGGCGGCTATACCCCCCTCCACTTTATAGGGTATGTATGTGCTTTTAAACGTGGGAGCGCCAGTCAGCGCCACCTGTTGCCATTGCGGCGAGTGTTGGACATGTGCACTCGTTTTTTGCCTGTTGGCGTCACCTCGCACGTAATCTTATTACAAGCTGGCAGCTGACCGATAATCCCTCGCAAACCACTTGAAGGCGTTAAGTCAACAAGGCCCTCACTAGAATGAAAGAAAGAAGGTCAATTGTAAGGGCACATTTTCTTTGTTAGACACAATAATAACAAAGAAAAGGAGCCCTTAAGTTTACTCTTCATAACTGCTGTTATGTATGCCGTGTAGCTATCTGTAACCATGGTTAGCATTGGTGAGACAGCGGTATTAATGGGCTTTAGTTGAAACAAAGGGACGTACGCCAGTTAAAGTAGCAAGTACAGAAATCTTTTTTTTTTTTTTCATTGCACAAAAAAATCGACGTTTTGCCTCCTACTCTTGAGTTTTTTAAGGCCTTTCTTTCTGCCGTGCGCAAATAAAATACCGTTAAGGCAAATTCTCGATCAGCAGCACACCTGCTAAAGTTAGCAGCTATCTCCTAGATGAGCCAGAATTATTCAAAAAGCTGCTTATAATAATTGATCTCCATCAACTTAGGCTTATTGACCTCTAAGTCGACGACGCGGGAAATTTCAAATTCGATGCGGTGTTCGTTCACCACGCTATGCTCAGCGAGTGTGCTCCTTTTTATCTGGAACTTGAGGACGTCGTTTTTATGTGGCGGCAGTCTCTCGGAAAAGTTTTCTTTACCCTTCCCCCCCCCCCCCCCCCCGGACGAAGCGTCACAATGAACACGTGGTATGGAGGAAACCGACCATGCACTTTCCGTTTGGGCAGCCTGTCTTCTGGGTACAGAAGGGCTAGGTACCAGCAATCTACGTGCAATGATTCACTTTCAGGAAAAGCAAGTCCGTACAGTTCCTCTTGGCGGATTCCACGGCTTTCTTCTAAGCCTTGCGTGGCGATGGCCCGACTTTCCCCACAAGGAGTCGGCGCACAAAGAAACCCATTCAACCAGCGCATTCCTTGTCCATGCCTGGCAGGCCGGCAGCTGTCCGACACTACATCAAAAGAATTCGTCAAAAGAACAAATTTTCACATATAACGAAGTAATTTCGGGCAAAGTGTGACTGTTATACTGGGGTTTGAGTGTAGTGCTAGAAGTATACTTCTGGAACAAATTTTCGAATACAATGAACTTATTTTCTTGTTAGTTACAACTTTGTTATAATGAAGTTCGAGTGCAAGTTGCATGCAGAGTCTTTAGGGGCAGAGCAATGCCAGCATTGGTACCAGCCCCCAGCCAACAACTCTAGCAAATGCACCTCGAGATTGAAGTCCAAGGTTTTTTATCAGTACCAGGTATGAGCCAAAAGTCAGCGGGTAACTACCATTAAGGGCCCAACAAAAATCTAAATTTAAGCAGTGCAAGGTGATACAGGCTTGAATTCACCTAAAGTGAAAGAAATGTACAGCATCGTGCTTTGGAATAGCAATGAAAAGTAATCAGCCGCTAATGTGCACAAGCATGAGTGCCTCTAAAGCGTGGTAACTGTATGGAGGAAGAGCTAAAGAAACTTGGCAACTAGGCCCAAGTTTTTTTGAGTGTTAAAGAGACACTAAAACAAATAATGGTTTTCCTAATGTTTGCAAATTACTCTTTCATAATTTCGAAATCACCAAGCTTATTGCCAGAAAATTCAGATAGTGACATCACCTTGAAATTCCAGCAACAAATACTGTATGTCAAATTTTGACAGCATATACTAGAATGTATCAAATTCTTAATTAGTAAAAATAAAGTACAATATCTTCTAAAGGTGCTATAGACTTCACATGCCAAGTTTTCAAAAATTTTGTTGAGCCAATATTGCCAAAAATATGAAAAATACGTTTCAAATTTCATTACCTGAAGTGTGGATATTTTGGAACAAAATAAAAAAGAGGCATTGACCTTGACTTTCTCCTATATCATTACAAATGATGGTGAAATCAACATGAGAGTTCTCAAAGTACAGTTCTACATTGACTGTTTCACATTACTGTTCCTTAAAGGGCACGTTAAAGAACCCCAGGTGGTCAAACTTTCTGGAGCACCTCATATGGTGGTTTTGGGACTTTAAACCCCACAAATCAATCAATCAATGTTCCTTAAAGGGAGATGCAAGTAAATTTTCCCCCAAATTACATATTGTCACGTGCTAAGAGCTCGAAGAAACGTATAAAGGGACGCGACTGTCAAAAATCTCAGAGACAAAGAAGGACGTCTCCGCTGGCACGGGTTGCTCGTCTTCGTCTTCCTCGTTCACCGGCACAGAACTGACCCACTGTTCACTGGCACAGAACACCAGATGGCATTACTCCTCCTCCCAAGAGAGCATCGACCCGATGCTCGAACAAAAGTGTGCACAGGCATGGGTCGAAGTAGGTAAGAAAAAAAAAAAAAATAAGTATGGTTTTAGGCGGACTTCGTGTACAGTCTCTGGACGTGGTAACCTGCGCTGGGATGATGGTGAGCCTCCGTCTGGAACCACTTCGTAGTTCACGTCGCTCACACGTCTGAGTACATTGTAAGGTCCAAAGTACTTCCTCAAGAGTTTCTCACTGAGACCTCGCCGCCTAATGGGTGTCCAAACCCAAACTTGGTCACCAGGTTCATAATTAACTTCTCGATGGTGGATGTTGTACCGCCGTGCATCTGCGCACTGTTGAGTTCGGATGTGCACACGGGCCAGTTGACGTGCTTCCTCAGCGCGCTGAATGTACTCATTGATGTCGGGGGCTAATTGGTCGAGCTTGTCGATGTCCTCATATGGAATCATGGCGTCCAGCATAGTTCTAACATCTCGACCATAAACGAGTCGGAATGGCGTGAAGCGTGTAGTTTCCTGCGTTGCAGTGTTATACGCAAATGTTACGTACGGCAGGATGTCGTCCCACGTTTTCTGCTGTACATCCACGTACATAGAGATCATGTCGGCTAGCGTTTTGTTTAGCCTTTGGGTTAAACCATTACTCTGAGGGTGATACGCAGTGGTCTTTCGATGGGTTGTGTAACTCAACCTGAAGATATCATCCAAAAGTTTCGCTGTGAGCGATGTCCCTCGATCAGTGATGACATATGACGGGGCGCCATGCCGTAACACAATTTGATGCATAAAAAACTGGCAACTTCAGATGCGGTCCCTCGTGGCAACGTTTTCGTCTCAGCGTAACGCGTCAAATAATCGGTTGCGACAATAATACATTTGTTGCCAGAAGAAGACAAAGGAAACGGGCCTAGGAGGTCCATCCCCACTTGTTCAAATGGTGTACGTGGTGGATCAATCGGTTGTAGATGACCTGCCAGCTTTAAATGTGGTGTCTTGCGACGCTGGCATTCACGGCATCCCTTCACGTAGCGTTTGGCACAGGCAGACATTTTAGGCCAGTAGTAGAGTTGTCGCACCCGATCCATAGTTCTCGAGTAGCCCAGATGGCCGGATGTGGGCTCGTCGTGGCAAGCTAACAAGACGTCATCGCGGAGGGCTTAGGGCACGACGAGATGAGATCTGTCACCAGCACCGGCGTTCCTTTTGTATAAGACGCCATTTCGTAGGCAGAATGATGGCAATGTTCGCGACATTGGACGAGGAATGGGCGCGGTGCCACCTTCTAAATGATCTATAATCACTCGTAGGTCGGCGTCATTTCGTTGATGAGACATCAGATCCGGTGCGCTGACAGTTGCCACGAAGGCGTCGTCCTCTTCTGGGGTAGTACTGGCGGATTGAAGAGGTGCTCGTGATAGCGTGTCGGCGTCTTCGTGCGTTTTGCCTGACTTGTACACGATGGTGACATCAAATTCCTGTAGGCGCAGACTCCACCGTGCTAATCGTCCTGAAGGGTCTCGTAGATTGGTCAACCAGCACAAAGCATGATGGTCAGTCACCACTTTAAATGGTCTTCCATAGAGATATGGCCTAAACTTTGTTATTGCCCAAATGACCGCGAGACATTCTTTTTCTGACGTGGAATAGTTAGATTCCGCGCGAGACAGTGTGCGACTTGCGTAGGCTATTACCCGTTCAATGCCATCTTGTCTTTGTACCAAAACAGCTCCAAGGCCGATATTGCTGGCATCAGTGTGTACTTCAGTGTCAGCTTCTTCATCGAAGTGGCCGAGCACGGGAGGGGAGGAGAGCCGGAAAGTTCCGTAGTTCCGGAAAGTTCTGTAGTTCCGCAAAGGCAGTCTGCTGGTCGTCAGCCCAGACAAATGTATCATCACGCGTGAGGCGTAATAGTGGCTCCGCAATGTTAGAGAAATTTTCAATAAAGCGCCGGTAATACGCACACAGACCCAGAAACCGTCGAAGACTTTTCTTGTCTGTTGGACGTGGAAAAGCGGTGACGGCATCAGTTTTGTCAGGATCAGGCCGAACACCAACGGCGCTCACGACGTGACCAAGAAACTTTAATTCTTCGTAGCCGAAATGACATTTCTCAGGCTTGAGTGTGAGATCGGCCGATCTAATGGCTTCGAGCACATTCCGAAGGCGACGAAGATGTTCGTCAAACGTTTCTGAAAACACAACGAAATCATCGAGGTAGACGAGACAGCTTTTCCATTGAGGTCTGCCAGGACGGTGTCCATCATTCGCTGGAATGTGGCTGGAGCGGAACAGAGGCCGAAAGGGAGCACTTTGAATTCATAAAGACCATCCGGCGTTACAAAAGCGGTCTTTTCCCGGTCACGTTCATCGACCTCTATTTGCCAATAAGCGCTCTTCAAGTCGACAGACGAAAAATACTTCGCGGGTCGCAGCTTGTCCAGAGAATCATCGACTCTGGGCAATGGGTATACGTCTTTCTTTGTGACATTGTTACACTTTCTGTAGTCGACACAAAAGCGAAGCGTGCCATCTTATTTTTCACAAGAACGACTGGTGATGACCAAGGGCTGCTTGAAGGCTGTATCACGCCATCCTGAAGCATTTCCTTAACCTGCGTTTGAATCGCGTGCCGTTCGGTTGGCGAAACACGATAAGGCTGCTGCCGTATGGGATGCGCGTCGTCGTAGGTGATAATACGGTGTTTCGTTATCGGTGTTTGACGTATCTTCGAAGAACGTGCAAAGCATGCGTGGAACTCCAGCAACAGCTTGCTCAAACGCTTCTTGTTCGCTTCAGAAAGCGTTGGATTGATGTCAACGCCGCGGAAAGGCGTTTCAGCAGTGCCGATGGCCTCGGAAGCAAAACACTCAGTAACATTGGCGAGTGGGTCGGCGTAGGCGATGACAGTTCCAGGAAAAAGGTGCCGGTGCTCGTAGCTGAAGTTTGTGACAAAAACGTTGCAGTGATCATCACGAAGGTCAACAAGGCTTCTCGCTACGCAGACACCCTGAGACAGCAAAAGCAAGTGATTGCTTTCTACGACTGCTTCACCGTGCATCACTCTGTCCCACGCCACCTGAACCACAACAGTTGCACGAGGTGGTAACGTGACAGCGTCGTCGACGACGCGAAGAGACACTCGGGAGTGGCTGGGGTCGGCGTAAGCTGTTGTGGCGTTTGTGGTCGCGAAAGTGACTAGACGTCGTCGAATATCAATTATAGCACCATGCTCCCTGAGAAAATCTATGCCGATGATCAGGTCTCGAGAACACTGCCGGAGAATGCTTAAACTAGCAACAAATGTACAACCGCGGACTTGCAGTCTTGCCGTGCACATACCGAGTGGCGTGACGATATGCCCGCCAGCTGTACGAATTGGCGTTCGATTCCAAGGCGTCGTTACTTTCTTGAGAAGGGCGGCCAGCTTTTCGCTAATTATGGAATAGTCCGCACCAGTGTCCACTAAAGAAGCACTGACTTTGCGACCATCTAGCAGAACAGGAATATCTAAGGACACTCTTCCGCAATCAGCCGGTGGTGTCGTTGTCGATGTATCATCGGTATCTTCAGTCCGCGTCGATAGGGGTCCTTGAGCATGACCAGTGTGAGCGGCCTTGCCCCTGAAGGTCGCTGAGGCTAGTTTTCCCGACGCGGGCTAGGTGACCGGCCCTGCGCCACGCCCGCATAGGTGCAATGATTCGGCGAGAACCGCCGCGGCGATGGAGAGCGTGAGTGGTGCCGAGATGTCGATCCGCGCTGCTGAGCAACGTAGTCAGCAATTTCCGGAGGCCGCTGGCCGAACCTAGGAGGTGGGGAGTTGGCCGAAAAACCACGAAGTCCCAGCTGCCGATAAGTGCACTGTCGGGTAGATGTGCCCAGGTTCCCCACAGTGATAGCAAAGCGGACGTCGATCGGGGGCCCGCCACACGTCTGATTTTCGTGGAATTGGTCGGCGGTCACTGAGGTACGGGCCCGCTTGGACTGCCTGAAGCATGGCTGGGGCTGTGGTATAAGGCGGAGTGAAATGTTGTGCAGGTTGGCGCAGAGTTTGGTCTGCCGGAAGCATAGCAGGGGCCGCGGTGGGGAGCGGAGCCAGAGGTGGTGCTGGCTGGAGGAGAGTTTGCGCATACGACATGCGAGGGAAGTCATTTAGGGGCCGCGGCTCTGTCTGACAGGACGGTTCTCGTAGTGCCTGCTGAACTTCATTTCGGACGATGCCGGACAAAGAACTGACAGTGGGCGCTGAGGGTGCAGATAAATTCTGCAGTTCTTCGCGAATTACGGAGCGTATGAGCTCTCGGAAGAAGTCGACGTGGGCCCCAAGACCACCTATGTAGTCCGTAGCAGAAGTAAAGTTCACTTGTCGCTCGTACGTCTGGGTCCGTTGCCGAAGCGTGCTTTCAATCAGGACGGCTTCAGCAAAAAACTCTGACGTAGTCTTGGGAGGGCTGCGTACAAGACCACCGAACAACTGCTCCTTCACTTCACGCATCAGGTAACGCACCTTCTTCTCTTCCGGCATGTGAGGGTCGGCTCGTCGAAAAAGACGTGTCATATCCTCAACATACATTGCTACGCCTTCATTTGGCATTTGCATACGGCGCTGGAGTTCACGTTCAGCTCGCTCTCGGCGATCGGGACTTGCATACGTTTCAAGTCCACCCATGACGTGAACACACCTGCCCGGTTTTCGTACCAAACCCGTGCCCCGTCATTCAAACTGAAGTAGACATGCCGGAGCTTGTCTGTGTCGTCCCACATGTTATGAGCGGCAACGAAGTCATAGTGGAGTAGCCAATCTTCAACATCCTCATGGACAGCACCATGAAAGGGATTCGGCGTTTTCGGTTTGAATAGTGTATATTGCGATGGCGTTGCGCCTTCCATACCGGCTTCGTTGGAGCCGCTTGGGACGGCGCTGCCTGGAATAGTTGGGGCCGTCATCTCTTCTGAGAGAAGTCCGAACTCGGGGCCCAGTCCACGGATCCTGTGGCTAGCACGGTGAACAGGCGTAACCACCGGTATGGGGCTGGAGCTTCTTGTACTAGGAGGGGTTCGGTGCATAGGGTACCCAGCATCTCCACCAGTTGATTGATTGATATGTGGGGTTTAACGTCCCAAAACCACAATTTCATTATGAGAGATGCCGTAGTGGAGGGCTCCGGAAATTTCGACCACCTGGGGTTCTTTAATGTGCACCCAAATCTGAGCACACGGGCCTACAACATTTCCGCCTCTATCAGAAATGCAGCCGCCGCAGCCGGGATTCGAACCCGCGACCTGCGGGTCAGCAGCCGAGTACCTTAGCCACTAGACCACCGCGGCGGGGCCACCTCCACCAGTTGTCACGTGCTAAGAGCTCGAAGGAACGTATAAAGGGACGCGACTGTCAAAAATCTCAGAGACAAAGAAGGACGTCTCCGCTGACACGGGTTGCTCGTCTTCGTCTTCCTCGTTCACCGGCACAGAACTGACCCACTGTTCACTGGCACAGAACACCAGGTGACAATATGTTGTTTCCATTTACTTTCATTAGTATCCCTACTTTTATAATGAAAAATTGAATATCGTAATTAAACTCGAAGTAGTGTAAAATAGGTCTTAAAGAACACAGCATGGCAACTAAAAACAAAAAAAGAGCTCATTGTGTAGAGTCCACTGAAAATTGTCACCAGGATGTTTGCCATTGCATTTTGCATGAGCAGTTCACCCAAGCCCCATGCTAAAAATAACCATGTATCCCAAGCTCTTATGATGAAACAAACCATTTTCAGACTTGAAATAGCCTATATAATCAATAAAAACCTAAAGTAAGACATTAACATGGGCTGAGTATTGCAAGGCTTCTCACATGACAATTTTTCTAGCCCATTAAATTGTCTTACACTCGCTTTCTCATTGGTTGTTTTACATTCTGACGGTAATGTGGCAATATAAGCCATTAATGGCCCAGAACCATAAATCTTTAGTGACAGCAGAAAAAGTGTGGCCAAACAAAAAGTACACTTTACACGTTATCGTGGTACAAAACAAAAATTATGCAACTTAATAAAAAACTGATTACATGTTTGAAATCAGCACAGTAGTGTATGCATAAAAAAATTTCATTGCCATAGGTCACAGATTAAAGAAACTTTGTTTTCTGAGTAGAATCTTCCCAAAGACACAAGAATCTAGTCTACCGCAATTACCTGGACAGTCATCACAAATAAAACAGTAAACATATGCAAAGGGAAAAATCTGTATGATAACCCAGAAGGTTGAGTGATTATATTTGAGTCCCAAGCTCACAATGTGCAGAAAAAAAATAGAACTAACTTTAAAGGCAGTATTTTTTTTAAACGATAATACTAGGTGGCATTTTACGTTAGCTAAAGTGTTAGTCAATTAAGAAAATTTTTGTCAACCTTTGTACCATGAATGGGCGTGTTTTCCACTCGTGAAAATATGTCAGGAGGAAAGGGGATTACGAAAAAGTAATTGATATTTTTTTTTCAGCAGCCATGCCAATCTGGACTTTGTAAATATAAACATATGCAATCTCATTTCCTGAGCATTTTACCTCACAGAGCAACACCAACTGAACACTGCAGTGGTAGTTTGCAAAGACCTCGCACAAAAAAAAAAAAAAAAACATCGCTACTGAAGGTCTTGCAGTGTACTTATTTCGTGGCCTATTGGACACATATAAGGCCAATTTTTTTTTGATGTACCAAGGCTATAGTAATCACTTCGAAGTTTACAAAAGCTAGAGCTAACTCATAAGGCAAAGCAAGCTGGCCCAATGCAGTATGTACATCTGGGTACAGATACCTTATCACCCAAAAACACCAGCTCGAAAACTGCAATAAAAGTGTTTAATAATAAATCAAAATATATATAAGACATAACAAAGCTAGAGAAAATGTAGCAATAAAGAATGACAAGTCCATTACAACAGGCAAGATTGTGTAACGTCTTTGCCAAACGACGCATAAACAGTCACGCCATTGTGATTACACCCAAGGGATTTCGTACCTGCAATTAAAAATGTCTTGGTATTCTTTTAATACTACACCCATACAAAAACACAAAAAAAGTTTGCTGGAAGCTCAGTACAGAAGCTTAGTTATTTTGCAGCAGTTGGTTTTTGCTCTCCTGCTCATGTTACATGTATCCTGGCAGCATGAAAAAAAAGGATTCAAACTAACCTAGCATGCCACCAACAAAAGAAACTTGCAGTAGGCATCTCAAACAAAACTGACATACGTTTCAATACAAATTTACTCCCTACTAGCCCTGAGAATGAAACCTGCTGCTAGAAAATTATCACTAAACTGCTCTTGAATCACACCTAGTTGTGATACCACACAAAAAATACAGACAATAGTACCAGAGTTTCAGACAGCAGATGCATAGATTCCTGGAAAAACACGAATGCCTCTGCATATGCAGCTCTGGTGCAAAGTATCAGAAGAGTCCATTAGCCTGTCCCCACAAAAGTGGTTCAACAAGGCAGTTCCACATGATTTTGCCAAAAGTAGCACTCTGTAGCGGCAGTAGTCACAAACGATACGATCAAGGAGTAATAAAGCCATCAAATACACTCCATAAATGTGAACTATGCCATAACAAAACTAGGAGAACAACAGTTCCAGCAGCTCCACAAGAAAACACAAAAAACAAAGTTGGCACAAGTGAGGTCCGTCAAAAGCCACCCCAAAGCATTATCACAGGAAAAAGATATCGGAGAAAATAGACCAATACAACCCTTTTTAAGTATCTGCATCAACAACCTACCCCTTAAATATATATATATATATATATATTATATATTTTATATACATACATGTATATAAAAGCAACTCTCCATATTCGCCAAGTCAAAGGTGACTCATTTGGGGGAAAAAGAATAAACAAATATACTTGGTGTATGCTTTTAAAGTATTAAAAATGTCTAAGAAATGTTCCAATTATGACTAAAAATCAAAAAGCTTAGAAAGTAACTGAACCAAGAGTGCCCAAGCCTACGAAAATGAAACGCAGCATTTCATTATTTCATTCATACATGCGAAAATAGTGTAGTAAGTGGGCGCAAAAGTCAGGACGGCCTCAAATCACAATACGAGTGAATGGAACCAGCGAGTAAGAATTTTTTTTTCAAAAGGGTAAAAGCATGCATTTCGAATTCATCAGTTTGAATGCTTGCTTGATACCTATTTTATTGGCAATGACTTTATGAGAGTATCAATAAAAAAACAACCTGACTTTATTCATTAAAAGAGGGGGTTATTACACAGTATAAGGTCTTGTGGATTGTCAATTGAAATGCTACTCCTGAAAATGCATTGAGATGCATTGTTTTCAGCACAGTAAGGTACACATGCATACACCTTAAAATGCAAGACAAAGTATGCTGCTGTACGTCATTAAGTACTGAGAGACACACCTTCATAAGCTTGTTTCACTCTACTTAGCTGCAAGAAACCTTACGACATGCTCAATCAAACCTGTGCTTTTTTTTGTGTTTTTGAGCACATCTTGTCAAAATCTGGCTCATTATATATTACGCATTAAAAGAGCTAAAGCACTTGCCCAAGTGTCCCCAGCAACTTCTTTCCACACTTGACTAAAAAAACTATTATTCCTAAGTAAAAACTAAATTGGTAATAGATTAAAAACAAGTGTAACACTTAAAACGTGTGCCTAGCTCGATGGGGTGCTACTAAGAGTGCTACAATTCCAATCTACCACTACAAATAAACTCCTCTTTGTTACTCTTAAGTCAGGCACCTTACTGGCACCTAGTTAACGAAACATCCTTATTACATACTTGTGATAGGACCTATCTAGAACTTTTATTTAATGGTATGCTTAATACTAGCAACACATAAACGACAACAGGATTGAAACCAATCTTAAATTTCAGACCTTCTGCAACCTGCAGTGTACTTCTTAAGCATTCCTGTGTTGTATAAAGAAGAGGCTTTCTCAAATACTGGCATCATGAAGTAGACTTGCAAGAGGCCCTAATTGCTACAATGCTTATCATAAGCTTGTGGACAAAACAGACTCTAGGAATTTGAAGTGTGCCCAACACAGAAATCTGCCCTCATAGAGACAATGCGAAGGCAGTAGACACTTGTGCACTTGCATTCCTAAAGTATTGATATCTTCAGCACAAAACATAGGCAGTGCACTTAGAATGAAACTGACTAAAGTGGACAGTTAATGCCAAATGAACAAACACAGCAAAGCAAGAAATACAACCAAACAAGATTGCATCATATGCAACTGTCGGTCGGAGCGATGACGAGTACAATCTGCTACATGATTCTTAGAAACATCCAATGCCAGCTGCCTATTTATAAATGTAGTATGTATGCTTTCAAAGAGGTACAGCTGGAGGTAAGAACATGCTTGACTGGCATTCAGCAAACTTAAAGTAAAAATGACAAGATTGTGCTATGCCAAGAAAAGAGGACCTGCGTTTCATTCAGGCAGGTAAAGGTATGTCATGACAAAAGTATAAAAGACACATTTGCTGAAGAGACATGCAACAGATTTGCCCAACAAGGCTGCAGAGCAAAACAACAGTTACGTTAAATACACGATGTAAAACCTATTCACCTACCTGCAATACAATGTTACTTGCTGCTTGGTACCAGACTGTATCAAGCACCCAGTTTAAGCTAAGAGCACCTCCTACTGAATGAACAGAAAAGCAATGCCACAAAGACAAAAAGTGCACAAGTTGCTGGCACAAGGGCAATGAAAGGTCACATCCACAGCACACAAAACATAAGTGGGGGCTGTGCATTGCCTCATCAATGGCGCCAACAACTATTCAGGCCCGCTTCCCACTTCTAAAGGTAGTGCCATTCTTTTCCTGTTAGTATCTAGTAGACGTGGTGACTTCTGGGATTATTGTAGCATATTTCTTAAATGACATGCACACACACATATTTAGGCTGTGGCGGCACACCAGCTCCGAAACATCCAGAACAGTTGATTATCACAAAAGCCACCAGCAAAAGGCTATCAACTTGAAGTGCTGAGTGGAAGATTAGAGCAAGATGAGAGATTGTTCCAATAACACGGCTGATGTCATGACATGCTTCTGGCACACACACACAGAAACACGATCCATGGTCCCTTGGGGACAAAAGCTTGTACAAGCCACAAAACCGACCCTCTCAAACGAAGTACACCTGCATTCTGGAGGACATTCTGTTCTCTGAAGCTCACGCAAGAAAGGCACAGCACCAGACAATCATTAGGTAGTAAATGTCTGGGTCAAACCACACTGTGCTGTTAAAAAACCAAAATTTTCACCTTCATTAAAAAAATTTTTCCATCCTCTATAATTTCTGCCAGAAGTGTAACATTTACACTGATTGAAAAGGTGAGCTTGGCTGGAGTACTGTTGTTAGCATGTCCTCACACATCCAAGGTGGGTCCCTTTGAATTCACAGGCCTCAGCAGCCCCACTTCAGGCCGGCAGCTTGGGCTTTTCACCAATACCACCAGCAAGCTCATAAACCTTCATGCCGACTTCATAGGCAAGCTTGTTGGCTGCGTCCTGAAATACAGGAGAAACCACATAAACCTAAAGATAAGCTTACATGGAAAGACCAGCAATTGAAGCAGTAGAAGGTCAACAGCAATGTAATTTAACTGATTTTTAATAAACAATTCAAAAACTCGTTTAGGAATCCCATTACCTGCAGTTGTCAAAGAGTAGCACACTTAAACTCAGTTCCATTTACCCATGCTGCATCAATGTTTATGTCTATTCTGCTGCCCACCGTGGTAGCTAAGCAGTAGCACTGCTAAGCTCAAGGATGTGGCTTCCGTTGCTGGCTACAGCAGCCGCATTTTGGTGAAGCAAAGCAGGGTGGGGGGTGGGAGAACTGTGCACTTAGATCTACATGCGCATCAACCCCTTGAAGGATAATAGGACGAATATGTCCCGTTTTTTTCCTCTTCAGTAAAACCTTCCTCTGCTGCTGTGCATAGCCATCAGCTCTATGATCTTCACCAGCGCCATGAGTCGTAAAACACTTAGAAAAACACAAAAATATATATTTCACACATTTACGATAAGTGGTATCCTTGTGTGTATATGATGAGTTTAAATTTGTTTTGTTCAGTAGAAACTTTTTGAAACTGCCATTCCATAGCGTGCGTGCTTCCTTCCTTCTACCTTGAGCGCTCATCATTTCCACATTTGGTAGCAAGTGCGCGTCTGAAAGTAGGAGTGCTGGGAGCGCCGCTAGGAAGGAAGCGACGAGGTCATTAGAGAGGAGGAGGAAACGCGGATTTGATTTGTGGGGTTTAACGTCCCAAAATCACCTTATGATTATGAGAGACGCCGTAGTGGAGGGCTCCGGAAATTTCGACCACCTGGGGTTCTTTAACGTGCGCCCAAATCTGAGCACACGGGCCTACAACATTTCCGCCTCCATCGGAAATGCAGCCGCCGCAGCCGGGAATCGAACCCGCAACCTGCAGGTCAGCAGCCGAGTACCTTAGCCACTAGACCACCGCGGCGGGGCTGAGGAAACGCGGAATGATCGAACGAAGGACAAAAGGAAGAAAAAGAAAATGAAAAAATACCGCGGCACGCTGCGCGGACTCACCGAGTCGGGGAGGACGGCGGTTGCCTGGGCAACGGATAAGCTATCTTGCTAGCATGGTTTCGGCAGCGCGCGGCTCAACAGGGCACGTGTGATCCCGTCCTTATCTACTGCGCTTGACAGTTTCCTGTCAGAGAAAAGCCTCGTCGTTATCGTGCTTGCTATAGATATTGCGTTTCCTACCTTGTCCATAGATTTAAAACTCTTTACGGCGTTATGACGCCAGCTTTCGCCTTTGCTGCCAGTGCACGGTCTTGCGTAAGCTTGGTGATCTCCTGACTGCGAACTATGACACACGCTGTTCTACGTTCAGTGCTTGAATGACGTCTTTTCGACACCGAATCTACGTCTTAGACAGACATCCTGCGACAACGTATTGAACGGCAGGCTAGGTTAATTGGGGTTGGTTGTGTTTCAGTAGCGGTCCCATACAATCTAAGACGTGGTTTGATGTAGAAACAATTAAACTCTTTGTGGTGGCTGCTCTTGACGGGAAGGCAACATATCGTTCATGAAAATGAGGATGGCACGTGTAGCGCTCGAATAGTCGTTCGCGATCTGATTGTTAAGTCTTGAAATCAGAAGCTGAATCAGAAGTTGAAATCGGAATTGTGACGTCATGAAATCGAACAGGTGACGTCTTTTACAGCATAAAATCTAAGACGTGATTCGATATTCTGTGTAATGTGCACAATCTAGGCAGTCGGAGAAGCAATGGGCGAATTTTCACGATAGTAATTTCTCTTTAAACCCCCAACCCCCCTCCTTTTTTTGTGTTTTTTTTGTGTTCATTTTGTTGGCAACGCGTGTGTTTTGGCCGTTAATTTTTTTTAACAATCAGAAATTTAAAAGGTTGTAAGCACTTATATCGCACGATTCAATTTTTGTATATGCAAGGCTGCTTGTTCATCCCATTTTGAGCAATTGTGGCCCTTAAAAAAAGGTGTTGGTTATAGTGCGGTACTGCTTATACTGCGGATATTCGCGACTCCCGCAACTTACATTATAAGCATTCTATGCTGTACATCAGACAATAACCGAGTCGAAGTGAACTTGAACAAAAAATGAAGCAATTTCTTGCTCAGTCTAACCACATAATAGGCATGCATAAATGTCTGTGTCAAGCTTGATGGACATTATTACGTTTCAAGAAACCATTTATGATAGGGGAGTCCCCGAAATTCCCTTTCGGAAATTCCCTTTTGTCCTTTTTTTGCCACGACGGTAGCAGTAGCAATGAGACCAAAATCTGTGCCTAAGACATTGTTCCTGAATCTGAGGGCAAAAAAAAAAAAGAACAATAACATCGATGCTTTAGGAGTTAATGGAGCAAGAGAACAGAAATATAAAAGATCTAAGAGAAAAGCTAACACCTCAGACGCTGATGAAGTTCATGAATCCACTTAGAGGAGTCAGCAAGTTCGATAATATTACAGCGATGTGGCTTGCCTTGTTTCATAGCCGCATTTTTATATTCAGTCGAACCCCCCTTTCGAAGAGTGCCTGATGTAAAATACCAATGGGTATAGAAGACACCACTGGGCCTACATTTGAATAAGAAGTGATAAGAAAACGCTTCGTGGTACCCTGGCTATAAAAGTCACCTCATATAGAAGACAAAAGTTCCGCCCCAGTGCATGCCTCTTATATAGGGGTTAAAATGCATGGGTGAAAATTTAAGCATAACTGAGGTGTTCATTCTTATTTACAATGACACAAGGAACAGAAAGGAGCTAAGGTTTATATATGCAACGAGGTCAAACAAAACCACTGGCACAGCACAACAGGTGCAGGCACACATTGTGAACCGCAGATGGAAACAAGTTGTACAAGAATATATATATATATATATATGCAGTTTTTCACGCACCCCCTCTGAGCCACTTGCTCTTGCTTCAAGCCTTTTCATGCGAGAAATTTGGCAAAAGGATTACAGCTTGGTGCTCTCATGGGAGACAATGGGACAAGTGCTGTCTCACCTTTTCAAAGACACACCATGGGTCGATGGGACACAAACGTTCCAAATTTTTTTCTCATAAACTAATCGACATATTTTGGGAAAATTGCTTCATACAATTTCTAAGCACGTTATTTAGATATTCTGCAGGCATGTTTTCTGCGATGTGAAAAGTACAAGGGAACCTACAAAGCATTATGAGGCTGTGTGGTCTAAATTAGAAGTCCACCACTGTGGCTCACAATTATATTGTTCTCAGGCACATGTTACCCCAGACATTATTACAATTACTACACCTAAGAAGTGCTTAATAGCTAACTCACATTTCTGTAAATGGTTGACTACCTAAGTGACCCGTGAACACTGAGCTGCTGCTACGCCACACACGCAGAAGACAAATCACATTTTGCGTTATGAATTTATGCGACTGAAACCTAGAGAATAAGTAGGGCATGCAGCCACAACCAATAGTGAAACAAAGGAGAACACACCTTTGCTCATTTCCCCACTATTTTATGCACTACCATTAAACAACTACAAAGCAAGAATCTCAAAAGAATCACCTGAGCTGTTTTCTACATCATAAGTTAGTCTGTGGAGCCATTTTTTTTTATGCGTATATACCAACTAGCCCAATCATCGCACCAACTTCATGTGAGTGTATACCTTTTGAATTCAAGACAGCAGCAGATTGCCAGTCTTTGGTTGTAAGTGCCTGCAACATACAATTCAGCTCATCCTTATTCTTAGGTTATTCCCTTTTCTTAGTAGGCCTTCAATATTTCTTTTCTTATTAGTAATTGACCTAAGCGCACATATTCTTGTACAGATTCTCAGTGTTGGTTTCCAATTGTGAACTCTTTCTTCGAGCTATTGGGCCTTATCTCTGCCTTTGTGCTCAGTCATACTTTGTACTTTCTTGCCATCATTGCTAAAGCACTGTGCCATCTGCGAATGTTAGATTACCGAGATATTCTCTGTTAATTTTTATTTCTCTTTCAAACGAGTACAGCTGTTTAAGTACTTTAAGCAAGCAACAAACAACATTGACGAGATCGCACCTTTCTGTCTAGCACCACTTTTATTTATCGTAATGTCAGTGCTCTTTTCGTAACAAAGTAAGGTAGCTGTAGAGTGAGTAAATGTGCCTACGGTATTCATACACAGGGTGTTTCAAGAAATGTGTTCAATATACTTCAAAAATCACAGAATGGAGGTATCTGCATGCTACTTGTGGCATCTTTCCGGTGGCAGAAAGCATCTCCAGATGCGTACAAACATTAATTACAGCAGCAATTAAAGAAATCATACAATTAACTTTCTAACAAGTGGTGATAGCCGGTCCAGTCCGATGGGCGAATTCAAGCCCTTCCTACGAATAGTCAATAGCCATTTTGAAATTAAAAAAAAAAGCGGCCACTGGCAATAACTGCAGAGTGATGCAGTAAGCCTAATTTAGCTGGCGAAACAGAAACTGACGCACCAAACAGCGCATCTGCCATTCACTTCGACAACACACTTAGTGACGACACTGTTTTCCTCGGCGTTATCAACCGTCGATTTTGACACTTTGCTTTGAAGCCGCTTATCAACGCTTCCTTATTCTTCCTTTCCCAAAGTTGAGTGCTTCTTTTATCATGCTTCATAAATATATTGTGTGTCATGGGAAGTAAGCTGACAGACCTATAAAATTCCTCAAGTCTTTTTTTCCAGCTAGTTGGAACTTTTGTGCATTGATATACTGAGTGCAAAGTGTCCCAAGGTTTCCCACATAAAGTACCCTCTATGCTTAATTAAATTGGCTGTTATTCGATCATCTCTAGCTGCTTTTCTATGGGGCATATTTTGTATGGCATTTCCAACCTCATCTGTAACTAGATATGGAACATTTGGGCTGCTTGGTTTTGTCTCCACTCAATGATAGTTGACTTTTCTGCTAACTGTACAGTTCAGAGGACAATTCCTCTGCCCCCCCCCCCCCCCCCCCCCCTGGTTATGTCATTGAAATTGTTGATAATACAGCCCTGCCTATCCTTTAGAGCATGCACTTTGATACTTCGTAGAGAAACAGACTTTCCTTTCAGCATTTTTGATGCAAGTGCCTTTTGTTATTATAGACTATCTTTTTGACCACGCAGTTCCTTATATCACAAGACAATCTTTTTGTTAGTCAGCTTTGTTAGCTCTGCGAGTTCTATTTTGATCTTGTGTAAGTTGGTTTCATGCAGTGTGATTCCCTGAAGTCTTTCAGAGTTAGCTTAGGAGAGTTCTTTGGGGAGTGCTTGAAGTTTGCTTTGGAGAGTTCTTGGGAGAGTTTGCTCCAACTTTGAATGCTGCTTCAGCGATCAGTCTAGTTACTATTTCGTTGATTCCTTATATGCCAATATTTTCCCCATGTTTTCAAGCATCATATTTGTTCTAAATCGCAATCCTAAATTCTTTTTGTTTTATTTTATTTCAAATATGTCTAGGTTGACCTGTTTCTTAGTGGTCAGTTTTTTTTTTTTTTCAGATGAAGGGCTACAACTCTACCAATTACCTCCTTTCCAGTGAGATGAAAATTTTTCACCCCCCCCCCAGAAAAACAATTAAAATAAAAGCAAAAACACTAAGCCATGCTCTAGTGAGCTCGCTGTGATGTCACAAATTCTGAGTACTCAGTTTTTATTAACAATAATAGACTGCATACCCTACATTTCTATTGCATCAACATTAGCATATACTCATTTATAAAGATGAAATATTATAAATAAACCAACCACTGAACTTGGGAAGTTTCAATGCGTTTTAAAGAACCGAAATAACCCTCTATTCCCTTGAACATTTTTCTGTAAACAAGGAGATTAATGCACCAACACTGGACATTGAACAAAAATCACTGTATAATTCAATCCAGTTTAGGGTTTTCTCTTGTACAGAAACAAGCAAAAATATTTGCTTATATAAACTTTAATACAAGTACCTGAATGTGTCACAGCGAAGCGATCCCTAAGCATGAGTCAGTTAAAAAAAAGCCAGTTACTGAAGTGACAGAAGTGTCACTGAAGTGACCCTTAAGCCAGTTAGAAGAAAAGACAACTCACCTGAGTGCTAGCCTCAGCATAAACACGGATAATATCTTCAGTTCCAGATGGCCTGGAGAAAGATTTCAGGCACTTAAAGATTTCTGAGCAAATGCCAAGGCAGGATGAATTTTGATACTCAATATTTTTAACATATGCGATGACTCAATTACCCTTTCTGACCCAAACTTTCTTTTTGGCATGACAAGTGAGCCCTTTCGATAGATAATACAGAAATATACTCAAAGCTGCGAGATGCAACATTTAAAACTAGGGGTATGTGAAAATTCATAAATTAAAATATGAGATTAAAGTAGGTTCACATTGTAAGGGGAAATAAGTATCACCTCGATTTCAAGCTGTTCCCACATTAAAGACACCTTTGTCAGCGCATAATATATGCAACACACTTGTCTGTCTGCAAAAACAAGCCTGGTAAAGGGACGCCTAAACGAAATGAATCTTTTAAATAGTAAAAGAGAAACTTGAAAAGTCTAACGCTGCAGAACAAAGGAATACACACACACAAAAAAAGGAGAGGACGGTGTTTAGTACATAACATATTATCTCACCTGACAAAAGCCCTTCCATTTTGGTAGCTCTGAACTAATTGGTCTATTGCAGGTTGTAAGTCACTTGGAGAGAGGCACCGGCGCTCTGCATTGGTAGTTGTAATTACGTTCCGATTCGATACCTGTATAAAAATGACCTCGGTCTTTTAGTACAAAGATAGATATCGCATGAAGCAAAGTATAGGCACAGTAACTTACATGGATTTTCAGTTGCCTGTTTGGAAGTTCCGTGTAAAAGGAGTTCCACTCAGGAGCACAAATGCCTTTGGCATGAAGCACTGTCTCCACTAGTAGCATGTCTGAGATGGCATCACCTACAGTCTGCATAAATAATTTCACTTACTTGAGTCCATGGTAAAAAAATTGATATATTCAGTTTAAATAATGTGAAGCAAGGTGTGGGAGAGGGCAAGCTGTTACCAGCAGAACTTCCAGCCAAACGGCTACAGAACTCACCAGCTAACTGCTATCGTTGGTGCATGATGTTTCCAAACGTGCGCGGAAAGTGAAGGTTAGCGCACGTCCTCGTCGTTCCATTTGTCTGCTGTCTACTTTTACTTTTTGGACTTCACTGACGAGAAATTGTGTTTGCACAGCGCTGTACCTCACAATTGCGAGCTGGTGATTAGCGGGGCCATGACACTGTTACCAACCAACTTCGGTTCTAAGCGAAAAATACAAGTACAGGGTCGTGTGTACCCGTGTGTGTGTGTGTGTGTGTGTGTGTGTGTGTGTGTGTGTGTGTGCGCGCGCGTGCGTGTGTATATATATATATATATGAGATCTATCAGACAATAATGCCAAGGAAAGTATAGGGAAAGCTATTAGATCGAATTGTAATGTCAATGTGAGGAAAGAAAAGTGGGTGAAAAGATAACTTGCCGTGGGCAGGAATCGAACCTGCGACCTTCAAATAACGCGTTGGATGCTCTACCATTGAGCTACCACAGCAGCTGTCCCCCCATCCACTTTATTGGGCATCTATGTGAACTTTTTTATAAACATGGGAGTGTCAGTCAGCGCCACCAGTAGCCATGGTATCGAGTGTGGCACACTCTTTATGAGCCTGTTTGGTGTCGCATATTGGGTATCTATGTGAATTTTTTTTAAAAACCTGGGAGTGTCAATCAGCGCCACCAGTAGCCATGATGTCGAGTGTGGCCCACTCTTTATGAGCCTGTTTGGTGTCACATATTGGGTATCTATGTGAATTTTTTTTAAAAACGTGGGAGTGTCAGTCAGCGCCACCAGTAGCCATGGTGTCGAGTGTGGCCCACTCTTCATGAGCCTGTTTGGTGTCACGTAATGGGCATCTATGTGAATTTTTTTTTTAAACGTGGGAGTGTCAGTCAGCGCCACCAGTAGCCATGGTGTCGAGTGTGGCACTCTCTTTATGAGCCTGTTTGGTGTCACGTATTGGGCATCTATGTGAATTTTTTTATAAACGTGGGAGTGTCAATCAGCGCCACCAGTAGCTATGGTGTCGAGTGTGGCACACTATTTATGAGCCTGTTTGGGGTCACGTATTGGACATATATGTGAATTTTTTTTTAAACGTGGGAGTGTCAGATAGCGCCACCAGTAGCCATGACGGGCGAGTGTGGCACACTCATTATGAGGCTGTTTGGCATCGCGTAGCACGTGAATTTATTACGAGCTGGCAGCTGACCAATAGTCCCTCGTATACAACCTAACAGCACCAAGTCTGCAAGTACGAGACCACCGTTAATGAATAAGGGAAATAAGTATATATTAGGGGCTCATTTTTTCCGTGTATGACACAATGTTAACGAGATCTAACAGACAATAATGCCTAGGAAAGTATAGGGAAAGTTGTTAGAACGAATTGTAATGTAAATGTGAAGAAAGAAAAGTGGGTGAAAAGATTACTTGCCATTGGCAGGAACCGAACTTGCAACCTTCAATAACGCGTTCGATGCTGTACCACTGAGCTGCCATGGCTGTTATCCACCCAGTCAATTAATTGGGAGTATACTTGAACTAAACGTAAGAACGTCAGTCAGTGCCAGCCGTAGCCATGGCGTCGAGTGTGGTACACTGTTTATGAAGCTGTTTGGCATCACGCAACACGTGAACTCATTAAGAGTGGGAAGCTGACCAATAGTCCCTCGTATATAACCTAAATGCACCAAGTGTGCCAGTACGAGACCCTCGTTAATGAATAGGGAAAGAAGTGTATACTTGAGAGATAGTTTTTTTCTTGTTTGACACAATATTATTGAGATCTAACAGACAATGATGCCAAGGAAAGTATAGAGGAAGTTGTTAGACCGAATTGTAATGTAAATGTGAAGATGAGAAATAGACTGCAATATAATATTTCATTGCAAAATGGACCCCAGAAATCGCCGGCTATAGACCTTGTACACTGCCAGTGACCGCCATTTTGCCATGGCATGTGTGACATCATGTGCTTCATGGAATGGAGCAGTTATCTTCTATCCAAGTTTCAGCGGCTGCATGTCGTTCAATTTTTTAAGCTGAACTGAAGAATGCTGTAATAGCTCCATTGTACGCTCCATTGACTACGAAACAAAATCGTTGTTCAATTCGTACAGACGCTTGCAAAGCAAGCAGCTTGTTACGTCCCGGCTCATGAGAGCACCATTATTGTCAGGCAGACTCTCAGGCCGCTCATGTGTTTATAAAAATGCTCATTATAAAGTAAGTTCTCAACCAATTGGACTGAAATTTTGCCAGGTCTGTAAACACCCAAGGAATAGCTCCTTTAACAAAGATTATGAGCGAAAGTTGGGTGTCATGGGCCAATGATCCCTTCAAGACTCTGCACATGTGGCGCACAGAACTTTCAATGAAAACTTCAATTTGCAACTACTACTTGAAATACCGTAAAAACTGGAATATAAGTAAAAAAAAAAACTGATGAAAAGTCGACCCTCCTCTTGTATACTGGTCATTGGCCGAAAAAAATGTGGAAGTCTTGGAATAATGGGCAGCTTAAGTCAAAAGCCTCCATTGCCATCGTGAACATCAGGAGCAGCGCCGTCGGGCAAGGCTAGGCAAGGCCTACAGTACAGTGTATGAGCAACGCCATTTTACTTCGGTTATCTTTGTCAGTCTGCTGGTTTTCTTTTTTTTCTCCCTCAGAAATGAGTGGTAGTCAACGACAGTTTACGATAGGCTTTAAGGAAAAAGTTATTGAGTATGCCAAAGCGCACGGCAACCTGACGGCACACCAGGAATTCAGTGCATCGGAGAAAAGTGTCCGACACTGGAAGAGCCAAAAGCAGCGCATGACATCCTACAGCAACCATAAAAAACCTCATTTTGTGGATAGACTCCAGTGCACCCCTAACTGGAAACGCTCCTTGTAGAATTCATCCGGAAGCTGCGTGAAGCTATCTGTGACAGTGGAGTGCATCTACGTGAATCGAAATAGCGTGCGACTTTGGGCTCTCGAAGGCGCAATTCAAGGGCTCGCCATGTGGGCGCGCCAATTTATGAAGCAGAAGGGCTTTGTGCTGAGGGGGCATACTTCTGTGTGCCCAAAACGGCCCAAAGATTTCGATAAAAAGCTGGACGAGTATCAGTGCTTCGTCGACAGCATTGCTACATGATGGGACACATGGGTCATGCTGATGAAAATCCGATCTGGTTCGATATGAATTTGAACCACACTCTGACCACTAAAGGATCAAAGCAAGTGAAGCTCTTGACAACATGCAACGAGCATTCGCGATTTACAGAGATGCTTGGATGCACAGCACATCGATGGAAAGAAGCCGCCCCCTTATATCATTTTTAAGAGAAAAGGGCTACCAAAAAAAGCCTTTCCCCGGGAGTTATCATGAGAGGGAATGAAAAAAGTTTCATGAATAAATCCCTCATGCTTGAGTAGATTCGGCTCATATGAAATCAGCGACCCAGTGCACTTTTTCAGTGACAGAGCATGTTGGTGCTCGACTCGTTTCGAGGCCACCTTATGGCCAATATAAAGGGAACTCTGTACGATGGCGAGACGAATGTTGTCGCGATTCCTGGGGGACTAACATCAATCCTGTAGCCACTGAACGTAGCGCTCAATAAACCCTTCAAAGATTGCGTGCGTGAGCTTTACAATGAGTGGATGCTGGGCGACAATCCCAAGACCTTCACTGGCCGCCTACGACGTCCACCACTCGCAACCGTTCGTGGCTGGGTGTTGTCAGCTTGGAAATCCCGTCCGGAAGAGATGGTGTGCAAGTCTTTCTGCAAATGCTGCCTCAGCAACGCATTAGATCGAACAGAGGACGATGCACTTTGGGGCGTAACTAGTGAAAAACAGACATCGTCGGACTCAAGCTCGGACGAGTCTGAGTGACGGCACTTTGTGGCCTTTTGACATTCAACTACATAAGATTAGTGTCAAAATGAAAAGAAACATCATCAGATTGCAGCTGGTTGTGTCAAGTATTTATCAAGGTAAGGGTGCGCCACGGTATTCAGTGGTTTTTAAAAACTTCTTTTTCGGAAATTCAAAGTTGGGGAGTCGACCTATATTCTGGTTTTTACGGCATTCTTGTATTTGCTGCCTGTCATGATTGCAAGTCACTTTTTAACAAAATGAGCCCAGAATTTGGCTAGCACTAAATAGGCATATTTTTCATCCACCAAATGAACATACAAAGACCTCTTGTGCTTCCTATAAATCCTCCATATCAGAACTTGCATGCATATCTATGACATTCGCTAGATGTAATTTGGTAAACTTGAAAAAAAAAAAAAACTGCAGCATCATAGACAAAGTGGCACCAGTTGCCCCAGATTAAAAATATTGCTTTTCAGTTAGAGATAAGAAAAAAATATTACTCAACAGGCAGAAGAGAGCAAGTGCATGGTAGGAAATATTTTTTGAGGGGGAGAGGTCCAATTCTTCTATTTATGGGTGTTCCTGTGGTTACGTACACACATGAACACACACACAGATGCATGAAATGTAAAAGTTGGGAGGGGGAGGAGGGTTGAATTCCCCAAACCACATATCCCCTGGCTACACCACAAGTAAAGTCACAATAAAAAAAAAACTTACTTGGTTTATGAGGTCTATTGTGTACAAAAGTTTCTTGGCAGCTTGTTGCCTCTCTGCATATTGGCTGAAGTTAAGAAGAAAAAGTTAGGGAAAGCAAATCTTACTACAAAAATACAATAACAATGCTAGGAGTGCAACATACTTGCTATCATTAGCCAAGTCTTGGATGGCCTGTTGTGCCTTCTCACTAAAGAGGACCTGTTTTTACAGAAGAGCACAGCACAATGGGGTCAACAGCATCCCAACAAAAATAACAGGAAGAACGTGCACTTAAAAAACAGCAAAAAAAAAAAACACACGCATATTTCCTTACAGTGCCATGCCCATTGGCTTCAAAGTAGATTCCGATATCTGCCTTCTGGGCCTCCCGGTGCAAATGCTTTATTCCAGTGGGCACACATTTCACGGGTACCTTCTGCAAAAGAGATTAAGAGCTGTCTGAGCAAAAAGGAACGTACACTGAAACCTGATTATAACGAAGGTGCATCTTAAACGAAAGTAACCGCCATATTCATAATCGGACCTTAACTCATCGCAATAAGGCTACTTACGAAAGGACGAGAAAAGTATAAAGCCCTAACCGCATGCACGCAATTTCCTAGCGACAGCGACAAACTTGCTCCGTTGCGAGACGCGACGGCTGCAACCGCATGTCGGCGACAGAGTGTGATTGTTGCTTCAATGAAAACTATCCCCTGCGTATACCCACAAATTGCGTATAGAAGTTTAAAAGTTGGTCGATGACAGCATGCCAAATTTATTATTGTCTTGTGTGACATAAGGAAGCCACAAAAGCATTTCGCGGCCTTCTTTTCTTACATTCTTTGGTTTAAAGGGGCACTAAAGTCAACTATTTAAGTTGAAGTTGGTTGAAACGGCGGTCTAGAAACCTCGTAGTGTTATACTTTGTGCCAAGGAAGGGCCTATTTTGAAATAAAATCACGTTTTAGTGCTCCGCATTCGAATAGCGCACTTCAAACTACCCGCCTCAAGAAGCGGACCGACCGGACCGACTCACGTCCCTGTTGCCATGCACAATGTTGCCCAGCTTTACTGCTGTAGTAGCAGCAGACCGAAAGCAGCGGGAGCCACAGCAGCAACAACGTTCATTGATCAATTTCCCACCACTAGTTTAGAGATTGCAGACGCTTTTGTTTCAGCTGCGCCTCACTAGATGGCACCACCTGTTCCATGTAACCACGCGAAAGTTGAATTTTTGAACCACTCGCCCCATTCCCCATAGTAACGTCTGGCAGCTCTTTTTTCCATGAATCAAACAGAAACGAACAAGCAGCATTTTATTGCGTCTCTTGATGCACAGAAGGTTTTTTTATTTAGTGCAGTTAGATCGCTTACTAGTGATTATTTGTAGGCAGTCCGTCTGATGTCATCGGGATCATTGTGAAAATGTCCTACTGTGGAGCTTGCGTTCTTGTGCATTTACCTTGATTTCTCGGTGAGTAGGGCACTGTTGTTGATAATATTGCCGTTTTGGATGTTGTCATACATTGACCTTTCACTCTGACATAAATTGTTATTTGACTTTAGAGTCCATTTAATTACGACAGGCTACCCAGAAGCGTATGCTACAGCGGCTATGACTTACTTCGCATGACGATTTCGCATTGTAGCAAGCGACTTAACTGTCACAACCTACCATCGAGCCATCAAAACAAACCTACAATGACGACATTTATAACAAAATACAGCCGCCCTCTCACTCTCCGCATGAGATGAGAAAGTAAAAAAGGTAGCCGATACCTTGCATTCCTTGAAGTACGCGCGGGTAACAAGCATCAAGAGCAAATGCAACCGAAGCAAGGACCAAGGATGCAGCCATATTGCCAGAAATCACCACGCTAGCTTCTGGACGACAAGCTATCTTTTCTAGTTTTCCAGAAACGCGTGATGTGACAAATGGGCCTCCGCAACAGCAAATCTTGTCACTCATCACTGTCAAGAAAATCGCGTGCATGCGGTTAGGGCTTAAGTATAATAAAAGTACGAAGCGAGTTTCAAAAACCTTCCTTATCTTGTCAGAAGAGCGCCTTATGAAAGGCGTCCTTAACTCATCAAGCATAGGCCCTGGGTACGAGAGCAGGTAAATTTCTGCTAGAAAATCATTATTTCGAGCAGGAATAAATTAGCTTTACTACAAAAAAACATCAACAGCATACACAAAAACAGCCAAACGCAAACAGCAGAAATGTTTGTTTAGTCACTGGCAGTTTTCGGTGAAATACACGTTTTTTGTCTGGCCACTTTTCTGCGACTCCTATCGTCAGAGGGGTCGTCAAATCACTTTTGTTATTTCGACGTTTTCTATGTTTTTGCTCTGTTTGGTGGTGTTATTGTGCTCCCTTCAGCATTTGCTATTTTCTTTCACTTTTTCTAAATTTCAAGAAGGTTTATGTAACATTTTTTTTTTCGAAGATGCATTTCTTGTCGAACAGTGCACTCAAGTGAACATCACAGATGAAGTGGATACTTCCCAATAGATTTTGTCAACAAGTACCGAGACGGATGCCGCTTCAAGCGAATGAAAAAGATAGATGCAACTTGCGATAGAATTCAACAGCCGACAAAATGTGCATCTGCGTACGCCCGGCCAAACAACTAAAAAGTGTTTGCACCACTTCAGGAAGTTTTACAGGTATTGGAAAAAGTGTTTTTGCAACAATAGCAGATATTCGCTGGACTGTGTACTCATGACAAAGTCGAATACAAGACATTGACAAGGTCATCGCTCCCAAGTTGAAACGTGCCAACTCTATTAAAGCGCAATGCGATGAGCAGCTACATGAGACGCGGCACAACAAAACCACGTACGTGAATATTTTCCAGCAGAAATAGCTTGCGAGCAGATTCTTCATTGAACTTTTTGTGAAGCGAGGATGGCAAAAAAATTCCAGCTTGTCGTGGGTGTTCACCAGGTTCCGTCTATCCTTGAGGACTCACCACAGCGGTGACGTGTATGACTACGCTGTGCCATTCAATATTACTTCTTTGCGGTCCAGATAATGAAGGGAATATGCAAAGTTGTCATCGCCTGCCACGTTGTTTAAAGAAGGCTTAAGGTAAGTCATAGGCTACCGTAACGAAGGCTTACATAAGTACGAGAAATGTTCCGCGATAAGTAAAAGGTAGGATCTTGAAACGTGTTAAGGGCGGACTTAAGGCTAAGGTTGACCTAAGTCGTAAGGATAAGTTAAAGTTAGGTTTGTGAATGTGGCGGTAAGTTCTTTATATCCAAAAGACTTTTGTTGAACGACGACGAAGCTGTTGCTGCTTGGCTAAGTAGCTCTGTCTGCTTTTATCGTTTATTTTTGTTTATATTACGGCTCAGCACTGCTCAAGACGTCGGACGACTCGAAAAGGTACCTGCCGTATCGGCGACCGACGGGTGCTGCGCAGCCCGCCGCGTCGAAAGGTGCTAGAAGAAACGAGACAAGCATCAGGGAGAGCGCCGCCATGACCTCCCAAGGTGTGACACAAGGTCAGAAGCACCAGCTGGTCTGCGCAAGCATACCTGACTGCAAGCGACAACACAGCGTTGAATCAGAGGACGAATCAACTGTCGTCGGGGACCACAACGGGGCGAACCTCACAGATCAAGACATGGACGAGGGTGGTTTCCGCCTTGTACGACATCGCAAAGACAAGATGGTGGGCATTCCTGTGTTAATTGCTCCAACATCCGAAGGAGCTAACTTGAGGCAAGTGAATCCTATTCACCTATACTCGGAAATTGAAACGATTCTCGGTGGAGCCCCAGTTAAGAGCCGTTTCACAGCACAGGGAGCCCTGCTTTTGGATATAGAGACAGAACATCAAGCTAATATGCTTCTAGAGACCAACACTATCTGCGGCCTTGCCATATCTGCCCGTGTACCACACAGCTACATGAAAAATACCTGCATTATAAAAGGGGTCCCAAGATGGTACTCGGACGAAGAGCTGTTAACCTACCTGAGACCTCAGGGAGTATACCACGCAAGAAGGATCATACGACGAGTCCAAACCTCATCCACCGAATGGGAATCAAGGCGCACTGACTCTGTAGTTCTCACATTCGCTCACAATTCAGAACGTCCAGAGAAAATCAACCTTGGCTTCACCAGACACGAGCTGGTAGACTACGTGGAGACGCCACCACGCTGTTTTAAATGTCAGCGTTTTGGACATGTTGCCAAGCACTGTCGTGGGGAACAAAGGTGTAAGCGCTGTGGGGGGCCTCATGACTTTAAGACGTGTACAAGTAAAGAAAAACTTGTGTGTGCAAACTGTGGCGGCGACCCCCCAGCTAGCTACGGCCGATGTCCAGCACGAACAGCTGCGCAGCGAAGAAATAAGACGTTTGTCCTCGGCCAGAAGACTGTGAACGAACCATCGCTCACAAAGAAGACTTCCGGCGCGCCACAACATGGCGTTTCGGATAACGAGTACGCAGGAAATTTTCCGCGCCTAAATCAGACAAGAGCTGGTACTGAGTCAACGCAAGTGCTCAACGCTGGTGAGAAATGTATCACGAAAGAGTCCGCCAAGCGCACCTACGCTGATGCACTGAGCCCATCTCAAGTACTATCTGGAAGCCAACAGCAAGAAAACCTCGAGCACGTTATTCGCGCTCTGTTCACAGCACTACGTTCACACGTCGCTAAGATGCCTGCGAGTTCAACGAAGGATATGTTGGGAGCAGTCCTGGCTCTAGAGTCAGTGTTACTTTGCTCTGCTTCCACAAACACACAGTAGAATAATGGCGCTGTCTCGCCCACCTGGTCTATTTCGTCCTTCAAAAGTGCCCTTAATAATGCAATGGAACTGCGCCGGTCTTCTAAAACGCCTGTGCGAACTCAACCTTTTCCTGCGCGACATTCCAATACCGATTCTAGCCCTCTCCGAAGCCGGTCTACCGAATGCAAGGACGCTCCCAGGGTACATCCGACACGGCAACCCGAGCATAACGTCGTTTGCAAATGGAAGCGCAATGATATACATAAGGCGGGAAATACCTCACGTCACCCTACCAGTGCAAGACCTCTGTTCCAACTCACTGGAAGTCGCTGCTGTGCAAGTGTGTCTGGGAAACCGAAAACTGAGTGTGGTATCGGTGTACATAAGCCCACGAAAAAAGGTCTCTATGGAGACTTTCCTAAAGGACCTCTGCACTCGATGTCCCACTCCTCGAATAATCTGTGGTGATTTTAACGTGCACCATCCACTCTGGGGAGATAAGAGTGTAGATTTTCAAGGCAAGGAACTTCTAGCAGCTGCAGATGCTGCCGACTTATGTGTGGCGAACGATGGTAAACCTACATTTTTCAGGCCACCTGATTCATGGAGTGCAATAGACCTTGTACTTCACTCCACGGACCTTCTGGTATCATCGACCACGGCTCCAGACAAGATGGGCAGCGACCATTTCCCCATCTTCACCAATATCCTGGGATTTCGAACTGCTGGTCGGCAATTCTGCAATGTAACACGCTGGGACACCTACAGAGAAGTGTTGGACAAATCCACTGGTGAGCTGTTCGCAGATATGTTGCAAATCAAGCGATCAGCAACTTTATTGCTGAAACTGCCTGACCATTTTCCTGCTCCAGACTTGAAATTGAAGAACCTCTGCGCAGCACGTAGACGAGCGGAGCGGAAAATAATGAGAACAAAAGGAAATCCGTCTGCGAAAACCGAATATAACAGGATAAACGCTGCGATTCGTCGCCATACAAAAAAATTAAGACGAAATCAATGGGCCGCTTTCTGTGAGAGTTTATCAACGTTTACGCCCTTGACAAAGATATGGGCAGTAATAAATAGTCTTTCTGGGCAGATCCGAACAAACAGGCCATTCGAAGCACTCGCTTTGAAACAAGGGATAGATTTGCAAACCCTTGCAGAGGATTTCGCAGACGTGTACATACCTGGTAGATCAGCAGGAGCGGCGATTCCTCTGTCACCCCAGTTTTTTCACACGATGGATACGCCATTCACCTTCCGAGAGCTGGATATGGCACTTAGCAAATTAAGAAGACGCTGTGCCGTGGGTCCCGATTTGATCAGCAATCAAATGCTGACAAATCTACCATATGAGCGAAAAAGGGCTCTTTTGGACATATTTAATCATGTCTGGAGCACGGGAGAGATCCCACTTGTTTGGAAGACAGCATGGGTGGTGCCAGTCCTAAAGTCCGGAAAGGATCCTGCGAGCCTTGCGTCATATCGACCGGTATCTCTAACATCATGCGTATCTAAGTTGATGGAAAGATTAATATGTACAAGATTAACTTGGTACCTTGAACAAGGAAGACGATGGCCACCGTGTATGACCGGATTTCGCCCACGACTGAGTGCCCAGGACAGTGTTTTGGACCTATTAAGCCACATCGAACACCACCGCCTCAGCGGACTCTCGACACTCGCCGTCTTCATGGACGTTGCCAAGGCATATGATTGTGTGCTTCAGGCAGGCATCGTGAACGGGCTCCAAGCCATGGGTGTGTCGGGAAATGCTCTTCGGTTCGTACATGAATTTCTCAGAGACTGCTGTGTCCGAGATGCTGTGTCCGTGTTAAGCTTGGAAATGTAACGAGCGAAGAGAGACGCGTTTCCCTCGGCGTCCCACAAGGAAGTGTTCTATCTCCTTTGCTTTTTAACGCTGCCATGGCCAGGCTTCCCGACACTCTGCACTCAGCTCTGAAAGCAGTTGAAATATCCATCTACGCCGATGACATCTGCATTTGGATCTCAGGGTACCAGCACAAACGTTTGGCCCGGATAGCACAGAGCGCTATTTCAATCATTGAGCGTCACTTGTTGACACTTGGCCTATCTTTATCAGCGGAAAAGTCGGCCTTCATGCTCTTCCCGGGAGTGCGACGGAAGTCAACACGTCTGTCGCTGAATATTCGAGGCCACTCGATTCGTTGTGCAACAAGTGTTCGTTTCCTGGGCATTACCATCGACAACAAGCTATTATGGCGACGTGCGGTTGATGGTATAGTAACTGCATCAGTGCAAAGGATCAACGCTCTTCGTCGCATGGCAGGGGTCCGTTGGGGCAACAATCCTATGTCCATGCTTAAATTGAATGATGCGCTTATAACAAGCCGCATTCTTTATCAGCTGCCCCTGATATCACCATCACCAAGCCAGTTCGAACGCCTAGAGGCAGTGCACAGAAAGGGTCTTCGCTTGGCGATGGGAGTCCCTCAGGCGGCTTCAAACACGAAGGTCACCAATGAAGCCGAGTCTCTTCCGCTATGCCTTTTGGCGTCTCAGGCCTTATTGACGCAGCTGTCAAGACTGGGCGAGTCCTTCGCAGGCACGGCGCTTCTCCGGCGGCTAAGAGCAAGAACTGGCTCACATTTCAACGCGGCACTAAACATTTCAATATTTAGGCTTGAAACTGCCTAAACGGCGCCCTACGGACCCGCCATGGTCTTTTGTGGATGTTGCGTGCAACTTCAGCGTACCCAATCTACGAGCAAAGCGCACCTTTCCAGCCGCGGAAGCAAAATTTCTTGCGCTGGACCACTTGAGCACCATGTACCGTGGCCACCTACAAGTGTACACCGACGGATCAGTGTGCACACAGACTGATAGCTGCGCAGCGGCTTTCTGCATACCCAGCCTGGGCGTGTCATGGTCGGGCCGCCTGGATCGCGTGGTTTCGTCCACAACGGTAGAAAGCGCTGCAATTACGGCGGCTTTGCGAAAACTGCGATCCTTTTCTGCACGAGATGTTGTAGTGCTGACGGACTCCAAATCGGCGCTACAAAGACTGCATCGTGGCCTACCTCAAGAAAAGTTCACCAGACAATCTCTGGCACTAATCAAACACCTAAATAGCAAGAGTTTTAATATAAAGTTCCAGTGGATCCCATCCCACGTTGGCATTGAGGGCAATGAAAAGGCTGATGCCCTTGCATGCGAAGCACGTACATCGCTTCCAAAAGTAAGAACTCCCAAGACTTACCAGAACAACAAAGATGTGATACGCAATCATTTCAAGGCGATCTACAAGTTTCCACACCAAGCATGTGTAATTCATGGACTTTCTCGTGAAGAAGCGACGCTGTTGTACCGCATTAGAACCGGCTCCGCATACACCCCGGCCTGGTCATTCAAGACTGGGAGATACGCTTCCCCGTTCTGTGCCTTCTGTGGTGACATCGGGGATATTGAACATATCATTTGGCTTTGCCCACAGTTTGATGCGCAAAGAGCAGCGATGATCCGCACCTTGCGAAAAGGCCGTCATAGGCACCGGACAGTTGATGACATCATCTTTCCTGAAGGACCCGCGGCAACTAGGAGGAACGTGCAACGAACTTTGTTGGTCTTCCTGCGAGACACTGGGCTGTCTGACACGTGGTGACATTTTCCAAATTCAGGAGATGCTCAGGCGGAACAACTGCCGGCATGCAGGCTAGGCTAGCCCCGCCTGCTGCAACACCACCACCACCACCACCACCACCATTATATCCAAAAATTTGTTATGAAAGTATATTCCTAGCCCTATGTCTATTACACGAGTACTCATCTACTTTGTTATAACCGATATTTCTTTATGTCCAGGTTCTTTATATTGAGGCTTGAGTCTATAACAATTTGCAGATTTGTGCTCAGTATTACTCCAACTACATTACTTAGTAAATGGCATGCAGGGTTCATACAGGTTTCCAAAGCAAAATTCAAGGATATAAAAAGCTTTCCAAGACCTAGCATTTTTCAAGGATTAAAGGCAGCACACAAAGTTTGAAATTTTTATACATACTCTAAAATTTCTAAAAACGACTAATTTTACTGTAATTACAATAAATAAATGTATGTTACAATTATAACACAAATATCAAGTCTGCACTATAGCTCACTTTAGTTTCACTAGCTTCACCTCTTGTGCAAGAACCAACACAGAATAGTGGTGGGCGTCTCCTGCTTGGTTCCTTCACAGTTTGACACAGTGGAACTTTTCTGAGGTTTTACAAAACAGAACCATATGCACTTACGTCGAATTATTTGTTTTTGAAATGAAGAGTTTGTCAGGTCAATGCCAATCTACCATGTTAAGGAGGTCACAAGGTCGATTGGTTGTGCAATGCTTAGGAAATAGAAGGGTTTTCAAGGAGGGGCAAAAAAAAATTCAAGACTTTTAAATGCCTTGAAAATACATTTTTCAAATTCAAAGGTTATCAAGGATTTGAAAGTCCTATATGAACCCTGGGCAAGTGAAACCAAGTGAAACATAACCAAGAAATTAAAAATCAAAACAAGTCTTATGAAAAATAGCTTGGGAACACGATTTCACAAGAGTCACTTTCCAAAAGTTAGGGTGACAACAAGTTAGAAGCAATCCCGATTTCGCATTAGAACACATTTTCCTAGATAGTGCAGGCTTTCCAAAGTGTGATAACTAGAGACCGGATTATAGGCAAATGCCTATTTTGTTCCTTGCGTTCCTATCGTGCCATTTTGATATATGAGCATGAATTAGAGGTTAGGAAGGGCTTTTATGGTGTTTTTATAGTGCCTATAAATGTCTATTTTGGGTGTTCATGCCTAAATGCCTATAAATGCCTATACATGACTATTTTCCAAATGAGTGCCTATATGAGCGCTGTTCAAGCCCTAATTTTGTTTTAGAGCGTGGTGTGAGACCATTATTCACATAAAAAAGCGCTACATTGATATTTCCAAACACAATGAAGGCAAAGCTGACATGCTGTGAGCGATTGGAGAAGGAGCATGAGGAGTGCAAAAGACGCTATTTTTGCAGCCCTAAGTGGAAGCACGTCTCAGCATCTGCAGGGGAAGGAGGAGAAAAAATTGAAGTTGGGGTAAGAAAATAAAAGTGACGTCTATGGCCGAGGACACGGCGACTGCCTTCCACAGACAGCTATACAGTGCCCTGAAGGAACTGAGGAAACGCCCTGAAGGAACTGAGGAAACGCCCTGAAAACCTGGGTGATGCGGTGGGAAAGGAACAGCAGGTTTTTCTAGGCAGCCGCGGGAAGCTAGAAAACGAATGAAAAACCATGGAGGGCCACTCAAAGAATGCTCTTGTTGATTAAGTGGTGGCGAAGGTTGACAAATTGTAATACTTTATACAGCGAAGCCTGAGAAAGGCGCCCGCATGTTTACAATCAATGGTGTATTTAGCATGTATACATTAACCGTATGCTTGAATACACTTGTTCTGTATAAGATCCCTTGTCATATCTCTAAGTGACAATCATGAAAAAGTACAAAACAGGGCTTTAAGATTTGTTTTAAGCCATTACTCAAAAATGACAGCTGTAAAATATGAAAAATGAACTAGAATAGAAATTACTATCATCACGTCGAATTCAACTGCAGTTGAAGCTCCTACGTGAATTTCATGGTAAAACTCGCATTTGAAAATTAATATACATAAAAAGTCCTCTTCGCGCAATGGTATAGTTAAGATTTTAGAATGTCGTATCAAAGATAATTTTTCTATTCATTCGTTTTTTGTTAGTTTCATGACAAAATGAAATGGCTTATAAAAAAAAGTGTGTTGCGTCAATGAAGGTGTGTTTTCTTCAACATTGTAACCCTTCTGCTGCAGTGCCTTCGGGTAAAAATTGTGATGTGCACGCGGCTTTTGTTTTAATTGTTATTTACTTTTTAAGCGTCCCTCTCAAGGCTCTAAGTGACATAAGAAGTTGTAGTTAGACACCAGAAGTTCTTGCGTACCCAATGAAAAGCGTTCTACCACGGTGATTTTTCAAATTGAGTCGCTACGAGTCACCAAAGCATGATGCGAAGAAGTAAGCTAGCTTGAATCTCTTGCCTCTCCCTGCTAAGTAGCCATTGCAAGCCTCATTCCTTCCCTGTTCTCTTCGGTATCGGGCTGGAGGATCACATGATGCATAAGCACTAAGAATTATACGCATAAGCAAGGTCACGCGCGCATGACGTGCCCCGGCCTACTTGTACACCTACGCCATCAATGTTGTGTCATTTCGGCGTTCTCTGTTGTGTATTATTAGTTTCTGTGGAATGGATCAATCAGTGCGTGCGCTTTAGGAGAGGCTGGCAAGGATCATGTATTGTGACCACGATACACCATGTCACTCCGATGTAACTGTGGTCAGAGACGACGCACCAAACGCAAGCTAAACTTGTCAGGGTTGGCGAAGGCACAATGCAGGAACGATGAGAAGAACGCAAGCGAAATGGGCAATAGCAGTAGTAGTAGTAGTCGTCGTAGTAGTAGTAGTATACAGCAGTGGTAGCAGTGGTAGCATGTGTGGTTTTACATAAAGAAAACTACAATATGAATATGAGGGATGCTGTAGTGGAGGTCACCGCAAATATTGACCACCTGGAGTTCTTTAACGTGCACTGACATCACGCAGTACACGGGCAGCTACTTTTTAGCTTCCATCTAGATGTGACTGCCGCAGCCACAATCGAATCCGCCGCATTCAGGTCAGCAGCGGAGCAACCTATAGCGACTGGTCGACCGAGGCGGATGCTAAATGAGGGCCGATTAGTGAATAACATCTCGAGACTATTCAAAACAAAAATAAAAAGCTGAGACACCGTTTGTGTGTTTTATCATTTTTCTCACCTTTCATTCATTATACTGATTTTGAAAGGGCAGTGCAAATACACAGGGAAAAGAAAGACAAAGAGCGCTGTCTTTCTTTTCCCTTTGTCTTTACTCTTCCCTTCCAAATAATATGATGCAGCTAGCCCAAACCAAAGTACTCCTCATTCATGTTACACAACAGAACACAGAAATTGCACATGTCAAGTAGAGTAATGCCACGTTCAACGCTCTTAATGAGGTACCGTTTAAAATGCAGAATATCAGCAGGAGACAGGACATTTTTTTGTCTGTTCTTCTAGATATATATTGTGTTTAACGAAGTCCTGATGAAGAGCGTATACGATATGCGACGTCAGTCCACCAATGTCAACGTAAAGGAGCTACTTAAAAACAGGACCATTCCTTGATGTATGTCCCTCCCTAGATCTTGGGGCGCACGTCCGCGAGAAAGGCAAGTGGCATTCATTAGAAATGGAGCATTTGTCCGTGACTTGTAATTTTGCAAGTCTTAACAGGAATGATCCGGAGTGCCCAGTGCAACATTACGCTTGTCAGCTTGAAAGGCCTAAACATAGTGAGGGGCCATTTAAGGTGTTCACCGATAGGGGAGAAATTGCTCCTACGCGATTAGACCTAGCATCCCTCTCTTCTGGAGTATCAGTGGTCTGGTTATTTGCTCCTGCGCTGCCCTTCCCAGCCACAACGAAACGAAAGAGACCCAGGAGAGTTAATTGAATGATGGACACTCTACACACAATACTAGACAACAAAATGAAGGACCACATACTGCAAATCGCACGGGAAATGCATGCCTATGTTCAATCGTTGGTACATTTTTGCAATCTTAAACAATACCATTTTTTTGCTTCTTTCTGTAATACAAGTCACCGACGACGTTATTTTGGAATATTTCAATTTTTGTATGAATTTATTGTGCCTATAATTATGGTTTCGAGGGCCTAAAACAGTGTCTTACCTGCCTTCTTTGGTGCCTAAAACACAGTTTTTTAGTGCCTAAAAATCCGGCCTCTAGTGATAATTAAGTAGCAATCAAAGTTCCAACATACATTACACAGTGACATTACCCAATTTAAAAAAAAAATAAAACCTTCTAGGCAGCGTTTAAGAGGTAGAAAGGTACAAGAAAATTACGATACTACACAAAGATAAAATAGTAAAAAAAAATGACAGCAGTACTTTGATAAAGCAGCTGTCTCGAAGTATTGCTCGGTCTCACTAATATCTTAGTAATATTGTACCTAGAATAAAAGACAAAAACTTCAATTCTTTAGTTTCACCTTCAAAAGTAGGACGTAAAAACGTGCTTGCATTGCCTTTTCATTCGTTAGCCTAGCTTTACTTCAAGGTGGACAGCTCAGCCGTGCTACAATGAAAGGAACGGTTGTGCACATAGCATTGACCGTTTCAAACTATCCAAACTATCCTAGAATGCCTTTTCCAAGTAAGTACTGTTCCATAGTGCCAACTATGTCAAAACCCTTTCTTTTGTGACCTGGTGTACTAGTACCCCCTTCCTACCTGTAAGGCAATACGCATACCTGTGCTCCTGCACCCCATGTTGATGCTGTCGCACATAATGATAACTGTGCATGAGTTCATTGTAATGAGTGGGCCTTTAAACCATGTGTTAAGTAGACTCCTTGCACTACATGGCATTCATATAGCATTTTTTTTCCTATACAGCTTAAAGCACCGGCATGGCTCTGTGGTAGAACACCTGCTTGCCATGCAAAAGCCCTGGGTTTGACTCCCACTTTGAACTGAACTTTAAAATTTATTCATTTGCATCTATGATTTTCGCTCTCGGACAACAATTATTTTTTCGGCACTGATGTCTAAATTTTTCAGAAATAAGCTCTTTGGCACTCTCTTGATAATACAAAGTCAGCGGTGGGGTTAGTTGAGCTACACAACCACTTTCTTTTTTTCTGAAAGCCAACCAAAAAAACCCTTTTCATTAATACGAAAACAATTCTCAATTTAAGCACTCTTTTGTAGGCCTATAAACCTTTCAAAGAGACAAGATATAAATTTTCAAAAGGTCTGCATGTGTGCTGGCCACACCTAGATACACTAAAAAATAAAGGGTAGGGTGGGGGCTCTCTCTACTTTTCTGCCACATAACAATAATCATTAAATGGCATCTCCTTTCTTGAGAGCTGTTCACTCACTATTTTCCTTTTAAGAATGTCGCGTCATGCTAGTAGTGTGCACACATTTCATGACCTGGCAGAACAAGGCACACAGTGATAATGCAAGCAAAAGCACACAACATAGGTCACAATTACTGTTGCATTACAAGAAGTCCAAAAGATGCCTCAAGTATTAGCATTTCTGCCACAAAAAGGACACAATCACTGAACTTCTTTTGCAGTTCTCTCAGTAACAGCCAGCAGAAGGTGCATTCACATTGTACAACATTAAAGTACTGACTAAGCTTGCCCATAGAGCAATACACAGCTCAGTAGAAACTAACTGTGAGGTCATGTAGCCATAGCAGCCTTATCTGTGGGAATATTCGGTTCTAATGAGTCGAATATGCTGTTTATGGAATGAATTCATGATTTGCCATGCAGGTTTAATTTCACTAGTACATCAAAGGGGCCCTACAACACTTTCCCCAGTAATCGTTGAATGGCCTCATTAAAATAGCATATTGCCTCATGGCTCGACCGCTACAAAAATTTTCAGAATCTGTCAAATATGTGCAGAGTTACAAAGATTTATAGCACGCTTCAAGCACTTTTTTTTTTTACATCAAGGAGGGTTGTGAAAGCTACCCAGGAGGAGGTGACATGGGGGAAGGAAGATGCATCTGTTCGTCAGCACATGTCGTGAATATGACCACTCTTTCTACTCATGTTTTCTTTCACACGAGCTTACTTCCGCTCTGATCGTGAGCACACGCACAGATACAAGGTGGCATCTTGTGGCGGGCTGCGGTAACTTTGGAGCTGACGATGCTTGAACAAGACAATGGCTGGGGACTTCGTGTTTATGACGTGGTCATTTGTGTTTATGGCATCATTTGTCAAGAGAAGACAACTATTTAACTAACTTTTGAGAATTGATTGTAACTTTCAGGCCGCATGCTACACTATACTGTTTGGATCGCATGTTCTCAGGAGCCTCGACTACCGATGAGCGGCGTCTCATGACCATGCTGAAAAAAGTGCAGCAGGGCCCCTATAAAACAAGCTTTATTTTATATTGTCTACAGTATGATGCAAAAATGTTTCAGTTGAGTCTGCCTCCCACTGTTGCAAGCCAGTCATATTCTAATTTGTTCAGCAAACATATGTTTGAAATCTAGGGTTTATGTGACATATGTGTGCTGTGACAGATGTTTATGTGACAGATGTGGGCTCTGTGGCTGTGCCATTGCACGGTCCACTAACCCTTTCGTCTTCACAATGCAGGTGCTCGCCCCTATCATCGCCCAGTTGCTGGTTCCTGCTCTGCTGGCTGCCTCATCGGATGTTCCAACATGCCGAGAGCGACTCGGCACCGGGTATGACACCGTCCTTCTCATGCGTGCCGCAAACGCATCCGGCTGTCCTGCTGCGCCGCCAGCAAATCACGGGACCACCGACGTCATCATCGTATCACCGCCGTCATCAACCAGTTCAACGATAACAGCTATAAATTGTCAGCAACCACCCGTCAAGCTTTGTGGGCTCTGTGGCTGTGCCATCGCATGGTCCACTAACCCTTTCGTCTTCACAATGCAGGCGCTCGCCCCTATCATCGCCCAGTTGCTGGTTCCTGCTCTGCTGGCTGCCTCATCGTATGTTCCAACGTGTCGAGAGCGACTCGGCACCGGGTATGACACCGTCCTTCTCATGCGTGCCGCAAACGCATCCGGCTGTCCTGCTGCGCCGCCAGCAAATCACGGGACCACCGACGTCATCATCGTATCACCGCCGTCATCAACCAGTTCAACGATAACAGCTATAAATTGTCAGCAACCACCCGTCAAGCTTTGTGGGCTCTGTGGCTGTGCCATCGCATGGTCCACTAACCCTTTCGTCTTCACAATGCAGGCGCTCGCCCCTATCATCGCCCAGTTGCTGGTTCCTGCTCTGCTGGCTGCCTCATCGGATGTTCCAACGTGTCGAGAGCGACTCGGCACCGGGTATGACACCGTCCTTCTCATGCGTGCCGCAAACGCATCCGGCTGTCCTGCTGCGCCGCTAGCAAATCACGGGACCACCGACGTCATCATCGTATCACCGCCGTCATCAACCAGTTCAACGACAACAACTATAAATTGTCAGCAACCACCCGTCAAGCTTTGTGGGCTCTGTGGCTGTGCCATCGCACGGTCCACTAACCCTTTCGTCTTCGCAATGCAGGTTAGTGTACCGTATGACCTGTTCACTAAAAGAAATAGCAATTATTTTTTGGTACAGCTACCGAGCCCACATTGCTGTTGTGTCCTTGCTATTTAATGCGTGAATGTCGCTCGTGCTCTCTTACTTCTGTCGGGGGACGCGGAATCCAATCCTGGCCCAAACTCTCTCCCTAAGCACCGTTCACCTAAAGACCCCCTCCCAGCAAGCCTTATTCTTTCCGAGTTGCAAAAGTTATCTACGGGTCAGTCTACACTGCTCGAGGAAGTGCTGGGACTTAAATCTGCGCTACTAACAACAAACAAAGCCATGGCTGATCTAACTAAACGTATTACGGAGCTTGAAGTTCACTACCAAGGTCTTGTGACAGTTAAGAAGGATGTCGAAACAATTAATGGTAACACCGCAATAATGGCCCGTCAAATCTGCGACATGGAGGCGCGGGTCGACGCCGCCGAAAATCGTTCCAGAAGAAATAACCTCATCTCTTACGGTCTCCCTGATCCGAACCCGTACGAAAAATTCTCAGACTCCGAAGAAATACTTATTAACCACTGTCGTGACCACCTAAACTTAACTCTTGACCCTAAACTTATTGAACGTGCTCACCGCCTTGGTCGGCACCGGCATGATCACAAGCGGCCTATAATAGCCAAATTCACTTTTTTTAAAACCAAAGAGGAAATCATCTCGAATGGACGCAAACACTAAAAGGTACTAATGACAGTATTGGGGAAGATTTCTCCGATCCGTTCGAAAAGCCCGAAAGCGTCTTGTTGAATTTGCCCGTACGAAATCTGAGCCCTTCTCCGTGCGGTACACGACTTTATTCCTTGGTAAAAAAAGATACGTTTTCAATGAAAATTCCCAAACTGTAAACGAAATTTCCTAGCAATCGCCCCGCCGTCCCCCCCCCCCCCCCCCCCAAAAAAACGTGTTAATGTTACAACACCTAAAACAAGCCTTTCTTCTCTGTAATCTTCACTAATATACGTAGCTTCCTTTCAAAACGCAACGCAGTATCAAACCTTGTATCAACATTGGACAGCAACATACTGGTTCTCACAGAAACATGGTTGAAGGATGACGTTACAGATAGTGAGGTTCTTGCCGAATTGCCAGAGTTTGTTGTTTTCCGGAAAGACAGGAAACAAACACGTGGCGGTGGCGTACTTATCGCTGTCAATAAGCAGTTATCCTGTTCACTGACAAATGTCCCTTGCAAGCTGGAAATTCTGTGGTTAGTCTGCCGCGCTGTACCGGAGACAATTCTGCTAGGTGTGTGCTATTGGCCACCGGACAATGACCCAAATTTCGCACAAGATTTAAACGATATACTCAACCAGCTAACTACTAAATATCCTACCGCGCATATCCTACTTTTTGGTGACTTTAATTTTCCTGACATCGATTGGCAAGACGCCAACCAATTAATAACAGGCCACTCCAGAACAAAAGAATTCACTAACGTCTGCTTAAATTTTAACCTAACACAGCTAATAACAGAACCTACACGTATTGCTGGTGAAACTTCTAATATTCTGGATCTATTACTGATAACTAAACCCGAAAGCTTGTCACATATTATACTTCTTCCTGAGATTAGCGACCACAAAGTTGTTTATGTTGTTTTTGAATTCGTCCCTAAACTACGCAAACCATGCAGTAAAACTATACGTCTGTACGACAAGGGGGATTACAACGCAATAATCGCTGAACTCGAAGCGTTGCTACCTCATTTTGAAACAACATTAAGTGAACGATCATGAACGATAACTGGTTAATTTTTGAAGATAAAATTAAGGAGCTAACAAACAAGTTTATTCCCAGTACCACCTTCCGTTCTAATCAACAAAATCCATGGTTTTCTAAACTTTTAAAGCGACTTGAAAATAAGAAAAATTGACTTTTTCATGCAGCTAAACACGCAGCTACCGCCAGCGCATGGAATAGGTATAAAGAAGCTGAAACCTTTTAATATAATGCCATTCGAACCGCAAAAAGAACATTTTTTTCATACTGATCTTCTAAAGATCTTGGTAGATAACCCTAGGAAATTTTGGAAGGTAATTAACCCTAAAAGAATTCCAGGTATTATTTTGAATCATCCTTCGGGCGGGGAAGTTAGTGATTCTGAATGCGCAGAAGTATATAACTTAGCATTTGCTTCCGTGTTCACAAACGAAACTAACAGTCCCCTTCCGATTTTTCCGTCTAGCATCGTCTCTGAATGCCCAGTATTGATTTCGTCGCTTCCGGAATAATATCGTTAATAGACAAACTCAATTTCTCTTCTTCAGTGGGATCAGACGATATCACCTCAAAATTTCTAGAAAATACCAAGCACATGTCTGCCATATATTTATCCCTATTGTTCTGTCAGTCAATATCCACAGGTAACCTACTAATAAACAGGAAAATAGGAAGGGTCATTCCAGTCTTCAAATCAGGCGATAGATAGATCATGTCCTCTCAATTATCGCCCCATTTCCTTCACAAGCGTGCCTTGCAAGCTCATGGAGTACATCATTTACACTGAAATCATGCACTTCTTGGACTCTAATAACTTCTTTCATTCCACACAGCATGCATTTCGAAAAAATTTTTCCTGTGAAACCCAACTTGCCTTTTTCGTTCATGATCTGCACACTAACCTGGACAATAACATACAGACTGACGCTATCTTTCTCGACTTTGCAAAGGCATTCAACAAAGTACCCCACAACTGCCTGATGTTAAAACTTTCGAAATAAACTTAGACCCTAAAATTTTAGCTTGGATTCGAGAATTTTTTACTTATCGTTACCAATTCGTTACCGTTAATGGACATAACTCTTACTCTCTGGCAGTAACAACAGGCGTCCCACAAGGATCTGTTCTTGGACCCCATTATTCCTAATATACATTAACAATCTACCTTTTCATGTATCCAGCAATATTAGTATGTTTGCAGACGATTGCATTATATACCGTACTATTACTAACACATCAGCCCAAGTTGCATTACAAGATGACATTAACCATGCTTAACTGGTGCAATCGTTGGCTAATGACACTAAACCCTAATAAATGCAAGTCCCTCTCGTTTCACCGTCGGCGCAGCCCCCTCACCTATTCTTATCAAATCGGTAAAGTTGCATTGGAAAATGTCATCACATACAAGTACTTGGGAGTCACTTTGAGTAACGATTTATCATGGCACGTCCACATTACCAATATCATATCATCAGCTAACAGACCGCTTGGGTTCTTAAAGCGGCACTTACGTCATGCTCCCTCTCCTGTAAAACTACAAGCTTATAAATCTTTAATTCGCACCCAACTTGAATACACGTCGCCTATCTGGAGCCCTCATCAAGCATACTTAACCGACGCACTAGAATCCCTCCAGAATAGAGCAGCTAGATTCATTCATTCCTCGTATTCGTATAACGTGAGTGTTTTATCTCTTAAACAAGAACCCAATCTTTCAAACCTTAACATTCGTCGCTGAGTTACCAGCCTCATTTTGTTCCACAAGCTCCATCAAAGTCAACTCGGCCACCCGCCCTATATCTTGGCTCCTGCCCGCACATCTCACCGCAACACTCATTCCTTTCATGTCGGCCGGCCACGCGCCCGTACCACGACATTTTTTGCCTCCTCCTTTTTTCGTGCAGCTTCCAACTGGAATGGCCTTTCAACTGATCTCGCCACCATAATGTGGCACTCAACATTTACACAAAATGTCACTCGTTTCTTTTCTATTTCAATACATTCCATTGTTCCTTTCTGTGCCACTGGTTCTCACTTTGTCTTTTTTTTTTTTTTTGGCAAGGTGTTACGCCTGTTAATATGTATACTGATCCTGCACATGCATTACTTCATTTCTGTATTGGTTACCCCTGTTCATACTTGTACCCATCCTGCATATGTATTACATTTGTTGTATGTTTCCCACCCCTTATGTAATACCCCCTCTAGGGGGTTTTTAAGGTAATAAAGTGAAGTGAAGTGAAGTGAAGATGCTATGAAGCGAGTAACTATACCAGCTAAAGTGGCTTACCAGCACATTAGTGATGTAGTTCGTTGAGCTTCCATTGGCATAAGCTGTCTGAACGATGACCATATTCAAGGAAAGCATGGCTGCATCAAGTAGCTCTTTCAGGTAGCTGGCCACCTGGAGAAAAGCACAGTTATTTTAGGTCTTCACACTGACAGCTAAAGGAGTGCAGAATAAGATGCCATACCAAAGTGGCAATCTTGTCGCCATCGAGAAGATGGAAGACGAGGTTTTCATCATGGTAAAAATAAATGACTCGGTCAGCATCACCGTCAAATGAAACACACCTCACTCCAACGTCAAGTGGAATTCCTAGATCACATGAAAAAAAAAAAGAAAGACAAATTCAATTAACTCAAGCAAGGGTCATGCACCCTGTCACTCACCTTCTGGAGCTTTCTGATAGATTTTCACAAAATCTGCACCACACTATGAAAGAAAGTAAAGACGTCAGTAGCACTATTGGATTGCTCATCAAATATATACAGCGGAATCTCAGTAAATGAACATATGCTCCTAAATTGCAGCTGAAGTTGCTGCTGAAACAGAACTTTCTTTGATTTTATACTTGACTGCTTCATCCCTCTACATATTTCTCTTGTTAAATTGAACATGTTTTCCGGGTGCCTCCAAGTTTCATTTAACGAGATTCTGCTGAATCATGATAAAGAAAGGGCAATGTACCATGTGGTTTAACCGGCCTTCCGAGCCATCATTGTATGTTTCTATCTTCAGAAGACCTCCCAAGTAAGGCAGCAGCGTTTTCATCTTCATAGCTCCTACTCCATTGGCACCGTCAAGACGAATGAAGGGAACATAGTTGCGTACAGCTGAGCCCTGAGATAACAAAACTGCCTTGAGATAACATGAATAATGCAGCACGTCAACAATGCAATTTTGCGTAGAAAAATAATGCATACTATATTATTGATACAATATCTGTAAGATTGGCAACTTATAAAACCCGACAAAATCTGATAAAAGATGGTCTGAAGTCCTTTACACACTACAAAAGTATTTGTTAGTAAGTATGATCTACCTGTGGATAAGTAGAACAAACAGCTGGCTTACTACTGTCTAACCAAGGCCCAAAGTTACTTACACTACTGAAAAAGCCATGCAATGAATCTGAATAATCTTCTTAAGGGATCCACAGACACATCCATTCATGAATGCAAGATCTTTGTTCATGCCTTACTGCTTGTCATTTGCCAATGAATGACCATGAGTGGATTCAGCATACAATGCGCTTACTTGAAATGTGTAAAAAAAAGAGGTAGGAGGTGTTTTGGGGCCTTGGAATTTTCACTAAGATACATAATTAACACAACATAATAAAGCATAATATACACATCTTCTTTATTTTTCATCCTCTCCATTCAAAAAAATTTGCATTGAAAATTGCCATGCCTAGCTATGCTACCCTTACTTACAGCAGCATTTCAGTGAGACATACAATGAACAAATAGTCTGTAAATTTACAATACAATTCTAATGTAAGCTCCAACAAGACATACAGCAATAAAAAAGATATATCAGAATAATAGATAAAATATACCTTGCAATGTAAACAAGAGCAAAGAAGAACTTGATGTGATAAACCAAGAACAAAACACAGCTGGTTCATCTCAGTGGAATGCAATTGTTTGCACAATCAAATGTGAGAATAAAAATTGTACACTACAGCAACAAAAGCCACGTCGCAAGGTATTACTTTTGTTGAATACAGATTCACATTTAACAAGTTGAAAGTACAAAATTAATTTAAAGATGACAGAGGAGTACCTTATCTACATAAAAATCAAACATGCACCAGAGTTTTAAGCAACAAAAACATTCTGGCAACACAATAGAGATGAAGCCAGAACTTAACTTTTGCACGGTTGTCACTGTTAGGCTGCACTTTGTTGCTATAAAAAACTACATTATCTTCTGCATGGCCAACTGCCATTGCATTTATTCCATTCAAGCAGCAGTTCTGTTTAACAGATTTCTGTTTCTACTGAGAGTCTTCTGTATTAGGGCTTGTGAGTCCACTGTGAATATTGCTACAATCTTCATGATGCACGTAGATGCACGCCCCTGTTCGTCTAATTGCTCTACATAGTGCAGAATAACTTTGTCCGGCACTAACTCAACCAGGAAATAGTAGCCGATTCCATACTTCGCATTTTGAAGCTCCATCAGTAGCTCAACATGAAGACATACGTGCGATGTACCTGCAGTGACTACTATCGAGGTACAGCAAAGTAAGTGTGCCAACATGTATTTCTACACGTGTATGTGAGGTCTTGGCTTTATGTTACGTGATCCCACTTACATGCAAATATTTAAAAACATATAAATATTGAATACTGAATAAAATAATAAAATCTCTATATAATAAATATTTTAAAATCATTGCTTTACTCCATTATATTGTCACGGGGCCGTGACATGAACGAAGGAAGCAGACTGCAGGTCGAGTAATAAGCTGTTTAATCAGGCCAAACTTGCGGCCACGTAAAAATAAATTCAGATTACAGCAAGAAACTGGCACTGATAGCAGCGAGCAGGGCGTCTGTCGTCAATCAACTGACAAGCGGCGAAGCGTGTCGGCATTCATACATATGCCATCAAACATTCTAGCGTTATCACTAGCGGCGAGGTAGGCTCCAGAATAATCTGAAGGGTTCACGAAGTGAACGCAATCTTAACAAGATGATCTACTACAGCCTCGAAGCATCTATAATACCGTAGACGCGGTATGCACTAAACGCAGTGCAATGGGGCAATAACAAAACTTGAAAAGAACGTGGCATTATGTATACTTTATGCAAAATATAATTGCTGATGGTTTTTTTGTTTATTTAATGTGGAAGGCACAGCAAGGACTATCCGTGTAATCGTGCAGCAAAGAAAATGCCATTAAATGAAGGAGAGTAGTGAATCTGAGAGCTGATGACTGGATTTACGAGTTCAGAGACCCAACTAATAAATGTGGGGAAAAAAATTGACCATGGTGAAAAAATTTAGTTCAGGTGTACAAACATTATTTTAGTAAACAATAGAGTCAGTTACTATGCTACTTACAAATCTTTTTTGACAGATCCGAATTTTACCAGTCAATGAGATTTATTGGGATTAGTGTGATTCAAGACCTCCTCCTCCTCCTCAACAACAACAACAACAACAACAATAACAACAACAAAAAGGGTGCGAAGAAGAAAATATAATATAAATCAAGCTCTAATATATTGATGGTAACTTTCATAGCTTAAGTGTTATCAGGTGAAACTCGGCATGCTTCCTGACATGATTAAAAAAAGAATGAATTTCATTTACTATAACCATTGGCATGTGCACACTTACCTCAACAGATCAGAAGCTATAAAATACAGTAATTCAAAGTGCTGTACAGAAACAGTCACATCCATGGTTATAAAACTTTAGTGCTACACTAGAAAGATATAAATCACATTTGGTAACTATAGCAGAAACACTTCGTAATATCAGTTCAGATAAATATTTGACCACTACAGTGGAACTAGGAAATCTGAACTTCAGGAATCGAGGGAAAGAAAACAAGAAAACCATCTGTAAGGCTTTTGCTGTTTAACCATTTAACGCCTGAATTATGAAAGTGCCGAACAAAATAAAAATAGTTTCCATTTTCCCGCTTTAAATAGCAACCTTTAAATGATTCCACAGTGAAATTTTCCAAAATTCAACTTCAATGCGTACTTTTAAGTATTTAACGAATTCTCTATATGCCAAAAAAGCAAAGACCTTACAACAGAAAACGCACTTCAGAACTATGTAACATGTCGTGTGCCACCTCTTAGGTGCATACACACCAAATAAACAAAATTATTGAAGATGGAACTGACACCACCCGGGCGAGAAAAAACAAAGTGAGAGCTGTACCATGCCCTTTGCGCTCTCCCCCATCAGCTACAAAACAATTGGTTCTAGTATAAAATACCTTCAATGAGTCAGCGCTAGATATTTTATGCTGAAAGCTACATTCCCCGTGAACACTTGACAGCAGGCATTAAAGGCAGCAAGCTTCTCGCGAGTTGCTTGCTCGAAGTTTTTTGGTATGTCGCGAATGAATGACACTCGGCAGTAAAAGGTTAATTACTCTACATTGTATTGTAACCAATACAGTGCACAAATGCCCTGCTAATAATAATGTTTCGAACTTACATTGGCTCTAATCTGCATAAAGGCCTTTGTTAGCTTCTTAAAGTAACCTTCTTCTGTGGGCTCTCCATAACTTGGGTCATTGCTGCAGCGTACAATGTAGTGAAGCTGGGGTGTGGTCAGATGGCCTGAAAGGCAGAAACAAGTATTAAAATTGGTGTTATAAAAGCAGTCTATAAAGGAAATGCAACATGAAAACACATTACATATGTTTGCGTGAACCAGCATTTTTCCCGATACCATTTACTGATACAAGTGATGCAAATGAAGAAAAAAATAAAAATACACGCATTAAGCAAAAAAGGGTGCGCAACAAATAGAGTAAAAGCTTGTTAGTTTAAACTTACAGTAAATTCGAACAGACACACTGGTCCCGGCACCACCCTGTGTATTTCTACGGGGCAAAACACCCAATAATAATTCGAACGCGTCAGGGTCCACAATGGTTAATTCAAGATGGGAGCCTCTGGTCTTTATCGATCCTCGCGAAAGTCGGCTCTGAGGGATCACAATTGTTGCAAAACCAAACAAAATTTATTAGTGTTAGATGCAAAACAATGATGATTCAGGAGACGGGAGGGGAAAGACTGGCAAAGAAACGACCGTTACTTCAACAAAACAATATTTATTTAGGATAAAGTAAAGAAAACTGCTGGAGAGACAAGAATACGGCGTCTCTCCAGTTGCACAGCCGTCCCTCTTTTGCCTGCTCTCGGCAGTAATGCACAGTCACACACCCGCGCTCACCACAGGGGGTAAACTTTCATGTCACAGTACAGCTCCGGCTGGCTCAGCTCGCGCAGTGGTCGTTGCCTGGCGCCATCTTTCGAGTTTCATTTCGTGCAACAAGGGCGCGCACACTCGACCGTCCTGCAATTACCGACCGTCCCGGTTAGAGTCTTTAGTCTGAACTATCCGAGTCTATCTCGTCCTGGCCCTACAGCTTAAGATTGTCCAGTGGAGTGATGTTGCTGCATGCATTCCTCTCACGCCATGTGCTGAGCAGCCTGTTGATGTGATATCGGCTACTGGTTAGTTTTGCCGTAATGCTATACGGTCCTATATATTTCTCCCTGATTCGCCAAAATCTGTAGGCTCTCGCCCAACCAATATGATGTCCCCGGTTCGTAAGTCGAACGTTTATTTTTGTATTTTGTTTCGTTCAATCTTCGCAAATGCTTGCAATCCGCAAAGGAAACCCGACGTGGGTGAAACTTTATGGGTTCTCCAGTTGTTATTTTAATCTTCCTCTTCGCTGCATCGGTGTGGCCAATCTCTAAGACGGTGTCAGCAAAACAGTCGCGATACTTTTCGATGAGTCGGTCGAGTTTCTCATGGTACTCCGGGGTGACACTTGGGCCCATTTTGATGTTCGCGGTTGCCGTTGAGCATTGTTGCGTGGCACTGCAGCTTGATTTCACGTCCTGCATCGCCCCATCATTGATATAACAGACTTCCGACCGCGCAGCCCGCTCAATGTCTTGGATATTCAGTTTCAGGCCCGAAACGTTCATTGCAGGAATGCAGGTCCCGTTTCCCGCACTTGCGTTTACGACACAACAGGGTAAGCAATGGTTGCGCATCTCTTGGCACCTGGGTTGGTCGTCCACGAAAACATCGGCGTTAGGTTCACTGCCTATAACGTAGGGCTTGACAAATCCAACTTAGTTTGGCAAAACAACTGTCAACTCTTTGGATTTTCCGAGGCAGGCCAGGTGCCTCAAAAGATCTGGAATATTGATGGACTGGAGTGTGTCGTCACTTTCGTTCAGATTCTTCTTCTCTTCAAATATACGCACGGTGTTCCATCGCCTTATGATCGTAACGTGAGGTTGCTCGGTGAAGGGCTGCCCCAGGATGATAGGAATTGCCTGCGACTCATTTGACACGATCAGCAGGGGGATGTCGGCTCTTTTTTGGTCGACTGTGAGGTTAACGTTTGCCTCACCACACGGTGTCACAGGTCCTGACCCATAGCCCCCGATGGTCAGCCGCTTCTCCATCACCCTGCATTTGACCAGACCCGATCAGCATCTTCACGCCGAATAGTGACACACTGACTGCCGAGGTCGACATACACTCTAACTTCATTCCCGTTAATTTTAGCCAGCATGAAATACTTTTCGTTCGCTGCATCCGCTGCACGAATGTTCAGATCCACAACGTTTTGAAAGAGGTGCGGCCCGCTCTCCCTTTCCCTGCAGTTCTGGGCTTCGTGCCCACTTTAGTTGCAAAAGTTGCACCTCGCACCCGCTGCGGACTCGGGCAGTTGAGAGAGAGGTGACCGTACTTGTTAGAGTTGAAACATCGCTGCTCTCCTTTCTAAGGAGAGGGGGTTTTGGTCCTCGGTTCGGAGAGATCGGTCTCCCACCTCGGTTTAAGATTTTCTTTACTCTCATTTAAGGCCGTTTTCGCGGCTCGGTTTTCCTTGTTGCCGCGGCTCACAAGATTTTTGAAGCCCCTTGCTTTCGAATATTTTGAGTCCTGGGAGTCAAGGATTCCAACATGCTCTTCGAGACACTTGAGGCAATGCAGAAGCTCCACTGTAGAGTTGTACGCGCAGGTGCTGATGGCTCGGATAATATCCCGATTGTTTAGGCCGGTGATCAAATATTCAATGCAAGCTTCCTCGCTGAAGTTACAACGACGTGTTTCCGCTAATTTGCCATAGTACTAGCACTCAATAGGTCCACCTCGCTTGTAAATTTAGTCCTCCATTTCCCGGTGAAGCCTCTGCATTCCTGCTGTCGTGTAGAAAGCACGTCTGAGCTCCACCTTCTACTCGGGCCAGGTTTTGTTAAGAGACAGGAGGGAGTCGTACCACATCTTCGTCGGTTCATACAACTTTGAGAGAGCGTGGCAAAATGTTACTCTGTCTGTCCAACGGTAGACTTCCGCTAGGTCGTTCACACGTTGAATCCATGCGTCGATGGTTGGCTAGTTCAACAATCTTGGATCGAACAAAGGGACCAGGTGCGATGTCTCCTCTGCGCTGATTACAGGCATGGCTGCTGTCTGTTGCGACTGGAGATGCGCGATCTCGTTGATGGCTTCCCTCACTGCTGCTTGTACGGCGGCTTGAAGGACTGCCGCTATGTCGAACGCTGGTCCGGGTGCTGTAGTGATGCCGCTGGTAGATGCACTGTCGGGCACCACTCGGCTGGCGCTGCCTTCCCCGCTGTCGATGCTCTGCCATCTTCTTCGCTTGTCGTAGCCATTGAAGATGTTCCGTTGTGAGTGACAGGCATGGTTGGGCACGATGGATGACTTTGGGCGTACGAAATCCCGCTTCTGAATTGTTAGATGCAAAGCGATGATGATTCGGGAGACTGGTGGGAAAATACTGGCAAAAAATAATGGTTACTTTAACAAAACGACGTTTATTTAGGGTAAAGTAAACTGCTGGAGAGACGAGAATACGGCATCTCTCCAGTTGCACAGCCGTCCCCCGTCTGCCTGCTCTCGGCACCAACGCACAGTCGCACACCCGCACTCACCACAAGGGGTTCACTTTGGTGTCACATTACAGCTCCGGCCTCCGGCCGGTTCAGCTCGCGCAATGGTCGTTGCCTGGCGCCATCTTTCGAGTTGCGTTTCGTGCAACAAAGGCGCGCACACTCGAAATGCAAAATAATAAAACAGCAGCACTTCTCAGCAGATGAGCATTTGGACGCTGTGCTGGAGCTCTTCAATAAGCTACGAACAATGCTCATGGAGTCACGACAGAAGTAACGCAAGCAAATTCAAATCCATGATCACTTTTCATTTTGACTGCATTTTTTTATTCTGGTTTCAGGTGTGGAGTGACCAACCAGTGGGCCACTGAATACCGTATTTATTCGAATCTAATCTGATAGTTTTTTTTTTTTTTTCAAATGTCTTTGCATCAAACTCCAGGGTCGGTTTAGATTCAAGAATTAAAAAAAAAAAAAAACGTGCCATTTTTCATCGAGAAATGTGGCGCACAACCAGCTCCATCGAGACGGTATTATAGCAGTTAGTAGCCAAGTTGACACCTACAAGAGGCCGCCATTTTTATCTTTATGGCGAGTGTTGAGGCGAGCCATTTGTCATTTTGAGTCGCACTTCGAGTGGTCTGCGCGTGGTGCAGCTGAATGGTGCCAAATAGGCTGTGTCATTATAGTGCCGCTTATAAAAGGAAAATTATCCTAGCCATGGAGTCTTCGTCCAAGGTTGAAGCCGGGCGGCACTTCGGAGTGGACGAAAAAAATTCACATCGCTAGAGGGGCTGCAGCGTGGGACGACATCCCAGAAACTTTGATTATGCGCTCTTTTAAGAAGTGCAGCGTATCCAATACCGCTTGATGGCCCCGAGAATTGCGCACTGTTTGAAGACAGCGACAAAGAAGTCAGCGACGACGACTCAGAATGAGTGCGACATCAGCAAGCACGGTAGCATTATGATGCAAATACTAGAAGCAGCGTGAAAAGAATGACCAAGAACCACACACAACAGGACTAGCGGCTGTATGTTCCTCGAGTTATTTATTTGCATCATGAACCAACTGCTTTGTTTCATCTTCATGTTCAATGAATGTTTTCTCTTCGTGAACGCTGTCTTTGCTGTTTTGTTTGGCCTACGCTCGAGACAAGATTTTTTTTTTCTGGGCTTTGGACTTTCGGGGGTCGGCTTAGATTCGAGTAAATACGGTACTATATCACCCAAGTGCGTCCTGACACACCGGTGCCTCTTTCTTTTGCACAAACGAGGTGGCACTGCCAGCATTGCAGCGGGTATTAGGTGCATTTATTTAAAAATTCAAAGGTGTTTCCAGCCTCCTTCCCGTAAATCTATGTTTAAATACAAAGTGCTTCCCTACAAGAAAACATGTGAAGTTAGTTACCGGGATAGAAATATTTAATAGGTAGATGAAAGTTAAAATTTAGTCAGAATATTAACCAACAATATGGCGGTGACCTTGCAGCGAGCGCTTGGCACGTTTATTTGAAGATACAAAGCTGTTTTTCGCTTTTGTTGCATGCATCTATATTTAAATACCAAGGGCTTGCCCCAAGAAAACACATAAAGTCGGTTTCAGTTATAAGTTGTTTTCTTTGCTAGGCGCTGTGACATCCTTCACTTCATAAAAGGCACGAGCCTCCATTAGCTATGCTGAAAAGTTTGCAAGCAACAAAATGAAGGAACGTGCCAGTACTTTGTTCATGAGAAACAATCGCACCACCTCATGCCCAATACAATAGACAATTTATATTAGTAGCGATTCCGAACTTCAGGCGGTAGCACAAGATGGAGAGCTCTCGTGTGTGTCGGTCACCAGTGAGTGATGCCACACACAGCGGAAAAACATTTTTCTCGAGTGCATCATGGGTCACTGATGGGTCGATAGCCTTAACATCTGAAAAGCATTCTTCTGGATGTGTGTATCCTCATGCAACAAAAATCATACCTCTGTGTTTAAGTGTCATAAATTTATTGCAGGCACAAGCAGATAAATGCACGCAACTTCGCAGCCGCATAGGTGGTGCCCCATCGGTGACTAAGGATGCAGTGAACGTGTTAATTTACGCTCAATGTTAGAGTTCCACGAGCCTAATTTAGGAATTCACTTGTCACAAATTTGCACTAGTACTATAGCCAAAGTCACGATAACGAGTCTAAGGCTGGCTTCTTTCGGTTTTGCCAGCGCAGTGTGGTGTGATGTCCTATCATTCTATAGCACCCACCCGCTAATTCTAGTTCCATTGAATTTCAACAATCTTATAGCCCCCTTCGAATTTGACTAATTGGGCAAAGCTGGGGAGCTAAGAAGAAGTTCACTCATGAAAATTATCAAATATATGCATTTCGTAATTGTAAATGCTCGTACAAGCCAAGCACAATCCTGCATGCTAGGTGCTATGATGGGCTGCAAGTGAAGAACCAGGAAACAAGAACAATTGAATGCTAAGCGATTTAGAACGTATTAAAGCCCTGTAAACTGAGTTTATTTTTAATGTACAAGACATTTTCAATTATCACTCAGCCAAAATTAAAAATCATGTTCTGGCTGGCAAATACACCAAACTATTTTTTGGTGTAAACACATCTACTGCAAGCCCTGCTACCCACCACAGCAATGCACAATGTATGTGAAATGAGGACCACAAGAGTGGCTATGGAACTGTAAGACTCAAGTCCTGTGGTTGAGACATTGGCTCCAGTGACATCCTTCACTTGACCACTATTAATTACGTTAACATGGCCTATGAAAGGCTTAGTCTTACAAGAAGATATGAAATAGTTTTACATTCTTTCCGCAAATAGTATGTACAGCAAATCAGCGGTGTACTTGAAAAGAATGAATTGGAAGAACTTGAAAGTACAGTGCTAGCACGCACTCCTGCTGTAATAAAAAAAGAGAGAAAAACATTGTTCCATCAAAATTCTCACTGAAATTACTAAATCTGCAATAAGATTTCTTTAGCGGGACTTTCCAGAGAAAACAAGTGAATCGGTAACCACTTTTTAACCCTCAAAACAGTAAGTTAACACTTACCGTCTTGAAAAACACACTACTAGTACGAAGCATTTCGAAGTGCCCCTAAACTACTTCAACTTTTTCGTCCTGGTCATCTTGTTCAGAATGCCATCGCCATTGCCTATGCCAAACGCAACAGTGCTACAGCCGCAGGAACATTTCAAAATTTAACACACTATCTTGCTTCCTTACAGATCTTCATGGTAGTACTTAATTTTTAAAGTTCATGATCTTAATCATCATCATCAGCTTGACTACGCCCACTGCCAGGCAAAGGCCTTTCCCATGATACGCCAATCAATCCGGTCTTGTGCTTTATGTTGCCACGTTATACTTGCAAAATCTTTAATCTCATCGGCGCCCCAGCTTTTCGTCTCCTCTTCGTGCATTTGCCTTCTCTGGAAATCCAGTCAGTTACTCTTGTTGACCAAAGGTTATCTAACCTATGTGCTACGGGCCCGGCCTATGTCCATTCTTCTTCTTGATTTCAACTATGATATCCTTAACCACAGTTTGTTCCCTGACCCACTCTGCTCTCTTCTTGCCTTTTAAGGTTACACATTTCATTTTCCTTTCCATTGCTCGCTGCCTCGTCCTCAATTTAAGCTGAATCCTCTTTGTAAGTTTTGAGGCTAACTCTGTTTAGCATTCAAACACTGCCACTTTAGTAATAGTAGTCTCCTAGCACAGTGATGCCGTGCCCCCAAAGTTTCTAATAATAATAATAATAATAATAATAATAATATAATAATAATAATAATAATAATAATAATAATAATATATTATTATTATTATTAACCAGGGAGTTATGTCCCAAAGCCACGACATGATTATGAGGGATGCTGCTGTAGTGGGGGCTCTGGAAATTTCGACTATCTGGTTACAAGGGTCTCTGGCATTTCACCTTAATTGAAATGCAACCACACCAGTAGGTATTGAACCCGCAACCTTCAGGTCAGCAGCCAAGCACTGTCACTGCTGCACCACTATAGCAGCTGTCCCAGAAATCCTGCAACTTTGCTGACATGTCTCAAGGGTCTCCTTTAGATGTCAAGTATCTTTCTGCAAATCGAGTTCAATTTAAAACAATTGCATGAAATATAACACTTGAGGTTGGTTTTTAATTTTTCAAATTTGTGATAGAAATTAATATTAGTAGGCATCATTTTGGCAAGAGGCAACGTAGCGTCCTCCTGCTAAAACTCGAGTTTAAAAATGCTCAGTGGAAATGTTACATCCTCCTGCTTAAACTCGTGTTTAAAAAATGCTCAGTTGCCAGTGTCCATCATACCAGTCATACAGCTCCTAATGTGGCCCAGATAGGGTCATTTTCACCCTAAAACTTCGAATAAGAGCTTGCTATGGATGATCTGGAAATTCATGACCCATTTCCCGTGCAATATTCCCCCAGCATTAGTAAATTTAATGCACATGCACATTGTCGAACTCCAGACTTGTGCTGAGCTCTCTAGATTTTTGGCAATGGAGATGTTGGGCTTTGTCTAGTGACTGATGATGATGATACGTGGGGTTTAACGTCCCAGAACCGTCATATGATCATGAGAGACGCCATAGTAGAGGGCTCCGAAAATTTTGACATCCTGATGTTCTTTAACGTGCACCCAAATCTGAGCACACGGGCCTACAACTTGTCTTGTGACTGTACTTAGTCATCAGTCTCATGACTAATAATGTGCACCAATGTGAAAGATAGGTCATTTGCCAGGCTTCGTTCTTGCCTGTTTTCTGTTTTTTTTATAACTAAACTAAAAGGCCCTCCAATATTAACAACTGTTCTAATCTAGAGTGAATCATACAAAATGGTCGACTTATTCCAAAAAGGACACTTCCTGAGCTCATATTCACAGTAACGCTGAGAGTGCTGCAAGGCCTGTAAATGCTTACCAAACACCTTGACGGCTCCACCAACAGACTTGACACCATCACTGACAGCCTCCGCCAGCCCAGGACTGCTCGCTCGAGTGTCATTAGCTAGGCACACGGAAGAGGGTTCCTGAAGGTTGATGTTTGTTGCTGCCACTATTCGGTCCAGCACAGATTCCAACGAGCTATCCCTGGTGATGAAAACGCAATCAGGCTCTTGAAGAATATTGCTGAATCATTCAGCTCCAGTTAGCATGCACCACTTAAATTTAGAAGACAAAGAAAGTGCACAAAAAGATCTGACACCATGTTTCGAAACACTAATATATTGTATATAGCATCTAGGATAATAAAACTACAGTGGTAAAAAATAATTTAAAAAAATTTTCAACAATGTCTATAAAAAATAAAAAGTATGTGCAGTAGTTACATTAGCTGGATTAACCGAAACAGGAACACTGTACATACAAGCATTCTAACCTGTTCTAAAGTTCTTGTTACTCAAGAAATCACCTTGTACAACAGTTACGTAGTCCGGGGGTGGCACACCAAGTTTGTGCCCCTGCCCCACCCCTCATTTTTTTTTTTTTTGCCATGGCATACAAAGCAAAAATGACCAATTAAAAGAAATCCCCCCCCCCCCCCCCCCGAAAAAAAATTCTGCCAACCTCCCTGCTGCACAGAACTGAATGCCTAATCAAGGACACACATACACTAAGATTTTACCTTTAAAATCTGTGCAAAAACAGTAACATACTTGGAACCACAAATAGCAACAGACAACGCAGCAAATTTTTCAGACTGCAACAATGTTTTCAGCAGCTTTGGTATGGCCAAATTTTCCACGTTGAGAACAATAACCAATGTGGCTGTCGCCTTCTGTCATTACCATTTCCTTTTCTTTCGCCACTATTGGAGAGATATATTTTCTGCGACGATATTTGCGGTCGTCCTAACCTCCTTTCCTACTTTCCTTACGAAGGGTGTCGGTTCGCTTGCGAAACTGCGCAGCTACAGCAGTACGGAACAGTGGCTGTTGTCATCTGCATGTGCCTGTTCCACCACCTCTCAACACTTTTGCTGGTTCTTTTATCCATGCGTTCGCGCTCGGAGTCTATGTAAACATACTCGAAGCAAGTGCCCTTGTCACTTTGTTTCACCATCAAAGGCTTCAAGATACAGAGATTTGTCACCACACTCTTTTAAATGTGAAGCATTTCTTTGTGTACAGTAGGCACTTTTAGCGTGATTTATTGATTTGTCAGGTTTAACCTCCTATGATTATGAGAGACGGCGTAATGGAGGGCTCCGGAAATTTTTACCACCTGGGGTTCTTTAACGTGCACCCAACTCTGATCACACGGGTCTACGACATTTCCACCTCCATCGAAAATGCAGCCGCCGCAGCCGGGATTTGAACCCGCGACCTGCGGGTCAGCAGCCAAGTACCTTAGCCACTAGACCACCGCGGCAGGGCGTCACTTTTAGCGAGTCCATCTACGTATCTATCAATCTTCCCATTAACTTGGGGCAAACCAAAATTAGCACGGGAGAGTAAGATGGTTTGACAAATATGACTCGCTGGTCATTACATGAATAATGTGACAATTTCGTTGCGTACGTCATCAAATCCTTTCCACTAGACACATGTGGCACATACTCGTACACCATGTGCGGGTAAGTGCCACAGGTGATTGACAGTATATCTACAGACGAACAGTGAGGAATTTTAACCTGAGAGCATAACGAAAAAGCTGACACTTACAATGCTGACCCGAAGAATTCAAAGACTAAAAAGGGTCCCAGCAGGAATCGAACCCAATCATTCTGCATGGCAATCAAGTATTCCACCACAGAGCCACGACAGGTCTCGAAATCGTTTTTCAAATAGACCTTAATGTTCGTGAAAGGTCAATTGTGGTTGCAGTGTTCGCTATCCAATTTTATAAACATTATATATATACTCCTACCATGCAGCCATCACGTCAGGTTAACACAAAATTGTAGTTAAGCGCCATCGACTGAAGTTGATTAATGTAGCAGTGTTCAGAGCTACCACCCTTGTGAGCACAAAGCACTAATTCTTAGCTTACCGCTTCTGGTGTTGCTAATACTTATGTTGCTGCAGGCATTGTCATGCAACTATAAACAACTGGTTATGGAAAATATATGCAACTGTTCAATTATTGTGTCTGTGCGTACAAAATCTGTGCATATCTTTAGCACCAATTCGTAACGTTTCACTCAATATTAAAAAAAATACAACACTGTCTCTTTCCGTGCGCCTGTTTCCTACTACCTTGATTCCTTGGTATGTGGAATCTGCCGAATTTCTCGTGAACAAAACTAATTTTTCATGAAAATTGACACACTTCATTGCAATATCGGTCAAATTTACGAAGCTTTAAAGAATATCATAGATACTTGGCGGGTACAAATTAAAGAGCAAAGCAACATAACAGGAAAAAAATAACTTCCAATTAGAAATTATTATGCTGCCAGGCAGCCCTGTAAAAACCCTTCGAATCAATCCTTACGTAGAAAGTGCTTGCACACCAATGCAATGAGCAAACAAAGTTTAGTATTACCCATGCAAATATTTAGGAATTTGCACACTACCCCTTTTAATCTCACAACAAACAAGCAGTCCTCTGGGTTAAATTGGCACAGCAATACATCTGAGGTCTTTGATTTGCTTTTAAGGCAGAGTAGGCAATATATAGAACATATATGTATCCTATGGCACGAACCCAATGCAGTTATGCCATGCCACTTGACATACATCTAGCAAAGCTCATTAACTTGTTCTTTGATATTCAAAATGATTTTCTAAATATGTAGGCTGCTGTGCGGCTTCCAGCAACAAAATTGAATAAAAACAAGGAATGCAGGGAGTGTGATAAGCTGAACAGTAGACATGCCAATGACCATGTTGTTTGTCCACTCATAATACTTTACCATTGAACCTTCGTATCCCAGTGACAATCCATTTGTGCAAGTAAATATTTTTTTTTGTGAACGTGTAACATTAATACATACACAAGTGGAAATAAACAAGTGGAAAAAAATTTTGCTTTAGTTTTTGAAAAAAACAATTGCCCACCCATATGGACATCCTGAACAACAGTTACACTAGGTCCATCATCCTTCTTCATAGCACATGAGAACATAAAAAATAATTTTTTTTTTTTGTGAACGTGTAACATTAATACATACACAAGTGGAAATAAACAAGTGGAAAAAAATTTTGCTTTAGTTTTTGAAAAAAAACAATTGCCCACCCATATGGACATCCTGAACAACAGTTACACTAGGTCCATCATCCTTCTTCATAGCACATGAGAACATTGCTTGCCAATGGCTCTGTTTCAACGCATTAATCACTGCAATAACCACCACTCACCATAACCAATGCCTTTATCATCAGTTCAAGACGTTCATCATTAATATCATCATTATGAACAAGAACGTTAACATAGCTGCTAGCGAACTCTCATCATCATCATTCATGATCGCCGTCAATACATAAACCCTCATGTTCGTTCCATCGGCATCACAATCACCATTTAAAGCCAATTTGCTTGCCTATGGCTCTACTTCAATATGTTCGTCACTATCTATATCATTCCTGATCACCATTCACAAAGCATTCAAAATTACATTCACATTGAATGATTTCTTTATTAGCAGTAGCATTGTTCAAACGGCCTTCACTTGTTGATGGTTCTGCTTGAAAGCGCTAATTGTTGATGTTCTCCAAATCAGAACATTCGCTTCTGCTTGTCTGCTAAAAATATATGGCATGATTGTCTTCATCACTTAATCCACATCTCAAATAAAGGAAAGAAATACTAAACATAACTTCTAAAGGTGTATTTAGTTATACTACAGATAACGTTTTGTGCACAGCTACATGGCAATGACGAGGGTCCTAATACCACGTAGTGTTCTATCAGCTTCTCACATCAATTGGTGCTCACAGTGTTGGAAAACTAATGCAAAAGCAAGATAAACCCTTTCTTTTCTCAAATAAAGCAAGATAATTTAAAACCCTCATGAAATTGAAATGCTGCAGTAATGCCAATATTTCAAATAAATTTTAAGGAAATGCATTGGCTAGCCTGATTTCACTAAACTGATACGTTTTGTTCACCAATGTGGACTGTGGGAATCCTGGTTTAAAAAGGGTTAATAAGATCTAATTCTAAAGTGTTGAGTAGCATGAATTATTTTTTTTTAATACAGAAAAAATGGGCAGCTTACGGAGCATTGGCCAGCTCTGTTGCCAATATTTCCCAATCCGTTTCCATCATTTCACCCATTGGATCAATAAGCTTGATGCCATTGTCATCTTCAGGATTGTGAGATGCAGTGATCATGACACCAACCACGGCTGAAATTCAGCATGCAGAACTAATTAGGTGTACTACAAAGGCAGAGCAATAATCGTTTAGCTACACACTACAGCATGGATTCAAAATTTTACCTGAAAGAGCTGGCTCATTTTCTCTCAAGTCATGACCAACTTAACTAATAGCCTCTGTTGCATAAAAACCTCCAATAAACCTTGCCTTGCATAAAGGAAAACCAGCCCAAACTAGTCGATTTATAATATCACCACTATCTGAGCATGATTCTGTCCAGCCATCAATTGTGTTTTGCAATGCTTTGCATTTATTCTGTTATTCCAAACCTACTATACATATAGAAAATTTGCATTTACCCAATTTAAATATGGTCCACTAGTTTTTTATCTCCAACCCAATTTGTTTTATTTTTACTGTAAACACACCTATCATGTTCTTTTACAAAGATGATGACTAAGGAAGCCTATAAACTAGCGAATGACATTTTCTTTCGGAAACAGATTTCCAAGTCTGAACTGTTTCTGTTATACTTTAAAATTTGGCGTTTCAAAGAATGTGTCAAATAAGGAGAATGCAATATTTGCTCGCTGTCTTCACAATTTCTTTCTTTTTGTAAAGAGGAAGGTATATTAATATGAAAGAAAATATTTACGTGCAATAATTGACAAAGTGAAATTGATTTTCTATGAGTAAAGCACTTTAAGCCCACATTGCGCCGTTGCCACCGAAGCTCCCTTCTTTTAAGCATTGCTTCAGATTGCAATGGCCCGTGATTAACGAGGGAATGTTCCGGCTGGTTCTAGTGCACTAGAAATTCGAGATTATAAGTAAGCTCAGTGCACAACTGGTTATAATGGTTGTCTTCATTTTCACCACCTTTATTGTAGACTGTGAAATGACAACCATCATTCCAGCTTACTTCAGGCACTCTGTCGAAGGTAGTAGCTGATGCTCTCCCCACCCAGCGCCGGCGCAAAACAACAGTAAAACACCACACGCAGTGTTCTATAACCACCGTCAAAGCCTTCTGCCGCATCACCGCTCACATCCTTCTCCCACCACTGCTTGGGCCGCGCACTCACTCAGTCATTCCCACCACCGAAAACAGCGAATGCTCTCCCCACCCGCCCGTCACCCAACCGCCTACATGAAAGCCAGCAGCGACATCAGGTGCATAGTTGTATCAAATGAAAGAATTTTGAAGTTCTTTATGCGAGGAAACCATCACATTAAAAGATATAAAAAAGTGGCCTCTAGTAATTATTGTGGTGCAATGAAGTATGACAATATTCAACGGCGAAACCGAAACTCAAGCACTGATGAGCACAACAAGCACACAACCAGAATGATGTCACTGTTCAAGATCATTACAATGGTGTAGCTCTTCTGTGTTCTTCAATGTATGAGCACCATGCGTGCTATAAGAGCAAGCGCACCCTTCCCACCCATATGACTAAGTCGGTTCATGATAGATATAACAACGCTCACCTATTCTAGCCGTCTAGAAAAATATGGCAGCTGCGCTCTTCTGCGTTTTGGTTTGGCCGCTGAATTCGGTTGGATTTCATTACTTTGCATTTATTACTAGAGGGGCACTTTAGAAATCTAAGAGCAGGCCCAAGCTCTTTGCATGAAGAGCTTCAATTTTCCTATTCGGTATAACTGCCTAACCCCCCTAAATAAAAGGTTAGTTATTGTTCCAAATGATGTCATTAGGTGCCTTTAGGTGCCTATGGGTACAGAAGTAACCCTAGTGACATTGAAGAAATGACGCACTTCCCCGATTTTCGAATAGTTTGGGCACGTTTCTCAAAACACCCAGTATAGATAGTATATACACGCAATGTGTTTTTTTACACATTTTAAAAATAGAAATGCCAAGACAATGAGGCCCCTGTTGTCTTTGCAAATAATAATATCTGTGGTTTTATGTCCCAAAACATGTGATATGATCATCCTATTCAGTCCTTGTGGCCTTAATCGGGACCACTGCTTCAAGCAAGTGATGTTTTATGTATTACTTATAGCATACTGCAAACCACGATTCAGTTCTTGCAGGAAGAGCACTCATTTCACATGAGTGCACTTCACAGGCACAGGCATTTTGAAAAATAATAATCATTGAAATTCAAGGCCACGAGTTAGGCAAAACAGAAATTGAGTGCACAGGAAATATGTCAGCCCTGTTACATCAGACTAGAAGCTCACATGACAATTTTTAGAAAAATGGCATGTTGCAGCTGGTCATAGTCAGGAAAAAATAGCAAGACATCCCAAATTGACCTCTTATTCTTTGCATCTTGTCTGTAGTGCTTATCCGTTTCTATCACGCTGTACCTTCAAAAAATGCAATTTTCACCTTGTTCTTTCACTGTACTGCTGAAATACTGAAATAAAATTTGCCACCAAGATTTTCAACGAAGATTGGGTTCTGATATTGATAGACACAATCCTCATTTAAGGCACAAACTACAGGAAAATAATGAATTTCATGCTTTTTCACAAACGGCCGCACCTAGCGGCTGCACAGTGAACTAGGGGATGTGACGTTTGGCGACGCCACACAAGCCCAAAACAAGCAAGCCAACAAAGCCAGCCATCGTCCGTGTCTCTCGACTCGCTCAACTCCCCCTATGGTTTACAGAACCACTATGAACAGCAACAGTAGCGAACAATGCTCCCGGCTGGGGCAAAGCATCAATACTTTTATGGAAGGAAGATATTGGGGTGAAAGGAGACGTATAGAAAAGAACAGGAACTTGTGCATCCTGCACGAGCCTTGGCAATTGTGACGTCGTGGCTTGCACTCACATGCAGCCGCCATGCGCTGAGAATCTATCAGAAAGAAATACAGCAAACGGTTCAATAATACAAGAAATCAACTTAGTTCATCAGAACAGTCACATCTTCTGAGTATATTTTTGAAGTATTCGTTAGTTTTTCCAACTTTTGTTTAGTATCTCTTCAGAGCTAGGTGTCAAACACTATAGTGCTGCTTCTTGCAGACAAGCAAATGAGTTCTTGGCACCTTTTTGAAGCTTATGAAATAAACGAATAAGCACTAAACACAAAACACAAATATATGTGGTCTGATTGGGTATTTGAGTTGGCTCACTATTTTTCCTGACCATGTTCTGCTGTGAAGCACTTTTTCTTAATGAAAAAAAAAAACTGCCTACCTTTTTTGTATTTTGAGCGCAATGCAGCAAGAATACCCATTCGAAACATGCATGATCCCAAGATTTCTCCTCTGCAAAAATAATGAGGCATTTAGTAGCGGTACACAGACTTACTTCATAGCAGAAACATTCAATCATAGAATGAAACGCCCCCCCCCCCCCCCCCGGTTGTAGATAACTGCAGTTTCAACACAGACACTCACACAAATACACACACTTTAGTAAGAGAGCAACAAAATTGCAAAGAGCGGTTTGACAAAGCGACATTTTCGCGTACGTGGTTTAGGGTTTAGGTTTGCACAAAAATAAGGAAAACCAGAGTCCCGGTCTACCCTCGGACTAGTAAAGGTATGCCACGCAGGTCAAACTGATCAGTCCTAAACAAAGCAGTATATTTAAAAACGTTAGTCAGCTTTGAATATAAACCAGCCGAACAGTCCAGCACTAGTTTTCAAAAACGCACGATTGGATAAAATATAAACAAGTTCAGCGTACGGTACAAATTAATCCGCTTTTTCGCTGAATACAAACAAAACTGACATCAGCCTCTTCAGAACGACAGCCGCATCTTTACAAGCCTTACGTAGCTGAAATAAGGCTTCAAAAGCCGAGTGAAGGAATATTAATGAGAGCAACTCACTTTCCAAGACGCAGTAATCTTGGTAATTCTAAACACTAGCTAAAACAGGTACATATTCTTATAATGGTACCGCGCACTGTTCTATTGAACAGCTGCACAAGGATTCGATTTTGGACGTGTACTGTGGCAGTTCAAGACACATTTATTACAGCGTAGGCGCCCACTGACGATTATGTTCTGCCCCGTCTATTTGACGGACCGGTTCTTGAGATGCACAGCAGCCGATAGAACAAGAAATGATCCTTCCGTCACGCTACTAAATAAACGATTCCCGGGCTTCGAACTTACTTGTCTCGAATTCCGGCGGTCCCATAGTGAAGCGGCTTCGCAACGGACTTCGAATAATTTTGCAGAGCAGTTTTGACAGCTTGCTCGAAGAAGAGCGCCATCTTGGCGTCAACGTGATTCCCTAGCGGGCAATTCAGCGAGAGAACTAAATAAAGGAAAGATTGAGAGGTGCATAGAGTCGGTGAGCTAGAAAACGCAGTGGCAGGAAAAAACAAGAAATTAGTAACTACGAGACTAATAAGTGCAACAAGAATAAATGATCAAGTAAACAATAAGTAACTTCTAGAACTCGTCGGAATTATGGTGATGACGCCACCTAAGTAGGGGTGTTTTCAAATAAATGTTTCGTTTTTAAAACCTATATGCAACAAAAATTACGTGAAAAATTTTCAAAAGGCGTAAACGTATTTATAAATAACCCTACGTAAGTGACGCCGTTATTCAACAGGCAACTCCTTCAATACAAGGCATAGCCTCTGAAACTAGTAGCAAACGCTAAAATTGCCAATTTTAAAGGCCAAGTACAAAGACCCTTACTCCTACGTAGGCAGCGCCGCCATAAATAATCAGCGTTTCGCGCTCGTCCGGCAGGCAAAAGAAATCTAGGAGGCTATACTGGTAAACGCACGGAGGAAGCATATGGAGGAAGCGTAAACGTATTGTTGTCGCCTGCACTTGCAGGCTCTGTCATAGGTGTTCTGTGTCTTGTCTTCGTGACTAGACACTTGGACAGGGCACCTTTAGTTTCAGAAAGATACACGCACGTCCGTAGGCGTTTCTACTTGACGCGTAAAAGTGCTGCATGTCGCTGCACTTGTTTGAGGCGTAAGTTGGTGTCATTTGTCTGAGGAAATCGAAGCTTGAATTGCGGAAGTGTTCTTCAGCAATCTGCCCTGCTTCAACATGGGCCGAAGCCGTTCTCGTTCACCGCAGCGAAGAGGTGAGCAAACTTTACCAGTATCTATGATTTAGAGCTCGGTTCTTGTATAAAAAGGCACGGTATTGATATTGTGTTCTATGGTGGCGGGTTGTTCTGGAAGCAACGCGGTCGTTTCACACTTCTATCGTAGCTTTCTGTGTGCTTTTATATAGAAGGCCGTGCCCTCGCGCTGCGCGTCCACCCCAGCGCCAATGCGTGGGGGTGGACGTGCTGCGCCAATCTACACCTGCTGCGCTATGTCTGCGCCATCCTGCTCATGAGCGCATTATTCCGCCGGAACTGCTTCCAAGTGGTCTTTGTGTTTTCATTAGCCGCTATCATCCGCGATGTTACGAGCCCAAGACAGCTCATACTGTCATCTTTACCTGGTGGGCTCTTTGTAAACGTTGATTACAGCGTGAAGAAAAAATTTGCCACAAGGTTGAAGCTGTAGGGAGTTTTAGAATAGCGCAGTGGAAGCCCTTGCGGTGCGGTCGCTGCCACTGCGCATGTGTTGTAACGCGAGCCCCCGTTCGTGCTTGCGGCCCGCCCGCAGAAAATCCGAAATAGCGTGTGGCCCGCAAGGCCCGCCAAACACTGGTGTCGATGCTATGGTGTAGCTTCCGTGCGTTTGGGTTGGGGGCAAACGCTATTGGCCTCGAGCATAGGTTCCTAAAATTAGCTAGAAAAGACTCTGGTGCTGCGATCCTTCAGCGACCATTGGAATGATGGGTAGTACACACATTTGCCTAGTCTTCGCACTTGCGGCTTTGTTTATTGCTGAATACAGTTTCGTTTCGAAGGAAACAATGAACCCTTTTGAACTTCGCTAAACGATTCGAAATGGTAAGCCTAAAAAATACTGTGGTGAAGCGCAAACACTGACCATTTGCTATTTTTGTGTGTGTGAAAAAACAGCTCGAAGCTACACAAACACACACAGAGCCCAAAGCAGGCCAGAAGTACGAAGATTAGACAAATGTGTGTACTACCCATCATCCCATGCTCGATGAAGCGTCGTGCGTTGCAACTCCCATAGACACTAGCACCAGAGTTCCCTCTAGTGTATATTAGGCAACTCTATGGCCTCGAGGACATACCATGGCACCACCTACGTGATGACGTCACTCATAGGATTCCGGGTTGACTTTGTCTGCTAGAACATTGCATTTTCTGCACTTTTGCTGTGGACACCGTGCGTGCTTCCCTTTGTTTCGAAGCTCAGTGCCTAAAGAAGCGGTAAGATCTGATGATACAGGCAATCAAACTACGAATCGGTGCCCCCAGTGGCACTCTCGTGCCTAATTTGCATCGTAAAATGGCAAATAAGAACTGGTGAAGCCATGGGGGACGATGCAAGTGGTGTTGTGGAAGCAAAGCTGCCATATTCCACAACTACGCATCCTATCTGTGATGTCAAAACGATCGCAGCGCTGGCCTCTCTAGTGGAGGCCCTCGCGGCCAATTCTAAAACTTCTTAGTTTTAAGGATAGCATTTGCCTCCCTGCTAGGGATAAATCCCTAATGAATATGATAGCAAGAAATTGTAATGCTATACGATGTAAGCCCAGCAGCTAACTCTTTTGGAACTGATCTCGCATAGCCCCTGCAGGGGACGAAGCGGTTTTTATTGAGTCTGAGTCCTTGTTTTTCGTGCGCCATGAAACTTCAGTACAACATACCAACACGCTCAGAACACTTCGTTACTTGGCTTCTACTTTTTTATTGTCAAAGCTTGTTAATATGCCTGTTCACTAATTTTCCAAGAAGGTTAAAGCAAAGGTACTACTGTCAAGGCATTGAATCGCATCGCTGGAAGAAGTTGGGAAGTCATTCTTAGCACATTCGCCGTGTTGTGGGTAAATATATGCTAGTTCGACACCCGTGGGTCAGGCCCTGTGCTTCGAGGTGGTGGCAAAATTATGAGCATCCATCTGCCTAATGATGTGACAACTTCATTGCACTTAGACTGAGAGGTAGAATTCTTGTTGAATGAGGGTATGAATACCCAGAAGAATGTTTAAGCACTTCATTCGTACTTGCGTTCATTTAGGTGCTGCCAAGTATGTTATCATGGCCAAGTATATTATCATGGATCATCATGCCTGTACAATGCAGAGGTAACAAATAAGTGTTTGTGTTTTCTGTCGTCAGGCACTTGGGACTTCAGTGTCTGTTTGCACGAAAAAGGCATAAAAATAGCTCTCTATCTTTCAAATGAATGCGCCGATTGGCAACTGGAATCATAGCTGCATCACCTCGTGGGAGTGAATGAAGCAGGCACAAGTTCATGGCCCACAGGCGGTCACAGTGCAACTGCAAGGCTTACCGAAGGGTACACTGGTGGATCACTTCATATGTAAAACGAGACCTTAAGAGTGTTTTTTTAAGGGGTTGTGTTTACATTGCTAATAATTGGTATAATAATGAGAGTGAAAGAATATAGATTTCATTCTGTTTGGTAATCAGCATGATATCGGAAGTCATATTGATTTTTTTGTCATCATTATGTATATAACACATTATGCATGTGCTTAGCATTCGTAGTTTCTATGCCATATTTAGTCATCTTTTGCAAATGTGGGTTTCTCGGTTTATAATATGTGCTTTTTTCTATCTCAATCATTCAATGGTCTGTCTTTGCGTTTCAGCAGAAAGAGAGCGGGCTCGATCTCGGTCTCGTGAGAGAGATGGCCTTCGTGACCAACATCGCGAGCGAGAACTTGAACGAGAACGCAGGCTATTGAGGGGTATGTATTGAATGGCCTTTACCTCAATCATTACTTTTCATATTCTGTCTGTTGATTTATTTCTTCTTGCTTGCTTTATTTTAGAGCATGCTGTTGAAACAAGAATACGCTAGGGCAGCTGTCAGAAAGGTATGAAAGTTTACACAGATACCCATTGAATGGTAGAGAAGGCAAACATGTCTGTGTGTATCTGTGTCGATTTCCACCCCTCTTCCCATTGCAGTCTTTCATGAACTACGCTAAGAAATACAGCTATGCCAGGACATGTGCCAGTAAATTGTTTGTGATACATTTCACTGTTGTGCATGCATACAAGAAAAAATATTCATAAGCACCTTTTTGCCTTGGTGAAGCCTGGTGGCGTGCACATTGTTACATATAAAAGTTGCAAGGTTGTGAGGGGCAGTAGTACCAATTTCACTAGTTTTTTCTTTACAAGTATGTACCAATTTCAAGCTTTTACATCTGATTTCATTGTAATTTATAGTATGTTTGGTACCATACAGTTATCGTTATTTGCATATAAAGTACCTTAAAGTATGGACGTTCACACAACCGAAAAACCTTATTTCAATCAACCAACAAGATATACAGTGAAACCTTGTTGATTCAAAGTCGCTGGGACTGTGAAAAATCTTCAAACGACGCGTGTTTCTGAATTAACAAAACATGCAAAAAGTGGGATGCAAGGAACTTGGAAATATTCAATGTAATAGGAGGTGGTCGTTTGTTGTGCCACCTAGTTTTTGGCTCTGAAAGATGTTTTCCAGCAAAACCTGCTCCCATATTTTTCCAGTTTGTTTTATTCATTTAAAATACAAAATTCGCGGTTAAAATATGCGGATGAGGGTCCTAAAGTTGGGCGACTGCAGTGGGATCCACAATTTTGCTGCAAACATGGGGGAATAACGGGCCTCAATGCTGCCTGTGCAAGAAAACAAAAAAAAGTCTTGTAATCAGCTGTAGTGTGCGCCTGTGAGAAAGATGTGCTTCACTGCACAGTGGTGACATGCGGGCAGCATGTCACCTTCTCCTCCAAGTGTCGGCGCATGATGCGACCATTCACCCATTCTTTCTGGTATAAAGAAAAGTTTAATAATAGTCATTGTGATGAAATTTGCAATGTGTTTTGGCTGAAAAACATGATCATTGAAGTTTTAGAACAGGGTTTTCGAAGAAGGCGTTGTAGGTATGTACAGGTGCGATCAAAAGTGTGCAGACTATGGGATTGCGCGGCAGAATGCATCGAGGTGCCAGCTAGTGACAAGACAATACGAGACGCCTGGTGCAGGGCGCATGCGCGTGCAGTTTTATCACTTGGCTTCTCATGTCGCTCTGTTGGACACGGTTACGGTGCTCGTAGCCAAAACGACGACTGGGTGTCGCTTTCTTTGCTCCATCAAATCTGTGCCGTTCTTTTGTGTAGCGGCTGCGACGGGGCCGGTTTAAGCGCTGGCTCGCGTTGTTATTGACACCAGTTGATGAGAATAAGTAAGAATAATGAGCATCGCACAACCTGACGAAGTCAAACGCTGCATACAAGATGTATTTTATCAGCAAAGTAATCTAACATTCAATAGTTTTTGTATTGTTTAGAAAATGCTGTATCTTTCTCTTTATAACGAGCATATACCTGGCCATTGCTGTTAGACTGCCCGTTACTGAAATTCCTGAAAAAGCAGCAAAGCACCACAGAAAGCAGTGTGCCAGTCTCTAAACGATAAAAAAAAGAAACATGCGCAGCCTACACTAAAGGGGCAAGGCAAAGTAATAGTGAAGCTAATGGTTTCGTAGCAAGTCCGACCTTAGCTCTATCTCAATTAGGCGTAACTAGGCGTGATTTGCATAATTCTGCAGCATTAAACTCGAGTACTTTGGGTGGCCTTCGATGTCACGCACATTATTTAGTAATATGTATAAAAAAGTTATGGCTAATTAGATTTATATTTAGGTAAATGGTCTCGACTCGGTCAGGAGTAATCAGCATCTTTCTGAGCTTGGTTTCTCTGAGCTCATGAGAATTTGACTTCATCCATGATAATTATTTGTGTTTTACTAAGACATTGCTTAATTAAAACCTATTATAATCTAATTGGTTTGGTGATGCTATGACCAACCAAGCCTAATCAGATTTTTTACTGTTACCTTGGTGTTTGTCTAATTAGCTTATCTATGCATATTTAGCCTAATTATGCCACATGAAGTTCTAGTATAGTGTGTACTGTAGTTGGATTTCAGGCTAATATTCAGTCATAATTAGTATGGAGTCAGTAAAGAATAATTAGTATCTTCTGGCCCTTGACTTCTGTGGGCTGATGGGGAAGTCTACATAGATTAATTGATCGTGGTAAGGTTTGCGTTGTATAGGCTAATTTTGCACGGCTAGGTTAAGAATGAGCATGATCACATTTGCCTAATTAGATTTGGCTATGCTTATTTAGACTCATCTGGGCTCATTCATGCCTAACTTTGCTTAACATGAAAACACCAAGCTGGACTGGGCTTAACTAAACCTACTCACGCCTGACTCATTTAGGTCATAAAGTGCTCGACAACATTTGGTTAATTTCGGCTACATTAACTTTGACTTAACTAAGCTCATTTAAGTGCAACCTGACAAGGGCAAGCCTGACAAGGGCAAGCTGGCCTGAAAATAATTAAATTTGTGTGTTTGGCTTCGTCAGGTTGTGCGATGCTTGCTATGCTTACTTATCCTAATCAACCGGCGTCAATAACAACGTGAGCCGGCACTTGAACCGGCCCCGTAGCAGCCGCTATGTAAAAGAACAGCACAGATTCGATGGAGCAAAGAAAGCGACACCCAGTTGTAGTTTTGGCTACGAGCGCCGTAACCGTGTCCAACAGAGCGACATGAGAAGCCAAGTGATAAGACTGCATGCGCTCTGCAGCAAGTGTCTCGTCGCTAGCCGGTGCATCAATGCATTCTGCCACGCGATCCCATGGTCTGCACACTTTTGATCGCAGCTGGAGCAGCCGCCAATCAGAGGTTTGCATGCATTGCGAAATCTGCCAGGTGGACTTTCATTAATTTGTTCATAATCTTAAAAAGAATGGGTAAATCATAATGCCCTGATGTTGCAGTGAAGCACGTCTACATCATAGGCACAAATTTCAGTCTTCCAAAAAACATTTTTTTGTGTGTCACTCATTTCTACCATTAAATGCATTGCCATGTGGCTCCTCAGGGTCGTCATTTCCGCGAATTTGCAACAAAATCGGAATAATTTGCACCCAAAGTGTTCTAATCATTGGGACTCATGTTGACAGCTGCTTAAAATTATCTCACTCAAACTTGCATTGCAAAATATGGGACAGCAGAAAGCAGGATTCCAAAAGAAGTGAGTTCAAATTAATGACATATTACTGCGCCAAGGCTGTGTGAACTCTTAATAAACAAAAATCATGTGTATACATTTATTGACATCTTCTCATACCACTTAAAACTAAACATCTGGGTACCTTGAGCTTGTCCATGGAAGACAACTGATTTCATTTATCAGCCATGTGTTCTTAATGAGTCATTTCAGTTATCAGCCATCTCTTCTTAATGAGTCAATGTTTTAGCATGAGGGCTAAACCAGTGTCTCTGCTCTACAACAACACATGGCTGTTTTCAGAATTGTTGAACATTGAAAGTGCAGCTTGACCTGAAGCTGAGTCAGGGTTGCATGAGCTAGTTTGTGGAGTTAGTAGAGGGAATTTTTTATTCTGCGTAGGAGCAAATGAGAGAAATGAAAGGTAGTATGTTTAGTGTTGGTTTTTCATGTTCATTCATACTTTGGGTGAACGTAAAGTATTTGTAAGCAGGGGGGGGGGGGGTGACCCATCTCATGTTTTGCTGCCTAGGAACATTATTATATGGTTTTGTCATGTGCAAAATCTTTCAGTTTTTTTTTTTACTTTTCAGAGCGTCACAGGAGCCGGTCCCGCTCTTTGTCTCCTAGACTCCGCAATCGTTCACCGAGGCGCCGACGGAGCCGGTAATATTGTTTTTTTTATTATACTTTAGTGTAGTTCACTTACTAAGGTATTATAGGCCCATGAAAATTCATACATTCAGGCTGTTGTTTTTTCTTTGAATATACATTTTTTATAATTACCGTATGTACTCACGTAATGTGCGCACTTTATAAAAAAATTGGAGCAAAGTTGGGGGTACGTTTCTTATGCAAGGCAAATTTTATGACAACTTTTTTGGTATGAGCGAAAAAAATGCAGTACAGTAGACTCTCAGTGAACGGAAATCTGTTAAATGGAACTACTGCTTAAACGGAACTATTGCCTCTGCAATGCTTGGTTTCAGGCTTGTATTCTGCACCCATCTTCACCTCTGAGTAAGCGGAACTCCTGTTAAATGGAACACATTTTCCCGGTCTCTTCATGTTCCCTTTACTGGAAGTCCACTGTAATGCAAAAAAAAAAAAAAAAACTCTGGTCGCTTAGTCTTTCGCAATTGGCATGCGTGTACACTGTTTGGAAACAGCTTTTTTGTTGCACTTCACTGATCATCCGTGGTTGAAGGTACTATCTTCTGCAAGTTGTCTCTTCGCTACCTGCACACTCCATAAATGTATTTCACGGCTATCTTTTGTCACACTTGTTTACCCGCAACAGTGGTATCTGCTGTGATCTCGATCTCGAGGGACGCCTAGAAGTGTGCACCATGTCACACTTAGCCAACTTCGTGGCAACCTCGCACGACGACCGCGCCGCCGCCGTATGCATTGCAGCAAGTAACCAACACTGCAGCAAGCAACCACCAAAGCATCAAAACAAACCGTCAATAACAAGATTAATGCCAAAATACAGCTGCTGCTTCGCTGTCCTGATGAAAAGTTACTGTAGAAAAACTAGCCCATATCCCGCATTCTTTGAAGTACGTGGGTATAACAAGCATGAAAAGCAAATTGCAACCGAAGCGAGAATGGATTCTCGCGGAATGCTACCATGTTACAGAAAATCGTTGCGATTTCTTGTGGGCGACAAGCGATGTTTTATGGTTTCCCAGCAACCTGCGAAGCGATGGCGACAAATGGCCCTTTGCGACAGCAAATCCTGTCATCGCTCGAAAATCGCGTGCATGTAGTTGGCCCTTAAAGTTCCATATTTTCAAAAAACGACTGTCAGTTGGCACGGGCATATTGTGACCTTCATTCACTGTGTGCTTTTCAACTTTATTGTTTCTACACTTGCACCATTCGTGAACCCCGCTGTGGTGCACAGATTAATAAACACCACGAGACGTGCTGCGCGCAGATAGAAAAACAATACGGCGTGCAGCAGCGGGCGAGGGGGGAGAGAAGGGGATTTGAGCCGAGGTTGTCGGGGGGGGGGGGTCGGTAATATAATAAAGAACGGAATAGCTCCAATGGCCAAGAAAGAGCCAGGTGTCTGTTAGCGAGACTGCAGCGGATGAAGGTTGGGGGAGGGTTTATTATGCGAGAGAAAAAAATTCAGAATTTTGACAAGTCAAGTTGGGGGTGCGTTTATTATGTCAGTGCGTTCATTACGCAAGTAAATACTGTATACTGTGCCAGCCAGGCTCCTGTCGTGTTTGCACGTAGACTGTACATTGAGAGTTTGATACAGCCTTTGACGTGGTCTTACCAATAAAAGAAATCTCTCATGTTTGCTCAAGCAGGTTGAATGATATTGTTACATCTTTTATGCATCAGTATCAGCAATCTGGGGTATTCAGTTTATTTGTGTATGTACCACAGAGAATGAAACATTTAGAAGATGCAGCTCTGCTCCTTGAGGCGACAAGATAATGTTGCATTGCCAGAGAGCCAAATCATGCTGGCGGTGTCTTGCGGTAGAAAAGGGAATATTAGACCCTTCTCTGTTTGCAAACAGTGTGACGTCACTGCAGACACCCAGCCCACAATGCCCTCTCTCAAAGCAGGTGCTGGTTGGCAAGAAAGTTCCGCCAGCGGCATCTTTCTGCTTAGCAGAGCTGCGTGTCTGTATTCCTTCGGCAGAAATTTCACCATTGCTAAGTTCTAAAGTTGCAGCTTTTAAAAGGAGGGGTCGTGGAAGGGTCACTGCTCATAGTGTTGAAATTTGCTCTTCATAGATACTGAGAGACGCGACTAGCACACAGTGGGCTTCTTTCACGTAGATTGCACTCATGAAAAAAATCTTACCTTGTTCGAAAGCGATGACTGGCGCTTTGATAAATATTTACATGGGGTTGACCAAAATTATGTAATATGGTAGAATAAGCGTGTTTTACAAGTATTTCTGCCGACTCATGACATAAATAATATAAAAATGCTGTTGCATCAACAAACTCTTTTCTCCAGACATGTAAGGCACATACCTGTAAACCACGGGCAGCGCTATGTGCCGCAGGTGATTGACAGTTTATAGTATCTACCCAGGAACAACGAGAACAGACACCGGTAATTGAAATGTAAGTGTTAAGAAAAACGGGCATTTTCAGCGTTGGCCCAGCGAATGTGAATAAATATCCGGGTTGCAGCAGGAATCGAACTCAAGTATTCTGCATGCCAATCACTGCATGCCGCAGGCCATGCCAGATCTCGAAACTGCTTTGGAAGAAGGCTCTTTGCAGACCACCGCAGTTGTCTTCCACTGCCGATGTTATCACTCGAAATAAAGGGGGGGGGGGGGGGAATATTTGCGTTAGAACGGGGTTTGAGCTTCGGTCCTCTTTGTTCCACTCTTCTTCTATCGAGCGATGCAGGTGCTTGAAACTTCAGCGCACAAAAACCCTTATACAAGCGTTATGTCGGGTCGGGAAGGAACTGCTTTAACATACGTAATATAGCGTGGTAAAAGAGTAAAATAACAACCAGGTGACAGATAATGCGAATCATGTTACCAGGCATCACACAATATGAATTAGGTAACGAGTGGGTTGTTAAATGCTTCCAGCCCGTTCAAAAGGGCTAAGCCATTATTCTATGTTGTCATCAGGCACCAAATCAATGAATTTAGTAGTGGGTACTTTGGAATCATACTTGTATTTAAAGCCACAATAGAGTTTGGAAGCAGTTCAAGAAATAGTTTTCTTCCAGCTTTCGCTGTGACTGTGCTGCACTTTCTGTGCAGGCGTGGCATTTTTTTCTCTTACGGATCGCCTGCTTCTGCCTTTATCTTGAATAATGAACTACTGAAAAAAAAAAACATTTCTGCATATTGCTGTGAAGCCATCTGCGTTGCATTAATGGGAAGCCAACTTGCATGCCAGAGTTCGCGTATAGCTCAATGTGTAAACTTTCTCAGAATTTTCTCTATTATCTGTAGGTTATAAACAAGAAACTACAGTACACAAAGGATGGTAGCAAGAGCGTGATACGTTGCCAAAAGTTACGTTGCAGCACATAGTCTACAACCCCTGCTACAAACTGTGTAAAAAGGCAAAATTAAAAAAAAGCTCACAGTTGAACTCTTTTGTAAGAGAAATGCACTGGGGAGCAATTCTTTTCTTACATGTGAAGTGTCTCTTACACGCTGCGTACCATGTATGTGTTTTATTATCACCTGTTTCAATGCAGGCACACTGATGTTTCTTGTACCCATCTGTCTCTTACTTCAGTGTCGATGAAGAGGTTCAGCTGTATTGCCCTGAAGGCATCCTTCTAACATAATCAGCAGGCAATGCCATAGATTTAACTTGTGTACTGATATTAGTGCTACAAAAAAATTATATTAGTAATTGTATATGGAAAGAATTCCCGTTTCTTGGAGAGTATGCATTGTTGCGACTCCGGGTCCAGCGGGTCTCAGTTTTGGTAGCAGGCCCCCGTCCTAGGACCCATCGTCGAACAAGTCAGATGAGGCGCTCATAAGAGCGACAGCAATTTATTTACATGGTTAGTAAACTGAGAATTCGAAAAGAGGCGATCAAGTGATCAAGTAGAAGTCAAGAACTGTACAGGAGAGCTGTTCAACTGTACAACTTGAAATGTACAAAAAGTCTTTCGCTTATATAGCGCCGCGTTGCAAACCCTGGGTGCATTGTTCGCGGCTTCAGCCAATACGGCGCTCCATGGTCTAGGTGCTCCACCCACGAAGGTGGGTAAGACACCACACAATGCACGTAGAGAGGGTACAGTCTACACGATAGCCAAATATGGTCACAAACGCACTGCACCGACGTTTCGCTCACGTCGCCAAGGTTTCCTGCACGTCTGATGATCTTAGATGACCTGGGTTTCCAAGAACTCTTCTGGCAGTTGGGTGAAGTTCAAAAAACCGGTTCCCGGTACACGTGTCAAAATTGCCTAACTGCGTTCAGGTAGGACAATGTAGTTGTCCGCCAGCTTATCGTCAAAAAATGCCATTTCATTCAGCCGATCCTATAGAGAAAAGGGAAAGGAGGAGTGGTCGATTAATCCGTCATTGTCGAGGCGGGCTCCCGCAAGGGCTGCAGCAGATAGTGCCTTTTCCTTTCCTTCAACCCCACATTCCATTCCTCGTTGTTTGCTAGAAGGTGCGGCTTAGCTGCGAATTTCCGGGGTTCCACTTCTCCTCGCAAGGTGCAGCCACAACCAGTTTGGTTTTAGCTTTCAGCCTAAACTGCAAATACCACTCTGGTTCTGATCTTTCCAGCTCCTCGGTGGCCTCAAAAATGGCCCAGCTGCTTCCTTGTTTGCCTCGAAAGCCTTGCATCGAGTCGAGCTCACAATGGCCTTTCTTGGCTTGTGCGTTTTTCTTGCGCGAACCAGTCCTGGACCCCTTATTCACGTTTTGCTGACAAGAAACCAACCCGTCTTGACGGCACATCCTTGCTTGGAATGCGTCGAAATATTTTCGTCCCGTTCACAAAGGTCGAAAGACTTGAATAATGGTGACGGTCATAACAGTCTCTCTTGTGCCGCGTGGGGTGGGGGGGGGTGAAGATCTCGATGGGCTGAGGTATGGAGCCACAGTTTAGAGAGATCAGCGGTGATGTCTGGTCTGGTGAAGAATGTCCTTGATGATAGTGACCACTTGCTTCATTTTGGGCTCAACAGACATCACATATGCGCATGAAAATACAACCACTCACCTAGTGAGCTCCAGACAATTCCGTCAAACCCCACCGGGCAATTTTCCCTCGTGCAACTAATTAAATTAAGCGCACTAGTTATTTTAAATTCCTCTCCTACCTTTAAGTGAAACAGAATAACAACACTGGAAGCACACCTAACCTGAAGCCTAGGATAGCTGTGTCTTACATGTATTCACCACAAGTTCAACGAACTCTCAAAAGCAACAAAACAAAAAAAAAGTTAATGGCCCCCGTCTAGGTCAGGAAAAGAAATATTGATGAACTCTCAAGAATGCCGCTCGCGACAGGGTAGTGACTCGGACCATCTGAGTTGCCATGGAGTATCCCCTTTTGAAACGTATGTCAAACGTATACTGTTGCAAAACGAGGCTTCAATGTAGCACGCGGCCATTCTTAGAGGACAAAGGCAGTAGCATCGAGAGAGGACAATGCTCCACCTCGATAAAACTCACTTGGTAATCTAGTAAGCTAGTTTTCCGAGCTGCTTTCACTAGGCTTTTCCACCACCTAAACAGGACACTTGCAAAAAGCCAAAAGCTCAAAACGAAGAATTCTCGGATGAGTTCTGTTTACGCACAAAGAAAATCTTAAGTCTTTGCGCCAACTCTCTGCGCATGCTATTGCCCAAGCTCAAACATTACCGTTTCTTCATGTTTCTAGTATAACACACCTTAACAGACTCAAATCTTTCACACTAGATTCGGCTGCATCTTAAAGCTGTCAGAAATGTCACTCCTACCTCGACTTTCTGTAACTCGTAATGCTCCGCTTAAACTATCACACGATACTTAAGCATTCCATCAAAAACCAAAGTGACGGAACTAAACCTTGCGTAATAGTCTTGTTTGGTTGATATTACCTTATCATGCCAGGCCCTTGGATAAAGAACGCGCTGGGCTTCTTCAGGCGCTTTAGCTCTATTCACATTTATAGAGCGCTGTAACGTTTTACGACCAAACATACGTCTCCGTACCATCTAAAAGTCTTCCGAATGCGCGTTTGATTGTAAATGTACATCATTCCGGGTTTAGCATGAACCCTTTGAAACCAGTCTTTGTTTTCTGATCAAACCTTACATACAAAAAAAAACTTCTACTTCAAAGGTTCAAAAGTGGTAGAATATTTAAAGAATTCCCTTCTGGAAACATTGGGTCGCATTCTGTAAATAGCTTGCAGGTGACCGTCAAGCTTTTAGTCTTGCACGTGGCGGTCGTGTTCTCTGCCGCTTTCACGATCGCCACAGGCCACAATGAGCGCGAGCTCCTAGCCCAACTTTGCTATCTTGCCTCATTCCCGATTTCGGCTGGCTCTCTTCGTGACACCGAAAATTCCTGAAGTGCGGGGGAAAGACTCACCATTGTCTTTTGGTGTTTAGTTTCACCCCGAATTTGAGACGAGCAGCCTTTTTTTTAGGAACCTGTCGACATTGTTGTCGATGCAAACCTGCTCTTTAAGGCCGCGCCTTCCTTCTTGGGGACGCGTGTCCCTTTCCGCTACTTCTCTCTCGCCAATTTCGCCTGACCGTACGTGTCAAAGGATGTTTTATTGTATTGCTTGATGGCCAACCCTTCCGTTTTCGCACTGGCTGAGGGAGCCGGTGAGGTCCGCTCTTTGTGCCGCGGTCCTTAGCGGTGGATCGAGTCCTCGCTGTGGGCCACGAGCGAGGTCAACTCGCGTTCCAGCTGGGGGACTGGCCCAGAGAGCAGGTGAGCGGCTGGCACGATGTCGGGGTGCTGCCAGGACGGGACGAGGCAGCTGAGTGCTGCTGCTCTTGCTGCGGCAGAGGGCCTGCTCAAAGAGAGGACCGACCCACGTCAAGCATGGCAGGCGAGCCAAGCGGCGCACTGTCTCCAAGCGACCAGCACCCACGTCGAACACGGAAAGCGAGCCAAGCAGCGTACAGTCTCCTAGCGACCGGCGCCCATGTCACTCGCACGGGCAGTGGACGTTTCGCGTAAAAACTATTGCTCGATAGCTAGTGTGCTCCTATGTTAAGTGCATGTCTGTCCATGTGTATGAAAGATCAATATAAGCGCGGAAATGTCTGTACATTAGTGTATTGGCAAGTCCTTTGTGGAGTGATTCTGCCCCTAATAACATCACACGGGTGAGTTGGAACTTATTTATAGTGTGAAGTGCACAAAAAGAAACCACACAAAAGGAAACGGCACAAGTCCTCTTTTCTTGTTTTGTGTGGTTTCTTTTTATGTGCTGCCCACTATGGGTAAAAATGCTATAAGCATCCTCTAAGGTATTGCACTTAAGTGAACTGTTGTAGAATCTCTGCCAATGGGAGTAGCCATTATGTAAATAGCAGTGATCATGTTATTGGTAAACACTAATTTTCTGTTGTTGCTTTCACGGCAGATCTCCAAGAAGGCGCTCTCGCTCCCCAAGGCGGAGGTCTAGGAGCAGGTGAGACTTCATTGTTCTCTGTATCATAGGAAGTCATACCCTATGCACTAGTAATTTCTTTCATTATGCTAGGTCATTTTAGTGCTTTTTTTATTATGAGGTAATACCAGTCTAGTGGTCATATGAACTTGATACTTAATTGGCTTGAATAAATTCTAAGATGCCCTACAAGCCACTGTAGCCAACATATGCAGTGGTGTTTGGAAAGGCAGTGGTTTTAAATGGAGTTTTGCTTGTGTGATGAAAATGATGGTTTCAAGTTTTTTTATGCAAGCTTTTGCTATTTCAACTGGATGCTATGTCTGGACGCTCTGTATTTTTCAGTGTTGCCCAACAATGTTTTTCTATTTGCAAAGTAATGCGTTGTGCATCCTGACACTTTTGAACCACAGGACAAGCCAAGTGATTAAGTTCTTAAGACTTCATTTAAGTTTGTTATGAGTGTCATTACTGCGCATACGATAATTCTGTTTCAAATTTGTTCTTAGTACTGACTGGCATGTTATGAAGGTCAAAAATGTGTTTTGGTTAAAGCACCCCTTTTTGATGTTGAGAGCAGCATCGTCATGGGAAAAGAAAACATAGCAGTCTCCTTGTGATAGTTGTCAGTCTTAATGGCAGACACTCAAAGGAATGACCTAACATTGTCGTGTTCACGTTTCATTCTCAATAATCGTACTTACTTGCAGCATTGAAGAACTACTTTTGAATAACACAACTGCCTAGACTGAATTCAAACAGAAGATATGCTAGAAAGATAGAAGCCTTGATTGGCTTAAGGATGTGCCCTTTAATTGAATGTTTTAACCTTGACAGTAGACTCTTGTTAAATGGAACCTTAAAGAACGTTTCAGCGGGAGTTTTGTCTAAAAGCCCCGCCGCAGTGGTCTCGTGGCTAAGGTACTCGGCTGCTGACCTGCAGGTCGCGGGTTCGAATCCCGGCTGTGGCGGCTGCATTTCCGATGGAGGCGGAAATGTTGTAGGCACGTGTGCTCAAATTTGGGTGTACGTTAAAGAACCCCAGATGGTCGAAAATTCCGGAGCCCTCCACTACGGCGTCTCTCATAATCATATGGTGGTTTTTTTTTTTTCATTTACTGTGAGTCTACTGTCCAGTTCAATATTACGGAGCCCACGCTCGTGGTTGTTACGGGGACTAGAAGCATATCTTTGTGCAGGAGTTAATTAACAAGCTTGTATTGGCTACCTGTGGAACTGACGCATTCGACATGGCTGATGAAAACTGTCTTAAATTGTGCAGGGTGGATAGCGTGAAATGATGCTGTGCTGGAGTCTCCTCTGTTGCCTGAAATGTATTCTGAAAAACTGTTACTTAATCTTTTATTCTATTAGGGAGCGTAAAGAGAAGGAAGCTCCTAGGGCGCTTCCCAAATTCCTGTTGGAACGGCCACCTATAACAGGTAACACAGCATTATTTCTTGTATACAACCTCTTTTTCCCTTAGTGGTGCACTCTTGAACTGATTTTATTTTCTTTATTTGCAGCTAAAGACCTGGAAGGAAAAACTGAAGAAGAGAAAGAGATGATGAAGCTTATGGGATTTGCCAACTTTGACTCATCGAAGGTTAGTGATAAGTTTCATTTCACAGCTACGAAACTGCCTGTGCATGAATAGTCATTCCTTACATTGAAGCATTCATGCTTTTTATTTTGTTTCAGTAACATGCCGGGCCAAGTTCTATTAGCACTGGCTTGTATTTCATTATCTTCTTTGCTATCAACAAAATAACCATAGCAAATAGTTAGCTTGAAGTGTGTAATTGATTGGTGGTGATGAAAGGTTGCTCTTTATTCATATTGAAGTTGAAAAGAAGACATACGCACTTGCTTTCACTGTGTAGTACTTGTGTGCTTCTGAAATGATTTTAAAACTCTCACTGTGCCTAATGAAGGCGGTTTGTCTTGATTGTGGGTGAGCATTTTGTGCTTGGCAAGGTATAATGTCCAGATAATTAAAGATTTGCTGAGTAACTTTTCAATTTATGCACATTAGGATGCACATTATTACCCTGCTCTCTTTTGTAATTTTACCATAAGTGAATTTTGTTAAAAGTATAGGAACCCCAGTCTCAGGTTTGTGGAGCGATGACAATGCTGTGCTGTGATTGTGGAGCTCTGGGAGAACTGGAGATAGGCGCAGCAGGGGGCGCGACCGATTCAGCCTGTTTCACAGACACCCGACCACGGTGGCATGCATGCGCAAGCATTTTACGGTCGGTGCGGGAAACTTCCCCGCTGTGCCGTGTGGCTTGCTTTGCTTAGCTGCATTTCCGTGGTGGTAGATACGACCCCACGAAAGCGGAAGCAAGGTCGCAAGTATGGCTGTGTGCCACAACAGCGCAGACAGTATCGAAGCACGGGACCCACCTGAGATTCTGTATCGGTTTCCGGACAAATCTGTAGAAAGAGAAAGTACTCAAGCATTGTTCACCGCAGTTAAAAGTATAAAGTAAGTTTTAGCTCTGTCTTGCCTTTTGTGTTGATTATCTTAATTCTTCACTTGAAATAGTTTGTTTCGACTACTTCAATCAGTACGGAACGCCGCGTGTCTATGCAACTAATGCAGTAATGACTGCTTGCTGTCTCTTTGCATTGTGAATGTCCAGTTACAGCGGTATGTTGAAATAACTCTGTTTTGATTCCCTGTGTTTGTGAGATGTAGCTGTCATTGTTTAATGTCCACACTCGCATAAGTCATACCGTGGTTAGCGTTCAGTTTTTGGTTGCTTTCAACTGAACTGCGCACATTCTCAAAGGATCGCCGCCTGCAATTCATGCATCAGGAAGGCCGTGTCATTGTGCCCATACGAATGTCCATTTATGGATGAAAGAATTCATAAACAAGAGTTGTATGTTTGAGTCGGCGTTTTGACAAGTAGACTTGCTTTCTTCAATGTTAGAATTGTTCTAGACTGTGAAACGTCAAGTCAAACTTACAAACCTGTTAACGGATTTTTTCATCCTCAGCTTCCATTTTCCTCTTCCTGATTTTTAATAGATTTATGTAAAAGTTCAGCTATTAAAGGATTCTTAAGTGTTTACTATTTTTGCTCACATTCCAAGCATTAAAAGTTTCTTTTCTGTGATTATTTATTTCAAATGTACAGTAAAACCTCATTTATTTGGATCTCGTTAACTGAAATTCGGTTAACTCGGACACGCGGTACGGTCTCGGCAAAACTGTGTATATTTCAATGGTGTCAAACGATGCTCGTTAATACGGAGGGATTTAGACGCGTACTGCTTAACTCTGACGATTCCAGAGAGGGCTATCGGGGCTCCATGCTTTCAGTAATTGATTATGGTTACTGAAAGCGTGGAGTCCCGACTCCGCCGTCTGTTATGGCCGCGAAGCCGAAGTTTTGGAAAAACCGAACGAATAGCAGCAGAATATGATCATCATGATAGTGATAAGTTTCACTATCATGATGATTGTTATATTGAATAAGGGGGAAGTGGCCAGGTGGCGCTAGTCGCCACGCGGCAAAAGCGTTTGGGCCGCTGTTGCATTCAATGTCTGCGAAATGCACCGCACACGGCCCCACATGCACGGACGACGGGACAGTTTGCACAGCCGCCGCCACCCCAATTGCCCACAACGCCTACGCTACTGATTTCTTTGCGTTGTGACTTGCGCACAGCTAGTGCAGCTCGGGTACATCAAAAGAGTTTACTGTTGGGCGAGTTGGCGCTTTGACATAGAAACTATCATTGCGTTGTGGGGCTGTGTTTGTGCGCATTGATGGTGCGGTCTTTGCTGGTTTGCTGACTGGGTCTCTTCGATTTTCAAGCCTCTGGCAGCTCTCTGGCAGCCAGAGCTAGCCAGGAGGTCAATCGGCTAGTTCCGGTTTGGACAGAAAACAGCGTCCCGGTCAAGTGTGTGGGGAACCAGAGACAACTAAAAGCTGCTCGAAGATCGCAAAATCGAACGCTGGGGCAGCCAACATAAACGTAAACGAACTCTACCATCCTAACAACAAGCGATATGATGCGCCGGGTGCGCATAGGTTTTTTCTGCATCATCCGATTGCAAATACATAGCTAAGCTCGCCTACGCGTTTGGGGTGCGACTTCGTAAACTCGCACAATCACTCACCGCGTCCGCGAACCAAACAGCCATCTGACGCACGCCGCCTAGAGAACGATGCAAGGCGAGCTGCCACGATGCTGATGGCTTAACAAGCTCGCGTCTTTTTAGTACATGTAACAATCAATGCACAGCACGATGCGAAATCACGTGAAAGTGATCATGTCCCCAAAAGAGCTCGAGCATATCTACCTGCTCAGCTATCGCGTAATATAGTATACGTCGCAAACACGCGTTGAGCAACTTACGTTTTTGTTTAAAGTTTAGACATGCGTAGTATCGGTACCACGAGTGCGTGTCGTATATAAAATAATCTTTTCCATGACACGTTTTCGATCCATTTAGGTACCTGCTTCCATATTTAAGTGGCGCTTAACAAATTTCATGTATATCAGCTTTGATTTTACCTACTTGGTCATAACCACATACTGCACGGCATTATTATGAAGAGGTGAAAAACGACAAAGCTGACGATGAAATCGGCAACGAAAGGATGTATACATTTCTGAATCCATTTTCGTTTTTTTTTCTCATTCCGGAGCCTATAATATCATACCAAATAAGCTGGCCCATAGATCGAAGTGCACTCGCACACCGTTCGCGACCAGCGAGCATCACACACTTGAAGAGAACAGTAGTCCAGTACAGGGTCTTCTATCACTATCGAAGATCGATCGAGTAGTCAAGTTTTAAGCGTTTCACCCACGCAAACATACAACGGAGCAAGCAAGTTCGAACACAATCGTCTTCGCTAAGCACACAGAAAGCAGGCTTGGCTCCACAAACAACTGCTATGAAAAAAAAAAAGGAACTCATGTAGTGAAGAAGAGGGGCCTCAGCGGCATTTCTCGGTGCCTCAGGGACATCGCCATCAGTATAAGCTCGTGCTTGCTGCGCTTGGCCGGATGCTGCTAACTGTTTCGCCTTCTGCGTTCTGCTCTGCAAGTAAACCCTGTTACAAGTGGTGGAGTCTGCTGGGTTTCGATCACCCTGGAACTTTGGAATGACATTTTATGGTCCATTATGCCTACCGATGCAAGCGCTGCTCCAACTCCTCCACCGGCACCGCCTACTGTCCTCTGCGCCGGTTCTCTGCGTCTGCGATATCCCCTTGTTTTCTCAGGCACTGAAGACAAGGACGTTGATGACTGGATTTCTATGTACGAGCGAGTGAGTACTCGCAACAAATGGGATGACGCCGCCAAGTTGGCCTACGTCTCCTTCTACCTGTCGGACGTGGACAAGCTGTGGTTCATAAACCACGATGCGGAACTCCTTACATGGTCTGCCTTCAAAACGAGCCTCATACAAGTTTTCGGACGGCCTGAGGTACGCAAACGCCGTGCTGAACAACGCTTGCATACTCGGTCCCAGCAGCTTGGTGAGAATTTCACACGCTATATTGAGGACGTTCTGGACCTTTGCAAGCGAGTCAACGAGTCGATGTCCGAAGGGCTTAAGATCAAGCGCATCATGAAGGGCATTGAGGACGACGCTTTCCAAATGTTGCCTTCTAAGAGTCCTCGCTCTGTCGTAGAACTGACCGAGTTATGCCAGAGTTTTGACGAGTTGCGCAGGCAATGTCTTTCCACACGCCCTTTCTCACTCACCCATATCAGATGAACGGGTTTGCCTCTCTTCCCTCGAGCCTGCACTTGCGTCATCCGCCTTGCGCAACATGACGGTGGAACAACGAAAGCATCTTGTGATCAGTGGCCTCATAAGCATTCATAAGCATTCCGCCACCAGGCTAGCAACTTTTGGCTAAGGGATGGTGTTCTTTATCGACGCAACTATAGTCGAACCTCGATATATCGAACGGCGTGGCGATCACGAAATAGTTCGATATATCCAGAATTCGATATAAAAAAATCGCGAAAAAATGCGTCAACAGCTTGCTGAAAACAACCAACGAACCGTTGAAGCGTGGTGCAGTAAATACTCACTTGAAGATTCAAACATAGTATTTATTGTGGTGTTGGTTTAAAATATTGAAAAAGAGTAGCCTGCTTTTTGTTGGCCATGGCGTGTTTGACGACTGCGTCCTCAATATAGTCCAGGCGATCCATAAGTGATAGGCCGGTGCCTTCAATCGCGCCGCAGTGGCGGCGCTCAAGGGCCAAGGCAGCTACGACCTCGGCTGATGTCGAGAGCGGGGCACCATCAGCGCTTGCGGGATATACCTCGGCAGAGTCTTTATTTGGCTGCTCAGCAGTAGCTTCGGCGACAATCTTCACATCCGTGAGCTCTGCCATTGTGAGCGCCGCCGTTTGGAGTTGGGTCTGTCGTGCCCCACAGCGCGCGACAGGCCTAACCCTGAACGCACGAACACTGCGAGCACAACGACCGATGCCTGCCGATGCTACGAGGGAGAAGCTTGCAACAAGTGCGCAGTGTGCCGTTGACACCATAGAGACTGCAAGCTGCAAGGCTGCGGCGCGCGTACGCCGCTACATTAAAGTGGCGCTCTCGGCGCCATCAATGTGGGCAGCATTCGTAAACCCCCGGTGCTCTACCGCTACTCTCGAGAGTTGCGGGAAAGCTCGCCGCCTGTCAATGGAGCGTGGGCGGTTTGGGGTGGCTGAGTTCAATATATCCATTATATGTCAAACTTTGTTCGAAATAAAAAATCAATGCATGCAATTTCCCGCGTGATATAGGAACCGTTCGATATAGGCAATAATTCGATATATTCATGTTGGATATATTGAGGTTTGACTGTACCTTTCCGACGGTCGCAAGTGTCTCCTTGTGATACCCCGCCATCTTCGAGCTGCTATCTGCGTAGCTTTTCATGCTGACCCACCTTTTGATCGTGTCGGCATTGACATTTACGGACCACTATTATCAGCTCTATCTGGTAATCGCTAGATTATTGTTGCAATAGACCATCTGACACGCTATGTTGAAATAGCTGCGCTGCCGACTGCCACAGCCCGTGACGTTGCAACATTTCTGTTGCAACGTATCGTTCTGCGTCATGGTGCCCCTCGCGTGCTCTTAAGTGACAGAGGCCGTGCCTTCCTTTCTGACGCCTTGAAGGCATTACTCAACGAATGCCAAATCGTGCACCGCACAAGTACAACGTACCATTCTCAATTGAATGGCATGACGGAGCGCTTCAACCACACTCTTGGCAATATGCTGTCGATGTATGTCGCCTCTGATCATTCAAATTGGGACCAAGTTCTCCCATTCGTCACCTACAATACTGCCGTACAAGCTACTACTGGGTTTTCGCCGTACTTTCTTCTATACGGACGAGAACCTTCCAATAAAATACACTATTCTTCTATATAAACCTGATAAGTTCGAAAGTACAACTCTGTTCGAAGCTGCCCGACATGCTGAAGAATGCCGCCAGCTTGCCCGTTCTTTTTCTACCGAGGACCAGTGGCAGCAGCGATCCCGCCAGCCTGGGGACCGTTCAGCTCCAAACTTTTCACCTGGTTCATTGGTGTGGCTTCGGGCACCTGCTACCGTACCTGGCCGCTCCTCAAAACTTCTTCCCGAATACTTCGGGCCACACCGCGTTGTAGAGCAAATGTCACTCGTTAACTGTATCGTGGAGCCCATTATCCCATCCACAGGCCTACGCTACCGCGGCCACGACACTGTCCACGTCTCGCCTCGCCCCGCCGCGGTGGTCTAGTGGCTAAGGTACTCGGCTGCTGACCCGCAAGTCGCGGGATCGAATCCCGGCTGCGGCGGCTGCATTTCCGATGGAGGCGGAAATGTCGTAGGCCCGTGTGCTCAGATTTGGGTGCACGTTAAAGAACCCCAGGTGGTCTAAATTTCCGGAGCCCTCCACTACGGCGTCTCTCATAATCATAGAGTGGTTTTGGGACGTTAAACCCCACATATCAATCAATTCAAGATAAGCCGACGCGACATCGCACCATGCAGGAGGCTGCTGGAGGCCTCGCTGTCCTCTCGGAGTTCTGATAAGTTCTTGTGACAGCGAGCGTGCACATACTCACTCACCATCAAAATGGGTTGAAAAAATATTGTTCTAGCACTAATTCCGATGATGAGGCAGACAAAGTTGATTGATTGATATGTTGGGTTTAACGTCTCAAAACCACCATATGATTATGAGAGACGCCGTAGTAAAGGGCTCCAGCACACGGGCCTACAGCATTTTTGCCTCCATCGGAAATGCAGCTGCCACAGCCAGGATTCAATCCAGTGACCTGCTGTGCAGCAGCCTAGTACCTTATTTCCTAGACTACCGCGGCGGGGCAAGGCAGACAAAGTTAATGCAGTTTTTCTTGAAATAAAGGTTTGTCTGTGCCGAGTACATTTTTATCTTGTTTTGAAGGTTCATTTGATAATCCGGAATTCGGTGAGCTCTGACATTTTCACCATTCCCGTGAGATCGGCTCAACGAGCTTTTCATGTACAGGCTCACAGGAATGTCATTTTTGCTTGTTTTTTTCAGGGAAAACACATACCTGGAAACAATGTTGGGGCTGTGCATGTCATTCACAAGCGAAAGTATCGGTGAGTGTTGTCAAGTTTTCTTTTCAGAAACAGTTATGTTATTTTTTTTTTTGACATTCTCTTTCTTTTGCCGCTATGTCTTCCAGCCAGTACATGAATCGGAAAGGTGGATTCAACCGCCCACTCGACTTCGTTGCATAAAATCCTCTTCTACTGTGGTCATCCAGTCTTTTCCTCGATTTTTTCTTTCTAGAAGTTTCAATAATAAAAGTGCTTGTCGGTGTTCACAGTGATTTTGTTAGCAAATACTGGAGTACTTTGTACGTTCCTGTTTTGTGTGCTTTCCCGGTCCTACATCCGTGATTGCGAACACGCACACACACACACACAGAATAGCACTATACAGTTGTGCGTCTTTTCAACCTCTCTGGTTAACACGATTATTTGGCACCAATGTTTGGTTTATCGTATGGTATGCTTGCGGTCGCCAGATCACATGGGCAGCAAAGAAGCTGCGAAGCGCGTGTGATCAAAAGTTAACCACCCACTGTGGCACCTTTCCCGCACCACTCGCTCACCCGTGTCGTGAGAAATCGCTGCCTTTCGTCGCAAGAGAATTTCCTTCACCGCGCTGGCCGTTATGGATAACGCATTCACATCTGTTGCTGCCAACTCAATTGCAATACGTGCAATTTTGACTGCATGCGTGTGGTAAATCGGAGATAACTGAAATTCACTAGCGTTTTTTCTCCCATCTGTACATGAAGGTTCTGAGGGAATCGCTTATGTAAGAGGAAAACGCCTAAAAGTATTTCTTATGGAGGGATTCGGACCTTGAATGTCAAAATAGTAAGAGCGGGCTGGTAATCTTGAGTTTTGAAGTTTTCTCAGCAAAACTGAGACCAAAGATCGAAAAGTGCAACTGCCATACTTTTTCAAGAAATCCAGAAATAATGAGATTCGTGACATGAAATCAACATATTTACGCAGCGCAAGACTACGAATAGTTACGGCGTAACTACAGAAGAACAATCCGTTGGCTTCACATCGTCGGTGCGTGATAGGTTGAGCGTGCAATTATAGCTTGCATGGCGCACGTACATTTCGACTGAAGTGACACTGGTGCAATCTGCCTTTTTCACGATGCCGTGGCGCATGCGCCCTTCTCTAGCGGGGAAGTCTCAAAACGGCTCCTGGTCTCTGAGGCCCTCGTTCCAGCAATGCAGATTCTCCTGGCCCCTACCAAACCCTACCAAAATGCCAGAGGGCAGCACAGGAAAATGGAAAAGGCAGATTGTTATTAGGCGCAGTGACGTCAGTGTGGTGTTCTGCTAGTTGTGCTTATCAATGCTTCGCTTTTGGTTTCGCCAGTGATTGTGGCCGAATTTCAGTACTTCGCAATAATTACCAGAGGCTGCTTTTTGAAATCTCAAACCGGCTATGAGCTATTCGCAGGAAGAACCATGAGTATTTCTATTTGGTCCGACTGCTTGTCTTCACTGAATATATAATTACTAACGTAATTTGTCTTATCTCATTGCATTGTGTGTCACTGTAAAAGAAGATATAAAGTTAAGTAGCAAATATTCTATTTCCTCTATTTGTGAGGATTTTCGGATGCATTTTTTGTGATTTTTGTGGCGAGAAAGGGGTCTTATCACAAGGTTTAGGAAGACCGCTGGTTAAGTCGTGTCAAATCGAACCAGCCAGCGCATGGAGTCCTGCGACCCCGTACCGCGTAGGCTCGCGCTACTTAACGTGCATCTAGTCTAGCCCGGTTTGGCGCAGGTGACCATACATGACATCGGCACATGTGCAATGGTCTTTGCGAATCTGTTGCCTCAGGGTGTGGTTCCTTATTGCAGTATTTAGTGCGGGAGTACACAACGTGGACGCATTTTATAGCAGTAGCTCTACTACAGCTACAAACCGAGAAAACTTTCTTTGCTTTGGTAATGTGACCGCCAACTCAGTCGAGGTCGACGCCTTCATAAGCACTCCCCGCAAAAAGATGATGCACTAGTATCTTCATTCATGTTTACAGCACTTATGCCGGTGCGAACAGAAGCAGCTTTGTACGATACAAAATCTCGAGTGATCGGTTCACTAGTGATAAAGGAATGAACTCCGGTCATGTCCAGAGCATAGTGTGCCATAGTCAAGGTACAACAATGATGCTGGTGACAACAACAATGGACAAAGTCTGGTGAAACACCATAGCGTTTTGATATAGAATTCGATATTTATTTTATGATAGGTTTTGTATTTCAGACCTGTACGTGACCTTTAGGCATATTTGCAAATTGACGATCAATATTTGTCAAACATGAGTTTATGCACTTGTACTATTATAAACATAGTTATGGATAAATACTAATGGGTTCTGAGATACAGTACTCATCCTAATGAATAAAAAAATAATTTTTTTCTGTTTGTGTGTGAAATCACGATATAATCATAGATTTGCTTGAGATGGGCTCTTAAAAATTCTAATCCGTGGGTTTTTTACAATACCTCTAACTCCAAGTATACATCTATAGGTGGTATTTTCCCTCCAAGGGAATAAAAGCATTGCGGATTAGATCACACCTGCAAATGGGTGGATGGCCGATCATCATAACCATTGAACCTCCACGGCGGCAAACACTTAAAGTATGGGTAAATTCGCCTGGTTAAAATGTTTGCTGGACAAGTTCATGTGGGCTTGTTTTAAACAACGGACAGTATTTTCTTAGGCCCTTCACTACTGAACTCTTATCTTCCGTCGTCTTGTCCAACCAAGGGGAGTATTGTAAAACAGAGTGCCTTGTTGACAGAGCGAAAGCTTTTTATGACTTTCCTCACACTAGTGGCAAGGTGGCAGACCATGGCGTACACTACCTGGACATACTTCAAACTTAAAAACAGTCCGGCTGTAAAGACTGGAATGCTATGTTTCAGGAATGTGTTTTTGCTTCCGCATTCAGCAAATCCCATCCCGCTTTGGAGTCTGCGAGTTAGTCACATTAGATATGCTATAGATTCCCTGTGCATAGCATGCATGGAGCCCTGGTTCACTCATTCTGTTCTATTCTCAAGCAAAACGTCACCGCAGATGCAGGCGGCCTCAGCAACGCGCGGTCAATATTTAATCGAAACTCTACCGTCTGTACTAGGCGTGTTCGATTAAAAACAATTTTTCGCATACACGCTGAATCTGCGCCTCAAGTTACATCATTTTAATGAAAGAAAAGCTGCTACATATATTTATTACGCTGAAGTGTTCTCCGAAAGAATCTGTTTTCCCACATTTGCGCTAGTGAATGCATGCCGCACCTTGATATCGATGACTATGTTATTAGAACTTGCATAAAAAAGTACCTCAAAGAGACATATTGTGCATGCAGCAGTGCAGACACAATCTGCAATCGGAGAACAATCGCCCTTCATATTAATTGCATCATTCATAGGACAGGAGTTCGTGACAGTTTAATTCGGGCGACAGCAACAACCCTGTGTACACAGGCTGCCATTGGACGTTGCCCGCCTCTGCAGATCCACGACTAAGCCGCCATTTGGGCACTTCTTTGAACATGCCAATGAATGAAGCCTCCGCGTTAGCGCTACCCACGTAAGAAGGAAACATGTCTTCAGATGCGCACATTTTTAAAAATTATCATTATCTCGCAATTGAAACACCCTCCATGAGGCAAGCCACAAGACGTAAAGGAGGCGCCGCCACCACTGTCGCGCCGACCTTGTCGCAAAGGCGAGCCCCGGCGCATTGGTAACCCCGCTAGTATTCCCGGCGAGATCGGGCTATAGGCGGCAACACCGTCCCCACGGCAGTGTAGAGAGGCGGTTGGTTGTGCGTATACAAATACACGCACCGGCACCTCGTTGCGTGTGGTCTGAGCTGATTGTCGGTGGATAAAATGCGTTCACTACAGTGTGCTGTTAATATCTACGCTCTTCTCTTCTGAATCGGTGCATGACGCTTCTGCAACGTTGACATTACCCGCGAGTAAAGAGAATCCTTCCATAAGGATGCTCGGCTGGGGTGACTCCCTTCATGCTTTCGCACTAAATCATGCCTCTGCTGTGTTGCTTGTACGTGATTAGCTTGTGTTCCGCTTGCTGTGCACTGCTGTAGAGTTTACAAAAAGTACTACAAAAAAGAGAAAAGATTGTAGAAAGCCCGCTCATCTGTGCGATTCGTTCAGTACCACCGTTTGCACCATATACGCATATGATTTTTTTTTCTCTCGTACCGTTCATCATAAAATATGGCACAGTCGACAGGTCTAGTCAGGAAAGCTGATAGTAGTTGATGGCGCTTGGCAATAACCTGTGTTTACTATGTGTACTTGCATGTTCTTGCACCAGTAAAAATCTTATATAAGAGTTCAACGAAGGTCTAGTTAATGGGACAAACGTGTTTTTGTTTTTTCAGACAAAAATCTACCACTGCCTTCCATCTGCCAGTAACAATGCCACGTAAATGCTGAAAATAATGTGACAAAGATGAAAGTTTCAGTGAAATTATAGGACATTCATATGTAAGGCATGCGGTCTGAATTAATTTTCAACATCTGGGCTCTTTAAAGCGTTCTTAAATCTAAGTACACAGTTGTGCACGGTAACTCTGTTTTAAGTACAGTACTGAAATCTCTCAGTTTATGTGATAGTAATATTCAAATAGAAATATAGTAATGTTTATATGTAGTGGCACCACGGCCAGATAAACATAACTAAACTAAGTCTTCTCGTATGATCGATAAACTACAGTGCCGTTGTTGTACACCTACCGACAGCGCGCAAGTGCATGGCCTAGAGTCCGTTTTCTTTTTTTTGCAAATGAATTGCTATAAAATGCTGCGTTCACACAGCATTTAAAGGGGTACTGACACAAAAGCTTTGGCCGCCCGGGCTGCTGCTGCAATGCGTTGCTGGGGGCCTGTTAGTCATGACAAGACACACCGTTTGCTGTAGCACATGACAGATAAATAATTTCAGGCCCCTCATTATCAATCAGTTTCGGTTCGAGAGAATTCCAAAAACTGGGTGCAACTGTCGCCACCTAGCGTGAGCAGCTCTTGACTACGTCAGCACACAGAACCGTGACATGCTTCCGCATGATCTGCATCAAGAATTACTTCTGAATAGGAAACGGGACTGGAATGTCTGCAAATTCAAAACTTTCTAAGCGTGCGCCACGGCCACGCACTCGCAATCAGTCGCCTAGAAATATAGACTTCGAGAACTAACACGGCAAAAGAAGAATGGCAGCTATGACATCATCATAACTTGTTTTGTTGACTGCAGCGTGGTGACGTGGGGAAAGTAGGGGGTCGCCTCGGGCTCCCCTCCGAGGGTGTCTATAGCTCTATGGAGTCGGGTGCTCATGCAAATTTCAAAATTATTTTAAAATACCTTCCAAGCTATATTCGCTGTCGAAATCTTGCAGATGATATACGAATGTTCACGAGAATCGACCCCACAGGTTATCTCGGCCTCGAAATTTTGTGTCAGTGCACCTTTAATAGTCCTCCTGTTTGGGAGGATGCCAAGAGTATTTTGAAATGTACTTGAAACATGAAGCGGCACCCACTCTGGAATTATTTGGGCGAATGGAGGGTACGACACCAATGAACAGCACCCTGGAAAGTTGCACTCCCCGCCCCGCCGCGGTGGTCTAGTGGCTAAGGTACTCGGCTGCTGACCCGCAGGGCGCGGGTTCGAATCCCGGATGTGGTGGCTGCATTTCCGATGGAGGCGGAAATGTTGTAGGCCCGTGTGCTCAGATTTGGGTGCACGTTAAAGAACCCCAGGTGGTCTAAATTTCCGGAGCCCTCCACTACGGCGTCTCTCATAATCATATAGTGGTTTTGGGACATTAAACCCCACATATCAATCAAAGTTGCACTCCCCGATCTTATTACAAAGCATTAGCAGCCGAGCAAGACCAAATGCTTTCTTATGTCATTTCAGGCATAAGTAGAAACAGCTACACTCGCGCTGATATGACCGAACAAACTACACTTTGAGTACATGAATCACGTACGCGCACATAGAACGCAGCGTGGTGAGCAGGTGACGTAAGGAGCAATCCACACTTCACCATTTCAGCCAGTTGCGGCCAGGCGGCGACTCTGCTCGATTTCGCGGCCAATAGAGCTCTGTGAACTATAACTTGTTCTCAAGATTACATATGTCAATGGCAGAGTGGTGTGACCGTACCACTAGGTGAAGTAATGGTCTGATGAATGGCGGTCTTACGAACGGTTAATTTGCACTACTGGTAGAGTTCAGAGCAAACGGAAAGTGAGTTTAAAAAAAGCAATGTTAAAAATATATTCAATGTGTTTCGAAGCACCAGAATACTCTTTCCTGGGTCCCCGATACCAGTGCTTTTATTTACAGCAGAAATCGAAAAATTTTCAAAGTTCGTGTCAGTACTTCGTTAAGTGAAATCAAAGCTAGAAGGACACCGAAGTTCCATGGATAACTAACTATTCGTAGGGCTATAAAGGTCATACAAGATATGTCCTGTGAAAAAGCAGCCGGAGAAGACGACATAACAGCATTTCTAATCAAATCTGGAGGGGAATCCATGTTGAAGAAAATCGTGACATAATGCAGTAATAACACATAAGAAAGAGGTGAAAAAGATGAAGCATTATACACACATGTGCTTAGTCTCGAAATCGTGCAAGTTATTCACAAAGGTAACTTTTAAATAGGCAAGAAATGCATCACTTTTATTGACACAGAGAAAAAGATCACTTCATGAAAGGACATTCTATATATCACGGCCATGAAATCGGTCAGGTAATTGAGAAATGTGCCGAGTACAACGGACGCCTTTATACAGCTTTCATACACTACAATAAGGCTTTGAACGCAGCAGAGACATCTGCACTTTTGGAGACAGTGCATCACCAAGGGAGACTCGACACATACGTAGCCAATATGCAAAAGTATTCAACAGCCACGTTGATTCTCCAAAACAAAAGCGAAAAAAAATCGCAATAGATAAAGGGCAACACTGACAACTCACAATGATGCCGCAAAAGGTATGGGGGATGGTATTAGAAGTAATTGCAACGTAACTTAAAAAAACTGACTGTCGAGCGAGTTGGTAATTCATTTTGAGTTAAACCACTCTAATAATGTAGACCAAGGAAGAAACAATCGGCACAGGCGTGTGCTTCTAGGTACGTGCCTGTTTTTTTTCTGTGTGTACATTATTTGCGCAGTTTAACTAAGAATTGTAACGTAAGTGCGAAGAAAGAAAATTAGTCGAAACGAATACTTGCCGCCGGCAAGGACTGTACCTGTGACCTTTCAATAACGCGTCCAATGCTCTACCACTGAGCCTCTGTAGCGATCATCATCCACTTCATAAGGTATAAATACGCATTTAAACGGGGAGCGTCAGTCAGCGCCGCTAGTGGCCATTACGGCGAGTGTGTAACCCTTTCACTTTGCCTGTTGGCGTCACATAGCATGTGATCTTATTATGAGCTGGCAGCTCACCAACAATCCCTCACACGTTACCCGAGGGCATCAAGTTTGCCGGAATGAGACGCAAACGTGTTAAGGGCTCTATTTCTTTGTTAGACACAACATTATTGAGTTTCAACCGACGATGATGTCAAGAAAATCATAGGGGATATTATTAGTTGTAAACAGAATCATTCAATAGTACAAGTTGCGAAACTGTGCTGCGAAGTTCGGACACGCAGTTGACCCAAATTTTCGGAAGTTAGCCGACGCTTGCGCCACCTGGTAGCGCAACACAAAACACAAATAATGCGTTTAATGGTGGGTGTACGGATCAACAGGTAGCGCAAAAATATGCTCACTGCTAAATCCCTTTGATCTTGCGAAAGTAACGACACTCTCTTCCATGCGTGCGTTTTCTCCTCGATTCTCCTGGCCCGTTTGCCGTACGCGCGGCGCCATTTTTCGCCGACGCTCCCGCGGGCGCGCCGCAGAATTCAAAGCAGGCTTTTTATTTGCAGCAGCTTACGCGCCACAGTAGTGGAGAAATTTTTTAAAAGGGTGATAATAAAATTAAGAACACCAAGGCAACCGTTTATTAAAGGATTAAGTTCTTCCAAAGGTCGTATATGTGGGGCATGCTAATTCAATAACAGTTTTTATGGGGAGTTCTACAATGCGGATGTTTTTATGCTGCACGATAACATGCTGTACGTTTGCATCTGATGTACTTCCGCGTGTGGCATGTCTGTATGTGTTTGGATTTTTTTTTTTTCGTGCTTGTGCGTCAGTATACGACAGGTACTTACAGCATTACATATTGCAATGACTTCGTGGATGGTGGATCATTTAGCCATGTGTTCATCTTCTCGGCATCAAAGTAGCTTTGCGCAGTGGTCTCCAAACTGAAGAATGCCTTTGAGTAATGTCCATACGATTAAGTGCGCCGGCAGTGACTAATCTACCACACTAATGGAAACATAAGAAAAAAATTAGTACTCTGTTTTCACGTTTTTGTCAAATAAACTGGCGATCGGGTTACATGTGAGAGGAGAAACTCTGAACTAGGAATGTCATCATAATCTGTGCATCGATAGTGACCAAAAAATCCTATCTGGACTGACTGATCCCGTTCAGAAGTACCTATGTGACACTGGTATAAAAGATAATATAGTTTATTACTGAGGAATGGAACACATGCTAATGTACGCATGACCAAAGCGATCACGGCCACGGTCTCCTAGAAGATGGCTCACTTGCTATTACCGTGCTATAGCTTTTTTTTCGTTGCGCCTCTGTATTTCTTTATTTTTTCGATGGACTGCATCTCTTTCAAGATTTTTGTGTGTTAATTCCTACCTCCAAATTATACAAACAACAAAATAAATACCCTTATGGAAACGAGTGGCAATTAGTGTCGTCTCTAGTCATTCATTCATTTGTTTTCTCCAACAAACGTTCTCGTGAACGAATCCTAACCGTCACAAAAAGCGCGATCGAGAAGCTGTGTCACCCCATGTAATGGTTCGTAGCAAGAGTAGACTACAGTCGTGCATTTTCAATGATGTGTGCCAACGTGCGTGCGAGGTCAAGAAGTATGAGCTGACTATTTTTATTTATTTATTTATTTATTTATTTAGGCATACTGCAGACCAGCGCATTTTGGTCCATGCAAAAGGGGCATTAAAACATCAAGTGATTCATAACAGCAAAAAAAAAAAAAACATGTATTCATACGCTATCAGAGGTCACATGTCTGTGAAACAGCAACAAAATTTATAACACGTTTGAACACACTAATCACCAATTAGATAACGTTCCAGCGGCGTAGCTAAATTGTCAGCCGAAAAAAATCTTAAGGGGCAGGGAATTGCATTCATCAACTGTTCTGGGAAAATAACTGTATTTGTAAGCATTAGTTCGTACAAATATGGGTGCCAAGGATCGATCGTGTTTACGGAGAGCATGGAATAACTGGCTGAATGCAACAAGGTACAGTTAAGGCAACTTTCCCTGACATAATTTTGTATAAAAACGTGAAACGATTCAAATTTCTTCTTGTTTCTAACAAAGGAATTCGTCATATTGATGGCAACTCCACTTTAATGTAAACATTCAACAGAAGTCTGTCTGTTTGGGTATGAAACTGGGAAATGATTTAGACTCCAACCAAAAGTTTTGAAGAAACCCGAGGTTTCGGAACCGACTTGGTTCGTTCCTCAGGGGCGCTTGCGGCCTGAATGTTGAATGTCCAACGAGACGGAATGTCCAATAGTGGACATTTCGTCTCGATGGACATTCTGTCTCAGTTGGACATTCAGGCTCGTTGGACATGACGTTTCGGAACCGACTTGGTTCGTTCCTCAGGGGCGCTTGCGGCCTGAATGTTGAATGTCCAACGAGACGGAATGTCCAATAGTGGACATTTCGTCTCGATGGACATTCTGTCTCGGTTGGACATCCAGGCTCGTTGGACATTCCGTCTCGATGGACATTCCGTCTCGGTTGGACATTCGGGCTCATTGGACATTGAGGCTCGTTGGACATTCAGTCTCAGTTGGACATTCCGTCTCGTTGGACAATCGGTCTCGTTCGGAAAACGAAACTCCCCAGTATTAGGAATGAAAATGACATTTGTATTTTTTTAATTGCAGATCACTTTAATGAGCCGGGATGTCACTGCATTATATAGTCAACAGCACGTGGCACCTCTATTGTAGTCCACAACATGTGCCAGCACATGCCGCTCTCGCAAAACTAGGAATGCAGCAAGAAATGCAGCTGAGTATGTGAGACCACAGCATTTGTGAACGCGAACGTTGCAGCAACAAGAACTGGTGCTCGAATACGCCGCTTTCAGTGACCGGAATGCAAAAATGCAGGCCGAAACGGGATCAGACAAGATGAGTTTACGTTCGCGTGTACTCAATGCCAGTAATGTTTAATTATTTATTGAAAATGCCTTACATGCCCATTAAAAGGCATTGAGTAAGGGGAGCATTAGTGAATGCAGTGCAAAAAATACAGACAAAAAGTAAAAAACAAAGAAACAAACAAAGAAAACAAATAAATAGCAAGGTGCAACAAAGTTATGTAATAGTAAAATGTAACGAAGTCAGGTTATCTCAAAAAGTTTCACGATTAGAGATGGAATTAATGCTATTTGGAAGGCCGTTTCAATGTGCTATGGCTCGGGGTAATGGTGATAAGGTAAATTCCTGTGAGTGAAAATGAACGCGCATGAAACAACGAGCGTTGTGAATGCATCGAAATGTGTGCAGAGGAAGCTGAAGGAGCAAACAGCGGGATTTATTACTTGTTATATACCTATTAAATGAACATAAAATGGAATTGACGTGGCGTTGATCTAGTGACATAAATGCAAAGCTTTGTTTCATTAGGGCGATGCTTGAACGATGGCCGTGGTTACCAGGAATGAATCTCGCTGTCCTATTCAGGACGGCTTCCAACATACGCACAAGGTAGTCTTGTTATGGTGACATGTTGATGATGCATACTGCAATTGTGGGCGAACATAAGTTAGATAGGATAATGCGCGTACGTTAGAATGAGCGTTGCGCAAGTTTCTACGAAGATAGCCGAGACACTGGGAGGTTTTTGAAGATACAGATGCTATGTGCGTGGTCCAAGATGAATTTCATGAAAGGTGAACGCCAAGATATTTGTACAATGGTGTGACTGAAACAAGAGTACTCTTAATAGTACAGAGAAAGGGTGGGTTAGTGCGCTTTTTAGTCAACGAGAGTAATTCACGTTTAGAGGCGTATGGTGGACGCTTCCAAGGAAAAAAAAAAAAAACATGCTTCAGCTTGCCATCATCATCATTCCAGTCGTTGAGAGTGGCTACCCTTTCAAACATTTCCAGCCAATTCTGGGCGTCTTCCAATGGTGATCCATAAAATTTCGGCGGCTCTCGTGGCTACTGGAACACAATTGGTGTCGTGGTTGTGTTGGTAGTGTTCATTCCTGCAGTCTTCGTCATCATCTTGATTGGGAGAGCGCCGAACTCCGCAGGTACGTTTTACAAGCGGCGGCTTGCTCGCTGCGCAGTGGCGCCGTCAACTTCAAACACGGGATGCGGACCGCTGCTTCTGCTTGCCGGAGGTGTCCTAAGCATGGGACTCCAGCACTTCCACCAGATGTCACGTAGTGTTGGAACTTGTACCGCAGGAACTCGAAGGCACTGTGGGGCAACCACTTTATTTGGCAAAACTCAGGCCCTAGATGGTCGTCGGCAATATCCAAAGGACGCAGCCGCCGCACCGGCGTGTCGCACGAAAGCACACTCCTGGCTCGCCGCTACACACACCCCACTGATTCTGCCCCCGCAGTCAGCCGACTTGCACCCATTATCAATACGACAACAGAATGAGACGCGCTACCATCTTTCTCACGTGATGATACCGGGTGCCTACTTTGGCACATATAAAGACAATTGACACAAATGATAACCGTGCACTTCCACTGCTACAAACCAAAAACTTCAGGTGGCAATAAAGTTACACCTATCATTTTTATTTCCATCGCTTGCTGTGTCGACCTCAATTCAAGCAGAACCCTCTTTGTAAGTCTCCATGTTTCTGCTCTATAGCTAAGTACTGGCAAGATGCAGCTCTTATATACTTTCTTCTTGAGGTATAGTAGCAATCTACCTGTGAGAATGCTCGCCAAATGTGCTCCACTACAATCTTATTTTTCTATTTGTTTTGATCTCATGGTTCGGCTCCGCACTTAATACCTGTTCTAAGTAGACGTAGTCTCTTACAATTCCAAGTCCGCTGTTACTTATCTTTAAGCACTGTTCTCTTCAGAAGTTGTTGTACATTACTTTCGTTTTCTGCATCCTTTCTGCTCTCTTTGTCTAACTCCATAATCATGAGTTGCAATCCGTCTCCTGAGTTACTCGGCAAAGCAATGTCATCAACAAAGCACAGGTTACTATGGTACTCTTCATTATCTCTATTCTGCAACTTTTCCCGCTCTAGGCCGCTGAAAACCTCTTGTAAGCACGCGGAAAATAGCATTGGCAAGATTTTATCCCGCTGCCTTTTACACCTTTCATGATTGGTATTTTGTTGCTTTTTTATAGAGCATCATGGTGGTGGTTGATCCCATGTATATTTCTTCCAGTATGTTTATATATACTTGGTCGACGCCTTGATTCTGCAGTGTCTGCACGACTGCTTATATATCTACTGAATCAAACGCCTTCTCGTAATCTATGAAGGCTATGCATAACGGTTGGTTGTATTCTGAGAATTTTCCTATTACTTGATTGATGGTATCAGTGGGGTTGATTCGTGAGTAGTCTGTTCGAAATCCGGCTTGTTCCTTTTTTGATTAAATTCTAACGATGTCTGAATTTTAGCGATTACCTTTCTAAATACCTTGCATACGACGGAGATCAAGCTGATCAGCCTGTAATTCTTCAATTACTTGTCCTCTGTTTTCTTATGTATTAAGTGATAGTAGCATTTTTCCAATATTTTGGTACTCCTCCCATCAGGAGACACTTCCTAAGCAGGGTGACTAGTTTTTCTAGCACAATCTGTTCTCTGTTTTTAGGCAGACTTGATGTTACCTGGTCCTCACCAGCAGCTTTGCCTCTTTGCATTTCCTTTAAGGCTCTTCCGAATTCTTCTATCATTACTGGTGGGATGCCTCCTTGAATATTGCTAGTTCTTATATTAGGGTGTGGTTGCGCAGACTACTGTATAGATCTCTGTAAAACGCCTCTGCTATTTTAGTTATCGTATTCATATTAGTAGTTACTTTGCCTTCCTTGTTCCTTAGTGCATACATCTGGCGTTTGCCTACCCCAAGTGTCCTTATCCCTGCTTTGACGCTTCCTCCGTTCTCCAGAGCATGTTCAATTTTCTCCATGTTATACCTTTTCGCATCGGATACCTTACGCCTATTAATCAACTTCGTAACCTCTGCAATTCTATTTTGTCTATTATATTTGAGGCCTTCATGCTTACACGTTTCTTAATGAGGTTCTTCGTCTCGTGGGACAGCTTACTTGTGTCCTGTCTAGGTACCTACCGTACCTCTAACTTCAACTTCACACTCTGTGATGATACTCGTCAGATTATCATTCATATCGTCAACGCTACAGCTGATTTTCACGATAAGAGCCGAGTACCTGTTGTGAAGCGAGACTCTGGATTCCTATACTTTCTCTCTCAGTGCTAGCTCACTAATTGGCTTCTTGCGTATCAGTTTAGTCGTTCCTTCTTCAAGTCTAGCCGAATTCGAGACCGTACCAGTCTATAATCACTGCATCGTACTTTGCCAAGCATTTCCACATCCTGCACAATGCTTGAGCGTGCACTCAGTATAAAGTCTATTTCGTTCTTACTGTCGCCATTAGGGCTCTTCCATGTCCACTTATGGTTCTCTCGTTTTCGGTGAAAATATCCAAAATCAGAAAATATTATGTTCTGCGAATTCCACTAATAGCTAACCTCTGAAATTTCTAGTACCGATGTCATATTCTCCTACTGCCTGGTCTCAATTTTACTTTTTCCCTACCTTGGCATTAAAGTCGGCCAATAGTATAGTATACTGCGCTTCTACCTTATTCATTACCAATTTCCCGTCTTCATAAAATCTTTCAACTGACGCGTCATCATGCTAGCTATATATCTGCGGATAAATAACCGCACGCCCAGTTTCCTTATGTCAACCAGTCCACGATAGCAAAGAACGTGCCCATTCTAGAACATTATAGGCCTCATCTGTCCTAACCTCACTGAGCCCTATTACATCCCATTTAACTGCCTCTAGGTCCTCGAACAGTACAGCTAGACTTGCCTTACTAGATAAGGTTCTAGCGTTAAACATAGCAAGTTCAAGTTCCAATGGCGGCCTGTCCGGACCCAGAGATTCTTAGCACCCTCTGCTTCGTTGCAGATCTGACCGCTGCCGTTGTCAGCTGCTTCGCAGCCACTGGGGATTGAGGGCCGCGAGTTGATTGACGTATGCATGTGTGGGGTAGTGGCTAGCTATTTCACCAGATGGCCAATCTTTGTCTGATGAGGGAGTGCGTTACCGGTGGTGGTCACCGATGAGGCCGCACCCTAGGTCTCTTAATGCAGTTCCATCACCACGCGGATTTTTTTTATCCGGCTGGGAACTGCGCGGCACCGGGATTCGAACCAAAAACCTTTTGCACGTGAGGCGGATGCTCTAACCACTACGCCATCAGTGCTAAGTGATTCCAAAAAATAAACCAGACGTAAGGTCTCGGTCATGAAAACAAATGATTGGTTATGGCCGCTAGACATATTGCACTAAGAACAATGAAAAATTGCAATACCTTTTATGTAACAAGTTTCATTTTCTGATAGAATGGTATAGCATCATACTGTCTCTCCTTCTTGAACTCGTACATCCACACATTACATATATCAAAAGATTAAATTTGATGCAAAATAACTATGAACTAGACTTCTCACAACGCCACATCGGGAATAAACAAACATACATGTCTACCTGCTGCTACTGTAAACAGCTGGTGCATCAGGTGTTTGATCGTGTGACTGAATTCAGAAAGAAAAAGTACTACTGAAAGCCAACAGGCAGCGAACGAAAAGTGTGAAGCTTTCACACTCGACAGTTGAGGTGTATTTTAAAGAAACGCACACCTGTGGTTGGAGACACGAATTCAATCGCTTCACCTCGCCTTCCTTCCAACTTCGAGGCCATGCTCTGCGTTCTGCTCTATTATTGCCCCACATCGCACGGTGATTCCCATGAACTTCACGCATGCAGCAAGACCGTCGTTAACATTGTGGTGTCTACATCCACTGGAAGCCCTAATAACCATCCCCGGAATGCAAAAGAAGAAAAATTTGTCAAATTTGGCGCTAAAACAAACAACAATACTGTTTCTGCATGAGAAACCCTGTGGACGCATTCACATTTACACGGATGGGTCGGTCACTTCAACAAGTTCAACAGGCGCAGTGGTAATTCCGGAGAAATCCATCACTATAAAGTTCAGGACCTCACATCTGTCCTCATCCACGGCGGCAGAACTCGCCGCCATTCGTGCCACTCTGGAGTTCCTAGTTGAAGCACCACAGCAGACATGGTAAATCTTCTCCGACTCCAAAGCAGCCCTCCAGGGCATTGCCTCGCCATATCGTCAAGGACCAAACGAACAACTAATTGCTGAAATACGACTGCTTCATCACCGGGCTATAGAGAAACAACATGACATAGCGTATCAATGGATACCAGGCCACTGCCGCATTGATGGAAACGACCGTGCAGATGAGGCAGCCCGATCTGCTCATGATGATGCCTCTTGTGCAGCTATACCATTATCAAGAACGGACGCAACTGCAAGGCTTCGATCACTTGCACGAGAACTGACACTTGTTCAGTGGAATTTACGGGCTTTCACCAACCTCCGCCTTCATAATTTGGACCCACACTCCCAGCTCCGTCTTTCATCAGGAATAACCAGAGCTGAAGAGACACTTTTGTGCCGTCTGTGGATTGGGGTGGCCTTTACGAATGCTTATTCGTTTCGAATCGGAATGGCCGTAGCTGTAGCTGCGCAGAGACTTTCTTCCATTTCCTCTGCGAGTGTCCTCGCTTCAGTGCGCCAAGAAAATAACTATCGAAAGTTTTAGATAGACTAGACAATCGCCAATTGTCGGAAAAAAGGATATTAGGACACTGGCCGAGGCCATCCTCTGCACGCAAGGCATTGAGAGCGTTGTTGGGCTTTCTGCGGGCAAGTGGTCTTAGAGGCAGACTGTAAGCAGTGTCGTGGATCGTCTGATGACCTTCTTCCCTTTTTTTCCAACGTCGCTTTTCTCTCATATTTTATCCCCCTTACCCCCTTCTCCAGTACAGGGTAGCCAGCCAGTCTGAGAACTATCTAACTTCCCGGTCCTCCCTCTTCCAATTCTCCTCCTCCTGGTTGCCTAAACATACATAGATGGCTTGCACCGACTTCACTGAAACCACCATCTTGGACCATCAGCACGCGGGGACGCATGTGCAGTGTCCCATTAATGCTACTAAATCAACACGTGCATGTTATTTCATATTTCATGCACAAAGACGTTCCAGTCACGTCTTCACATTTAAAACAGCTTGTTGGTCATCAAAGTCACAATAGTGGGGTGGGAGCATGGTCAGAAGCTGCGTCCATGTCGTTACGTGCGACCTATCTGTAGGTTGTGTGACTCTCATGGACCAAAATCATATGACTATGAGGCGCGTGACAATGAGGAGCTCCAACTTGATAATTGGCCATGTACCCAACTAAATTTAGCACATGGTTATTGTTCTGCTGTTTTTTTTTCTTGTCGTAATTACACGCGCTTCAAAATGCTGCCGCTGTGTCCGTGACTCGACCCCACGACTTCCGAAAAAATCATAAATATAGTAAAGTACTTCGGGCAGTACGTAAAAACTTATTGCAAAACAACCGCAGGCCACGGATCCGTGACAGAGGTTACGTGTGACACGACGTGGAACTTGATCGTTCGCCAGCAAAGCACGCCAAAATGCCAAAGAAAAAGAAAAAATGATCACCACAGAGATCGTCAGAGATTCTGGCCGCCAATGACATACTGACCTTCCAGTAGAGTCTCACCGTTTCCGTCTCGTTGCGAATAATGGAAACGACAACGTTTCGTCATAGCGCTCATCATTACGTACTGACGCAAACACTGAGCATTAAAGTGAGTTTGGGCAGTATGTGAAAACACATACTGCCCAAACTTCAAGCTGGGAGTGAAGAGCTGTGACGCAGCCCCGCGAATACGATAGATGACTGCGTAATTGAAGACATGCAGACAATGAATTCCAACAGCTAATTTATCGCACCATCACTGGCAAGCGCAGTAGAATACGGTTTTTCCTCATCCTCCCAGAGTGTAAAGTTGGCGGCGATGGACTCCACTGAGGTCACGGCTGTTGCGAAGACGGTGGCTGAAAGCGGCTGTGAGAAGAAAAAGACGCCCTCGAGCTCTCCATGTTCCGACTGAAGGGGCCCGAGGAAGACCTGAACACTGGTCGAGGTGCGACGAGAACCTCCCGCTCCCGCACGCATCATCGCCACCGCAAGTCCTGCTAGGGTTGTGCAACGCCATGAATGACGGCAGGGACGCACAACCGCAACTTGGTGCGGAAGGACGACTAGGCACGGCCGACCGCAAGCCGCCGCCAAATGGAGCACGTGAGTGACCCCCACTGTTGCGGTCGTAGTGACCGCTAGGCGGGTTGAAGACGGACAGGGGCCTCTTGTAGTAGCGAGGCATCGAGTTGTTGTTGACTCTGCGTCAACACTTGTGCAGATGAGAGGGTGGCGCCGTACGAGACGAAGAAGACGACACCTCGATGCCAAACGGTTTGGCTTGAGGCCTTGGCACAGTGGCGGTCCTCGCCTCGTGTCGCACAGCTCTTCGGAGTCGTTGCTCATCTCGCGTTTTTCCAGCTCCCAGTCCGGCGATAGGGAAGTCATGGTTGCAGCTCCGTGAGGTAGACGAGCAAAGGAAGCCCGAAAGAAAGAGCGGGTTATCCAAAAATATAGGAAGCACGTGCGATTACTGGAGAATCGCGTAGGCAAAACAACTTTGTCAAAATACGATTGTTCACTTCTTCTTCTCCGCTTCTCAAGGCTCTTACACAATGCAGGAGATTGGCAGAGTGTTAGGTGATTTTTTAAAGACGATAGTCTTTCTTGGGGACATTCAACACAAATATTTTGGTCTGTCTGTCTGTCTGTCTGTACATTTGTCTGTTTGTCCACTCTTAACGACACTAGGTACTTAAAACGGCCGACCCTATCTGCAGCGCCCACCAATGTTGCTCTAGGTTTAGCGTTCATACTTGTACAATCATCCATTAAAAAGCACTTATTGCGCATGTCTGGGGCACCATAACAACACGTATATATTCTGCATGTGCGTCTTTTACTAGAAAAGGCATACATAAGTAATTTTAAGGACCATAGCGCTTATCTTGCTGCGCTGACCATGCAACGCTTGCACGAAAAGGTGAGTGTTCCAACGTTTTGCTAAGACGCGATGGTGGTGGCACCTACGCGTTGCCTTGCGTTGAACACCTTATCGCCTCTGAGATAGGCGCGCACACCCGTCGCAGAACCACGCACTTTGTTTTCCAAGAACACTGCCACGTGGCGCTCATATCTCACGTGTGACGTGACTTGATGCGCTCGTTCACCTCCGCTGCACGCTCGAGGCACTCTAACAACGCAGTGCCTCCAAAATACCATTATTCAATTTTCTTGCACAGAACATCAAATAAATTGTTCGCTCTCTTGACACGCAAGACTATCGTCTTTCGACGACATTTGCAGATTACATGCAGATACGGGGCCAATTTTTCGCCGACGCTCCCGTGGGCGCGTTGCAGAATTCAATGGAGGCGGGTTATTTGCAGCAGCTTGTGCGCCACAGTAGTGCTGAAATTCTTTTAAATGGTGATAATAAAATTAAGAACACTGAGGCAACCGTTTATCGATAAATAACGTTCTTCTAAAGGTATATATATAAATGTGGGGAGTGCTAAATAAATAAAAGTTTTTATGGGGAGTTCTCCGATGCGGATGTTTTTCTGCCGTATGATAACATGCTGTACGTTTGCATCTGATGTAGTTCCGCTTCTGGCATGTCCATCTGTGTTCGAATTTCCCTTCGTGCTTGTGCGCCAGTATACAACACAGGTACTTACAGCATCGCACATTGCAATGCCTTCGCGGATGGTGGATCGTTTCGCCATGTGTCACCTTTTCGGCGTGAAAGTGGCTTTGCGCAGTGTTCTCCGAACTGAAGAAGGCCTTTAAGCAGTGTCAATCTGATTAAATTTACCATTCATTTGTTTTCACCAACACACGTTCTCCTAAACGAATCTTTACAGTCAGAAAAAAGCACGATCGAGAAGCTGTGTCACTGCACGTAACTATTCACACCGAAACAGACTACAGTTCTGCCTTTTCGACAATTACCGAGGTGCATGCGATGTGAAGAAGTATGAGCTGATTATTTTTATTTATTTTATTTGTTCATTTAGACATATTGCAGACCGGCATTTTGGTCCAGGCAGGAGAGCATAAGAAACATCAAGCGATTCGTACCAGCAATAAAAGACATGTATCCGTGCACTAACAGAGGTCACATGTCTGTAAAACAGCAACAAAATTTACAACAGATTTCAATATTCTAATCACTAAGTAGATAACGCTCCAGCGGCGTAGCAAAATTGTCAGGTGAAAAACATCTTATGAGGCAGTGAAATGCATTCATAAGATTGTGTTCTGGGAAAATAACTATTTGTAAGCATTAGTGCGTGCAAATATGGGTGCCAAGGAATGATCATGTTTACGGCGGGTATTCCTGGCAGTGGCTGGCTGAACACTACAAGGTACCTTTAGGGCGACTTCCCCTGACATAATTTTGTATTAAAATGCGAAAAATTCGATTTTCTTCTTGTTTCAAACAAAGAAATTCAGAATATTGCCGACAACTTCACTTTGAAGCAACGCGCGAATAGCCGAGAACAAAATCGCAGCATATCCACGAGGTGAATGATGACGAGTGGAGCGAAGCGTGTGAACGGACGGATGCACAGACGAATGGAAGCATGCACGGATGCACGAAAGTATGGACGAACTGATGGACGCTTCATTTCACCCATCATCATTCACTCTGTGGATGTTCTTTGACACCGTTTTTATTGACACCCAATGCAATGCAACTGGCTACTACAACGGCTTCGACGAAACGGGACATATGACCCACGACGAAAGGAGTTTCGCCCCTAAAAGCATGTATGGTGATGAGCAGGCTGAGACAATATTTCTAATGGAGTATTCAGTGATGTTTTGATACGAGCAATAAGAAAGGCGTCTTACCTCAAATAATACACTATTCTTTGTCGGAATCGACTTTTTTTGGCCGATGCTGTGCAGCCACTGCTGCTTGCGCAAGCCATCGCATTTATTTTGGTGTATCATAAAAAAGGCGTAACCATTTTCACTATGTTTGTTGCAGTCATAGGCGCAACAGCACAGCTTAGAGACCGCACAAAGTAAGGAAAACGGAGCGCGCGCTACGTTTGTTACGCAGAGCGTCGGTGCAAAATGGCGCGAGTGAAAAAGAAAAACTCGAGGAAAGCGCAAAATCTACGCGTCGCCAAGGGCAACCGCGAAGGAGAGCAATCATCGTGCAGAAAAAGTGTCAGAGACTGGGAGGAGGCGAAGGCGAGGGGGGTGAAGTGGGAGAAAAGACGTCGAGCGCGCGACGGCGTGTACAGTGGCACGAACGCTGGATGAAAAAGAGCAGGGTGCGCTTTTTCTTCCAGCGGCCATGACAGGGGATGGCGCTACTTTCTTATGATCAACGGGTTTCAGCTAAGGCGACAAGGTGCTGGGACCTGCCCGTCCCTTTGCGTCTTTCACCTTATGGCCTCCAAGACGGGCACGAACGCCTTCCGTCGTTTTCGAAGGTAAAACGTGCCTCGATGCGCTCTGTCGCCTTCGCTGCATGAATCGAGACTGTTTCACATACGAGCGAGCGAGCGGCAGCAGTCACGGCGACGAGCGGCAGGAGGACGCGCGTTCGTTTCACATGTGCCGTTGCTACCGCTGCTGCATGTTCCGCGACGCCTTCCGCTCCGGCGGGCAGTGTTGTCCACGGAAGGCGCCGGTCAACCGCTGTTTTTATTCGTATCTAAAAGCCACGCTCTCCTCCAAGTGTCCTTTCTTTGGCACCCCTGTGCTGCGAGGTTAATCATCCATAGCCGCTCGACTTTAACGCGTCTGTGCACTAATTGAACTAAATGTAACATGATTGTTACAACAAATAAGCAACGTTTGCAGTTGCTTTTTGTTTTGTCCTGCCTTTTCAGCGTATGGTTCTTGTTGCGTGCTCATTTAACTGACCACGGAGAAGCAAAAGGAAGAGTTTGCTGGTATGGTTTTATTAGACAGATGTTCCAGCTAGGTGAATGCTTAAAAACTGCGAGCGTGTTTGAGCAGCACTTTCCATGTTTCTCCGATTCATTGCTCTTGCTTTCAGCGATTTAACTTAGGGACGCGGAACGAGGTTTCTGTCAGCCAGTATATACAACTCGCAAAATTTATACATAAATTTTTGTACCTGTTCGCTCGCGTCAAAATAAGAGTTTTTATAAAACTTCTCAGTGGTAAGCTTCGGCAGTGTTTGAAGTCACCGTTTGGCTCACGCGAACACACCCTTCATTGGGATTTTCAGAATGGTCTACAGTTGCTTTTTGGCACTCGAATTTGTATGCTTCCACCCTAAACAGTAAGCCTCCTATATTTTTCAATGATTCAGTAAAGCACCCCAGGAAGCGTTTCACCAACGGCAGGTAGCATGATATACGTGATACGCTCGTTGTCCCGGTTCTTTGGCTGCTGTATATACACTTTTGCGTGGCGCAGGTTAGGGACTACGCAGCAATTCTTGCTTTAGCTTGAATTGGCGTCCGTAAATGTTGCGGTGGTGATCAGGAAAGCCGAAGTATCACAGCGATTCTTACAATACAACTTTGCAGTCGGCACATAGTGACATTTACTTGGTAGCCTTCGACCGTGTAATTTAGGTGCATGCCCCTAGGCATATGTTGCTGCACTGGTGCCTGAAGTCAACAGCTGTTCTTCGCTATCTACGCAGTGTATGTAGCGTTAGCGACCAAACATCTATTTTCGCCTAGCCAGTCGCGCATTCCTGCACTGAGTGTCACGGATAGCAGCTGGCCAGTGTGGCAGGACATGTCCATAGCCTGGAAACTTGAGCGCTGTGCGGTGAAATTGTTTCTTGCGAGAAAAGCGCCACAGAGGACGCGGACAAGTCAGCCTGGGTTTTAGTGAGAAATCGAGGTGTTGTTGAAGGGGAGAACAAAAATAAAGGACCCTGATGAGTGCCTTATTTCCCCGAACCATGAGTGAGCTTCGCGCCCCTTCTTAGTTGAGTCACATCACAAAATTCCTTATCAGTGAACTGTGTGGAATGCTACTTCTCAAGTCAAATACCATAGTACCCGTCCGAGCTCTCTCGTTCGTGTGAAGCCTTTCATCTATGCACCGCCTCACCAAATCTCATCGTTTGTTAAATCAGCAACAATTGCTGACATAGAAGTATGGCGTGCCATGCGGCTCCTCTATGCGAGAGTGACTTTCGATGAAAACACTAAAAAAGAAAAAAGATAGTAGTAATAATACTATTGAAATAAAAAAGGTACCGCACACGGTTGTCATTTCGGCGAAAGCATCATCGAGAGCCACGGAAAAAACAAAAACAGCTGCACTTCGACTTCACCAGTGAACATGGCCAGTTCAAGCGATGATGTTTACTTTACGGAAGTATGCGACTTCGGCAATTTCTTCCCAAAGAATACTCTTCTTATGCTTCCTGCGGAAATCCTCAATCTCGACGTCCAAAAGAAGAGATTGTTTCACAACTTCTGCAATCAGCGACTTGTTGAAAGCAGCGCGAGACATTTGTGAGCCGGGGGGAGGGAGGATATCCTCTGCTACTCAGTCGGGGCGAGTTCTGTGGAGCCAGTTCCTCACAGCGCGCGCTTCTACTTCTCGACTCCGCGTCGTCGTCACGTGTCAAACGACGTCACTGGTCACGCTGCCGCTTGTGCCGCTAGCGAATTTTGCCAGCTTTGGCGACATTTACAAGGGCGTCTACTCGCCGCCGTAGAAACCTGTTTTGGCCTCGCGCGGCAGCTGTTGCTCCGCTCTTGGAGCAAAATCGCTCACATGTGAAACAGGCTTAACGCAGCACCCCCAAAATACAATTCATCGATGTACTCGCGAAGAACATCAAATAAAAGTTTTGTTCACTCTCTGTAGACGCACTACTATCGTCTTTCGACGACATTTGCAGTAAAGTATGCAGATACGGTGCCAATTTTTTTACGAAATATTGCTTACGGAAAGTCTTGCCCATCGTTTTTTTGGTAGAATTGAGACATTAACAATTTTGTTGTAAAGTGCTCAACAGAAATATTGTTTACGAAATATTTTGTCCATCCTTTTTTATAGAATTGAGATAATAAATTTTTATTGACTTGCTCAACAGAAATATTGTTTACGTGATAATTCTTCCATGGTTCTTTGATAGAAATCAGACAAAAGGCGTCTCTCATAATCATATAGTGGTTTTGGGACGTTAAACCCCAGATATCAATCAATCAAATCAGACAAAAAAGTTTTATTGCAAAGTGCTCAACTGAAATATTTTTTACGATATACTCCCTTAATGGGATTTCCATAAAAATTAATCAATGACATTTTTATTGCAAAATGCTGAACAGAAAACATGTCGACGAAGTATTGAAGCAAGTCATCTATACTAAGTTCATGGCCGTCCAAAACAAATGACAAAGCAATGAAGGTGCTGCAACACTTCAATCTGCAATCTTCGAAATCTGCAAATCTTGGAAGAAACGAAGATTTGCGACGACTACTGAGCGGACTAAAGTTAAAAGTTAGCGTGGCGTTAACGTGTTTGTTCTGCCCTTAGGAGAACGTTTGCTCTCACCCATGTAGGACAGTATATATATATATATATATATACGCTATTGTTTTTTTTATTTGTACCAAACAAGTGGAACGGGGTAGCCGGGAAAAATAACAGTGAGAAAAACCCCTTCGTTTATTTTTCATTTCAATAAAAAAAGCTAACTGAGTATTTTGGAACCATTGATGATCAGTAGAGTCAATTATTCAATCACAGTCCGACAACAGTCATTTTCATAAGTCAACAGTCATTTTCATAAGGGTTGATCTGGCGTTGCACACTGCACCATACGACAGAATATTCGTCATAGATGCCGCTGCAGCGGCAGAAGTCATTGTGGATGGTCCCGTTCTCCAAAACGCGAGACAAGTAGGATTATAGGCATGACTAGACAGCGGCAGTGTTATCCTTGCTCGGATTCTTGATATTGTCTAGAAAACTCCAGTCATCCGTGAAGGAAGAAAAACATCATCGCTGTGAGTCACTATATAAGACTCCGGAAACCCCATCAGTGCCGACGTAGAAAAAGAAGCAATAGAGTTCACTCCAAGAGTTGTGAAGGGCTGCACTGAGGTAGCTGTAATGGCTGCACTGAAACACCAAGCGCTGTTTTGTTAGCTTGTGTTTTCTGCTGTTGATTCCTTCTCGCCGGTATTGTTGAAAATGGTGGTGGCGGCGACGGCACTGGATGAAGTCGAATCATGGAGAGAGCGATCGCACTTGCCTGATTTTGTGGCTCCTCATCCAGCAGTTCCGACTCGGCACACGTCAGTGTTGACATCAGTGCCGGTAAAGACTGGGCCAGGTCTGCCGTGGACTTTGTGCTCTCATCCGAGATGTTAGCAAGTTGAGCATCCGGCTGTCCTTCAGTGATGCTAGCCTTCCTCTTCATTGGACTTCTTACGGCGCTCTCGACAGGTCGATGTTGTCCCTGCACCATCCACTTCTTCAGCCGAAGCTGTGCTTCTATAGAATGCCAAAATTTCGCAAACGTATCCTTAACTTGTAAAGGACATGAGCTGTTGACTTTAAGAACAGGAGGTAGCGAATCTCTGTCAGTGAGCTGTTCCATATCTTGTGTCATGGCGCAGCTCCGTCGTCACTTCGTCGTCATTGTCTTCTAAGGAGACACGATCGCGTGGAACTGCGAGAATGGAAGAAGAACCCTTTAATGAGTGTGGGTAATAACAATACATATTTCATAATATTTGTGTAAAAAGCAAACAAAAGAAATATGGCTAATACATAAACTGCATCTATGTAATGATGGTAATACATAGAATGTCACAAGTGGTGCAGTAGCTTTCGCAATTACTTTGATGTTTCAAATTTTTTTCGCTGATTTGGTTGGTGGCATCGACAGTGACATCACAACTGGCAGCAAGTGTAACTTCACGGAAGCACCTAATAATCATTCAAGCTGGTAGGTTATTGTTACTTTAAGCAAACCAAACGCTGCCATATGCCTCCAACTCGTGTTGCAGCTCCTACAACGGCTCATCGCTCACGCTCCTCCATGTTGGATACAGGCGTTATTAGTGTCTGCTTGAAAAAGGCTAATCGGTAAAGCTTTTTTTTTTGTTGAAGGATAAAGTCAAACAAATACACGTACGTGCTGTTACTGGTGAAACATCGGGGGGCGGGGATGAGGTTGTAGGGGCAAAAGACATATTGTCAGCTGCAAAACTTTGAAGGATTTCCAGCGCATGACAGAGAGTGACGGAAAACTGAATTACTGTGCCATCTACGAGGCTATCAACCATGGCCTCTGGATTAGGTCTTGCATTCAGTGAAATGCTTTAGGATTAGAGTTGCCAGTTTCACTATAAATATGCAGATTGGGGCTTCTTTATTCTACGAGTCACATGTGGGATTTTCCAGTCGCTTGTTTTGGGGCTTATTTCAGATTCCTGTCAGCTAATGTTGTTATTTCAGTGATCATCACTTTCACCAATGGCACATTTGTCGGCGGCTTTCGGGCGCAGTTTGGCTTGGAAGTTGTACACAAGTTGCGGGGAACGAAGAAGCAACGTTAATCAATTAAGAAGCAACGTTAAACTGGATGGAGACCCCTGGAGACAATGTTAAAATTATAGTTGTGCTTTCTTTCATAGTTGCGCATATTTTTGCTGTACAAACTAATTAAAGGATTTTTCATACTTCTTTTCGTATGGCAGTGACGTTCTTTTAGTATATAAAATTAGTTTCAAAAACGGCAAAATTTATTAAAGAGGCACAAAAAAACACACATTTTTTTCACGCATAACAGTAAAGTAGAATTTCATCATGCCGAAAAACGCAATCTTACTGCAACATGGCGGTTGGTAAGTGAGAAAATGTGCGGACAGAAAATGCGGTTGGAGACGCCAACACGAGATTCCTACCGCAAACATCGGGACGTAGTAAATTTTCAAGGCGTCTACTGCGTCTTCGTAACACACTTCTGGTGAGGCCTCACCAATCCAACATCGGCGTGCGGCAGCCTCGCATGCTTGCACTTGACGCTTCGACCTGCGATGCCTGGAAGGTATCGAAATGTTACACTTCCATTTTCTTGATTAGTTTTTTTTTGCAGGCTGGTCGACCCATGCGGGGTTGCACGTGTGGTGATATTTGGGTATGATTGACGTACAGCTGACACGGACACTTAAATAAAGATAACCAAGCATTTATTTAAAACAGTGGCATGGCAACATATTGCAAAAGTTAATTAAAACGAGCAAACACGCTTGATGAAAAGAACAGCTACAAAACAAACGATGCTTGAAAATCGCAGATTGGGGTAAAAACAATGCGGACTGTTAATAAAATAACGAGATGATGGATATCAAAAGAGATACAAAGAAGACTTGAGACAGGTTGGCCTCGCACTTCTGAATTACTACATGCGACGAAGTGCACGCAACACAATTATTCGAAAGCTAGGTAAAATAAAATATAGTTGAAAAGAAAAGAATCACAAGAAAAAGTTCCATACGGACCAGTCCAGCTCGTGGTCCACGCAAGGAAGTTGACGGGGTGCCGCTGGTAGTGACGGGGTGCCGCTGGATATATATAAGGGAAAGAGGTGTATACCTAAGGGTTCGTTTTCTCATTTTTCCGTGTTTTGACACAATAATAATGAGATCTGTTTAACTAAATTATTGTCAGTTAGATCTCATTATATTGTGTCAGAACACTGAATAACGAGCCCTTAGGTAGTATACACTTCTTTCCCTTATATATATATATATATATATATATATATATATATATATGTATGTATATATATATATATATATATATATATATGTGTGTGTGTGTGTGTATGTGTGTGTGTGGGTGTGTGGGTGTGTGTGTTTACTCTGTACATATACAAGGTATATTTCTCAAAACAAAATTCACCAACGTCTGCCTACACTTTTGACACTTGATAAAAGAAGTACACCTATATAAACTAAACATCGTCATAAATTTTCTCCCTAGCAACAGCGTTACGCAACTATAATAATAAGCAAGCAGCACAATTTAAGCTGTCGATACAAAATGAGAACTGGTTCATGTGAATTTACGCAGAGTAACAGACGGGCTATGTATACAACTGGCACTCTTTAATATGTTTAAGATAACCTCTTTCGCGTAGAGTTCTTGACTAGGGGGTACAAGCGTTCCTTAAGCTCGGCTCACTGGCTCGGCCTCCTGGAGCTTGCATAAAAAATCAAGGTGAGCGTGAAAGCACGCGTTTAAAACAAAGTCGTTCAGAAAGCATTATCATTATTTTCCACAAAACTGGCATGATAAAACTAAGTCGCCACCGATATAAATATTGTGACAGCATTACTTATAATAGGGTTTCTTATGAAACAATTAAGCGCATATGGACTTATATGTGCAATGCTCTGGATATAGAAACTGCCGACAAAATAAGCACATGATTTATTTGCGCGTTTGATACTTTCCTCTTTGTAGTTTGCAGTAGCCCCATTGATGTAGTGCAGCTGAAAGTGCTTGCTGCTGGAGAGAAAAATTAGGATATTTACTCATGTACCATTGCACTTAGCAGGTGTGCATAGACTGATAAATGCTCTGAAACGCAATAAACGCGCAAAAATCGAGCAAATACACGCTTTCGCGGGCTACTCGCGCGCGCTCCCGATGGAGACGCTCCTGATATCTCCAGTACCATGCGACTCCAGTGCCGCCACTACTGCCACCCGCTGGAAAATCAGCCGAGATACGGCGTGGCCACCTTGTTCATTCCACTGCCCCCTTCTGGTATACTGTTCTGTGGTCGAACGTTAGAGGTCAGTGGGCGATACGCATGTCTGCCTTTTTGGTATCGACAATAGCGGCGCTACTGACACCCGGTTAACAAGGCTAAAAAAATATGGTCTTTACAGGCATTTGCAAAAAGTCGCAGAACAAATTAGCAATTATCCTGACAAAACATCAGGTTATTTTCATTTCATTTTATTTATTTTGCCCTCAATCACACATAGCTTTACAGAGGAGAGTGGGGTACAAAAAATAAACTATAAACAAGAGCAAACATAGTAACATCAAAATAATGAAGATTACAAGACATAAAAATTCGATGTTAGGCAATACACTGAATGTATGTGTAAGTATCATCAGAAACATGTGGGAAACAGAGCACAATAATATATATGTACAATATACACTTCACGCGTCATCACGTAAGTACTCCTGTATTGTAGAATGATTTGACATTGAAACCATGTCCGAGGGAAGGTGGTTCCAGTCGTTGGATGCGCATGGGACGAAGGAATGAAGGAAAGTGTTAGTGCGGCAGCTAATGAAGTATCATATTATACCGGCTGATAATTGTTGGATTTTCAATTGAGAAAACGTTACTTTTTGAAAAAAATGCATACCAATTTCGCAAGTGGTGGGCGCACTTTTGATGGCCACATTTTTCTACATATGCCGGCGCCAGGTGCTCTTCCAATACACTAACCGTGTATTAAGGCATCTCATGTAGACACGTCAAGTGACGCCCAAAGGACGGCTCTATGCTCTCCCATTGTAGAGCACCTCGTACGCTAAATCGTCATTAACTACTGCAAGACACAAAAAGCTTTTTTGTAGTGAAATTTCAAAGCTGTCGTGCAATGTAACGACACCTTCGGGACGGCTCTCTGCTCTCTCACATAGAACACTTTCTTCCGTACAGTATATATAGTATCTGGTACTTTTAATTGTTAAATCCCATCCTCCATGCATTCTCGAAACAATTTTGTGACGTCGTTTTCGAAAGGCATAGAGGAAGGAATCCTTTCTACATCATGTTAAATGGAGAGCCGACGAAGGTGGTCCGCGGCACAGGGTGTGGCCTTACCAAGAACCACTACCACCACCACCACTTCCGCGGCTTTCTCGCCTCACGCCACTGAAGCACGGCCATTGGTGGAGACGCGCGCCGCCCATGCTAATTGAACCCTGTCGTTGGTGTATTTATTGATCCCCTGAACTTTTGAGTTCGAGAGTAGTTTACTCGCGACAGCCCTATTGTTCTCTGGTCTACTGCACTATCTGCCTGTTTCCTAATGATACATCGGTATACCGGTCACAGCAGCTGAATTTCATTGAAAAGAAAGTGCTAAAGACCCATGTGCTGCGGTCCCTTCCGTTGGCAAGCTGTCGTTTTATTCAATTTTTTGTATTCACATTTACATTACGCTTACTACCAGAGTTATTCGATTCCCCATAGGCTCCATGTGTTGACATCTGGACACGTCACTGGCCCTCCTTTCGGGAGTGAGTAAAGCCCCTTGATTTTGGGAAAGTACCGCCATCTACTGTATTCGCCGCCACGCGGACTCGCTCGCTGGATTTCGTGCCGGCCGGTTGTGCCCCCGCGATCTCCGACGACAGCGCAGCTCTGGCCGACTGGCTCACCCTACGCCATTTCCTGACGCCGACGAGAGCTTTCGATGAGTTGTGCACCGTCTTCGGACTCTTGCAACCGTGTCCATCCATCTTTCCTATGTTCTCCTTACTTCCGTATATTTGGCTGTCCCTGCCACTCTCTCTATCTTTATACCTTTACTTCCTTCCTATCCTTTTAATTCCTCTTTACCCCCAGCCCTCGTGAGCTGCCTTTAAGGTGACCTCCCCCTGAGAAACAGTTATGGGGCTCCCTTGTATCTTCTTTTCATTTAAAGAGCCCCTCAACCGGTTTGTCAATTTTGAGTTGATAAGCGCAATTCGTAGATTAGACGTTTCATGATCACCTCTGCCAAAATTTGCAAAGCTACGCGCCGCGGAAATCGGTCAAATTTCAAGATGAACGCTGCTACCCCTTCCTTTTGCGGGCGCGTTCCCAGAGAATTTGGGCATGACGTGCGCGTATGAACGGCCCTGCGCACAGGCAATGCAGTGACGTTGGTCCTCTACGTAGACGACTATGCTCTGACGTTACCAACAGTGGCACATGACATGGCGAAAATATTCAACACGACATGCGTCGTTTATGTATTTGTTACTTGAAGAGAATAATATATCTCTAGATAAATAATGAGACGCAATAAGGGAATGGGAGCGTACGTTTTTTTTTCGCCAATTGCAACGAGATGCGGGGCCAATGTGCCAGCGTTTTTCATGCGTTCGTTTCTCCGATGTCAGTGCATCGAGCCCACGACAGCTGTAGAACGCTCCTACGCGTTCGCGCACTCATTGTGCTCATCTATTCCATCACCTCCTCTGTCTATTCTACCACATCTAAGCCAGCGTTTCCAAACCATCCGACACAAACAGGCAGTGAACCTTAAAACAACAGTGGTTTAAAAAAAAACGACGCATCACATGCACGCGGGTTTGGTTTGTTCGAGCACGTCATGCGCACGTGACCTATTGGTAAGATGCCGGAGAGGGTAGGGAAGAGATTTGGCTTGCGAAGTCTATGTGGAAGAGCGGCAAGGGTTTCGAACTCACCTCTCGTCCTTGTTGCGCGCCGCTTCAAAGAAACAGTTTTCTCGGGTCCTAATGAACCGATTCAAAAACATTTTGAGGCAAAAGGTTCCTCATCGGACCCCTAACAACTTGTACAGTCTAACTAAAATTTGGTATGGGGCCTGGTGAGTGGCCCTTTAAGAATCACTCCCCCCCACGCCACGCGCTTGACCTCCTCTCTCCCTCCTTGCCACACTTCACGTCCTCTTGGTTTCTGAAATTTTTTCAGCACATTTATTGGTCTCCTTCACGGTTGCCCATGGAGATGTGTGGATCTTGCACTTTGCTTGTGTTTTTCTTTTTCGCTCCCGCTATTTTTCGCCAACGCTCTGCGCAACAAACGTAGCGCGCGCTTTGTTTTCTGTGCTTTGTGCGGACACTAAGCCATGCTGTTGCGCCTATGACTGCAACAACAACAGTTAAAATGGTTACGCACCATTTATGATAACCCTATAGGGTAAATGCGATGGCTTGCGCAAGCAGCAGTAGCTGCACAACATCGGGCGAAAAAACCATTCCGACAAAAAACAGGGTACTTTGCAAGGTAAGGTGCCTTTCTAATTGCTCGTATCAAAACATCACAGAATAATGCGTTTCAAATATTTTCTCGACCTGCTCATCAACATACGTAATTTTTAGGGGTGAAGCCTCTTACGCCTTGGGTTGCATGTCCTCTGTCATCGTAGTTGCGTAGTAGCCAGTTGCATTGCATTGGATGTCAATAAAACGGTGTCACAGCATATCCACGAGGTGAATGATGATGAGTGGGACGAAGCGCCCGTCAGTCCATCCATGCTTCTGTGCGTCTGTGTGTGCATCCATTCGTCGGTTCATCCCTGCTTCCCTGCGTCCATCCATTCATCCCTCCATCCCTGCGTCCATCCGTCCGCACGCTTCGCCCCACTCGTCATCACTATAATCGTGGATGTGCTGTAACTTTTTATCGGCTATTCGTGTGTTGCTTCAAAGTGGAGTTGGGAGATTTTTGGAGACTACCGAAAATTCACAAGCCTGACGTCTCCCTCCGACCGATTGTAGACTTCACTTGCTCCCCATTCCGAGCCCTTTCAAATTTTCTACACCAAATCTTCGCCCCACTAACCCGGAAGACACCAACCCGCGTCCGTGCCGCCAGCCACTTCGTGCAGCTAGCGTCCGATGTGAGCATCGGCGATGACGAGAGCATGGTCTCATTTGACGTCGTTTCATTGTTCACCAACGTGCCAGTTCCCTAAGCTGTCTCCGCTGTCCGTTCTGCGCTTGAGGAGGACGCAAGCCTGAGTGAAAGGACTCATTTGGCGGTTGACAAGCTCAGTCGTCTACTAGAGTTCTGCTTCTCCAGTATGTACATCTCCTACAAAGGAGCTTTTTTCAGGCAGAACAGAGGAACCACGATGGGAGCTTCCATCTCCGTCACGATGGCAAACCTGACCATGGAGTACATAGAAGAGAAAGCACTCAGCTCCTTCTCACCGCAACCCAAACTTTTTCTGCGTTATATGGACGATTGCTTTTAAGTCATTAAAACGTCTGAAGTTGAAAACTTCAGACAACACCCAAATTCCGTGCACTCAGCCATACAATTCACGACCGAGTGTGAAAGCGACCACTGCCTGCCCTTTCTCGACGTCCAGGTGCACGAAAGCGCAACAGCCTCGAGTTCTCCGTTCATAGGAAGCCAACGCACACTGGCCGCTACCTTCAATTCGATTCTTCCCACCCCGCCTGCAACAAGACCTCGGTTGTGACCCCGCTATTCGAGAGATCCAGGAACTTATACCCTAATGACACAGAGCGAAGGAAAGAAGAGGCTCACGTTATTGCTGACCTCAGAAAAAACGGGTACCTAAAAAACTTCACTTGAGCCGCCACCCGCCGCGCAGAGCAACACAGGGTACGAAAACCCTAATCAATCTTAATTGACAGCCCCCCCGAAATGCGTACCGGTTCCATACGTTCAGGGAACCAGCGAGATGTAGGCACGGATCTTCAAGAAGGAAGGGTTTCGCATCACGCACGTGCCTTCGTGTACGCTGGGCCGCCTCCTTCCCCGCCCTAAAGACCGGCCAACAATGGACAGAAGACCCGGTGTCATTTACAAAATTCCGTGCGCCGAGTGCCCCTCGTCGTATATCGGCGAGACGAAAAACCTACCGGAACGACTGAGGCAACACGCAAACGATGTGCGGAAGTTCTACAAAGAGCGCAGCGCAGTCGCCGAACATGCTGAGACGTTGCATCACCAGATAAATTTCAAAGCGACGACCATCCTTGAAAGCGAGCCGAACTGGAGGAGAAGGTTGTTACTCGAATCGTGGCACATACAGAGGACAGATATCAACCGCTCTCTCGGAACCCTTCCCCCAGTGTATACACACAGACTGCGCTTCACGGCAAAACGAGAGTGAGAGAGAGGGGGTTCATTAGCCCCCCCCCCACTCTCTCCGCGACTGCTTTGAAGACGCCGCTGCTACGTAGCCTCCGCAGTCACCCCTGAGGGATTCAGAGCCTGAACGTCCAATGAGACGGAATGTCCAATGGGTCACGCGACGTGTGAGACTGAATGTCTAACGAGCCTGAATGTCCAACCGAGACTGAATGTTCATCGAGACGGAATGTCCAACCAGCCTGAATGTCCAACCGAGACTGAATGTCCATCGAGACCATCGAAAGTTTCGTCTGTCGGCCCAGAGACCATGCACCTGCGGAAAAAGCGCAGGGCGTAGTGTGCCAAATCCCATGCGCCGACCCCCGCTTCGTACGGTGAAGAAACCACGAACTTCCATGAAGGAATGTGGCAGTACAAGAAGGACCTCCGTCAATGCAACCGCGTACAGAGCGCATTGACATAACACTGCGAGCAGTTCGACTACCATACCAGTCCCAATGGTGCGCTGTCGAGCCCTTTGCCTTTTTTGTACGTTTCCTGCATTCCTTCGGATGCATGAAGAGCGCGGAAACAGGTACGAGAAACTTGACCCTGGGAAACGACTGTGCCGCTAAGCTTTTTGCAGTGTAGACTGCATGAACATATTCACGGGTGACGGACCATCGAAAGTGCTTCGGCACTTCAAAGCTCACTATAAATGGAAAGGCATTTGAAAAAAAGAAGAAATACAAAAGCATGGGCGTTGCTATGTTGTATTGGTATGACTGAACTGTAGACATTTTGGGAAATTAGGGAATATCTCTTACTGTGACTCGAGAATTCGAACAAGTCATTAAAGTTTAAACACCCTCCTAATTGCCGAGGCGTATCAGATTTTTTTGACCACATTGAAGCTTGAAGAAATTTGTTTTTGCGAGTGATAAAGCGTCACATACGGCATAAACACTGCGTTTCTACCTCCTTTTTTCGGGAAACCAGGCCGCCACAACTTTCAAGGTACCCTAAATAACGCAACTGCTGTTTAATATGTAGCAAAGGAAATGACAAAATCTGAGGGTCTTTGTTGATGCTACATCTAACACAACAAAATTTGGCGATATGACCGGTGCATAGATATATCGGAAATTTTCAGCGCACAACAATTCCCTCATAATACGCTCACAATCGCCCGTCCTGTCTCTCTCGTTCTTGTGAATAAGTTGTTTAGCGTTCGTAACTTTCCCACTAACCGCATTTATTCATAGAAACAGACAGATAGACAAAGAACTTTATTGGGTTTTGAGAAATTCTACTCCTTTAGAGCGACGTCGCGGGCCGCTCCCACCTAGGAACGAGGAGGCCTAGCCTCACCGCCACATCGTGGGCTCTCTGGACAGCCCGTAGTTGTGGTAGCAACTCTGAATAAGCTATGCAAGCATCCAAATGTAAACTACCATTTTCGTCTAAAATAACACAGTTTTGGACATCGAACTGGAAAGATTACGAGCTATACGAAGGCGTGCTGAACGACGATACAGACGCACAAGATCAATTCACGATCTGAGGCAAGCAAGGTGGCTCCAGAAAAAGATTCAACGACGCATTTACAAGCTGGAGAGTGAACGCGTGAAAACATCCGATGTCATATATCTGGAGAACAGTTCGTGGTCTTCGCTCCTCTCCGCAACAACGGCACCCTTTTAAAGCTTTGGCACTCCATCATGGAAAAACAGAACTCGAGGTGGCTGAAGAATTTTGCACGAAAGTTGCCGGGAATATTATGAACGAGAGCACCGACGCCGTGATCGTTCCTGAGACGCGATTACCAGAAATGGACATTCCATTCACCATGGAAGAACTGGAAGGTGCTTTAATCGCTTCTAAGCGCATGTCATCGCCAGGTCCTGATGGTATTACTTTTAGTGCGTTGGGACACCTTGGACGAAAAGCCAGAAAAGAACTTTTAACATGCTTCAACAACTCCTGGCTCAGCGGCAGTGTTACCCGAGAATGGAAAATAAGTCGATTAATACCACTTTTGAAATCGGGAAAATCACCAATGGACTTGACAGCGTATCGCCCTATTGCCCTCGCAAGCTGCCTCGGAAAAGTGATGGAAAGAATGGTTCTATTTCGTCTCGAGTGGTACTTGGAACGATGCACCAAATACCCTTCTTGCATGGCAGGCTTTCGTCGGGGCCGCTCCTCCATCGACTGTGTTCTTGACTTATCGACATTTGTTCAACAAGAAAAAAGTCGCAAGTGCATATTAGTGGCACTCTTTCTTGACGTGAAGGGTGCATATGATAATGTAGCTCACGATGCCATCCTCACTTCTCTCGCAGCAATGGGCATTGGTAGACGAATGTTTCATTGGATAAAAGATTATATAACTGGCAGGTGTTTCTTTGTGCAAACATATGAGGGCACAACTGCTGAACATTACACCTACTGCGAAGTACCTCAGGGAGGTGTTTTAAGCCCCACATTGTTCAATGTTGCCCTCATTGGTCTGGTGAAGGTCCTGCCAAAGTCGGTGTGCCTATCCATATACGCCGATGATATTTGCCTCTGGAGTGCTGCAGTTACTCGCCCTCGGGTGCGTGCATGAATACAGCGGGCAGCAACCCTCACAAGAGCCTACCTTCAGAAACAAGGCCTAACTATATCAACTGTGAAGTGCGCGTTGATGGCGTTTACACACAAACCAATGACGCCATACCCTGCTTACATCAATGGACAGAGTGTCAAATATGCACGGACGCATCGTTTCCTGGGCATAATAATCGACAGAAGTCTTTCGTGGAGCCCACATTGTGCGTACTTGAAGAAGAGACTGCTATCTATTGTGCATATAATGAAATTCATGTGCGGGAAAGCATGGGGAACTTCTGTGGCCTCCATGCTACAGCTGTACAGGGCCCTATTTCTGGGTCTATTGCGCTACAGCTTGCCGGTACTGACTAACACTTGCACATCCAATACTCAGTCATTGGAGAGTTTGCAGGGTCAGGCACTGCGTATCTGCCTAGGACTGCCCCGATGCGCTTCTACTTATGCCACAATCATGCTTGCCAAAGACCATCCGGCCAGGACATATAGAGTTGTGGATTGCCTCAGAGCGCACATTCGACATGCTAGCCGTGTCCCCGACCACCACTTGGCCCTTCTTCCCTCCAGAAGACCACGTGCTACGTTTTCAGACGTCATAGCCAAGCACCTAAACAGCATTTCATCAGGATATACGCCAGTTGCGAGAATGGCATGTCATTTGTGGTGCCTCGACCGCCGCAAGTACGTCTAGAAATTCCGGGAATCAAAAAGAAAAGCAATCACTCCAGAGTAGCATTGAAGCAAGCAACACTGCTATTATTACATGAGTTGTACTTAGACCGAACGCAGATATACACTGATGGGTCCGTCTCGTCCAGCAGCTCATCAGGTGCCGCTGTAATTCCGGCTGCAGCAATGACAATCAAGTTTAAGTTGTCGCATATGACTACATCTACGGCATCAGAGCTTGCTGCTATAACGGCTGCTTTACAATATCTCGTTCAAGAACGTCCAGGAAAATGGGTCAGATTCTGTGATTCGAAGGCAGCGCTTCAGAATTTGCAGTCTGACATGCGTAGGAGGAGTCATGACCAATTGGTACAAGAAATAAGGCATTGCCATCATGAAGCTCTAGCACGAGGGCATGATATTATGTATCAATGGCTGCCTGGACATATCGGTATTACCGGAAATCAATTAGCCGATGATGCAGTCCGCTCAGCCCATGAAGGAACCCGTGTAGTCCCGATTCTTCTATCAAGGAATGATGCAGCAAGACAACTTTACCTGTTGGCTCGAGATCTCACACGCACGTTCTGGTCGTCTACCAGCTTCCAAAGGTGTCAATTTTATGAACTGGATCCTTCGCTCAAACTAAAGCTACCATCACAACTTTTCCGCTCCGATGCGACACTGTTATGCCGCCTTTGGTTGGGTGTTGCATTTACAAAGGTGTACTCCTTTCGCATTGGTATGGCAGACACTCCTACATGCGACTACTGCGGAGCTGAAGAGACCATCGAACACGTCCTGTGCAGCTGCGCTTGCTACGACACACAGCGATGCCAGCTCCGGATGGTTTTGAATCAACTTGACCCCGGACCATTTTGTGTGCAGAAGATACTAGGACCTTGGGCATCTGCCTCAGTTGCGCAGAAAGCAACTAAAGTACTGCTAATTTATCTAAAGTCAACCAACCTGAGCGACCGCCTGTAGACTGTGTGTGCTCCCCGAGTGTGCTCGTGATTGTGTGTATCTTCTCATCTCTCTGCAACCTCTTTTCTCCCTTTTATCCCTTCCCCAGTGCAGGGTAGCAAACCGGATGTGCGTCTGGTTAACCTCTCTGCCTTTCCTTGCATCTTTATCTCTCTCTCTGAATATCGTAAGGCAGAGTCCCAATCTTCTGTGAGCCGACTTGGGCCCGGTCCGGAGCATTCTTAACGTGTATATGTATATATATATATATATATATATATATATATATATATATATATATATATATATATATATATGTATATATATGGATAAATCATCTATAAATATATATATATATATATATATATATATATATATATATATATATATCTATATATATATATATATGGATAAATCATTTATAAAGGACGTGTCTTATTTCGATTTATTCTCTCAACTATTTCTTCGTTGAGCAGGTGTCTACAATATTAGGAATAACTGAGTTGATTTATTGGAAGTTAGCTGCGCTCAGAAAGCTGTGAGATGAAAAAAAATACCATGTCAAACGCACGCAGAAGCAGGAGGCTGTAAGTAGAGAGGGACGAGGAAGGGAATCTGAACCCCTTACACCACGAAATGTTTTCGTATTTTAACGTTTCTAGTGTATACTAATATATATATATATATATATATATATATATATATATATATATATATATATATATATATATTTTTCATATCACAGCTTTCTGAGCGCAGATAACTTCCAATAAATCAACTCAGTTATTCTTAATATTGTAGACACCTGCTCAACGAAGAAATAGTTGAGAGAATAAATCAAAATAAGACACGTACTTTATGAATAATTTTCGTTCTCTCACAAGGACTTTTATGCAGCACAAATCCAAAAGATTGACATGTCATACTTCAAGGATTATGACATCATGTGTTAGACATGAATGATGGGCAGGTACAAAGAAATCTGCATCAAAAACTCCCAGTCATTTCCCGGAGGGTGAACATGGTTATGTGCGAATGCTCGGGGTGATGCTATATGAGGGGGAGTAAAGTTAAAATCCGTTGGCATTCGCCAGTGAGTTAACGTAAACTCCCCCGTGTGATCACATTGCGATTCCCAGGAACCATGAGACCCTCCCAGGAAGTCTCGATGAGTTTACGCGTGTATGTGAGACTAAATTCGCACTATAATGATGTTTATGTTCGCGGCCCGCTTCGCCCGCTTGCGCTCGGCATCACAGGCCCTTCGCCGCACTGCCTTGTCTTCAACCGGCGCGACATCTGCAACGACGCGTGCAATGCTCGCATTCGATTGCGTTGTACTAGTTGTTGGAGGTATCGCAATCGAGGTTGATGCCTGCGTTGGATCCATACCTATGACGACTTGCCGATCTCGAGGAAGTTATGGCTGCGCGGGCGCGCGCAGCCACAGAGCAGAGGGCGGAGCGCGCGCAATCACGTGGTGTGTGACGTCGCTGCGTCGTTGCTACAGACGCTCTTCTCCACTCCTCGCGCCGTTGCTAGGGGAGAGGAGGAGGCACATTGCGGACGGCGGATTCAGGATCGCTTATGGTGCTTTAGGGTCGCTTATGCGCACCGGAGAAGCCGGAAAAGTGCACCAGAAAAGCCGAAGCGCATCGCAGTTCCTGCGCGCGGCGCGTGGCCCTTTCAGTACTATTCGACTGCAGCGCCGCCGCTACGGGCAACGCGGAAAGTGTCAGGCGGCGAGGCGTGGTCACGCCACTTAACACTTCTAGTACACTCTAACCAGAGCCTCTACTGGTTCGATTGCTTCAGCAGTGAAGTTCCTAAAACTTCGAAAAGTAGCGATGTACGTGGTTATTCATGCGCCGTTGTTTTTTTCCTCCTCCGGGGGGGGGGGGGGGGGACTCGGTCACTAGATTTCGTGCCGACCGGTTGTGACCCCGCGATCTCCGACGACAGCGAAGCTCTGGGCGACTGGCTCGCCCTAGGCCATTTCCTGACGCCGACAAGAGCTCTCACTCAGTGAGTTAGGCTCCGTCCTGGGACTTCTGCGACCGTATCCATCTTTCCATCTTCTCCTTACTTCCGTATGTAGCTGTCTCTGCGCCTCTCTTTCTTCCTGCTGCTCTCTCTATTTCTATAGCTTTTAAACCTCTCTACCCTTTTTAATCTCTCTTTACCCCATCCCCTGCGGAGAGCTGTCGAAGTGTCCTCCATTGAGAGAGAGGCAGTAATGAAACTGTGCTTTTTTCTTCCTTTCCCTTTCAAAAGTCACCCACTTTCCTTCTCCTCCGACCTCTCCAAGGCTGGCGCCGCGTCGGTATTGGCTAGATAGGACAGCTCGCATTGTTCGTTTGTTTACAATTACTCGCGACTGCCACCTTTGCTCTGGAGGCGTGGACTCCTTGGTTCACTGTGCACCTGTTTTGACAGATATGAAGTTGTCTTTCTGTGCCCGCTTTGCTGTGAAATTTATTTCATCCAAGAATAACGCTGCTGTTCGTTGCCGAGGGCGGCTGTTGTGCATTCTGCTCCCAGAACAAATCTACGGATGGCCCAAAGCTCAGTATCATACCGGTCTTTAGGCGCAAGGAGTTGCGACAAAATACATGGTTACATAGAATCGTAACTAAGAACTCAAGGCCGACATTATTGAATTCGCTTTACGAAGTCAGTTACGCGTCTCTAGTTAAGAGTATGGTCCAATGTTTGCTCAATTCAATGCTTGCTCTAACACCGTAGAAAAGTCGCAGTTAATTGCGCAGGACATCGCGATCTCTCACTCAGGATTCAATAACGCTTCTGCAGGGGCAGTTTTGTTGTGAACAATACATGCTTTCGTGTCCTGCTTGTCGTTATGCGCCGACTGGTTTTAGTTCGCGGTACTGATTTGTACGCTTAGTATGTACGTGGAATGACACTCGAACTTGTGATTGCGAAGCTTCCGAGATTTGGCCTTGCTGTTTTAAATAAACAAAACAAAAAAGGGCTGAGAACATGCCTGCCATTCTTGAGTGGAAGTAGCGGGACTGCGTCGATAAAACAATCGAGATGGAGACATGCAAGATTTGCAGTTATGGGCGTTGGCAGGGCGCAAGTCCGTGTTGTATCGCAGTAAGAAACGTTTTGAAGGGTACGTGCTGGTGTGATTCGGGAAGGGGGCACGTTCCGCCTTAATGCAACCCCTGTCCAACGAAAATGACTGCAGTTTGTTTCAGCAATGTTTTTTTCAATGAGAGTGGCATCCTGAAGTTGTTCATGCTATTACCACACGGCGCTCTCGCTCGGGTATCAGAATATAATAAATAGCTATTGCAAATATTATGTGACAACCTTTAGTGAGTGTGTACTAAACTTGATTGTGCAAAAGCTACTAGCAGCAAAGAACTTACTACACATGTTCCATGAAATCATGGGGTGCTTTCCCACTCTCAGTTTGACCATCCACTTTCTCCTCAGCATCGGGTCTTCAGGATAGTTTTTTACGCCATTTCACGGGTACTTGTTGTTAGAACTGCATTGGTAGCCACCACACACAAAATAACCAATTCAAGTTCGTCTTTGCTGAGGTTTACCACGATGGTGGTTTATATACGGCCACGCGTCTCGAAAGCACGCAATTCCTCGAATTGACGTCATACAAGCGGCGTTCGCAGCGCCGTCATCGGTCGCACACCAGGCCAATACCACACATGGCTATGCTGCGAGTCTACCCTCCCCCTTCACTTCTTTTCCCACAACCTTGCTGTACTACACTATACATGGCTTTACTATGCTTTACCATCTCCCCTTCCTCGATAACTTACAATTCCCACCCATTACTATATGAGCGTATAAATGGTTACGCTGTAATAATTCTGTCCTCCGCCCACCACCATCATGTCACTTAATTCTCCTCCCCCTCTCTTTCTTTCTGAATCGCTTGCTGTATCATACCGCACTTGGCTATGCTACGAATTACGCTATCCCAATTTGCTACTTTTCCTTCTCCTCGTATATCCCTTTTTCTATCCTTCGATATACTACACTAACATGGCTATGCTTGACTATATCATATCCCCTCGAGGTTCCCTGCTCCCTGTGCTCGCATCACTCCTCCTACCTCTCACTTCGCTATCCCACCCCTTTGTCTACTATACTGTACATGTATATGCCATGCTATGCCCTTTCCCCGTCCTCCCTTACATCCTCCTTACCGTCACATCAATACTCACCCTAAAATTCCAGGCATTTTATGAAGGCGATATAGCACAGACCCGTGTATTTCGAGATGTCAGTAGATGTTAAAGTACACGAGATGGTCAAAATTAGGGAGCCCTCCACTACGAGGTCTTTCATCATCGGCGTCTTTCATGAATGGTTTTGGTCGTAAAGCCCCAGATATCATTATTAAAGTAACTTCGCTTTCCCACCATAGCTATCATATAATATGCATGACAACGCTATGCTTTACCATCTCCCCCTCTTTTCCACGTCCAACTCAGGTTCCAATAAGTCCTCGCCCTCATTTCCCACCCTTGCTTCATTACCCATGACTATGCAATAATTTACCATCGCCCCTTCCTTCTTTCCATTGTCCTCATCCATACTTCCCTTTCTCACTTGTTGGAGCAATATAATATGCATCGCTATACTATGTTTCTTCCTCTTTTCACTCCCACCTTTTCACCCTGACTTCCTTTTTCATCCCTGTTGCTATGCTAGTCTATACATTATCATGCTATGCTTTAGTTTCTACCCTCAGTTTCCTCCTCCTTCGCTGTGCTGTGAACGTGAGACCTGTTAGAGGTCAGCTTAACAACACCGTAAGGCCATCCTAGACAAAGTTGTCATGTGCTACCGAGCTAACAAGCGAAAAACTATCAGAAAATAAGCCCCAAAGAAGTGGCGCGACTTTTGTAGAGATCGAAAAAGTCAGAGATGCAAAGGGTGACTAAAGAAAAGCAATGGCTTCATTTAGATAGATGAACAACGCTCCGAAAACGTCACTGCCGTAAGCTTCACTGTCATAAGTTCATTATTAGCCGAGAAAATCAAGCTTGCGGTTTCATTTTTAATGGTCGCGCAGAAATCTCTGCGCATGACGTAACAAATTGCAATTTTTTTTCGTATGTTCGCAACAATAGGTCAATAAAATTTTCCGAGACGTCGTATTCTAGGTCTATGGTACCCACAGATGACAATGTTGTGCATTTTCGTCGAGCAGAACCTATATAAGACTGTCACAAACGACTGCGATTCTCACCTGCGCGCCCCTTCACCCACTGAAGGTCGCCTGTGTGTTGGGGAAGACGAATTCCGGCAACCAACCACTCAGTGACGGCGCCGGCGCATCTTCGCTGCACCTGTGCTGAATTATGTGTTCGGAGAAAAGGACCACAAGGGGAGCGCGTACGCACCGAAGAGATTTAGACTCAGTTTACGTTCAACCAGCGAGAAGCGCGGTCGTCGGGGACGTGAGTCTCGCTAGGAGGTGAGCATGAAGTGTTCTAGCAACGTATTGACACGGCTGCAACACCAGGTACCCTCGTCGCCTGCATTATCTGGCGAGACTACCAGCGGCACCCCGTCAACTTCCTTGCGTGAACCACGAGCTGGACTGGTCCGTATGGAACTTTTTCTTGTGATTCTTTTCTTTTCAACTATATTTTATTTTACCTAGCTTTCGAATAATTGTATTGCGTGCACTTCGTCGCATGTAGTAATTCAGAAGTGCGAGGCCAACCTGTCTCAAGTCTTCTTTGTATCTTTTTTGATATCCATCATCTCGTTATTTTATTAACAGTCCGCATTGTTTTTACCCCAATCTGCGATTTTCAAGCATCGTTTGTTTTGTAGCTGTTCTTTTCATCAAGCGTGTTTGCTCGTTTTAACTAACTTTTGCAATATGTTGCCATGCCACTGTTTTAAATAAATGCTTGGTTATCTTTATTTAGGTGTCCGTGTCAGCTGTACGTCAATCATACCCAAATATCACCACACGTGCAACCCCGCACGGGTCGACCAGCCTGCAAAAAAAACTAATCAAGAAAATGGAAGTGTAACATTTTGATACCTTCCAGGCATCGCAGGTCGAAGCGTCAAGTGCAAGCCTGCCAGGCTGCCGGACGCCGATGTTGGATTGGTGAGGCCTCACCAGAAGTGTGTTACGAAGACGCAGTAGACGCCTTCAAAATTTACTACGTCCCGGTGTTTGGGGTGGGAATCTCGCGTTGGCGTCTCCAACCGCATTTTCTTTCCGCGCATTTTCTCACTCACCAACCGCCATGTTGCAGTAAGATTGCGTTTTTCGGCATGGTAAAATTGTACTTTACTATGATGCGTGAAAAAATGTTTGTTTTTTTAGTGCCTCTTTAATAAATTTTGCCGTTTTTGAATATACTTTTATATACTAAAAGAACGTCACTCACATACGAAAGGAAGTATAAAAAATTCTTTAATTAGTTTGTACAGCAAAAATATGCGCAACTATAAACGAAAGCACAACTTTAATTGTAACATTGTCTCCAGGGTCTCCATCCAGTTTAACGTTGCTTCCTAATTGATTAACGTTGCATCTTCGTTCCCCGCAACTTGTGTACAACTTCCAAGCCAAACTGCGCCCGAAAGCTGCCGACAAATGTGCCATTGGGGAAAATGATGATTAGTTAAATAACTATATTAGCTGACAGGAAATTGAAATAAGCCCCAAAACAAGCGACTGGAAAATCCCACAAGTGACTCGTAGAAGAAAGAAGCCCCAATCTGAATATTTTTAGTGAAACTGGCAACTCTAATCCCAAAGCATTTCAATGAATGCAAGACCTAATCCAGAGGCCATGGTTAATAGCCTCGTAGATGGCACAGTAATTCAGTTTTTCGTCACTCTCTTTCATGCGCTGGAAATCCTTCAAGGTTTTGCGGCCGACAATATGTCTCTTCCCCCTACAACCTCATCCCCTTCCGCCCCCCCCCCGAAGTTTCACCAGTTGTTTATTTGTATGTTTATTTGTTTGACTTGAGCCTTCAACAAAAAAAGCTTTACCGATTAGCCTTTTTCAAGCAGACACTAGTACCTCCTGTATCCAACATGGAGGAGCGTGAGTGATGAGCCGTTGTAAGAGCTGCAATACGACTTTGAGGCATATGGCAGCGTTTTCTTTGCTTGAAATAACAATAACCAGCCAGCTTGAATGCTTATTAGGGCCTTGCGTAAAGTTACACTTGCTGCCAATTGTTATGTCACTGTCGATACCACCAACCAAAGCAGCGAAAAAGATTTGAAACATCAAAGCAATTGCGAAAGCTACTGCACCACTTGTGACATTCTATGTATTACCATCATTACCTAGATGCAGTTTATGTATTAGCCATTTTTCTTTTGTTTGATATTTACAGAATCATTTATTATGAAATATGTATTGTTATTACCCACACCCATTAAAGGGTTCTTCTTTCATTCTTTCAGCTCCACGTGATCGTGTCTTCTTAGAAGACAATGATGACGAAGTGACGACCGAGCTGCGCCATGACAAAAGATACGGAACGGCTCACTGACAGAGATTAGCTACTTCCTGTTCTTAAGGTCAAGAGCTCATGTCCTTTACAAGTCAGGTGCGTTATACAGAAGCGCTATGTGGCACTTACCTTCGATAACGACGGAAGGCGTACGCGCCCGTCTTGGAGGCCATAAGGTGAAAAACGCAAAGGGACGGGCAGGTGCCAGCACCTTGTCGCCTTAGATAAAACCCCCTTGATCATGGGAAAGTAGCGTCATCTCCTGTCATGGCCGCTGGAAGGAAAAGCGCACCCTGCTCTTTTGTATAGAGCGGTCGTTCCACTGTACACGCTGGCGCAAGCTCGACGTCCACTCTCCCACTTCGCCACCCTCGTCTTCGCGTCCTCCCGGTCTCTGACATTTTTTCTGCACGATGATTGGTCTCCTTCGCGGTTGCCCTTGGCGACTTGTAGATCTTGCGCTTCCCTCGTGTTTTTCTTTTTCACTCGCGCCATTTTGCGCCGACGCTCTCCGTAAGAAACGTAGCGCACGCTCCGTTCGCGTACTTTGTGCAGACTCTAAGCCGTGCTGTTGCGCCTACGACTGCAACAACCGTAGTGAAAATGGTTATGCCTTTTTTATGATACCCCAAGATAAACGCGATGGCTTTGCGCAAGCAGCAGTGGCTGCACAACATCGGCTAAAAGAAGTCCATTCCGACAAAGAATAGTGTATTTCGTGAGGTAAGACGCCTTTCTTATTGTTCGTATCAAAACATCACCGAATACTGCATTTCAAATATTGTCTCGGCCTGCTCATCAACATACATGTTTTTGGGGCGAAGCTCCTTTCGTCGAGTTTCGTATGTCCCGTTTCGTCGTAGCCGTTGTAGTAGCCAGTTGCATTGCATTGGATGTCAATAAAAATGGTGTCACAGAACATCCACACAGTGAATGATAATGAGTGAAACGAAGCGTCCATCAGTTCGTCCATACTTCCGTGCGTCCGTGTGTGCTTCCATGCATCTGTGCGTCCGTCCGTTCACACGCTTCGCTCCACTCGTCATCATTCACATCGTGGATACGCTGCGATTTTGTTCTCGGCTACTCGCGCGTCTTCACAGTGAGGTTGTCGTCAATATGCTGAATTCCTTTATTAGAAACAAGAAGAGAGTTGAATCGTTTCACGTTCTTATACAAAATTATGTCAGGGAAAGTTGCCTTAAAGGTACCTTGTTGTGTTCAGCCAGCCACTGCTAGGAATACCTGCCGTAAACACGATCATTCCTTGGCACCAATATTTGCACGCACTAATGCTTACAAATACAGTTATTTTTCCAGAACAGAATCTAATGAATGAAATGCACTGCCTCATAAGAGTTTTTTTTGGCTGACGATTTTGCTACGCCGCTGGAACGTTATCTATTTAGTGATTAGAATATTGAATTCTGTTGTAAATTTTGTTGCTGTTTTACAGACATGTGACCTCTGTTAGCGTACGGATACATGTCTTTTATTGCTGTTACGAATCACTTGATCTTTCTTATGCTCTCCTGCCTGGATCAAAATGCCGCTCAGTAATTTATCTAAATTAACAAATAAAATAAATAAAATTAATCAGCTCATACTTCTTCACCTCGCATGCACCTCGGTAATTGTCGAAAAGGCAAAACTGTAGTCTGTTTTTGTGTGAATAGTTACGTGCAGTGACACAGCTTCTCGATCGTGCTTTTTTCTGACTGTAAAGATTCGTTTAAGAGAACGTTTGTTAGAGAAAACAAATTAATGGAAGACCTAATCATATTGACATTGCTTAAAGGCCTTCTTCAGTTCGGAGACCACTGCACAAAGGTACTTTCACGCCGAGAAGATGACACCTTGCTAAACGATCCACTATCCGCGAAGGCATTGCAATATGTGATGCTGTAAGTACCTGTGTCGTATACTGGCGCACAAGCAAGAAAAAAAAATCTGAACACAGATGGACATGCCACAAGTGGAACTACATCAGACGCAAACGAACAGCATGTTATTATACGGCAGAAAAACATCCGCATCAGAAAACTCCCCATAAAAACTTTTATTTAGCAGTCCCCACATATGCGACCTTTGGAAGAAGCTTATTTATTGATAAACGGTTCCCTCAGTGTTCATAATTTTATTATCACAATTTAAAAGAATTTCAGTACTACTGTGGCGCACAAGCTGCTGCAAATAACCTGTCTTCATTGAATTCTGCGGTGCGCATGTGGGAGCGTCGGCGAAAAATGGGCCCCGTATCTGCATGTAATCTGCGAATGTCGTCGAAAGACGATAGTCTTGCGTGTCGAGAAAGCGAACAATTTATTTGATGTTCTGTGCAAGAAAATTGGATAATGGTATTTTGGAGGCGCTGCGTTGTTAGAGTGCCTTGAGCGTGCAACGGAGGTGAACGAGTGCATCAAGTCACGTCACACGTGAGACATGAGCGTCACCTGGCAGTGTTTTTGGAAAACAAAGTACGTGGTTCTGAGACGGGTGTGCGCGCCTATCTCAGAGGTGATAAGTTGTTGAACGCAAGGCGACGGGCAGGTGCCACCACCATGTCCTGTTAGCAAAGCGTTGGAAACACTCGCCTTTTCGTGCAAGCATTGCATGGTCAGCGCAGCATGATAAGCGCTACGGTCCTTCAAAATACTTGTGTATGCCTTTTCTAGTGAAAGATGCACATGCAGAATGTATACGTGTTGTTATGGTGCCCAAGACTTCCGCAATAATTGCTTATTAATTTCAATTGCACAAGTATGAGCGCTAAACCTTGAGCAACATTGGTGGGCGCTGCTGATGGGGTCGGTCGTTTCAAATACCCGGTGTCGTTAAGAGTGGATGAACAGAGAAATGTACAGACAGACAGACAGACAGACAGACAAACAGACAGACAGACAGACAGACAGACAGACAGACAGACAGGTTGACAAACAGACAGACAGACAGACAGACAGACCAAAATTTTTGTGTTGAAGGTCCCCAAGAAAGATCGTCTTTCAAAATCACCTAACACTCTGCCAATCTCCTGCATTGGGTAAGAGCCTCGAGAGAAGAAGATAAGAAGAAGAAGAAGAAGAAGAAAAAGAAGAAGAAGAAGAAGGAGGAGGAGGAGAAGAAGCAGTGAATCAACGTATTTTGACAAAGTTGCTTCGCCTCGCATGTACTTCCTCAATTTTTGGATAACCCGCTTTTTTGTTGCTTCCTTTGCTCCTCTACCTCACGGAGCCGCAACCATGGCTTCCCTATCGCCGAACTGCGAGCTGGAAGAACGCGAGATGAGCAACGACTCCGAAAAGTTGGGCGACATGACGCGAGGACCGCCACTGTGCCTAGGCCTCAGGCCAAACCATTCGGCATCGAGGTGTCGTCTTCGTCGTCTCGTACGGCGCCACCCTCTCATCCGCACAAGTGTCGACGCCGAGTCAACAACAACTCGAAGCCTCGCTACTACAAGAGGCCCCTGTCCGTCTTCAATCCGCCTAGCGGTCACTACGACCGCAACAGTGGGGGTCACTCACGTCCTCTATTTGGCGGTGGCTTGCGGTCGGCCGTGCCCAGTCGTCCTCTCGCGCCAAGTTGCGGTTGTGCGTCCCTGCCGTCGTTCGTGGCGTTGCACAACCCTGGCAGGACTTGCGATGGCGATGATGCGTGCGAGAGCGGGAGGTTCTTCTCGCACCTCGACCACTGTTCCGGTCTGGTCTTCCTCGAGCCCCTTTAGTCGGAACATAGAAAGTTCGACGGTGTCTTTTTTTTAACACAGCCGCTTTCAGCCACCGTCCTCGCAGCGGCCGCGACCTGAGCGGAGTGCATCGCCGCCTATTCTACACTCTGGGAGGATGAGGAGAAACCGCATCCTACTGTGCTTGCCGGTGATTGTGCGATAAATTAGCTGTTGGAATTCATTGTCTGCATGTCTTCAATTACGCAGTCATCTATCGTATTCGCGGAGCTGCGTCACAGCTCTTTACTCCCAGCTTGCAGCTGGGGCAGTGTGTGTTTTCACGTTATTGCTCAGTGCTTGCGTCAGTACGTTATGATGAGCGCTATGATTAAACGTTGTCGTTTCCTTTATTCTCAACAAGACGGAAACGGTGAGACCCGACTGGGAGGTCAGTATTTCATTGGTGGCTAGAATCTTTGACGACCTCTGTGGTGATCTCCTTGTTTCTTTTTCTTTGTCATTTTGGTGTTCTTGGCACGCGAACAATCAAGTTCCACGTCGTGTCACACGTAATCTCTGCCACGGATCCGTCGCCTACGGTTATTTTTGCGATAAGTTTTTTCGTACTGCCCCAAGTCTTTCACAATATTTATGATTCCGTCGGAAGTCGTGGGGTCGAGTCAGGGACACGGCGGGAGCATTATGAAGCACGTGTAATTACGACAAGAAAAAGAAAACAGCAGAGCAATAACCATACGCTAAATTTAGTTGGGTATATGGCCAATTATCAAGTTGGAGCTCTTCATTTTCACGCGCCTCGTAGTCATATCATGATTTTGGTCCATAATAGTGACACAACCTACAGATAGGTTGCACGTAATGACATGGACGCAGCCCCCTGACCATGCTCCCACCCCTCTATTGTGACTTTGATGACCAACAAGCTGTTTTAAATGTGAAGAAGACGTGACGGGAACGTCTTTGTACGTGAAATATGAAATAACATGCACGTGATGATTTAGTAGCATTAATGGGACACCGCAGACGCGTCCACACGTGCTGATGGTTCAAGATGGTGGTTTCAGTTAAGCCATCTATGTAGGTTTAGGCAACCTGGTGTGCGTTTCTTTAAAATACACCTACACTGTCGAGTGTGAAAGCTTCACAATTTTCGTTCACTGTCTGTTGGCTTTCAGTATTCTTTTTTTCCGAATTCAGTCACACGATCAAACACCTGATGCATCAGCTGTTTACAGTAGCAGCATGTAGACATGTATGTCTGTTTATTTCACATGTGGCGTTGTGAGAAGTTTTGTTCATAGTTATTTTGCATCAAATTCAATGTTTGGGATATGTTATGTGTGGATGTACCAGTTCAAGAAATAGACAGTGTAATGCTATACCAATGTATCACAAAATGAAACTTGTTACATAAGAGGTATTGCAAGTTTTTTTGTTCTTAGTGCAACATGTCTAGCGGCCATAACCAATGATTTGTTTTCATGACCGAGACCTTAGGGCTGGTTTATTTTGGAAAGCACTTAGCACTGATGGCGTAGTGGTTATAGTATCCGCCTCGTGCGAAAGGTTCATGGTTCGAGTTTCGGTGCCGCGCAGTTCCCATCCGGATAAAAAATCCACGTGGTGATGGAACTGCATCAAGAAACCTAGGGTGCGGCCTCATCGGTGACCACCATCAGTAACGCAATCCCTCATCAGACAAAGATTAGCCACCTGGTGCAATATCTAGCCACTACCTCACACATGCATACGTCAATCAACTCACGGCCCTCAATCCCTAGCGGCTGCGAAGCAACTGACAACGGCGGCGGTCAGATCTGCAACGAAGCAGAGGGTGCTAAAAATCTCTAGGTCTGGACAGGCTGCCATTTGAACTTAAACTTGCAAAGTTTAACGCCAGAACCTTATCTCATCAGTGAGGCAAGTCTAGTTGTACTGTTCGAGGAGCTAGAGGCAGTTAAATGGGGTGTACCAGGGCTCAGTGAGGTTAAATGGTGAGGTACCAGGGCCCAGAAGGCGTTTGATTCAGTAGATATAAAGCAGGGTTGGGGCAGGCACTAGAGCTCACAAGGCAGCGGCGCTCTTTGGATCTTCAAACAAGTAACCCACAGGCCGGCTGCTTATGACCGCCAGGCCTTGTCCCTCCTAGCCGGAGGGTGAGACGTCGTGTCGCCACGACGCCGTAAGCCGTTCGAGAGTGGACAACAACTACAGCATCTTCCTTGGAAGTGACCGCCACGGCCGCCGCAAATCGCCCCGCTCATCAGGTGAGCGGTTTGGCGGACCCTTTGATGTATGCTTTCAGGCGTTTGGGACCCCTCGACCAGCGGCACACACATGACGAGGAAAAGCCCCGCTGACGCCACCTTGGATTGCAGTGATCACAGCTCAATATTGGACATTCACATGGGACCTGCATGCTCTTCACCCTCTGGCTGTGTGTGATCTGTGATTGGACAGTAACCTATGCACGTTTTCCCTGATCTAGGGATCTGGCGAGAACATACCTTTTATAATGAGACTCCCGGCTTATTCAAAGGAGCACCATGTAGAGGAATGTTAGATTCGAGAGCTCACCATGTAAGAAAGAGCTCGTCGTGTACGAGAGCTCACCTTGTATATAATGTAAATAAACCCTCTTCAAGTCCCTCTTCCTCCTGCCTCGACAACTTCATCCCGGACCTCCGGTGTCTGCAAACCCCGGTTGCAACAGCAGTCGTGCAGACACTGCAGAATCAAGGCGTCGACCAAGTATATATAAACATACTGGAAGAATATACAGGGGATCATCCACCACAATAGTGCTCTATAAGTAAGCAACAAAATACCAATCATGAAGGGTGTAAGGCAGCGGTATAAAATCTCGCCAATGCTATTTACCGCGTGCTTACGAGAGGTTTTCAGCAGCCTAGAGTGGGAACAGTTTGAGAAAAGAGATAATGAAGAGTACCATAGCAGCCTGCACTTTGTCGATAACATTGCTTTGCTGAGTAATTCAGGGGACGAATTGCAACTCATGATCACAGAGTTAGACAAAGAGAGCAGAAAAGATGCAGAACACGAAAGTAATGTAGAACAACCTCTGAAGAGAACAGTGCTTAAAGTTAGGTAACAGCCGAGTTGGATTTGCAAAAGTCTACGTCTACTTAGAACATGTATTAAGTGCGGAGCCGAACCACGAGATTGAAGCAACTAGAAAAATAAGAATGTAGTGTAGCACATTTGGCGAGCATTCTCAAATCGTGATAGATAGATTGCCACTATCCCTCAAGAGGAAGGTGTATAACAGCTGCATCTAGCCGGTACTTAGCTATAAAGCAGAAACATGAAGACTTACAAAGAGAGTTCAGCTTGAATTGAGGACGACGCAGCGAGCGATGGAAATAAAATGATAGGTGTAACTTTATTGCTGCGTAAGTTTTTGGTTTGTTGTAGTGGAAGTGCACGGTTATCATTTGTGTCAATTGTCTTTACATGCGCCAAAGTAGGCGCCTGGTATCATGACATGGGAAAGATGTTATTGCATCTCATTCTGTTGTCTTATTGATAATGAGTGCAAGTCAGCTGACTGCAGGGGCAGAATCAGGGTGTGTGTGTGTGTGTGTGTGTGTGTGTGTGTGTGTGTGTGTGTGTGTGTGTGTGTGTGTGTGTGTGTGTGTGTGTGTGTGTGTGTGTAGCGGAAAGCCGCGAGTGAGCTTTCGTGTGACACGCAGGCGCGGCAGCTGCGTCCTTCGGATGTTACCGACGAGCATCTAGGGCCTGAGTTCTGCCAAATAAAGTGGTTGCCCCACAGTGCCTTCGAGTTCCTGTGGTACAAATTCCAACACTACGTGACGTCTGGTGGAGGTGCTGGAGTCCCATGCCTAGGACACCTCCGGCAAGCCGAAGCAGCAGTCCGCATCCCGTGTTTGAAGTTGACGGCGCCACTGCGCAGCGAGCAAGTCACCGCTTGCAAAACATACCTACGGAGTTCAGCGCTCTCCTAATCAAGATGACGACGAAGATTGCAGGAATAAACACTACCAACACCGCTACAACCCCAATTGTGCTCCAGCAGCCACAAGAGCCGCCGAAATTGCATAGATCACCATTGGAAGACGCCCAGAAATGGCTGGAAAAGTTTGAAAGAGTAGCCACTCTCAGCGACTGGAATGATGATGATGGCAAGCTGAAGCACGGCTTTATTTTTTCTTGGAAGCGTCCGCCAAGGTATGGTTCGGAAACCCTGAAGCGTCGCTGTCTACCTGGCATTTATTTAAGCAGCATATTTACTGAAGTCATTTCCCAGTGAGAATAGCAAGGAGCGCGCAAAGATGCTGCTTCAGACGCTCATTCAACAGCCTGAAGATTCTGTGCTGATGAATGTTGGAGAAATGGACCGCCTGTTTCGAAAAGTTGACTCGGCCATGCCTGGGGACAAGAAGGTGCGCTTCTTGATGTGAGGCGTCAAAAAATCTTTTTGCTGGGCTTTTACGAAATACCCCTTCAAAAGTAGAATTCTTAGAAGAGGCCAGCAACATTGAGAAGTCTTTGCGATGACGTGCGAGGCACTACGTCCGCTTTTCAACGAGCTCAATGAGCACAGAAGCCGCTTCACTCAACTTTACGACAACCTCAGAGAACTGAATAAATCCGTCATCAGCGAAGAAATAGGCACGATGTTTCCGACGTATTTACCGGAAGTCTCGTTCCTCGCTACAGCAATCAAAGAGGAAGTTCAGCACGTACTAGGGATGCACGAACCTTGTCAAGCAATAAAGGTACCAGAAAGAATAACATACGCCACAGCCACACAACATTTACTACGCACGCCAGCCGTGCGCCCGGACGCGATGATGCCGCAACATCGTCCTCCATCGAAACGGACGGACAGCCGAGCACAGCTCCCTTCACGCGGCGCGCCAAGGAAGACGGATATATGGTGAGCACCTGACCGTCACCCGCTTTTTTACCACTGCGGCTAAGCAAGACATGTCTACCCCCGCTGTCACTACCGAGAAAGGGTCTACGTGGGTCCCCAACACCGCGTCCCGCCCACAACCAGCTGAACTCCCACGGGACATTGCAGAGTACCTCGCCAACAATGAGTGAAGACCCAGGTATTCGTCCCGCTCACCATCACCTGCCCGTTACCAGTCACCAGAGCGTCGATCACAGTTTTCGGGTGTGCGCGGCCGGTCCCCAAGTCCGGGAAACTGAAGACTGCGGCCGCTGGAGGTGCAGTAGCTGTGCGCCGAACTTTTTGAAGAACCTCCACCGCAGATGATGAGACAGCTGGGTCAAGCTCGACAAATAAGTGACGACGTGGCCCTCACCGAAATTCGGGTCCTGAACAAAACAGCCAGAGAAGAGTGCATAGCAACGGGATGAATTGAAAGCTCTACGACGTGGCGGAGTCGTGACCCAACACCTCGCCCTAACTGCAACGCAAGACCGAAAACTACCAACCTCGACGTACTGATTGACGGCCGCAACATTAGTGCTCTCGTGGACACATGCGCCGATTACTCTATCATCACTGGGCGCTTAGCCACCGAGCTCAAGGAAGCAAAGACCGAGTGGGACGGCGCACAGATACGCACGGCGGGTGGACACCTTGTCGCGCCGAAGGGAAAGTGCACCGAAACAATTACAATTCACGACGACACATACCCCACTACATGTATCATACTCGAGCATTGTTCCCGAGATGTCATACTCTGCATGGATTCCCTGAATGAACACGACGCTGTCATCGACCTAAAATCGCAGATCATTACGCTGTCCACAGATCAAGCGATAAACCGGGGCAGGGAGGCTGAGTGTCGTTCATCATCGAGAGTAGTCGAAGAACTTGTTAACGTTATGCCCTACTTGAGCACTGCCGTCTCCGTCAGTGGCGACGCCTCAGAAGAAATGGACGGCATTGTCGAATGATAGGCAGATTTGCTTTTTGACCGCGGCATTTTTGTCGCCAGAGATATCGCTAACTTCAGAAACGGATGCTCAGAAGAGCTGATCACAAACTTCACTGCAGAGAAAAAGCACCTTAACAAAGCCACGACCATCACGCTCTGGGAACGTTTCGCCGAAATCAGCGAATCATGCATCTTGACAGACTCGTCGGTAGAAGACGTGGCTGAATCCCTCTTTGTGGAGCCTATTTTTAACATTAACCTTGCGCTGCCAATGCACATACAAGAACAGCTGAGAGACGTTCTTCGACGATACGGGAACTGCTTTTCGACGACACCCAAAATAGGAAAAGGCACAATTGCTAAGCACCGCATAATAACAGAAGAAAATGTGCAACCTTTTTTGCCGAAACCCTTATCGAGTCTCATCACGAGAGCGTGAGGTTATCAAGAAACAAGTCAATGATATGTTGCGTGATGACATCATTCTGGCGTCACAGAGCCCCTGGGCATCACCGGTTGTGTTAGTCAAAAAAAAAGGACGGAACGCTGAGATTCTGCGTCGGCTACCGTCGGCTGAACGTCGTTGCGAAGAAGGATGTCTATTCGCTACCACGTATCGATGACACCCTCGACTGCCTCTTGAATGCCAAATACTTCACATCAATGAACCTAAAGAGCGGCTATTGGCAAGTTGAAGTTGATAAGCGAGAGAGAGAAAAAAACTGCCTTCATTATGTGGGATAGCCTCTATGTATTCAAAGTAATGCCATCGGACTTTATACGGCCCCCGCAACATTCCAGAGAGTTATGTACACTGTCTTACGTAGACTGAAGTGGCAAACGCGCCTCGTATATTTAAACGACGTTGTTGTCTTCGCAGTAAACTTTGAAGAACACTTCAGCAGACTTAATACCATACTCATGGCTATCAGCTCTTCTGGATTGACGCTGAAACCAGAGAAGTGTCGGTTTGCTTACGAAGTACTTCTGTTTCTCGGCCAAGTCGTCAGCAAAGATGTGAAACCTGATCCACAGAAAACTTCAGCCATCGCCGGTTACCCGAGGCACAAGGACGAGAAAGCAGCACGCAGATTTTGGAATTGTGTGCAAATTGCAGACGAATCGTCCCAAATTTCTCAAACATCGCTCAAACTCTGACACCTTTAACTATATCAGATGTGGAATTTACATGGGGAACTTCACAAGGCGACACGTTTGCCGAACTTCAACGCCGACTTTAGTCACCACCAGTGCTTGTGCATTTCGATGAAGACGCTCAAACGGAGATCCACACCGGTGCAAGCAGCATTGTACTCGGCGCGATGCTTGTCCAAAGAAAATGTGGGCTTAAAAACGTTATTGCTTACGCTAGCTGCTCTCTCACCAAAGCTGAATCAAATTATTCGACAACAAAGAAGGAGTGTCTTCCTATTGTCAGGGCAACTGCCCAATTTCGGCAGTAGTAGTTTCTCTGAAAAATTCAGAGAAACTGCTACTGTCCCAAACTTCATCCGAACCCGCGCAATACGTGAAGACCTGTAGAGACTGCCAAAGACGCAAGGGACCCCCGTTGAAACCTGCTGGACAACTGACGTTGGTCGAGCCACCGTCAAGACCTTTCCAACAAATTGGAATGGACTTGCTGGGCCCATTCCCTACGTCCGCTGATGGAAACCAGTGGATCGTCGTGGCAACAGATTATTTGACTCGTTTCGCCGAAACAAAAGCCCTACCACAAGGCAGTGCCGCAGAAGTCGCGAAGTTTTTCGTCGAAAACATCGGTCTCGGAAATGGCGCGCCCGAGGTGCTTATAACTGAAAGAGGCACTGCATTCACAGCTGACCTGACGGAAGCTATTCTACACTATAGTCACACAAGCCACCAAAAATGACGGTATACCGCCCTCAGATGAATGGCCTTACTGAGCGGTTAATCAAAACTATCGCCGACATGCTATCAGTGTATGCAGACATCGAGCATATGTTGTGGGATGGCTTGATACCGTATACACTGTAAAAAATTAGGACCCTCCTTCACAGAGAATGCTGAAAGTATAGCGGTGTCGAGCAATTTCGTGAGTAAGAATACAACTATCTCCCTAAGACAAAGCCTCTTCTTGGAAGTCATGCTTCAGCACAGTTACCACAGAACCCGTCACTCTACTAAGGTGACAGATGTTATTCCGTGATCAAAATACGACAATTTCCTTCAAACAAGGCGTTCCTACGTATTCTATACGTTATTGCAACTAATACAAAAATGTTTGTATTGTTCCACGCAACAGTCTGCTCTATTGTTTTGCACAACAGTCTGCTGTATTGTTCCGCACAACAGTATTCCGTACCACAGCTGTTCCATGCAGCCTGCTTGCAAAATATAACAATGAAGGATTTTATTTATGTTCTGCGTGCCTGTGAATGTGAGCTATTTGTGTTGTTTGACGGAAAGTTTTGTTGGCTGGCAAGCTGTTAATTCAGTTTCTTGGTACACCTTCATATGCAAGTAAGCACAGGGTTCATAGAATAATTACGACGTACTATATGTTATGCACAGGTATAAATTTGTGGAATGAATGCAGTCATTCATGGCTAGCTTCCTAAAGTACCTGTTTGTTATGTACACAACAACAAATTGAACAGGCGTCCAGTTGAACTGAACTCTACACAAAGAACACAATAATTGTGCAGAAAACAAAGGCACAAAGAGCACATGATATGTTTATAGACCTAATCTCGCCACTGAAATAACAAAAATAGGACAGACCGAACATACACAAGCCTGTCCCATTCTTGGGATTTGAAGTGCTACGCTGAACTTTATGAAAATGTTACACCAACAAGGCCAAAATTTGCCCGTGCTAAGTTCACAATACATCCTCCCTTTCCGTATTTTGCAGATTTTTTTGTTGAGCCAATCTGTACATGCAAACATGTTCCAAACTACGTGTGAAATAATGAGTGGAAAAAGTTTACTTCGACTTGCAATTAAGAAAGTTGTATAGAAGTGTTCCCACCTAAGCAGATGGCAGTTGCAGCATATGTTGGCGACAAGTCAGTGAAGGTTGAGCAGTTCTTTAGCAATATGTATCCTCGTAAACATGTTGTTCTTGGAAGTTAATGGTTGACAACAAATAAACCAATATTCCAAGTCACCCCCCCCCCGATCTGTCTCCAAGCCAATTTCAAGCTACGCCTTATTGTCCAGCAGTTAAACTGAGTCTAGGAACTAGATGCATTGGTGGCACTAGCATCATCCCCCCTTTGCAGTCTTTAAACCTCTGAACTCTTTCTGCCCGTTTTGCCAATAGGAGTGGCATTGCAATACCCTCGTGTACTTTGTAGAAGACCTTCCTCCGATCATGCGCAGGTGTGCGGTCCGCGAACGTATATCGCAATGTATACCGAAAAGAACTGAAGATTTGAGTGAGGTCATTGGTAAAGTATAAAGCGAAAATTGTGACGCAACTTTCATGGGCAAAACAAATGAAAAACGGTCACTGAAATTTAAAGAACGTAAAGAGGATGTTGCTTAAACTTTTCATGCAACATGTTCGGACACAGAGATTGTTGAACGCTGCTTAGTGAGAAGACATAGCTGCAGCCTGAACAATTTGACTTTGCCACCTCATGTACAAAGGTGAGAAAACAGAAAACTTCTAGTCGTGGTCCATTCGTTACCAAGTATCAGCTTCGAAAAACCCCGGCCTTCTATCTATAAATGTTTTCAAGCAAATATATGACCACTGGACTGGTTGAAGTTTGCAAATCTATTGCCAGCATATACTGAGAACACTACCTGCATAGATGGCAAAGCTTTCATGTCATTTTGTTTATAATTTTTGTGAAAGGTCACGGTAAACAATTTACAGTTAAGCCACAAATCCAGAGTGTTTGGGGGGTAGTTTGTGGGTATGCACTGTGATGCATTATCTTGTAGGGGTGTGAGTCATACCGGCTGCAGCATGCCAAATGAACAATCAAATGTACTACTACACGCTTTTTTGAACACTATTGTGGCAGATGTATTCAGAAACATAATTGTCACAAGTGCTGAAAGCCCACTTATGAAACTGTGTGCATGGCCCATGAACAGCCCCACTTGGCTTCTTTCTGTATGTCTGAAAAAGAAGTACAAAAATACTATTGTAGCAACAGCAATGTTCAGAGTTTAAACCACTATGGTGTCTACTACATACATCACCTCCGTTCACACCACTATTTCATAAATCGCAAAAGGAGACGGTATTTCTGGACAAGAACAGATCACATGCAGAACAAGCAGCAGGATGCTACGAAGACCTATTGCTATAGTAGGCAAGAACTCAATGTTAAACGCACTATATTATAACTGCAAAATAATTCGCAGACTAGCATAACAAATTCCATTTAATTAGTGCCATGGTGTGGCAGCAACAACTTCTGAAACTACTAACATTATGGACAGTTATGTGGGGAGAACAAAAGAATTTGGCATTACATTATGAAATCCAACACAAGACAAAGCATACTGTAGACCACTGCAAAGGCCTACGTACGGCAGGCAACATATTTTAATGGCCCCTTTGGAGCGAGAAACAGGAGCTGTGAGATAAGAGGATCAGGACTTCGTTGTCGTTTCCGTAGCCTCAACCCATCCAACAGTCTGTCACTGCGCGTGACAGAGTGCTGGATGGGTACACGTCGCCTTATTCATAATATCATGGTGGAGGTATCAGCCTGATGAAGACCATGAATAATGAATCAAAACAAATGGTGAGCAATAAATTAAAAAGCAATGCTTGCATATATAGTTTTTCAAAATCTAATGAACACTACATGACAGTTGAATATCTCATTACCGCAGGAGCTTACATGAAGAGGGACGCTTGAATGAGTGTCATCACTAAATTAAGTGTGTTGTTTGAGCCAATGCTTGAATAAGACAATTTGTCTAAGTTGTGGCAGTAACCTTGATGCAATTTGCTGCCTCGGTAAAGAAAAGTTCTGTTGTCGAATCACAAGCTCTAACATTCGTTCAATGAATTTTTTATCAAGTATACATCTCACCACATTCATTATAAATTCTCAACTTTAACAAGTGCTTTTATTGTAATGATACTGGGTGCAAAACTTAAGCTGCAGAGGACAAGGCATTTAGAAGGTGTCTGGCTGCTCAACAGTTTTATAACGCTATGTCCATGATGCTAAAAATGAGCTATTCGACAAGAGGACATCCAGTTACCAGAGCCGCAAACCGTATCAATGTTACTTCCACGACGATTTTTCTTCAAACATTCAAAACAACCTAACTTTGAAAAATTTTTATTGGCTCCAAAAACGTTATTGATTTGACCATCATTCGAGCCCCCCTCGCCCCTATCATCATTTTAACTTCTGCCATAATAAAGCAACTGTCATGTAGTGTTTCATAAAATTTTAAGATATGGACAGTAAGCCTTTTTTCTCAATTTAATGCTCACCCTTTACGTTTATGCTTTAATGACTGTCTTATCAGCCAAAAAAAAACCAGCGTAAAAATGTGCGAAGGCATCTTCAATTTTTAGAGCCAGAAGTATTTTTAACTCTTGGTAAATGCCCTTAAATCAAACAATGTAACTTTATTCTACAAGAAAGAATCACCCTTGTAAAATTTATACAAAAAACACTGCATTTTGCCATGTTTAGTTTGATTGACATGTGGGGTTTAAGATCCCAAAACCACCATATGATTATGAGAGACGCCGTAGTGGAGGGCTCTCAAAATTTCGACTGCCTACAACATTTCCGCCTCCATCGGAAATGCAGCCGCTGCAGCCGGGACTCAATCCAATGACCTGCGTGTCATAGGCGAGTATCCTTTTGCCATGTTTCCTCCCGACCAACATTAACATCAATTGAAACAAATATTATATCGATACCATAGCCATGAAATTTTGCTGACAAAGAAACAAAGACTGTGGTAAAAGCTTGAAGCAACAATCATGTGTGAGTTATTTTTCTCCCATAACTCAATTTTGAAGCGCATGGTTTCAAAGGCCTCTGCTGTATTAGAAAGCTTTCCCCCAAAAATAGCGTTGGAACAACTTCTTCCTACATTGAGGCATCAATGCACCAGTTTTGGAAAATATTGCAAATGGTCAAGAAATTACTTCGCAGACTAACATGACAAGACCATGAACTCGCTAATACTTACAGGTTAATGTTCAGTCACAATTTCTGAGGCATCCCGATGGCTTCTGTGTGTTCATCTGTACTGCCTTCCGTCTGCCTTTGGCCCAGTTTCTGTAACTGTCTGCCGAGAAAACAAAAAAAAACATTAGAAACAATTCACTTTTTCTAGCACGCCCTATGTAACACAACTTGACTTTCTTGGCCTCATGAGGTAGCAGTCTCGAAAGTATGTTAACAAATGTTTTCTATGTATGTATAACTTATACCCCATTAACAGGCTCCAAAATAATGCCCAGTCATTGTTAAGCAAGAAGTTTAACAGAAGAAAACAGAAACAACGTTTTACGCTATACATAAATTTCACATCCTATTACTCACCCAATAACCTATTTTCTTACACATTATATGCATCCATGTTGAAAAAACTGGGCTTGCAAACATGGCCGCAAGTAAGCCAGGACACTTCAAATGCCGATTACCAATGAGAAAAGATACTAACGGGACATATAAGACAGTTAACCAGAAGCCCTAAATTAAACTTATCTTCATATTGCTACGTGCGCTTTGAAATGGCCAAAAATCGCTGAGTTCGGCCTCAATTTTCACGGCTCCCTAACACGGCTGTCACGTCAACCTGTACCGATCTCGGTGCTGCACCACCCTTGCACGAGAATGTCACACGCATCGTTCGGCGCGAGCTTGAGGCAGCCCGTCCAGCACCGTTTCATGCACTTCCACTCGACCAGGGCACCGTGCAAACACCTCCGGTGGTGTCAGTTACTCAGGCAGTCGTTCGGCAAGAAATTGCTAACCTTGGTTTTCCTGTCGCCTGCTCTGTCTCCCGACCGGAATGCAGACTGATGCCAATAAATGCACCACGCCACAACCCATACTCTCTGCCCAGATCCAGCATTCCGACGGAATGGAGAACAGCAGACGACAAGCCAATCTGCTTTCGCTGTCACCGAGTTGACCATGTCGCCCGCTACTGCCGCAGCACTTGGACCCCCCCCCCCCCCATCCTTTGTTGGAACCAATTTTCTTCTTCTGCGCAGCCATACGCGGACCCCGTCGGTATTCGCCCAGCCAAGAGTATCTTGCTTTCGACGCACCTAACAGCCGCTCTAACGCTCGTTCACCGTCACCTCAAAGTCGCCATTTCTCTGTCGCCCCAATCCCGCCGCTATCCATCGCCGACTAAATATGGAACTTCCCGGATGGGAAACTAGATTACGCAGCGCCTGGAGGTAGTGCTTTATCAAGTGCTACTGACCCAAATCCTCCGTTGACGCTACCTACTAATAAGAAGTGCTGGAAGTGCATGTAGAGGTCTTTCCTTGACAGCTTAAGTTGACACTGGAGCTCAGGTGTCTATAATGTATGCTCGTCTTTATCGCCACCCCAAAAAAGTACTCACGCCTGCCGCAACACAAGCCGTCCGTGTCGCCGATGGCGGAACTGTGGCCGTCATTGGAATGTGTGCCACTCGTATTAGCCTTGCCCGCCACCATGTTCCTGTTTTATTCACCGTGCTCGACAATTGCCGTCATGACCTCATCTTCGGTATGGACTTCTTATCGACGCATTCTGCCCTGATTGACTGTTCCGCCGGCACTCTCTGTTGAGAACTTCCTCTTCTTCTATATTATCACCCGGAGCTTCCGAAGTCTCTGTACCACAGACTTCAGTCGGATACCGCCAAAAGCCCTCAAATTCATTGAATTGGCAACAAGTTCACCCGTTGTTGATGGTGATTATGTCGTCACACCTATTCCAGATGTTCTAGTGGTGCGTGACATCACTGTGTCACACTCCGTCGTAGCCATGGCCTCCAACTGAACTTTGCCCATTATCAATTTCGGTTTCACGCAGCAAGTACTACCACACGGAATTTCAGTCGCCACGCTTCGACCCTTAATAGACGGCCATGTCACCGCTTTTGCGGCAGACACATGCTCCGATCTTCCATGTCGCCCGCAAGCTGCCACAACCCTTGATGCGGCCTTGCGCCGTATGATCGGCACGAAACTCAAACCTGAGCTATCTGACGCCATATTCCGCCTTCTGGAGTCCTACTACGACATATTTGACATCGACAGCAGTCCACTCAGTCAGACTTCCCTCGTGAAGCATCGCATCAATACTGTTGATTCTCCTCCCATTCACCGCCGACCATACCGAGTGTCTGCAACAGAGCCTAAAGTAATTCGATAGGAAGTCAACAAGATGCTAGCCAAAGGAATTATTGAACCCTGCTCGAGTTCTTGGGCATCTACTGTTGTGCTCGTTAGAAATAAAGATGACACGTGGCGCTTCTGCGTTGATTACCGCCATCTTAACCGAATCACAAAAAAATAAGTTTATTCTTTGCCCAAATCGATGGCGCCCTCTATTGTCTTCATGGCGCGCGATACTTTTCTTCAATCTACCTACGTTCTGGCTATTGACAGATTGCGGTGGACGAGAAAGACCAAGAAAAGGCTGCGTTTGTAACTCCCGATGGCCTATATCAATTCAAGGTGATGCCGGTTGGGCTATGCAACGCCCCAGCCACGTTTGAGCGTATGATGGACTCGCTATTACAAGGGTTCAAGTGGTCAACATGCCTGTGCTACCTGGATGATGTCCTTGTATATTCGCCTACATTTGAGGCACACCTCCAGCGTTTGTCAGCGGTTCTCGACATCTTCGGCACTGCTGGCTTTCAACTAAACTCGTCGAAATGCCACTTCGGCTGCCAGCAGATTACAGTGTTGGGCCACCTGGTCGACGCATCAGGTGTGCAGCCTGACTCGGAAAAAATTCGTGCCGTCACGAGCTCTCCTGTACACCAGTCTGTCAAGGACGTCCGCAGCTTTGTGGGACTTTGTTCCTATATTAGAAGGTTTGATTGTGAAATATTTTGCAACAATCACTTGACCACTCACCGACCTTCTAGAGAAAGACGTGACTTTTACGTGGGGTTCCGCCCAAGCTACCGCTTTTTTCACCTCATCACCCTCCTCATGACTCCACCTATATTGGCCCACTTTGACCCGTCCGCTCCGACAGAAGTCAGAACCGATGCGAGTGGTCGGATTGGAGCCGTCCTAGCCCAACGCCAGCGGGGATACGACCGAGTCATCGCCTATGCTAGCCGCCTTCTCACAGATGCCGAGCGCTACTATTCAATAACAAAGCGTGAGTGTCTTGTTCTTGTTTGGGCAGTGACGAAGTTCCGCCTATATTTATATGGCACGAATTTCTCTGTAATAACGGACCACCATGCGCTATGTTGGCTTTCGTCACTGAAGGATCTTACTGGCTGGCTCGGGCGCTGCGCTGTGCGACTGCAAGAGTATACCTACACGGTGACGTACAAGTTCGGACGCCTACATCAAGATGCAGACTACCTGTCCCGTTACCCGGTTGCTGAGTCGAGCACTATGTCTGACACCGACACCGAGCCTTGCTTTTTTTTCCTTTCGCAAATGACATTCATTGATGACAAGCAGCACCATGATGCCTCCTTGCGTGCTATCATTGAGCGCCTCGAATCACCATCTTCCAATCAGTCCCATCGCTCTTTCGTGCTCCACGATGGTGTATTATACCACCAAAGTTTTGAGCCCAATGGACCGGCCCCGCTGCTTGTCATTCCAGAACACCTTCATTCGGAAGTTCTACATGAACTTCATGACCTTCCGACTGCTGGTCACCTTTGTGTATCATACACTTACGACCGAATACGCCGACGCTTCTTTTGGCCAGGGTTTGCGCGCTCAGTCAGAAGATACGTTGCAGCTTGTGAGAAATGTCATCGCTGCAAAGCACCATCGACACTTCTCGCTGGATGCCTTCAACCACTTGACATTCTGTCAGAACCGTTCTTCCGCGTTGGCTTAGACCTACTTGGCCCTTTTCCCTTGTCTTGCTCAGGTAAGAAGTGGATAGCCGTGGCCACCGACTACGCCACGCGCTATGTCATCACACGAGCTCTTCCTACAAGCTGCGCCACAGATGTCACCGACTTCCTCCTCAAGGACGTGATTTTGCAACACGGAGCCCCATGTCAGCTGCTTAGAGGCTGTGGCCGCACCTTATTGTCGAAAATCATAGCTGACATCTTGCAGTCCTGTCAAACGAGACACAAGCTGACTACGTCATACCACGCGCAAACTAATGGACTCATGGAGCGTCTAAATCGAACTCTTACAGACATGTTCGCTAAGTACGTTTCTAGCAACCACACCGACTGGGATCTTGCGTTACCATACGTCACATTTGCCTACAATTCTTCTCGCCATGACACTGCCGCTGACTCTGCATTTTTTTCTGTTGTTCGGCCGAGAACATACATTACCCCTAGATTCAGTCATTCCGGCTACCGTGACACTGACCAGAGAATATGCCCTTGACGCTATCTCTAGGGCTCCTCACGCACGTGAAATCGCCCGTACTCGCTTTCTGGCCTCTTAAGAGAACCAGCGACGTTTGTACAATCAACAGCACCGTGACGTGCACTTTTCACCCGGTTCATTGGTGCTGCTGTGGTCCCCGACCCGTCAAGTCGACTTGTCGGAAAAACTTCTTTTACACTACAGAGGTCCATATCGAGTCCTTCGTGAGGTTACTCCTTTGACATACGAAATTGCCCCTGCTGCCTCATTGCCTTCAACTGCCCCACAAACCACCGATATCGTACATGTGGCACGCTTGATGCCTTACCACTCTCCCGCTGAAATTGACATCTAGATGCAGCGAGACGGCGCTTCTGCCGCCGGAGGTTATGCTACATGCATGTGACATTTTGTGGGACGATGCACGTGTGTGCCTGATAAAGAGGACGAAGAGTTGTCTCCGCTCGGTGTCTGGTCTACTGGTCACGCAGCTGCTGCTGGTGGTTTGAAATATATTTCATCCACAGCCTCGTTGATACGATACGGCGTCTCTCTTCCGTAACAATATCACGACGTATATGCATGCCAAATTCGAATCATGCAGTTTCGTACAAGCACAGAAATGAAGAAATACATTTAATAGTTGAGGCTTGGCATAGCGGCATGTGGTAGTGCATGTGTGAGCCAACCATTGAATAACTGAACGAAGAAATCAAATGCTGAGCAGTTATCTCTCACATAGACCAACTGGCATGCCTTTTGATCGATATCTCCACTTGCCTTGTTTTGTTTCTAGCTTAATGTCAACTTTTCCAGTTGCTGTTTGCGTTGTCATGACTACTCTCTCAAGTCCATGTTTGCATGGCATGCCTTTTTAACATGAATACAAACCTACTAAGCAGCTCACCTCTCCTATTGAAAATATGTATACAATCTATATTTACCCCTTTGTTCACTTGCTGTAACAATATTAATGGGGTTCTGAATGTGAATGTCAATTCAAAAGCACTTAGGCCTCTAGCATTTTTGCCTTCTTCAAAAGTGCAAGTGTGGTCCTAAAGATTGAATCCACTCAGTGGGGGGGGGGGGTTGCTCACATGGTAGTGTAGCTGTAAGAAAGGTAAGATGAATTTAAGACTATGAAAAGAGCTCTAAGTAAAAGCAAGACACGCAACTAGCAAGGAGCCACACATTATCCTGTCTAGAAACTATTTCTGGTAACCTAGAATGCTGTGGCGCAGGCCATAAAATTCGGGAACGGTCCAGCTTTTCTTTCTGAACCAAAGCTTAGTAAAGTCAAGATTGATATCTACAGATTGCTCTGAAAACAGCAGTTAGGTTGCCAAAAAGTAAAAGCCAAAAGACCAAAAAAGCTCCACGACTAATAAAATATTAAACATTTAATGATGCAAGTACAGCGAAAACACCAATTTAAAAGTGCTGGTTGAACAAGTATTAGGTAAAGAAAGCAGCAAAGCAATGAACTGCTAGCTATGTAGCTGAAAAAGCGGAGATAGGAGGTGACTATAGTGTCATTGAAAATCCATGAAAGTACTATGAACAGGAAAAGCTTGGTAGAGAATACACAAGAAATTCGAATTTCCGCTACGTCGGTACTTAACGCTTGTAATTAGACTGGTTACTGTATAGGTTGAAATGCGAAGTGCAGTATGGAATATTTGTTTCAAAATTACACTCTTAGACAAAGTGAGAATTTCGCTTCATCAAACATTTCGTGTCCCACAATTTTTTGCTGTTGGTGGTACATAATGAACATACAGAATGTTTTGTATAATGAACACATAAATATTGACAAAAGCTGCAGACTATTTCAAAGATGAGCATTGCAAAATATAAATCAACACAGCCATGCAGTGAATAAACTAACCATTAATAATTGTAATGTAAAAAGCTACTAAACAACCCCACCGTCTGAAATTTCTGTTAACTGCAAAATATTAAAACGTGAGCACGTTGCCACAAATTTTGTGTTCACGTGATGAAATGATGAAGTCACAGCCAATAAAACACAAATTGTAGCTGTTTTCAGTTTCTTAGTCGGATTCTCCATCATTATTATTGTGAAGAGGGGTACGCATATGTTACCAACATGACTACAGTCACATGGCAACAAAGCATGGCGTCAGTGATTGTGCAATCAACATGCAGCCATCAACTAAGCAAGGCCTCGTTGATGTGCCGCTGTGCTACATCGGCATGGTGAGGAAGTACTGTGCAAGGCATAGGTGAGATAAAAAAATATGCAGCATGCCTCACAACAACACAATCTATACGGCGTAATTTTAAGGCCAAAACACTGTTTCATATTGTGGAGAAAACGAACCGACAGTCCGTGCAAAATCACCATATTTCGCTAACGAAGATCATACACTGGTCAAGCATGAAGGGGTCACCATAAGTGTTTTTCGAAATGAAGTTTCTGTATTACTCTCACAATGCGATTGCTGCAGCACTCTGTATGAATTAGCAAGATGGTCTGAAAGATGATAAAAAAGGAAGACAGAGCCCAAGCTGCCTAATGGAACTTTGAGAGAATGTAAAACACACTGTACAGTTAATTACTTTTGCAGTCATATCCCTACAAGCTATAAAACTGGTAATTAACATGCTCACTCTATGCAACGGGAGCATGCCATGAGCGTGGTATGTTGTCATGTTTTTAAATGACAAGCCTGCCAGGATTATCATGTTTGCACCAGTCATATATTTAGTCATCCATTGACGTCACGTAACACCAAATTTAGTATACGTTGAGCTAGCGAAACGGCCGGGAGCACGCCATGAACGTGGTATGTTGTCATGTTCTTACATGACAAGCCTGCCAGGATTATCATGTTTGCACCAGTCATATATTTAGTTGTCCATGACGTCAAGTAACAGCAAATTTAGTGTATGTGAAGCTAGCGAAACGGCCGGGAGCACGCCATGAGCGTGGTATGTGTCAAGTTCTTACATGACAAGCCTGCCAGGATTGTCATGTTTGCACCAGTCATATATTTAGTCATCAATTGACGTCACGTAACACCAAATTTAGTATATGTGGAGCTAGCGAAATGGCCAGGAGCACGCCATGAGCATGGTATGTTGTCATGTTCTTACATGACATGCCTGCCAGGATTATCATGGTTGCACCAGTCATATATTTACACATCCATTGACGTCACGTAACACCAAATTTATTATATGTTGAGCTAGCGAAACGGCCGGGAGCACGCCATTAGCGTGGTATGTTGTCATGTTCTTACTCGAAAAGCCTGCCAGGATTAACATGTTTGCACCAGTCATAATTTTAGTCATCCATTGACAGCACGTAACACCAAATTTAGTATATGTGGAGCTAGCGAAACGGCCGGGAGCACTCCAGGAGCGTGGTATGTTGTCATGTTCTTACATGACAAACCTGCCGGGATTGTCATGTTTGCACCAGTCATATATTTAATCATCCATTGATGTCACACAACACCAAATTTAGTATATGTGGAGCTAGCTAAACGGCCGGGAGAACGCCATGAGCGTGGTATGTTGTCATGTTCTCACAAGACAAGCCTGCCAGGATTATCATGGTTGCACCAGTCATATATTTAGTCATCCATTGACGTTACGTAACACCAAATTTACTATATATAGAGCTAGCAAAACGGCCGGAAGCACGCTATGAGCGTGGTACTTTGTCATGTTCTTACATGACAAGCCTGCCAGGATTATGATGTTTGCACCAGTCATATATTTAGTCATCCAATGACAGCACGTACCACCATATTTAGTAAATGTGGAGCTAGCGAAACGGCCGGGAGCACGCTATGAGCGTGGTATATTGTCATGTTCTTACATGACAAGCCTGCCAGGATTATCATGTTTGCACCAGTCATATATTTAGTCATCAATTGACGTCACGTAACACCAAATTTAGTATGTGTGGAGCTAGCGGAACTACCGGGAGCACGCCATGAACGTGGTATGTTGTCATGTTATTACATGACAAGCCTGCCAGGATTATCATGTTTGCAGAAGTCATATATTTAGTCATCCATTGACGTCACGTAACACCAAATTTAGTATATGTGGAGCTAGCGAAACGGCCGGGAGCACGCCATGAACGTGGTATGTTGTCATGTTCTTACATGACAAGCCTGCCAGAATTATCATGTTTGCACCAGTCATATAGTTAGTCATCCATTGACAGCACGTACCACCAAATTTAGTATATGTGGAGCTAGCGAAACGGCCGGGAGCACGCCATGAGCGTGGTATATTGTCACGTTCTTACATGACAAGCCTGGCAGGATTATCATGTTTGCACCAGTCATATGTTTAGTCATCCATTGACGTCATGTAACACCAAATCTAGTATATGTGGAGCTAGCAAAAAGAACGGGAGCACGCCATGAGCGTATTAAGTTGTCATGTTCTTACATGACAAGCCTGCCAGGATTATCCTGTTTGCACCAGTCATATATTTAGTCATTCATTGACGTCACATACCACCAAATTTAGTGTATGTGAAGCTAGCGAAACGGCCGGGAGCATGCCATGAGCGTAGTATGGTGTCATGTTCTTACATGACAAGGCTGCCAGTATTATCATATTGCACCATTCGACTATTTAGTCATCCATTGACGTCACGTAACACCAAAATTTGTAAATGTGGAGCTGGCGAAACGGCCGGGAGCACGCCATAAGCGTGGTATATTGTAATGTTCTTACATGACAAGTGCTGCCAGGATAATCATGTTTGCACCAGTCATATATTTAGTCATCAATTGACGTCACGTAACTCAAAATTTAGTATATGTGGAGCTAGCGAAACGGCTACGGGACGCCATGAACGTGGTATGTTGTAGTGTTCCTACATGACAAGCCTGCCAGGATTATCATGTTTGCACCAGTCATATATTTAGTCATTCATTGACGTCACGTAACACCAAACTTAGTATATTTGGAGCTAGCGAAACGGCCGGGAACACGCCATTAACGTGGTATGTTGTCATGTTCTTACATGACAAGCCTGCCGAGATTATCATGTTTGCACAAGTCATATATTTGGTCATCCATTGACGTCATGTGCCAGCAAACTTAATATACCTGCAGCTAGCGAAACGGCCAGGAACACGCCATGAGCGTGGTATGTTGTCATGTTCTTACATGACAAGCCTGGCAGGATTATCATGTTTGCACCAGTCATATGTTTAGTCAATCATTGACGTCACGTAACACCAAGTTTAGTATATGTGGAGCTAGCAGAAGCATAGGAGCACGCCATGAGCGTATTATGTTGTCATGTTCTTACATGACAAGCCTGCCAGGAATATCATGTTTGCACCAGTCATATATTTAATCATCCATTGACGTCACGTACCACCAAATTTAGTGTATGTGAAGCTAGCGAAACGGCCGGGAGCACGCCATGAGCGTGGAATGTTGTCATGTTCTTACTCGAAAAGCCTGCCAGGATTATTATGTTTGCACCAGTCATAAATTTAGTCATCCATTGACAGCACGTAACACCAAATTTAGTATATGTGGAGCTAGCGAAACGGCCGAGAGCACTTCAGGAGCGTGGTATGTTGTCATGTTCTTACATGACAAACCTGCCGGGATTGTCATGTTTGCACCAGTCATATATTTATTCATCCATTGACGTCACATAACACCGAAATTAGTATATGTGGAGCTAGCGCGACGGCCGGAAGAACGCCATGAGAGTGTTAAGTTGTCATGTTCTTACAAGACAAGCCTGCCAGGATTATCATGGTTGCACCAGTCATATATTTAGTCATCCATTGACGTTACCTAACACCAAATTTAGTATATATAGAGCTAGCAAAACGACCGGAAGCACGCTATGAGCGTGGTAATTTGTCATGTTCTTACATGACAAGCCTGCCAGGATTATCATGTTTGCACCAGTCATATATTAAGTCATCCTTTGACATCACGTAACACCAAATTTAGTATATGGGGAGTAAGCAAAACGGCCGGGAGCACGCCAAGAGCGTGGTATGTTGTCATGTTCATACATGACAAGCCTGGTAGGATTATCATGTTTGCACCAGTCATATGTTTAGTCATTCATTGACGTCACGTAACACAAAGTTTAGTATAAGTGGAGCTAGCAGAAGCATGGGAGCACGCCATGAGCGTATTATGTTGTCATGTTCTTACATGACAAGCCTGCCAGGAATGTCATGTTTGCACCAGTCATATATTTAATCATCCATTGACGTCACGTACCACCAAATTTAGTGTATGTGAAGCTAGCGAAACGGCCGGGAGCACGCCATGAGCGTGGTATGTTGTCATGTTCTTACATGACAAGCCTGCCAGGATTATCATATTGCACCATTCGTATATTTAGTCATCTATTGACGTCAGGTAACACAAAATTTCGTAAATGTGGAGCTAGTGAAATGGCCAGGAGAACGCCATTAGCATGGTTTGTATCATGTTCTTACATGACAAGCCTGCCAGGATTATCAGGTTTGCACCAGTCATATATTTAGTCAACCATTGACGTCACGTAACACCAAATTTAATATATCTGGAGCTAGCGAAACGGCCGGGAGCACGCCAAAAGCGTGGTATGTTGTCAGGTTCCTACATGACAAGCCTGCCAGGATTTACATGTTTGACCCAGTCATATATTTAGTCCTTCATTGACGTCACGTAACACCAAATTTAGTGTATGTGGAGCTAGCGAAACGGCCGCGAGCATGGCATGAGCGTGGTATGTTGTCATGTTCTTACATGACAAGCCTGCAAGGATTATCATGTTTCACCAGTCATATATTCTGTCATCTATTGACGTCACGTAACACGAAATTTAGTATATGGGGAGCAAGCAAAACGGCCGGGAGCACGCCAAGAGCGTGGTATGTTGTCATGTTCTTACATGACAAGCCTGCCAGGATTATCATATTGCACCAGTCAGATATTTAGTCATCCATTGACGTCACATAACACCAAATTTAGTATATGTGGAGCTAGCGAAACGGCCGGAAGAACGCCATGAGAGTGTTATGTTGTCATGTTCTTACAAGACAAGCCTGCCAGGATTATCATGGTTGCACCAGTCATATATTTAGTCATCCATTGACGTTACGTAACACCAAATTTAGTATATATAGAGCTAGCAAAACGGCCGGAAGCACGCTATGAGCGTGGTAATTTGTCATGTTCTTACATGACAAGCCTGCCAGGATTATCATGTTTTCACCAGTCAAATATTTAGTCATCCATTGACATCACGTAACACCAAATTTAGTATATCTGGAGCTAGCGAAATGGCTGGGAGCACGCCATGAGAGTGCTATGTTGTCATTTTCTTATATGACAAGCCTGCCAGGATTGTAATGTTCGCACCAGTCATATACTTAGTCATCCATTGACGTTACGTAACACCAAATTTAGTGTAATTAGAGCTTGTGAAACGGCCGGGAGCACGCCATGAACGTGGTATGTTGTCATTGTGGCTTGCACGGGTCATGTGCGTCGAAAAACGTTTATTGAACGATAGCGCTCTCATATATACATTCTATGCCGAGGGGCGTTGCCGCCAATCTAGCGCGCGTGTGCATGACTGTCACATCTCCCTTCTTAAACAAACAAAAAGACTAAAGTTCCGGCATGGGGTATCTTTGCGGTGGCCGGCGATTGCGTTCGCTTCTGCGTAGTTGTGGCTCGGCGGGGCCCACGTCAGCTTGATGTTCTTGTGTGGGGGGCACCAGTGGAGTGGGGGCCAGACGGAGATGTTCTCTGGTGCGCTGCAACTGGAGCCCATCTTCGGTCTCAACAATGTAGGCTCTCGGACTGTTGGCAGGCTTGACAACCGTAGCAGGGGACCAGGTCTTTGATGGTACGTTGTACACTGTGACGCGGGAGCCCTCAGGAAGTCCTGGTAGCGGCCTTGTACCCCTGTTGTAGAAGGAACGTTGTCTACTTCTGATGACGTGGAGCCGCCGTTGAACCTCCTCCGGCGGTATGGTCTGCGGTCGCAGGTGGGTTTCCGTGACTGGCAGCAGCGTCCTCGCATTTCGGCCCATGAGTCTCTGCATTGGAGATTTCAAATAGGAATCGCGAGGAGTGTTTCTCCATTCAAGCAATGCAGCACAAAAATCCACTGTGCCGTACCGATACCTCTTCAGCAATTTTTTGGCTTCTTGCACCGCACGTTCAGCCATTCCGTTTGATCGAGGGTGATAGGGGCTGGAGCGAACATGGTGCAAGCTAATCTTACCGACAAATTCACGAAAGTCCTGGCTGCTGAATGGCGGTCCATTGTCCGTGCATAGGCGCTGCGGGAAGCCATGAGTGGCGAATATGTCTGCGAAGGCAGCAATCACCTTGTCGGCTGTCGTCTTCACGGGCCTGATTTCGAAAAAGAAAGAATAAAAGTCAACAACCACCAAGTACTCGGTAGCATTGTGATAGCATATGTCGGCTCCCACAACTTCCCAGGGTAGGCTAGGAATTTCATGGTTCATCAATGGCAAGCGCAGATTTCGTGGCTTGTGCTTTTGGCAGGTCTCACAGCGTCGAGCAACTTCTTCTAGATCGCTGTTTATAGAAGGCCAAAAAAGTACAGCTCGAGCACGTGCTTTCATTTTTTCTGCTCCCCCATGCGCTGCATGAAGGCAGGCAAGAACTTCGCTGCGCATCTTGGCCGGAATGATGAGGCGGTTGCTCCTGAATACTAGGCCATCTTGCGTATGCAGCTCGTCGCGGAAGCTCCAGTAGCATCGTAGCTCGCTGCTGACGTCAGCTTTGCTCTCCGGCCACTGACTGCTTGCGTACTGTCGAAGTTTCACCATCACAGGGTCCTGGTCGGTCTCTTGTAGAACTTGGCTCAGCCGTCTGTCTGAAACCTGCAGGCAAGCAATGGTGTTCAACTGATAATTCAGGCACTGTTCTTTCAATATTGCTTGGCTCGGGGACCGTGATAAAGCGTCAGCAACAAACAGCTGTTTTCCAGGTGTGTATTTGACGACTATCGGGTACCTCTGCAAGCTGAGGCGCATGCGCTGAAGCCTTAGAGGACATTGGCATAACGGCTTCTTAAATATAATTTCTAGTGGCTTGTGATCGGATTCTACCACAACTTCAGGCTGCCCGAAAAGATAGTCGCGGAATCTTTCACAGCCGTGGACAATTGCCAGCATCTCCTTTTCGATCTGGGCATACCTTTGCTGTGTTTCTGTCAAGGAACGCGACGAATACGCTAGTGGATGCCCGTCCTGTATGATCACTGCGCCAACTCCGTTCTGACTGGCATCTACCGACAGCCTGATTGGTTTCCCCTTCTCGTAGTAGCTTAGTACAGGGGCTGTCGCAAGCGCTTCCTTCAGAGCCTTGAAGCTTGCATCTTGGCGGTCCTCCCAAAGCCACGCGACATTCTTCTTTAGTAATTCTCGAAGTGGTGCTGTTAGGTCCGACATATTCGGAATAAAGCGAGAGACAAAATTTACCATGCCCAGGAACGTCTGCAGCTCTTTCTGGTTGCTTGGCGTCTGGACTTGCAAGATGTCTTCTAGCCGTTGTGGATCCAGGCTCAGGCCGTCGCGCGTCAAAACGTGTCCCAAGTACCGGACGGACTCCTGTAAAAAACGGCATTTCTTTCTGTTCAATTTCAGTTTGTACTCTCGGCAACGTCGTAGGACGTGTTCAAGGTTTGCATCATGCTGCTCTCTTGATCGGCCCCACACTAGAATGTCGTCCATGACAACCGCTACGCCTTCGAGGCCTTCTAGCACGCGGTGCATGGCCCGCTGAAATATTTCCGGCGCCGACGAGATTCCAAAGGGCATGCGCAAAAATCTATAACGGCCGTATGGAGTGCACATAGTGCAAATCTTAGAGCTTTCTTTATCCAGCTTGATTTGCCAGAAACCGGAGGCTGCGTCCAAAGTTGTAAAGTACTGGGCCCCACTTATCGAAGGTGCTATGTCTTCCAATGTTGGCATTGGATAGTGCTCGCGAAGCAGAGCTTTATTTAGGTCGGAAGGATCAAGACAAATGCGTACCTTCTCTCCTTTTGTAACAACGACCATGTTGCTGGCCCACTCTGTCGGCTCGGTCACTTTCACGATGACTCCAGCAGTCTCCATGCGGTCGAGCTCAGCTTTCACCTTGCTTTGCAATGCTATTGGAATCCGCCGTGCTGGTTTCACTACTCCCTGGGACCCGGGCTTGAGCTTTAGATGGTAGACAATACCCTCCAGTTGACCCAGACCTTCAAACACGTCTTCGTAAGGCTTGGCAGTGCCGTAAAGCTCTATTTGGTCGACAGAGCAGACACGTTGGAGCAAGCCAAGCTCTTCGGCAACTGTACCGCTCAAGGTCACGGCGATTTCGTCATCCACGACGAAAAACTCTGTCAGAATCTTGCTTTCTCTCGTTGCCACTTCAAGACGAACTTGTTTCGTCGCTTTTTTCTGGAAGCCAAAAAATGTGTTTAAAACAACGTTGCAATCAAGTGGCTGCTTGTTTGTTATTTTCTGCAGCTGGCTGCGTGCTATAACCGAGCATGTTGCGCCTGTGTCTAACTTGCAAAAAATAGGCTTTCCTTCTATCTCAACGGTAGCCGTCCAGCGGTCGTCTTTCCCACGGGCATGCGATAGCGTTTCTAACCAGAAATCGCCTTCTTCTGCATCGACAGATGCTACTGCGTGCTCTTTCGAATGAAATCTTTTTTGCATCTTCTTGCAGGCTATCGCAAAGTGATTTCTGCCACCGCATTTCCTGCACGTGCGTCCCTTTGCCGGGCACACACGGTCGGTCTGATGAACCTTTGCGCACTTTGTACAACGCTGACCTTTCGCTTCAGATAGCGCGTTCATCTCGGCTGCGTAATCGCTTTTCGGGCGCGCCTGTATCTCTTCACACTGTTCTTTGCCATGTTCACGAGAGCGACACATTTCTACGGTCTTCGTGAAAGAAGCATTTTCGGAGATTAGCTTTTCTTGCAGCTTTTTATCTCTAATTCCGAGAATAATACGGCTTCTCAGCATACGCTCTTCAAGCTGCCCAAACTCGCAGCTTTTTGCTAGCACTCTGAGGTCTGTCAGCCAGTCATTGAAACTTTCACCGTCCTTTTGGTCGCACTTTCCAAAGCGGAACTCATGGTAGGCTAAGTTTAGAGCTGGTTTGTAAAATGCCTCAAACTTCATTTTCAGTACTTCTACGTCCGACTTCTCTTCGTCAGTTGCAAAATCAAGAGTGCTGTACGTCTTGCGTGCGTCCTCTCCGATAATCATAAGAAAGGTGGCTGCCTGTACCTCTTTCGGTTGCTGGTTCAGGTATGTTGCCGTTGCGAAGAGCTCGAACTCTTGCCGCCATGTCTTCCAGCTTCGCCATACGTCTCCTGTGGTGTCCAGGGCTTTCGGCGGTGGCAATAGCGTGGTGACTGGTCCGCTGGCCTGCTGGCGCTGTTCCCCGTTCTGCATGCTTGTAGCTGGTTGGGACCTTCGAGCCGCCCCTGTTGGCTTGCTACTCGTCCGCTGTTCGTTCGCCGGCTGCGTGCATCGGCTGCGGTCCGACCACTTCTGACACCATGTGGCTTGCACGGGTCATGTGCGTCGAAAAACGTTTATTGAACGATAGCGCTCTCATATATACATTCTATGCCGAGGGGCGTTGCCGCCAATCTAGCGCGCGTGTGCATGACTGTCACAGTCATGTTCTTACATGACAAGCCTGCCAGGATTATCATGTTTGCACCAGTCATATATTTAGTCATCCATTGACGTCACGTAACACCAAATTTGGTATATGCTGAGCTAGCGAAACGGCCGGGAGCACGCCATGAGCGTGGTATGTTGTCATGTTCTTACTCGAAAAGCCTGCAGGATTATCATGTTTGCACCAGTCATATCTTTAGTCATCCAATGACAGCACGTACCACCAAATTTAGTAAATGTGGAGCTAGCGAAACGGCCGGGAGCACGCTATGAGCGTGGTATATTGTCATGTTCTTACATGACAAGCCTGCCAGGATTCTCATATTTGCACCAGTCATATATATAGTCATCAATTGACATCACGTAACACCAAATTTAGTATGTGTGGAGCTAGCAGGACGGCGGGAGCACGCAATGAACGTGGTATGTTGTCATGTTATTACATGACAAGCCTGCCAGGATTATCATGTTTGCAGCAGTCATATATTTAATCATCCATTGACGTCACGTAACACCAAATTTAGTATAGGTGGAGCTAGCGAAACGGCCGGGAGCACGCGATGAACGTGGTATGTTGTCATGTTCTTACATGTCAAGCCTGCCAGAATTATCATGTTTGCACCAGTCATATAATTAATCATCCATTGACAGCACGTACCACCAAATTTAGTATATGTGGAGCTAGCGAAACGGCCGGGAGCACGCCATGAGCGTGGTATATTGTCATGTTCTTACATGACAAGCCTGGCAGGATTATCATGTTTGCACCAATCATATGTTTAGTCATCCATTGACGTCACATACCACCAAATTTAGTGTATGTGAAGCTAGCGAAACGGCCGGGAGCATGCCATGAGCGTAGTTTGTTGTCATGTTCTTACATGACAAGGCTGCCAGTATTATCATATTGCACCATTCGAATATTTAGTCATCCATTGACGTCACGTAACACCAAAATTTGTAAATGTGGAGCTAGTGAAACGGCCGGGAGCACGCCATGAGCGTGGTATATTGTAATGTTCTTACATGACAAGCCTGCCTGGATTATCATGTTTGCACCAGTCATATATTTAGTCATGAAATGACGTCACGTAACTCAAAATTTAGTATATGTGGAGCTAGCGAAACGGCCACGAGCACGCCATGAACGTGGTATGTTGTCATGTTCTTACATGACAAGCCTGCCAAGATTATCATGTTTGCACAAGTCATATATTTGGTCATCCATTGGCGTCATGTGCCAGCAAACTTAATATACCTGCAGCTAGCGAAGCGGCCAGGAACACGCCATGAGCGTGGTATGTTGTCATGTTCTTACATGACAGGCCTGGCAGGATTGTAATGTTTGCACCAGTCATATGTTTAGTCATTGATTGACGTCACGTAACACCAAGTTTAGTATATTTGGAGCTAGCAGAAGTATGGGAGCATGCCATTAGCGTATTATGTTGTCATGTTCTTACATGACAAGCCTGCCAGGATTATCATGTTTGCACCGGTCATATATTTATTCATCCATTGACGTCACGTACCACCAAATTTAGTGTATGTGAAGCTAGCGAAACGGCCGGGAGCACGCCATGAGCGTGGTATGTTGTCATGTTCTTACATGACAAGCCTGCCAGGATAATCACATTGCACCATTCGTATATTTAGTCATCTATTGACGTCAGGTAACACAAAATTTTGTAAATGTGGAGCTAGCGAAACGGCCAGGAGAACGCCATTAGCATGGTTTGTATCATGTTCTTACATGACAAGCCTGCCAGGATTATCAGGTTTGCTTCAGTCATATATTTAGTCAACCATTGACGTCACGTAACACCAAATTTAGTATATCTGGAGCTATCGAAACGGCCGGGAGCACGCCATAATCGTGGTATGTTGTCATGTTCTTACATGACAAGCCTGCCAGGATTTACATGTTTGCAACAGTCATATATTTAGTCCTTTATTGACGTCATGTAACACCATATTTAGTATATTTGGCGCTAGCCAAACGGCCGGGAGCACATCATGAGCGTAGTATGTTGTCATGTTCTTACATGGCAAGCCTGCCAGGATTATCATGTTTGCACCAGTCATATATTTAGTCATCCATTGACGTCACGTAACACCAAAATTAGTGTATGTGGAGCTAGCGAAACGGCCGTGAGCATGGCATGAGCGTGGTATGTTCTCATGTTCTTACATGACAAGCCTGCAAGGATTATGTTTCACCAGTCAAATATTCTGTCATCCATTGACGTCACGTAACACCAAATTTAGTATATGGGGAGCAAGCAAAACGGCCGGAAGCACGCCAAGAGCGTGGTATGTTGTCATGTTCTTACATGACAAGCCTGCCAGGATTATCATATTGCACCAGTCATATATTTAGTCATCCAGTGACGTCACGTAACACCAAACTTTGTAAATGGTGAGCTAGCGAAACGGCCAGGAGAACGCCATTAGCGTGATTTGTTGTGATGTTCTTACACGACAAGCCTGCCAGGATTATCATGTTTTCACCAGTCATATTTTTAGTCATCCATTGAGGTCACGTAACACCAGGTTTAGTATATGTTGAGCTAGCGAAACGGCCGGGAGCACGCCATGAGCGTGGTATGTTGTCATGTTCTTACATGACAAGCCTCCAGGATTATCATGTTTGCACCAGTCATATGTTTAGTCATCAATTGACGTCACGTAACACCAAATTTAGTATATATGGAGCTTGCGAAACGGCCGGGAGCACGCCATGAACGTGGTATGTTGTCATGTTCTTACATGACAAGCCTGGCAGGATTATCATGTTTCACCAGTCATATGTTTAGTCATCCATCGACGTCACGTAACACCAAATTTAGTATATGTGGAGCTAGCAAAAAGAACGGGAGCACGCCATGAGCTTATTATGTTGTTATGTTCTTACATGACAAGCCTGCCAGGATTATCATGTTTGCACCAGTCATATATTTAGTCATCCAATGAAGTCACATACCACCAAATTTAGTGTATGTGAAGCTAGTGAAACGGCCGGGAGCATGCCATGAGCGTAGTATGTTGTCATGTTCTTACATGACAAGGCTGCCAGGATTATCATATTGCACCATTCGTATATTTAGTCATCCATTGACGTCACGTAACACCAAAATTTTTAAATGTGGAGCTAGCGAAACGGCTGGGAGCACGCCATGAGCGTGGTATATTGTCATGTTCTTACATGACAAGCCTGCCAGGATTATCATTTTTATTTTATTTATTTATTTTCAGATTTACTGCCAGCCTTTGAAAAAGGCCTTTGGCAGGAGCGGGCAGAACACATAAAAGAATGCGAGAACATACGCAAATACGTCCACAAAACAACCACAACAATAAGCGGGAACAAAATAAAAATAAAAATATGCAATTACGCAATGAACAAAGTGACAGCAGGTACTATTAACAACTTGTTTGGTATCAAGCCAGACCTACACTAATAGAAACAATTAATAATATACAAGACATGAGTGGAAAGAGCAGGAGAAATCTGGATTGTACAAGAGGACACTGTAATTAGTAACACCACCGAGGTGCACCGCTAAACAAAGCAGAGTTACAGTGTGACACACTCCACATCAACAACAAAAAAAGAAAAAAAAAACATCAGAACGACATTATTGCTTCACAATCATATATCAGTTGCAGATGTCGCGATACTAGGAAAGCGGAGTGACGACCAAGATACCGAAAAAATTACAGATAATTTGACAATGCTTTAGAAAAAGAATTTAGTGTAATACAATCAATTACATTGGATGGAAGTCGATTCCATTCACGCGTTGTTCTCGGAAAAAAAAGAGTTTTTGAATGTGTCTGTTTTACAGCTAAAATCCTTTATCTTTTTAGTGTGGCGTGATCGCGTCGGGCGCTTACCAACCCGGTCGATAAAATTACTCTTGTCTATTGCCAGCTTATCATGGTAAAGGGAGTACAAAAACTTGAGCCGTTCACGCTGACGTCTCTTTTGCATTGTAGCCAGCTCTGATTCTGCCAAGATTGAAGTTACAGATACTTGCCAGCGATAGCAATTATGAACAAACCTGATGCCCTTCCTTTGAACGAGTTCTAGTTTATCAATGTTGTTTTTTGTGTACGGATCCCATATAACTGATGCATATTCGAGGGAGGGCCTAATGAAAGTTTTGTAAGCCAGTAACTTTATTTCTTTGGTTGATTTTCGCAATGACCTTCGAAGGTATCCAAGTTTACGCATGGCTTTATTTGTAATATACGAAATATGTTCATTCCATCTAAGGTCCGAGGCAATAATCACGCCTAAATATTTGTACCTTTCTACAACGGAAAGAGTGTGATTATCTATGGAATATGGAAAGCTTAGAGGATGCTGTTTACGCGTTATTGACATGGCTACCGTTTCAGTATTGTTAACACTCATTTGCCACGTTGAACACCAAGTTTGTATTTTCGCTAAAGAAGAATTCAAAAAACTTGGTCGCAGCGGCTTTGAACTTTATGATAGAGGAAGCAGTCATCTGCGAATAGTCTAATTTTAACTGGTATATCCTGTACTATGTCATTAATGAACACAAGAAAGAAAAGTGGCCCAAGCACCGAACCTTGAGGTATACCGGATATAACTGTCTCTGCTGGAGAGCACGTACCATCAATTGTTACACATTGTCGTCTTAAATTTAAGTAATATTTTATCCATGACAGAAGTGTATCGTTCTTCAGTAGGGGTTCAAGTTTTAAGAGCAGCTTTTGGTGCGGCACGCGATCGTACGCTTTCTCAAAATCTAGAAAAATAGTATCAGTTTGACCTTGCCTGTCAATGGTTTTGGCGAGTTCATGTACTGTTTCTAATAGTTGTCTTACGGTAGATAGACCTTTTCGGAAGCCATGTTGCCTGGGGTCAATAAGTTTGTTTTCATCTATAAATGTTGATAAGTGCTTAAACATAATTTGTTCCAATATTTTTGCGCATGTACACAAGAGGGTGATAAGTCTATATGAAGTAACCAAATGTGGAGTGTTCGATTTAGGTATAGGCGTAATTTTACCGTATTTCCAGTCTTCTGGGATCTTAGATTGGGATAAAGATTTGTTAAATATAAGATGCAGATAATGTGAGCTCCATTCAGCGTACCTCACCAAGAAGTGGTTATCAATACAGTCTATTCCGGGTGTTTTCTTACGATCAATTTGAAGCAAAAGAGAAAGGACACCTTCCTGGGATATCGAAATGTTGCTTATTGGGGGAATGTTCTCGAACTGATTGACTGAAGGTGTAATAGTGTCATCTTTCGTGAATACTGAACAGAAGAAGTCGTTAAAAGACGTTGCAATGATGAGTCGGTCAGTGACGGTTTCCCCGTTAACTACAATGTTAGAAATTGACTTCTTATTTGAGGAAAAATAGCGCCAAAATTTTTCAGGAGACGAGAGAAGAAAATTTTACATAGTTACTTTGTGGTAAAATTCTTTAGCCTTTTTAATGCTTTCTTGAAGGCGTTTGCGCATTGACATTTTCACTGTTAGCTGGGCATGGAGACTTGCGATGCTGTTTTCTTATTTTTTTGTCTTTCGTCCCATACGCACTATTTCCCTTGTAATCCATGGATTCACCCTATGGCTGAAAATTTCTCTGAAGGGCACAAATTGTTCAATGCACGACAAAAGAAGTGATTTAAAAAAGTGCGACAAGTCTTCGACAGAGCAATCATTTGACTCGGAAAGAGAACAGAATGTTGGAAACGACATGTCCAGAGCGTCAATAATCTCCACATCTTGAGAACGTGAAAAAACTGGAACCGACCGTCGGTATTTCTCTGTTTTGGTGATACGATTTCCAGGGATCGACAAGAAAACCATTTTATGATCTGAAATTTCTTCCATTACTTGTACATCAACGTTTCGACTTGCAATACTCTGGCTAACAATAAAGAGATCCAAGAGTGAGCTCTTGTCTTTCTGAATGCGCGTCGGTTGTTTGACTAATTGCGTAAAATTATGAAAGAGCATAAGGTTCACAATAGGTTCCGCCGCACAGACGAGTGGCTGCGGAAAATCACCGGACCAGTCGATGGACTGAACATTAAAGTCTCCAGCTAACAACACATTGCTTGTGTCACATCTGCTAGAACACAGGAACTCATTCAGCTTTTCGAAGAATGTGTGATCACTATTTGGGGGGCGATAGAATGCGCCTACAGACAAGTTTATGTCGTGTAAATAGAGTTTGATAATAACACATTCAACGCCCGGTATATCGGTTTGCCTTATCACTTGCAATAACTGTTTTACCATAATAGCAACGCCACCACCACGCGTGTCTCTATCTTTTCGATAAATCTTGTAGCCGGGTGGTGTAACTTCTTCATCGCTTATATCATAATTTAACCACGTTTCGGTGATTATCAGGATGTGATGGCGATGTGTCATTAAAATACTCTCCAAGTGTTCAAGTTTATTCATGACGCTATGAGCATTTTGGTTCAGGCATATGAGGGGTTTGCCATCTTCAATTTTATTTCATTTTTGCGTACTTGGCTACCCCCGCCTTCTTTAGGGCAATTCTTTTGTTTTCTTGGCTACCCCGGCCCTTCTTTACGGGAATTCTTTTGTTTTCAGTGTTATTCCATTCGAACAGCTCGTCATCAATTTTAATTTTCTCGTATTTCATTGTAACCTTTCCGCCTGCCTTTCTAATTTCAGAAGTGCTTTCCCACAGTTTTTTTCGTTTTTCGCTTGTGACTAGGGAAAAATCTTCGGAAACTGATATATCAGTACCTTTAAGCTTAAAGCAGTTAGCCAGCACTTCCTCTTTTTCGCGGTAATCAAACAATTTTAATATGACCGGTCGGTTTTTGTTTGTTTGCTTGCGCCCAAGTCTGTGCATTCGTTCTATTGATCTCAGCTGTACGCCAAGCACATCCTTAAACACACCTTTAACAACAGCATTAGCAAGGGCATCCGCGGTTTCCTTTTCATCCTCAGGTATACCGAACACAATAATATTATTGCGCCTACTGCGGTCTTCTAAGTTAATCACTTTGTGTTCCAAATATTGGACAGTTTTTTCCAGGCTTGACAATTTCACATTTACTTCTTTAATGTCCGAGGCCACAGCTTCTACCTGCTTTAATTTTGTTTCTATCGCCTCAAGCCTAGTTTGAATGTTCTTCTGGCCGGTGAGGAGCTCATCAAGAAGTTCCTCAACCGTAGGGCCTGGGTTCGACTCGATGTCCCCACATAGCATCAGTAAGGACACTACAAAATTCCGAATGACCAAACAAGCCAACAAGACACTTTGTGGGCACGTCAGCTGAATCAAACAACGATTACTGGTTTTGACAGAATAATACTTGTTACTGACCTGTACAAAAAAGAGAAACGGATTTGGCATGTTGCTCACAGGCCAGCCGACGTGCCCACTGAAGCGGTAGGATGGGGACGGTCTTCTTATATGCTGCTCCGTTGATGTCGGTCGCCCAGGAGGCGGTGTCCACCAGCGGTTGTCGGCGAAAGTCGGTCCATGTGCGCATGCGTCTTCAGTCTTCGCTGCCGCGTTGACTAAACGTAGTGCATCTTGCTGTGCGCCGGCCTCCGATGATATGCCGAGCAGCAGGAACTGCACAAAAAAGAGAAACGGATTTCGCATGTTGCTCACAGGCCAGCCGACGTGCCCACTGAAGCGGTAGGATGGGGACGGTCTTCTTATATGCTGCTCCGTTGATGTCGATCGCCCAGGAGGCGGTGTCCACCAGCGGTTGTCGGCGAAAGTCGGTCCATGTGCGCATGCGTCTTCAGTCTTCGCTGCTGCGATGACTAAACGTAGTGCATCTTGCCGTGCGCCGGCCTCCGATGATATGCCGAGCAGCAGGAACTGTACAAAAAAGAGAAACGGATTTGGCATGTTGCTCACAGGCCAGCCGACGTGCCCACTGAAGCGGTAGGATGGGGACGGTCTTCTTATATGCTGCTCCGTTGATGTCGATCGCCCAGGAGGCGGTGTCCACCAGCGGTTGTCGGCGAAAGTCGGTCCATGTGCGCATGCGTCTTCAGTCTTCGCTGCCACGATGACTAAACGTAGTGCGTCTTGCTGTGCGCCGGCCTCCGATGATATGCCGAGCAGCAGGTACTGTACAAAAAAGAGAAACGGATTTGGCATGTTGCTCACAGGCCAGCCGACGTGCCCACTGAAGCGGTAGAATGGGGACGGTCTTCTTATATGCTGCTCCGTTGATGTCGATCGCCCAGGAGGCGGTGTCCACCAGCGGTTGTCGGCGAAAGTCGGTCCATGTGCCCATGCGTCTTCAGTCTTCGCTGCTGCGATGACTAAACGTAGTGCATCTTGCCGTGCGCCGGCCTCCGATGATATGCCGAGCAGCAGGAACTGTACAAAAAAGAGAAACGGATTTGGCATGTTGCTCACAGGCCAGCCGACGTGCCCACATGTTTGCAACAGTCATATATTTAGTCATCAATTGACGTCACGTAACACAAAATTTAGTATATGTGGAGCTAGCGAAACGGCCGAGAGCACGCCATGAGCGTATTATGTTGTCATGTTGTTACATGACAAGCCTGCCAGGATTGTCATGTTTGCACCAGTCATATATTTAGTCATCCATTGACATCACGAACCACCAAATTTAGTGTATGTGAAGCTAGAGAAACAGCCGGGAGCACGCCATGAGCGTGGTATGTTGTAATGTTCTTACATGACAAGCCTGCCAGGATTATCATATTGCACCATTCGTATATTTAGTCATCCATTGACGTCACGTAACACCAAATTTAGTATATCTGGAGCTAGCGAAACGGCCGGGAGCACGCCATAAGCGTGGTATGTTGTCATGTTCTTACAAGACAAGCCTGCAAGGATTAACATGTTTGCACCAGTCATATATTTAGTCCTCCATTGACGTCACGTAACACCAAATTTAGTATATGTGGCGCTAGCCAAATGGTTGGGAGCACACCATGAGCGTAGTATGTTGTCATGTTCTTACATGGCAAGCCTGCCAGGATTATCATGTTTGCACCAGTCATATTCTGTCATCCATTGACGTCACGTAACACCAAATTTAGTATATGGGGAGCAAGCAAAACGGCCGGGAGCACGCCAAGAGTGTAGTATGTTATGTTCTTACATGACAAGCCTGCCAAGATTATCATATTGCACGAGTCATATATTTAGTCATCCATTGACGTCACGTTACACCAAACTTTGTAAATGTGGAGCTAGCGAAACGACCAGGAGAACGCCATTAGCGTGGTTTGTTGTGATGTTCTTACACGACAAGCCTGCCAGGATTATCATGTTTGCACCAGTCATATTTTTAGTCATCCATTGACGTCACGTAACACCAAATTTAGTATATGTTGAGCAAGCGAAACGGCCGGTAGCACGCCATGAGCGTGGTATGTTGTCATGTTCTTACATGACAAGCCTGCCAGGATTATCATGTTTACACCAGTCATATATTTAGTCATCAATTGACGTCACGTAACACCAAATTTGGTATATGTGGAGCTAGCGAAACGGCCAGGAGAACGCCATTAGCATGGTTTGTATCATGTTCTTACATGACAAGCCTGCCAGGATTATCAGGTTTGCACCATTCATATATTCAGTCATCCATAGACGTCACGTAACACCAAATTTAGTGTATGTGGAGCTAGCGAAACGGCCACGAGCATGGCATGAGGGTGGTATGTTGTCATGTTCTTACATGACAAGCCTGCAATGATTATCATGTTTCACCAGTCATATATTTAGTCATCCATTGACGTCACGTACCACTAAATTTAGTGTATGTGAAGCTAGCGGAACGGCAGGGAGCACGCCATGAGCGTGGTATGTTGTCATGTTCTTACATTACAAGCCTGCAAGGATTATCATGTTTCACCAGTCATATATTCTGTCATCCATTGACGTCACGTAACACCAAATTTAGTATATGGGGAGCAAGCAAAACGGCCGGGAGCACGCCAAGAGCGTGGTATGTTGTCATGTTCTTACATGACAAGCCTGCCAGGATTATCATATTGCACCGGTCATATATGTAGTCATCCATTGACGTCACGTAACACCAAACTTTGTAAATGTGGAGCTAGCGAAACGGCCAGGAGAACGCCTTTAGCGTGGTTTGCTGTGATGTTCTTACACGACAAGCCTGCCAGGATTATCATGTTTGCACCAGTCATATTTTTAGTCATCCATTGACGTCACGTAACACCAAATTTAGTATATGTTGAGCTAGCGAAACGGCCGGGAGCACGCCAAGAGCGTGGTATGTTGTTATGTTCTTACATGACAAGCCAGCCAGGATTATTTTGTTTGCACCAGTCATATATTTAGTCATCAATTGACGTCACGTAACACCAAATTTAGTATATGTGGAGCTAGCGAAACGGCCAGGAGAACGCCATTAGCATGGTTTGTGTCATGTTCTTACATGACAAGCCTGCCAGGATTATGAGGTTTGCACCAGTCATATATTTAGTCATCCATTGACGTCACGTAACACCAAATTTAGTGTATGTGGAGCTAGCGAAACGGCCGCGAGCATGGCATGAGCGTGGTATGTTGTCATGTTCTTACATGACAAGCCTCCGAGGATTATCATGTTTCACCAGTCATATATTTAGTCATCCATTGACGTCACGTACCACCAAATTTAGTGTATGTGAAGCTAGCGAAACGGCCGGGAGCACGCCATGAGCGTGTTATGTTGTAATGTTCTTACATGACGAGCCTGCCAGGATTATCATATTGCACCATTCGTATATTTAGTCATCCATTGACGTCAGGTAACACCAAATTTTGTAAATGTGGAGCTAGCAAAACGGCCAGGAGAACGCCATTAGCATGGTTTGTATCATGTTCTTACATGACAAGGCTGCCAGGATTATTATATTGCACCATTCGTATATTTAGTCATCCATTGACGTCACGTAACACCAAAATTTGTAAATGTGGAGCTAGCGAAATGGCCGGGAGCACGCCATGAGCGTGGTATATTGTCATGTTCTTACATGACAAGCCTGCCAGGAATTATCATGTTTGCACCAGTCATATATTTAGTCATCAATTGACGTCACGTAACACCAAATTTAGTATAAGTGGCGCTAGCCATACGGCCGGGAGCACACCATGAGGCATTGTATGTTGTGATGTTGTTACATGACAAGCCTGCCGGGATTATTATGTTCGCACCAGTCATATATTTAGCCATCCATTGACGTCAC